>VRYO01001878.1:12451369-12629619 GCA_009812075.1 Sialia sialis | reverse complement strand
GCCGGCTCTCACTTCTGGGTTGGCATTTCCCTGGGATTTGTCCATAAATAAGCCGCACCTGATGATTAGCCGCACTACTGGGATAGGCTGGATTCTTCAATGAAAAAGGTGCGGCTTATAATCTTGAAATTACTGTAAGTGTTATTTTACAGTATCATCAGTAACTAGAAGTCTGTGTTGAAAAGCAGCAATAAATCAATTAATTTTATCTGCATTGACAAATTAAAAGAAAATTCTATTTTGAATAATTCAGAAATCAAAGTTTAGTTGATACAGGGCAAGATTATCAAAAAGGTGGCTTTCTACATTTGTTGTGATAGAACAGGAGACTAGCAAAATTAAAATATGTACTAAATGTCATCTGTTATTCTTTTAATACCATCACCCTATCCTGCTGACTAGCAAGTCCACTAACACTAGATCTTAAATCACACATAAGCTGAGGCAAATACTCTGAAATCTAACATATAAAAGCTATATGCAATAAATTCAATTAGGCTAAATCATGTTTCCGTGAGGATAAATATCACAACACTATGAATCTTTCACTAAACAGACATTTCAAAATTGCCAAGAAGGAGTCAACATCCTTAATCAGCCAGGACCACATTAGGAATTGTGATACAGTTCATTACTTTTGAGATGTTGCACAGCATTAGAGACTTCCATAGGCTTAATTTGACATTAAGCCATCAAAATGTGGAAAACAAACTTCAAATACATTTACCTTCCGAACAAATCTGAATTTTTCACGCATATTTTCTTCCTGAGATGATAAAGGTAGAATACAAAAAAGTATGTTTTAATATACATTAAAAAATAACTCAACATTAACTCTATTTTTTCTTAGCTGTTTAGCTCACAATTAAGTGTTGGGAAAATAACATTTTAGTTTAGCAGTTATTGCCATTGAAAAATGCCAGCAGTCTTTCATGTTTTTTTCCTACACCAAGTTTATACTAAAAAGGCAATTTGTTCTACAATCCATTTGAAGAATTTTGTCTTTTCTGTTGGCCATAAATTACTGCCAAGAACTCAGAATGTTTCAGTCTTTATATAAATGTATTTTAGCAATTGAATTGCTTTCAAATTGTGTTTGCATTTGAAGGATTTTGCTTGCTGCCTACAGTCAAGGCTTATTTTCTATAAATTTTTAAATATGAGCGACCTTATGAGTATGTTCAAAACCACATTAGAGGAAGTTTTTCAGCTCAAAATGTCTCACTTTCTCCCCTACCCACCAGTTTCAAGAACAGATCACCACCATGGCTGTCATCTTCAGTATTCAGTGGAAGACCAAAAGGTACACTAAGAACATATAGACACAGTAATGTTAAAACTTCACATTGAGACACCTCCTGGTGAGATGTACAAAGGATAACAAATGAAACCAGAGCCCCCCCATATCCCTGTGCCTGGACATAGACAGCACCTCTGTGTATTCGGGTAAATAAATAGTACTGCTGATATTCAGAGGAACGAGAACAATGCAACCTGTTCTTCTTAAGAGCAGGAAACTGATCATTTTACTTTAGGACATGTACATACCCTGTTACCCATAAAGTCTTATTAAGTTTTTATTACCAAGTCTTTACTCTTGGTCATTCAAACTCCTTCACTGTTGTTTCATGCCCCACACCTGCAAAACTTTACAAAGCTGTGTTGAATGCTAAGCCTTGTCATCAGCCTCAATCATCTAAGTGGCTCTCTGATCAAAGAAGGGAAATATATTCTTGATCTTCACAGGCCTGAGGATTTAAGTTTACACAGTCTGTGGCAGAAGCTTCATTTATGCTTCCATCTGAGCATTGCTGTTACCGACCAAAATAAGTAAATACCTGTACATGAATGTGACATCATTAAAACATGTGACTAGTCACACTAAGTGTTAGTCCTGTATTTGAGGTGCTGAAGATTTAAAATTCTCCAAAACAAACAATCCTTCCTGTTGAGCTTGTGGAATGGGACTGATTGTGTCTTTTGTAACGTAGAGAAGGGCAGGGTCATTTCAGGAGATCACAGCACAGGACTGACTGCCTGCTCAGGCTACTTGGTTCTGTAGAAATCTATTGCAGATGTCCCTTGCCTTCCAGTACTCTGGGATTTCACCTCGTGAGTTAATGGGAATTGAACAAAAATTAAACGTCCTGCCAGAATCACCCTATTTCTATCTGCTCATCTTACTTTCTGCAGTCTGGAAATGAATTAAAAGAGAAATTTTTTTTCATATAGAGTCTCTGAGACCTGGGGTGGAATTGTTTGCATATGATTTATAACTTATCTTTTTGTGTCATTTGAAGGATAACAGACTGCTGAAATCTTCGTGAATTAATTAATTTCTCCTTCCTCTCCCTTTCAAATGAGTACTCCTATTGAATAATGAGAACCTGCTTAGGGAGACAATTTTTATTGCTGTTTCTGACTCACTATGTCAATGGATACATAGTATTTAATGTAAGAGAATTCACCTTCTGCCAGGATTATTCTTGATTAGGTTTCTCAGAATGCCTGGCTTTTGGAAGAAGAGTGCTCTGTTCAAGTAAGT
Organism: Sialia sialis; assembly: GCA_009812075.1. Classification (NCBI taxonomy): domain Eukaryota; kingdom Metazoa; phylum Chordata; class Aves; order Passeriformes; family Turdidae; genus Sialia; species Sialia sialis. Next base: position 12,627,074 of record VRYO01001878.1, on the reverse strand, counting down.
AATGAGGGGATTGGCCTGCTTTCTGTGCAAGACTTTGCTAACCTACCATACACATTCTATTAACTTGTCAGAGAGCTGATGTACAGCAGGATTAGGTGTGCAAATGGTCTAAAGAAAGGAAAAGGAAACTCGGTATTAGGACAGGTGCCAAGTTCCATGCTTGGAAAAGCAATCAGCCCTGTGAATGCAAGACTGCAAAGTAAGTAATAAAGTCTCTCCTCCACAGAAACATATCAGGGTGCCCCACAAAAATTAGTGTCAACAGCACTGTGTTACTGCAAAACGGGCAGAAGTCAAACCAGAGCATACAAAACAGAGTATTTTTATATAAAGGATGCAGAATATAAACTTCTCTTTCATTTAGCGTTGGTAGCACTGCAGCTGAAATTCTATGTCCACTTTTGTGTACCACTCTTCCAGACAAACATCCATTAATTTGAGTGGAGGTCCAGGTCAGATCAAGAGGAGCAAGTGGTAATCTAAAAATGCAACTTCCAAGGAAATTTTTAACAATTTCTTTCTACTTATTCTGCAAAATGAAAATAGGGGAATGCAGAAAGACTTTCAACAAATCTGTTAGAATCTTTGGACACTAAGGAGTAGTCTGGTCTCCATATCAATGACCAGAAGTAATTGCTGACAAGAGAGATTTAGATTAGTTTTTAGAAAGATTTCCAACTCAGAAGATTGATTAACCAAGGAACAAATCCTGTGAATTTTCCTTTGCTGGAAGTTTTTGAGTGCTCATATTACACAGATGTCTATCCATATGACACAAGTACCGGTAAGTTAGAAAAATCTCTCATGCTCTATTCTAAGCATTAATTTGTTCCACCTTCTTCCCTGTGTTTTATTGCAATTCTACAAACTTTGAATACATAGGGAAAATGAAAAAGACAGAGGCTGAAGCCGTAATCCAGCAAAACAGAATCTAAGTATTTGTACTTCATGAAGCAAAATGCTCAAGTGCTAACCAGACTTGAGTCTGACAAAAGCAGGGCAAAATCAAAATGAAGGAGTGTTGATAGGACAGCTGGCAGACTGGATAACAAAAATGAGTAGCAATTCTGTTTATGTCAGATGAGTACTGACTCAATTATAGCTCTATTTCTACCCTTGACTAAATTATTTGTTTCAAAAACGGCGAAAGGAAATAACATAGAATAACGTGGGAAGGTGCAGTGCAAGAGTAATTAGGAAGTGTTGTGTCTACAGTAAGACATCCAAAATGCAATTACTTAAAAATTATTTAATTCTAAACCACATTTACAATACCATTCCCTCCACAAACTAAATTGCTTTCAACTAACAGTGGGGGATAATGTCATCCTTACTTTGCATTAAAAAAATTTAAATTCTATAAGACCTATTCACTTAAGTGCTTTTTAAACAGAACCTTGAAAAGATCTTCTTTCATTGTAATACCTATTTTTGGTGCAAGCTAAAATTATCTAACCATAATAATAACAATAAGTATATAAAGATAGTTATTGACTAATGAATATGATAGTTTTCAAGTTGGGAGGTATTTTGCATTCTAAATTGTAGCACAAATGCTTTATTGCAAAATGACAGACATTTTTAGAGCTCTTGCAAATATGTCTGCCACAAACATAAAATGTCACTAGTCACTTACTACATTTAATTTTAGCTTACAAAGTGGAGTTTGAAATCTTTGAGTGCTAGAGGAAAGAACAATCTCTCCATTTGAAACACTGTTGTTAGTTCTTTCAGCAAAAACCTGAATTTAAACTTCAAAAAAGTTTGGAAGCAGCTGAAGATTTGAATTTCACAGATGAGTCTCATATCATATTGGCAGCCACTGCATAAAATATATAGGCTTTTATGCAGTAGATAGAATGTATTATCATTGACCATGTATTATGGAATTTATTTGAAAGTATGTTCATGCAGGCAACAGTGATGAAAACAAATAAAATTCAGATATTTCTAAAGGTTCAGGTTTTGAACCTTTTCTTTATGTTTTTTAATGCAAAGAATTCATAGATCTCAGGATTAATATTCATTGTCACCTAACTAATTACTAATATGCATCTTACCTTTCATTTTCATAGCAATTATTGCAAATTGCATATAATTTACATATTTATGGTATGATAATTCACATTAGAACAATTGATGTCAAAAGGCAGGAATACATGTATTTTTTTGTTTTAGTGATGATACCTTGAAGCATTAGGTATTGATACACATACTTTCTACCTGAATAGATATACAGTGTCATGAGGTATAGAAAGGGAAGGACAGTTGTAGGGGGGTTCATGTGTAGACAGTGTTAGCTTGGTACAGCTTCAGATGTTTGTTTTCAAAATATTCATCTCAGAAAGAGAACGTATATTCAGGAGAAATTTTAACTTTTTCTCATTGGAAATAGACATATCTCAAATGTCCCCACTGCTTCCATGTATTGCAAGATATATTTAAACTATTAAGTAGCCTACAAAGAAATAAAAATACCATTAAAGGGAGTATGGGCAGCAGCTGGGAGGCAATACTACTGTTTGCATTGTTCTAGTACTGTAATAACATTCTGGACAGAAATAAGGATCTTGAGCAGAGAGAAATTGCCCCAGCAAGTGTGGCAGATGTCTGGCATGAGGAGCAAAAACCAACCAAAACAAGGAAGAGAAGACTTTTCTGGAACCTGAAAAAAACAGCAAAGATTTGCTTTGGTCCAGAAAGCTACTGATACATTTCAGTTAGGAAAGCATGAGGAGAAGGCCAGCAGACAGAGAACATAGTGTCTGTGAAGAAGCATTTAAGTTCTTTTTTAGTGTGGCATCGAGCAGATCTGATTTTTCTTTGTTCATAGCATTACTTTTTCTGCCTTATTAATTGTATTCTAGCAATTTAGAGTGTTAGAACTCTTTTTAGTGACTTCTATCAAGTCACATCAATAAAATAAAAATTACTCTGTTGTCCACAAAATCCTATTCATTATCTGGTGTGCAACAAGCTAATAATTACACACTCAATAAAGACATTGATTATTTATTTCAGAGTTGTATAAGCCTGGCTGCTTGTGGGCATTCCACAAATATACAACTATCAAAATCTTTTACTATTTATACATTTTAGCAAACAAAGGAATTAGTGGTTAGACATTACATAGTTCTCTTATTAATTAGCATTCTATCTTCTATTGGTTAATGATTCTCCCACCTCTCATGATAGATAGTTCACACACTCAGTCTTTCTCTTCTTTTGGGTCAGTGGGTACCTTGGTTCAACAGTGTGAGTCACAGTTTCCCTCTGCTAGAATCACTTTTTACCCCACTGGAGCTGATTCCAACACTGTTGCTGAGTTGGCTTGGTTAGTTTCTTCTATGTCTTGGGTTTTCTGCCAAATGTAGCCCATAAATTCTGCACTTTTTGTGTCCACTATCCTTCTTCACAGCTTTCATAACCTCCCACTAGGTCTGAGAGCTTTGAAACCTGTCCCACCCTAAATATTAAAAAGGCATTTCTACCAGCAGGTAATTTATGTTTCTTACACATGAGCATCACTTAGAGCTTGCTAGCTTCTATGTGTTTCATGGATTAGATCTCCCTTCTTGTTGATTAGTCTCAAGATTATACAAAGATCAAACATTAAAAAAAAAAATTCTTATGAAAATTTCAGCTATTTCATATTTGCAACAGCTCCAGCCTAGGGCTCTGTGCCAAAAGATGTTTCAGTCCCAGGCTGGCTTTCCTGGGGAGACCCTCATTGCCTCATGAAAACCGGGCCCTCTCTCCTGTGCTCAGGAGGAATACTGTCAGTATTAAACATTATAAGTCATGAGGATGGTCCCCAGCTTAACAGCATAGTTCAGAAATCATGCAGTTTAAAAGTAAAAATACATCTCATTTTCTACCTTCAGTCAGTAGACCCATGAGGTGTAGATGTGCTACATCTTCACCTTTTTCTCTTAGTTGCTGAGTTTCATACTTTTTTGTTTTTTAACAGTCATGACTCTATGGCTTCTTTTATTTTTTCTTTTAGCAGTTATGTCTCTAATAAACTTCAACTTAAAATCAAATTGTCATCATTATGAACCCTGATTAATTCTAACTGCAACTGCTCAAGACTCAACACTCCCATCAAAAAAAATTATATTCCATGTGAAAAATAATCACAGGATTTTTCATAAGATGTTTTTACCCAATGTGTATTTTAAAGAGCAGTACAGTTCAGAAACTGTAGAAAACACATCTTTTCCCCATGTGCATACCATGTCACTTGTGCTGACTTCAGTTAAGAAAATAAGTGTCTAAGACCTTTAATTCCTACCAGCCCTGAAAAATTAACCCCTCTGAAACAGCTGGTGAGACTTGTTATTACCTGAGCAGTCACAAATTATTTGCCCAGTTCTCACTGAGAGACCAAGGGATTAAAACTTTAAGATAGAGGAATAGTTGTGACAAAAGTTATGATCTTTTTGTGTGGTTTTAAATGGGAATGCCTTCATTTGTGAGTTCAGATTGAGTTTGAAGACTCAAAACTGAGAAAACATCCTGTTTTTCTTCCACTTAAAACAAGCACTTTCAATTCAGAATCGATTCAAAGACAATTAATGCAGAACATTATGATGCCATTTCTACAGAACTGCTTTTCCAGACTGGAACTACCTCTAGAAGTCAAATTTGTCAAAACATGTCAAGAAAGTGATGAAGCACCAATGGAGGCTACATAGCAGAAACTGAGCATATCCTTGCATTGAGCCACTCTCACTGTCATAATCCTGCACCAGCAGCCCTTCCCACCCATGGCAGCTCCCGCGCTCACTTTTTCTTGGCTTGCTGCTCGAGAAGGGGAGTTTGGGCCAGATCACCCAGTGTGGTCCCTCCCAGGCTCACCCATTCCATGATTCTGTGTTTCTGTGAATAAAAACAGCAATGTGAGGAAGGCCATTTTATGAATGATGTTCCTCTGACTGTGGTAACACTAAAGAACTCTCTATCCTCTTATATATTTGATATTATTAAGTGTACAACAAAGACTTTGATTATAAACAAGATAGATTTTTTTGCTTGTTGCTTTGCTGTTTTCAAATATGTTCTCTTTTACAAGTATTGTTCTTATTTGAAATAATGGGCTAAAATGAAGAATATATAAAAACCAGCAGAGATAAACCCTAGACAGCAAACACAGCAGCTATGATTGAATAACATATGTCCCATTGTGCCAGAAAAAAAATGATATATTGAATTAGATGCAGATTAAACTACTAGCAGTTCATCTCAGTTACACTTAACAACTGCTTGAAGAGATATTAATCAATAGTTTGAAATAATATCTGAAATAATATTGAGTAAGAAGCAGAATTACAAGGTAAATTTTTATCTACTAAAATCCAAAAGTATTTTGTTTTTGTTTTATGAGACCATAACCAAAGTCACCCACATAATGAAGAGATTAATACATTTTAAGCTTCCTTTACTCACTTGACACAAATTAAAGCTAAGATAAATGCCACTTATACATCAGTTTTCTTCCTTCTAGAACTACTGAACAACTGAAAAAGAGCAAAAGGGGAAAAATAATTCTTACTATTAGGATGAATATTACTTCCGGATGAAACCACATAACAAACCCGTGAATCTTCATACAGGAATATGAAAGAAATTAGTTATTTTTTCAGGCAGATTTTGTAAGTATCTGTATGTTATAAGTATCATAGTATAAGTGTAATGCACTTCATTGTATGTGTTGACTTTTACTTTTAAAAATATATTCCATGCGATGTTAGAAACAATAAATACTATGAATTGTTATTAAGGAGATTGCTAGCTATAGACCACCTCTTTTTCACCCTTTGTATAGGGAGAAAAGTATTGGTTTAAAGAGGAGATGCCACAGTACAACCCATCAAAGACAATAGCGTATCTGTTGTCATAATCTCTTGAGAAAAGACAGATGTGAATAGCAGACAACAAGAGAAAGGGTTGAAGCTTCTGAAAGGCTGTAGGCAGGGATGGAGAGGCCCTTGCCTGGAAGTTTACAGCCAGAATGCAAGTGAGGGCACAGCTCCCTGGGCTGACAATCACCTTCAAGGGGCATCAAGGCTGGCACGTAATATGCACCTGGGGGATCTTATTCTCTCCCAGTGACTGGCAATAGGGAAGACAGTGTAAAGTGGGAGGAAGAAGCAGGTCTCACACAACATGGGGTTAAAGATTCAGTTCTGGGGCTGTGCTTGCAGAGTTGATGCAGCGGCTGCAAGCAGGGCACATGCTATGGTCCGTTCCCCTCCTGTCACGATGGCTGCCTCCTGGACACACGGCTGACGTGAGTGCCCTCATCCACCACGGTATCCTGGGCCCCAACACCCTGAGCAAGGGCTGCTCTGGCAGGTCCTGTCACCAAACTCAGAAGTCTGGAACACAGAGGGGTCAGAAGTCTGGTCTGAAGGGTCATCATCAGACCAATCCTTTAGGGAGCCCTAGAGGTAATCACTTCTTCCTGAGTCCTACCTCATCACTTTCCCATCACACCATCCCCCAAAGAAACAGGAGTTGCATAAATTTCCTTTTATACACAAATTCAAACTTTGGACACTTGCTACAAGTTCCTCTAGTAATATTATTTATACCACACTCAGCATTGGATGATGAAACAAAACATAAAAGACTTCCCAGTGTTTGTTGCAGGAACAGGTTTCTCTAAGCAAGCGTTCATGGCTTCATGCTTGAATTCCCTGCACCACAGATTTAAAGCCTATGATATGTATATATGACATGAATATATTAAATTAATACAGTTAAATGTTCATATTGAACATTCTCACATCTCTAGGGGGAAATTAATGACAATACCGGCTCTTTAGTTTGCATATATTTTTTAAATTATCACCCTAGCTGGTATTTTATCTTTTTACCTATTGAAGCCTAAGTTATCTCATGTATTTATGTGAAAGCATACAAGGGTTAGAATCTGCCAGTGAAAGTATATGGAGGCTCTATAAATTTTAGCTTGAAGTTGAAAGCAATAGAATTGTTAATTTTCAGATTTTATCTGCTTGAATATTTAGCAACTGGGCCATACCACATGTTTCAGAGAAGAATTTCCTAATTACTATTTCCTCCTGTGGAAAACCATTTTTGCAAAACAGTCTAAAAATTTTGGCTCACCTCATTTCATAGTTGTCTTTGAAATTATTACACTGTGAAGCTCACACAATTACCCACAAGATAAAAATGCTGAAATTGAAATACAATACACAATTTGCATTGTAGTGTATCTGTTTTGAAGAAAAGTTGGAAAGAAAGGGAAAAAGTGAGATCTCAGGCAGTAACTGAATCCGAATATAGAAACATGACAACTCTCTAATATAGTATGTCATTTTGTAGCAAGATATCTTACCAGTACCCTTCTGTTGTCTGTGATAATAGACATCATTGCACCTCTTGTATTATTTAAGGCTATAAGAGAGTTAAAACTTGAGAAAATACAGTGGGAAGGAAATTGCCTGCATATGTTGATAACACATAGATCTGCTGTATTTCATATTTTAAATCTTTTACAAGAGAATTTAATAATGTATCTAGGGTGAACTAACAGTCGAACAGTTAGTATAACAGCATGTATTTTAGATTCGCTATAGAACTGTAATAGACTCAAAACACAGTGCTGAGATTTAAAAAAAAATTTAACCAAAAAAACCCAAAACAAAACCAGCCAACCAAACAAACAAAGAATCACATCATATACTAGTGAATTATAGTATTCCATTCCATTCAATGGATCCAAATGAAAATATATTTTTGCTGGGTTTTGAGTGCGTATTAAAGACAAAATATCTGAGAATAGGGACAGCAAAAACACGATTCATTACCCCATCACTACATTGACTGAAAGCTGTTTGTGAATGAATTTAACTTCATGTATGCATGTCTGCATCTTTCTGGCTGTAGTTGCACAGGAAATCATTTGTCATCCCATCAAAACTGGGCAAGCAATGCCAAGAAGTCCAGCAGAGTCATCACTTGCTGCTCATTAGAGTGGGCCAAATGGGTAGCTTTAAGCAAATCTGCTGCCTTTGCACTTCAAACAGGTATTTCTTGTGGAAAAAATGAGAGATGGCAACAAAGTTCTGGAATTTGCTTTCAGGACTTTACCAGAAATTTTCTGTCAGAAATGTATGCTAAATGTATGCTTTGAGGGAGATGGATATGAAAGCTCAGTGGTTCTTCTTCCTAGTTAAATGCTAAACCCATAAGGTCAGAATTAATCTGGCAAGGCAGGCGGGCTCCCTCTCTGCCATCCTTGGTTCTGAGTGCCTCGCTGCATCCAGGCTGCTCACAGAGGGAGGGCTTATCAACCCCTGGCAAACTCTGGAGCTGTGACAATTGTCTGCCCCATCTGCCTTTTTTGCAATCAAGTTGTAAGTCACTTTCTTTCTACAGGAATATTCCATCTGCCTGATCACTCTATAAAGGTAGCAAGCTCCAAAAAACTATTTTTTTTGTGAATCCAGGCTGCACTATCCTGACTCACTGTTCCTCAGAGATAGGCTTCAGTGAAAGATGTTGGGTCATTCTCCAGAACAGGCAATTTAGAAATCATTATCTATTATTAGCTACAAGGAAATTTTCAGAGGAAGAGGAGAAGTATCTATTGAATACAAGCGATACAGGGATAGGCATTTTTTTTTCTATTTCTTAGACTTGAGAAATTTTTAAAAAAACTAGTTTCCAGTAATTCTGAACTTTCACCTAAAATTAATAATGCTTTAAAAACAAAGTATTGGATATTCTGACAAATACCATGTTTTTATAATGTGTGTTTTCATAATCAACAGGACTGAATATACTGCTTCCACAAGGTACACTTTAGCAGAATTTTCCTTGTACTTTCTTCTTTTCCTTTAATACAGTCTAGGAAAAAAAAAAGAAACCAAACAACAACAATAACAACAACACAAAAACAAAAACCAAAAACAAACAAACAAACAAAAAAAACCCCAAAGACACAACACCACCTTCAAACCATTACCCAGTGAAAAAAGCAAAAAGCACTTGATGAAAAATACTGGTTCTATAAGCATTATGTTCACCCAAGGACTTTGCTGGCATCTAGCTCACACCAAAGACCTTTCTTCTTGGCAGTCATTAGTTTGATTTTCACTCCTAGCTCTTCACAAACTTATTTTCAGAAACTTTTTGAAAATTACTCTGGTTTTTACTATCAAACATATTTGGGACCAGTGAAAACATTGACAAAAAATTTGGGCAGGAAGTGCCATAAAGGTACACAGCACACTCATGAAGTTTTATATCCCGTAGGAGCCAGGCAAAAAAAACCCACAGGTGATCCATTGTGCAACCTTCTTATTTTCTCAGCTGCCTATATTAAATCTTACTTTTAGATTAATTTAATAATTTTATAGCAGTCTACCTTCAAATTTCTTCCTATAGAAAAGGGCAGCAGTAAATTTATGGAAAATAAAGACATGCTGAGTTCAGTTTTCCTATATAGCAGAGGAGTTATTAGTCTTTTATAATATAAATTACAACCAGAATGAGTGTTTAATTTTAAAAAATTGCAAATGGATAAGTACTCATATGACTCTACTCCAGAGATCTTTCAATACAGAGTCTAAATTAAAAAGAAAATTCAATGAAGATCATAATCTTTGACCTGTTTTTACCAAATATTTCATTTTTATTATAGTTTTGTAATGCTGAGTTTGTTTGGCAATACACAGAACACACATTAACCACATGGAAACTTTCATCTCTTCAATGAAATAAACATATTTTCTTTGTTTCTCTTTCTCGCATCACTGGCAACAGGCTTTTGTGTCCAACTGTGATAATGTCCTGTGTGCAGAACATGCACGTCCCTGTATGAATCTAACAACAGGCAATTGACATCTTTATGGCTTTCTTGTCCTCCATGAGGGATAAACAAACACATGCATATGCAGCCCAAGCTTAAATGGACAGAAAAGCTTGTTCTGACGAGCGGGGCTTTTGCGCACCTGTTACATTTAATACATATGTCAGGTGCCATCTGTTGGAAAGGCATTTTTCCCTCTCTGTGCTTTAAAAAAGACACAAATAAAGTGCTGAAAAGCTTGAACACTGCAGAGGGAAGGAAATGCCTGTTAATGACTGTCCATCAAGGCCTGGGGTTTCAACATAAAAATCACATTACAGCATAATGAGATCTGAATCAATGGATTGCTCTGTTTCCTGGCTGCTCTCATTACTCACAGAAAACCACAATGAATTCACATAATTTTATTTGTGGTGACCTAATAATGTGACAAAGCCAATTACTTAAATATATTATTATTTAATATTCTGTGATTAATATTTGTTTTTTGATCTATTGATTGATATGCAGTCATCCCTCAATTGTGGGTAATTTTGTGAGCTATTTTCTATGTTTGAAATATTCCTTTTATATTCATCCAACTATGTTGATGATTAGAAAACCTAAAATAAAAATTAAGCCAGTCTAATTCTTTTGGAATTTCTTTATGGAGCGTAACTTGTCTCTGCAAATGGATCCATTGCACGCAAATGCATTTTTAGCTATTTCATTTCTTAGTTTGAGTAGATCTAAATAAATCATTATACTCTCTTGTTCTTTTTCTGAAAAGCACTCTTCTCTATCTAGTCAGTATTTTGAGATGTTTTCATTCATTGTCAGCTGATCAGTTGATTCAACAATGGGAATTTACTCTGCTTTTCTACAGTCACTTTACTGTATAAGATTTTCTTTGAGTTAGGTTTGGAATCTGGAAATGTTTTGTGTAGCAAATTACAACTGACTTTTTTTTGTGAGATACCAACATTTCCAGTTACTATCCAGTTCCAAACAATGGTACCAACTCTCATGCAATCCTTATTCCTCCCGAAGACCCAGTTTATTTTTTATTTTGACTTTTAATGTAGTCAGGAAATTACCTAAAGGAAATCTAAATGGAAAAATTAAGAAAGCTGGTTTAAATGAATGTTTTGTTTATACACTTATTGAGACACTTCAAAATTATGATGATTTCTGAACCCTAATATTGTTATCAAATAGGGTTTCAACTGACTCTGCTAATGTATGAAGTGAGGAAAAAAAACAGAATATAAAATTAATTTAGAAAAGTGTGTGGAAAATGGCTTTATTCTAAAATATAATCATTCCTGTACTTAAACATAGGTAAAAATAAGGAATTACTCTGCCTAATTTTTTCTCTTTATTGCTGAGATGTTGAATTGTATGACTGCACCAGCTGATATGCAGAAAAGTATACTCAGAGCATAACTGTGGAGAATTAAGGTCTTGCTGATTGCTGGTGTTACAGTAATAACAGCAAACTGAAATCTACCCAGGAGTATTCCCATTCCAACTAACTACAGAATAATGCTTAAACTATAGGAAATTGTTGTATATTCTTGGGCAAAACTACTTTGCTTTGTGGATGCAGCCCATATAGAGTAGAGAATTGACTCAAATAGCATATTCAGGGTTTAATGCTGTAACAGCTGGAGACAAATAAATAAAACTTTTTAAAAGTCAGGACTGTCCCTTTTGACACCTAAAGCTGTGTATATGGAGATCTACCTTGCCTCCTAAGAGAAATGTTTTTACTTTCAGCTTCCATTACAATTTTCCACTATTCATAGTGAAAAAATATCTGTTCTGGGTTGTCTGCTTGGATATATTACTCTCATTTAAAGTTCTGTTGTGATTTTAATGTTAGTGGACAACAGCCAAGGCTCTGCATGAGTCCTCAGAGGTGCCAAAAAACCTGAGCACTACCAATGTCAGTAATGATGGAGGCTGCCTCTCTCACTTCTAATTAGAGCACTTCCAAAGGAAACGGTGTACCTGTACTCTCAGCATAGCCATCCTTGAATGTTTCAAGCCAAATTGCTAATCCAAAACTCTGCATCACTGCAATTCAGAATGAGAACATTTGACATTTTCTGCTAACACTGAGTCACTCTGCCGCCAAGAAAGTAAAGTTCATGGGACCAAACAGAACTGGCAATAAACAACCTAAATGCAGTGTAATGATTAGAGCAATGTTCTACTCTTCTGGGCTCTGCTCCTCGGACTTTCTGTACTATTTTTTTCTAAAAAAACGTCAGAGAGAGTTGTCCTAGTACTGGGTGAAAATGACCACTCAAGAGTGTGTTTGGAAGTTTGGAATGGATGAAACCAAGATGCTGACACTAGGGTTAGATTTTTGCCTTTGTTTTTCATTAAGGTCAAAAGCTCTGCATAGTTCTCAAAAGCAGGCATATGTAAGGCTTGGGTGGTTAGAAGAACTAGGTGTCTAGCATTTTCCTTCACAGGAAATGAGAGATCTATTCCACTGCTCTGAGTGTAATATGGGATTTCTGGAATTTTCCTCCTGTGCCTATCCAATTATATTTATTTTAGAATGTTTGAATTCTCCTGGTATTGAGTGGTCAAATGTATGTGTGTCTAAGTCAGATTCATTTAAAAAATCCAGTAATATTTGCACATCCCTTTAGGTGAATATTTGCAAATTAACTAAAACAAGGTCTATTAAATACTATCATCATGAATTTGCTTTTTTTAATGTAAATTAACATAATAGATTCTACTTCTCAGCAAATTGTAAAGAGATGTGTTTTATTCTTAGCCATTGAACCTTTCAGTCCTTTGTGGAAAGTTCTGCAATTATAACCACTTCTTTAGACACACTTAATTTTCTTCCTGGGCCCATGTCTGCTACTTTCCTTCTGCTGATGGAAGAAAGGAGTAGTACTCACCTCTCTGTTACCAGACCAAGCTCTAAACTTACCAACCTTGTACAACTTCTATGACTAATAAGCATGACACAAGTGTATGCATATTAACTTCCTGAACTTCCAGGATGAAATAATTCTCAAAGAGGCTTAATATAATTTTGCAGTTAAAGATATTATTTTCAATTTCAGTGCTTGTTTCATTCAGGTTCAATTCCCTAAACATTTCTCTATTATCACAAACCTCAAGTTCTAGGGTTAATGAAAGTGAGATTGTATCAGAATGAAAATCATTGTTAGTAAAAAAATGCTTTGCTTACAACTGTGACTGCAGCACACCACTATTGCAAAGTCTCTCAAACTTCTGACATTCATGCCTCCTTTCTTTCTGACCTCTTTCTTAGCAAGTGTTTTGAGATTTGGGCAAAAATTTTAATTTGGACACTTTAGAAGTCAAAATACATTTATATGGCGACACACGTCTTTTTGCAAAAAATCCTGAACATTTCCTTGGGGAACTATTAGGTCTAGTCTGTATTTTATAAATGTTGAAAACACTGAGTGTGTTCAAAACAGTTGCTTTATGTTCTAAAGTTATCGCATGATCTTGAATACACAGAAATTAGTTTTAAAAGGTGGAAAGTCGTAGGTGACAATTATTTGATATTCAGATTTGCAAAGTGAGTACAGATAGTGGTATATAGCTTCAAACTGTGTTCTGTCTATGTGTTCATTCTTACTTGAGCATGGACACACGTAACCTCTGTGCCAAGATAATACAGCTTTAGTTAAGCTAAAGCCTAATATGTCAAGAATCTCAGAACAGAAATCATATTACTCTGAGCCATGCAGAGGCAGGGAGTCTCTCCACCAATCTCCCCTGTTCTTCTGCACTTAAAATGGCCCTTTTATGCTGTTCATAATTTATATACCACATTGCTTAAGGCTTCACTCTAGCTAAACTTAATTTGATGTAGTTATTTCTGAGCAAAAAATAGAGTTCATGCATAGATGGAGATTCAAGCAATTTTGGGCTGGAGCAGGAGAAGCTTGGGCCAAAGGCCCAGTGGAATAATGATGTGATCAGAGAACAGGCAGAGGAGAAACAGTTGAGTAGTAAATGAAGTCCATCTTTGCTGCTATTTATGATCTGTTCATTATAGAACAAATGTGTTTCTTCCTGAATAATTCTGTTTGTATAAAGAGCTGTTCTCTGCCAGTGAATTTTTTTCAGTTCTTTCTTTCTACCTCTTTTGCACCACCACTTGTTAACCAAATGTGATTTCCTGAAGGGTGGAAAATTACCTTTCCCAAATAAATAGAAGAACTCATTATGTCACTTGCTGCTACTTTTACACAATGGCAAATTATTAATTTAAGGGAAATAATATGTTTAGTCTTGAGCATTTGGGTTGTACAAGCATGCAACATACTGGTGTGCCATCACTGAGTATTTCAGAGGCATCCTGATTGTCAGAATTACTAGAATATCTTGCAAAGACTGGTGGCAGTCTGGTAGGCAGTGTCCCACCATGGCTAACTTATCATAAAGGTAGACATCTGGTCTGTCTATCTTGCAAGCTTCTACTCTAGCAAACACATTGAGACACAAGCTTGAGACATCTCCAGTAAAGATGCAGAACTTTAAGGTGGGAGTCCTATTTCTCAGTCAGACTTCTGAAGAATAAACTTGTCTCACTTTGGGCTCACTCTGACACTTGGTCATTAGTTAGCTCACAGTTCCCAGACAGTGAATGAGATAAATGATAACAAGATACTAAAAAGCATAGAGCAAGCAGAACTCTTTTTTCCTGAAAAAAGATCTCCAAGGAGATGACATTTTCTGGTGGCACTCTACCCTGAATTAAACCCAAAATTTTCATTAACCATCTATTTCTGAAATATTCTTCCCATTCTATCTATAAACCTGTAAAAGCTAGCACATATATAAATTAAGCATTCTATGCTTTTGATAGAAAATAATTTATGTTACTAAATGAGTGTGTGAATAAATAGCTAACTGTAAATCAAAGAACATGAACAAAGGAGATGTTCTATTTAACACTTGGCACAGTAGCTGATAGTCAGAAAAAAACCCAGCCAAGCAACAAAACTAGAACAGAAAGTAGATCAGCCTCTCCCTCAGTACATTGTTGTCTGCAGCCGCTCCTTCAATGTATTACCTTTCAAAGCTGCTGCCCAGATTTGGGCAGAGGATTATGCGTGCCCATAAGGGTGTGACTATGGATAGATCATGCATTCCTTCCTTTTGAGTCCTCATCTTCAGTTGCAACTCATGTGGCATTATGCTTCTTGACCTGCCATTTTATTTTCTTTGTATTTTAGTGTTTATTTTGTTTGCTGCCTATTTTGGGATTTATTTGCATTTCCTTAATATTGTGGCTGGATATCCTGCATTGTTGATTTTTCATAAATAATTTTTCAGCTAAATTCGCTGGTGTACAAATACTTGGGAGATAACTAAAGATAACAACTTCAAAGCAGAGATTTTAATTGTAAATTAATACATGAAATTGATTCCCTTAAGGTGTTAGTGATACAGTATTTTAATGTTGTGCTCCCGTTATCTCCCCACCTAAGATCTGAATCACTCCTTGGAAGTGCCTATCTCCATTGTAAATAAAGGTTGCCTAAGGCAAGTAGTTACAAATGTAAGCTTTTCAGTTGCATGTCAAACATTAAATGGACTGAATACAGGATCCTGGCCTGGATCAGAGTTTGTATCACAGATCAAATAACATAATATCTTTAGATGAAAGTTATTTTGTTTTCACATAATCTTTTACCTCTTCCTTGGTACGTAAATAAACCAGTAAACCATGGGTCAGCTACTATGAGACCAATATGTTAGTTCACAGAGTTAGGATGGACCTGTCTTGGTTCTTGTCCTCATCAGAGGTGAACGAAATTCATAGCAGGAGGTTTGACTGATTCACTGGCGGGAACAGCTTTGAATAATGGCTTGATACTATTCACAATTGCCAACCAAATTCTGTAAAGCTCGTAAAAAGATATGGAGTTAGACCTCCATACCTGAATGTTATCAGGTTCAAGAGGACATATAATGTCTTTTCCAATTTTATAAATTCAATTTAGATGTGATTCTCCAGTTTCAAATAGAAAATAAAAATAAAGATAAGTGGATAAATTTTACAATGGGTTTACTAAGGATTCATCCTAATGACAGTCCTGCAGCTATATCCCTTTAAAATTAATAAAAAAATAAAGAAGGTGCATTGAGAAATGAAGCACTCTATACATGGTTCTGCAAATCCTATTGATGTAAAACAATGATATCTGATCATGATTCCATAAAAACACCAAGCAAACAAACAAAACCATCAAGAAATTATATTGCCAATATATTTATTAGACTAACTGCCACATTATAGTGTAACAAATGAGATCTGTGTGAGATATACCTAGGAATGTCTGTGACCAAGGACAAAAATTTCATATATAATGAAAAATTCACAGTATTGAAATTAACAGTATTTAAAGGAATACATGATAAATCTTCAAATTGTAGTTCTCAGCCAGCTTCTAGAATATATACCTAACTTAATGCATAGAGTAATATTATTGTCTTTTTAGATTCTGTCACTAAAAGTCTGCAATGAAATAATGGAGGATTTCAGTGAAAGAAATCATGAAATATCCTGAATAACAGTGTCACATATTTTCCCATCTTAGACTAAATATTAATAATTCTGCATGTCTATAAAAACACCTGAATTCATTGTGCAGTAATGATGAGGTTGACAAGTATGAAGACACATTCACACTTTTGGAGTTCTGAATTTGCCACTTTCTCTGATGAAAGCAACACCAAACTCAAATACATTAAATTTTCCTGAGTCAAACACACCATAGCTGCTGTCACAAGTAGACCAGACTTACCATGCTATAATTATAAAGCTTGCAAAATTTTAAAAAGAAATATTCATCTCCATAATCCTTAAGAAACATTAGATTATTATGGAAAAGAATATTCAGGACTGTTTGGAGAGCCTTAATTGCACACATTTACTTCTAATCAAATGTTTTGCTGCTGCTCTGTTTCTTCATTAATGAATCTATGTTTACATTTTTATTTTCCTCAGCATTTATATTTTCATCTTTCCTGGTGTAACTCTAACCAGGATTTAGTAATGGCAAACTCTGTCAAAATGTCATTGATTCATATATGCCTATATGTCATCTTGAAGAAATAGGATTCAGGTTAAGGCGTCCAAAATTAAATTTTCTTGGCACATAGGCAGCCCCACACAATGTATCTTGGGATATCTGAAATAACAGTTATCCATGTTTATATGCCTGATTTCAGTTTAGGAGGAAATGAATCATTCTAGTCTCTACTGTGTCCCAGTGGGCACATCCACTCCTTGAATGAAGGTCTCAGAGTATGAACCAGTTTTTCCCATGTGCTGGTTTAAAGTGGGGTAAAGTTAATTGTCGTCACAGTGTCGGTATGGGACTGTGTTTTGGATTTTTGTTTAACACAGTATTGATAATATCATTAATTTTTTGTTATTGCTGAGCAGGACTTTTACAGAGCCAAGGCCTTTTCAGCTTTTTGACTGCCACACTGGCATGGAAACTGGGGGTGCGGAGGAGGCTGGGAGATAACACAGCCAGGACAGGTAACCCCAACCAACCAAAGCAATATTCCAGACCATCAAACATCATTCTTAGTGTATAAAGTAGCAGTAAGAAGGAAGAAGGGATTGATGTTCGGAGTGATGATGTTTGTCATTCCAAGTAACCATTCCACTTGATGGGATTCTCCGAGAGCTGGCTGAACATTTGCCTGCCCATGGGAAGCAAGAAATTAATTCCTTGTTTTAATTTGCTTAAGTGTGCAGGACCTTTGCTTTCACTATTAAACTGTCTTTAACTCAACTCGCGAGTTTTCCAGCTTATACCCATTCAATTTTCTCTCTGATCCTGCTGGTGCAAGAGGAAGCGAGCAACTGCATGGTGTTTGGTTGCCAGCTGGGGTTAAACTGTAACACTCAGGAGCAGACATCTAAATTCAGGTGCCTAAATATTGACATTTTACATTCATCTCAGGCCCCATATGAGGCTTTTTGACAGACTAGCTTGTGACAGGGAACCTGTAGGAGAGACTACACTTTTCAGAGACTCTTAGGGTTCACATGCTTGCTACAGATCTGGGCATTCTACATGAGTTCTAAAAATAGAAGAGTATCAGGTTGAACCCAAGCTTGCTAAAACCTCAGATCTTAATTTTTCATTGTTCTGCTTTTTGTGATCTCTCTACAGCTGTTATGGCTACAGTTGTAAAAAAACAATTGAAAAAAAAAAATCTACAAATACATGGCTAGAAAAATTTGACTAAGATGCACCTCCATCCTTTACTGAATATAGGGAGAGACATAGTGACAAGGGATGAAAAAAATGTTGACATACTTAACGCCTTCTTTCTCTTGGTCTTTAGTAGCAAGGTCATTTGTGTTGCGAGTATCCAGCCCTCTGAGGTGGAAGACAGGGACAGGGAGAAGAGTGAAACCCCCACAGTCCAAGGGGGAATCGTAAGTGATCTACTAGACCATTTAAACAGACACAAGTCTATGGGGCCCATCCACAAAGGAGGTGGCAGAAGTGCTCTCTGAGGCACTTTCCTTCACTTTGCAGAGGTCCTGATTAACCAAGGAGGTCCCAGTGAACTGGCGGTTCACAAATGTGACACCCATCTACAAAAAGGCTTGTAAGGAGGATCTGGTGAGCCACCAAACCAACCTGTCAGCCTTTTCTCAGTGCTGGGGAAGGTCATGGAGCAGATAATCTTGAGTGCCATCACACATCACATACAGGACAAGAAGGGGACCAGGCTCAGACAGCATGAGTGCATGAAAGGTCCTGCTTGACCAGCTTGTTCTCCTATTATGACAAGGTGACCTTCTGAATGGATTTATGAAAGGCTGTAGATGTTGTTTGCTTGGACTTCAGTACAGACTGTGACGTGGTTTCTTACAGCATTCTCAAGAAGAAAATGCCTTCCCATGGTGTGGACAGGTGTATTGCTCAGTGGGTAAAAAATGGCTGGATGGACAGGCCCAGAGATTGGTTGTGCATGGAGATACAACCCCCTGCTAACTGGTCACTAGTGGAGTTTCCCAGGACTCAGTATACTGGGGACAGTCTTGTTTAATATCTTCATTGATGATCTGGACCGTGGGCTCTAGTGTAACCTTGATCAGTTTGTTGGTGACATCAGACTGGGTTGGAGTGTTGATCTGATGGAGGTTTGGAAGGGTCTGCAGAGGGATCTGAACTGCTTTAATAGATGTGCTAAGGCCAACACAATGAGGTTCAACAAGGCAAAGTCATGAGCCTTGCATCTGGGTCATAATAACCTCATTCAGCACTACAGGCTTGAGATGAAGCATCTGAGAAACTGCCCAGCAGAAAAGGACCTGAGGGTGCTGATCTACAGGAGGTGAATATGATCCAGCATGTGCCCAGGTGGCCAAGAAGGCCAATGGCCTGACCTGTACGAGCTGCAGGACTAGGGCAGTGATTATCCCTCCGAACTCAGCACTGGTGAGCCACACCTCATGTCCCGAGTTCACTTTTAGGTCCCTCACTACAAGAAGGGCATTGAGAGCTGAAATGCATCCAGAGGAGGACAGTGGAGCTGGGAAAGGCCTGGAGCACAAGACTTATGAGCGTGGTTGAGGGAGTTCTGATTGTTTAGTCTGGAGAAAAGGAGGCTCAGGGCAGACCTTAAAGCTCTCCACATCTGCCTGAAAGTCAGTTGTAGCCAGGTGGGGATCAGTCTCTTCTCCGGGGTAAGGAGAGACAGGACAAAACAAAATGGCCACAAGTTGTACCAGGGGGTGTTTAGATTGGGTATTATGAAAAAGTTGTTCACGGAAAGGGCTGTCAAGGATTGGACTAGGCTGCCCAGGGAAGTAGTTGAGTCACTATCTCCAATTAGCATTCTGAAAAACAATGGAATTGTGCATGTCAGCACTTGCTTGGGTTACTCCTGAACAGCAATATTGCTAGAGTTCATTTGGCTCATCACAAATGAGTGCACACATCTCAAGAAAGTATGCCTAATGAGAGTAAGTTACTCTCTGAAAACTTAATTCCTGATTGGTTTTATCCTTTAGGTACTGAGGCGGAAGGTAGAAAAACACATATCTGCATATTTTAGCTTTTGGCTTACTGGAAGTTTTCTTTGCAGGTTTTGCTGTTAGAGGAAGAAAAAGGTTAATTGAAGTAGCTGGTGTACCTTAATGCAATGAAAAAACTCAGTCTCTCTTCTTAAATGTCAGCAGTTCAATAGAGGAGAAATAACTGTTATGGTGGTTTGAATGTAGTTGTTTGATCCTGAAATAGTCATGTCCCTGAAATCAAATGTTTTTGATGTTCATATCAGAACACAGTTTAATCTTTTTAGCTCACATTTTTATTTGTGAAATTAGGATAGCAATATCCAACTGTTTTCTTTAGTAGGGATGTACAAGGATTCAATAGTTACTAAAACATGGTACTTTAATTGTGTAGAATTCTTGGTAACTGCCAAGAACTATTTTTTTTTTTTTCAAAAACAGCAAAGAATTAATATTTATATTTATATATTGTCTCCTGCTTCTACAAATGAGAAGCATTGTATATGGGAAATATGTACAACATAATTTCAGAACCAAAATTAAATTTAAAAAAATGCTGTAGAGAAATAAAGTGAGAAGTAAATGAGTATGCTAAATGAAATATTAGTTTTGACTTATTTTAACCATCATACCTATCATTCTTGACAAGACACACTGATTGTACAAGCTCCCTAACTTATGTCTGCGGTTTGAGATCTGTTCTCTAGTTCAGAAAGATGTGTTTCATTTTGGAGAAATCAGCTGAAACTGATTTCAGAATTAAGCCAAAAATCTCTTTATTTAGATAGTTTTTGGTTGACAGGTTTGTCAAACAACTTGGTATTGTCAAAACACTTTCAAAACTCTGAATACCTTCAACAGAGACAAAATTATTGAATAATGTGAAGCACACTTTAAAAGGATCATATTGTATAATAGGTTTCTTTTTGCATAATAATTTATGCTTTTTTAATCTCTCCAAATTAAATAATTAGTTTCTTATAGTTATCTGTGTTAATAATCTCCTATTACATGCTCTCTAACACTGAAGACGAACAAAATCTACTCTGCGACTAGTGTGCAAAGGAAGTTAGTCCCAGCTTGTCTAGGTCTTTCTGGAAATCTATCTCTATATTGAATGGCATCTCTAAAGGAACAGGAAGATGTTAAAGAAATTGAAACACAAGGGTCACCCACTTGTATCAGTTGAACAAGCAGAACACTGTGTTGGACATCATTAAAAGACTCTGAACTGCCCTCTTGTTCAGGAAAGACCAGTACAGCCCATGTCACACCAGATTAACCTGAAGTTGGCTGTGGTGTGAATAACTAGCAGACAGGGAAATAACTAGCTGTGGATAACTAGCTTCAGACAGGGAAACATCACCCTTCAAACAGCTCACTCAGTCACCTGAAGATCAGAGCTGACAGATCCAGAAAACTCTGAGCTGTCAAGGCATCCGAAGCGATTTCATCTCTCTACAACCTCCCTATAGCAATCATAATATCAATCACAGCCTCTATCCATCTCTATTATAGAATCAAGAACTGCCTACAATAAACAAACAATAAAAATCTGTGCCTAATTAAAGGGTGGCAAAGAGATATAGCTGACATTCAGCGTCCTGCATTGGATGAGAAAGAAAGGGCAATAGTCCTTCTTCAGACACAGGAATATGTGAAACTGCATTCTAACTATGCAGGTGATATCACAACCACAGAAAAGTCTCAAGCTTTCTTGCTGCTGTATTTTTATTTATGCATAGTCACACACATGCACACTCACAAAAGTATTTGGCAGCTGTTTGGAACAGATGGAGTCCTATAGATCTCCAGGGGAAGAGTCTGTGGAAATATAGATAAAATACATATTGGCATCCTTAAAATAGTCTATGAAGGAAATAAACTGTTGAAGAGAGCTCTTATACACATCTCCTAAGTGAGTCATAGCTCCAAAACAAGCCACCAATACTTTAGGGTCAGATGAAGAACAGCATGATCACTTAACTTGTGGTCAGCTGCATAACAAAAGATGCTGCAGATTGTGTGCAATGATTACATCATAAAACTGATATTCTGGATACTGAAGGCATTAGGATTACTTCTTTTAACTGGGTTTTGTAAACAGGATTTGTAAAACTTTAAGGATGAAAGAGATTTTTATACAGAATAAGAAATGAGCTTCACATACACTCAATTTTGTACTCATCCAGGAGAAAAAAAAAAAAATCCAGTACCTTTGAGAAGGATTTATTCTCAGGAAAAACAAAATTATACTAGGAGTATTGACATAGCTGACTTTTGTATCCACTTAATTCTCTCTATACAGTCTCAAAAATTCTATCCGAGAGCTTATTTTGTTTTTCAGCTATATCTCTGTGAATCCAAAATACAGTGTCTTTAGAGTTCAAGGAAACCTCCAACATGGATTATAACATCTGCACAGAAAAGCACATTTGCATAACAAAGTATCTATCTTGCTATCATCCTAGTTAAGAAGGAATTTTTTTCTTGGAAAATGGTTCAAAATGTAATCACACTTGCATTCCTTTTATCAAGTTTAGTTACTGCATGTAGAGGAACTTCCTAACTGAGCAAAAGACAGCAGCATCATAGAAAGACAACTCAACTTAGAGATATAGATCACAGCTTCTAGAAAAATAACTAATAGTAAAGTGAATGTCTTCAAGCCGTCAGAAAATGTACAGTAATTTCACACTGATAAGCCACACCTATTTCGCTGAAGAATTGAGCTGATCCTGGAAGTGCGGCTAATTACCAGTTGCGGCTTATTTATGGACAAATTCCAGAGAATTGCCAACCCGGAATGTGAGCCATGGGGGGAGCATGTGTTCCCTGTGCCTCAGCAGCCAGGCGGGGAAGCCCCTTCATTCCACTCTCCCTTAATTCCTAAAAGATTCTAGAGAGGCAGAAAATACTTTTTCATCATCTGTCTTGTATGGTGATATCCTCAAAAGCATTTAGATGTGAACTGTCCACATATATATATGTATATATATATATATATATATGTATATATATATATCAGTGTAAGATTAAGAGTCCTACAAGAAACTAAGCGCCCTAGGTCAGTACTGCAGCTCTGATGTTAATTCAGGGAGATGCACTTCAGCATCAACAGTCCTGTCAAATTACCATGCACATTTACAATATGGTATGATGATCACAAAAGCAAAAATTATTTCTTTCTTCAGTCTTCTACTCTTTCAGAAATCCATCTTTTTGGATCCAGGCTGTAGTATTTATGCAGTGCTCATGATCTTTACTGGGGACAGGATACAGAAAAAAAAACCCTAAATGATAATAAATCATACTAAAAAGGCTGAATTCCAGCCATACATTCACAGGTTTATCGAATGAAATCTCGAGAAGGTTACAAGCCTATTAGAAAACAACATGAATGCTGACTTGTTCTCAATAGAACTCTTTTAGCCTTCTAGCAGAGAGAAACACATTTTCATGCACAGGTTGCAGACAATTAAGTGGCTGTAGGAAGTATTGCTTGTTCCTGCTGGGCGCAGGAAACATGCAGACTTTGGCCCAGCTGAGCCTCACTCACTCTTGTCGAGACCCATTGCCTGGCTCATTATCTGAGGTAACCAGGATGCATTACACCCTGGAGTGCCTAGTTCCAGCAAAGTGAGCCCACATGACTAGTATAGGCTATACACTCTAGTCTCTAAAGAAAAATATATTTTTTCTCTATAGAATTCCCTTGAACTCCTTGGCTTTCTGTCTGGATTTGCATTGTGCAAGTACTGTGACTCAGAGAACAATCTAGGCAAATCTTTTGTCTTCCCAGACTTTCAGTGTCAAGTGGGAATATATTAAATCATGCATTTGCAATATATTTAAATCTTGAATTCAAACCCAATTTAGTTAGCTATTTCCCTACTAACAAGGCAGAAACACCTAAAAGCAAGGAAATTAATAGGTGCCATCACATATTGTCCACTGCTGCCTCAGAAATTATGGCAAATATCTCATCAAATGTAATGAAATGCATATTTCGTCACAAGACAGTGACCTTTATGTGGACCACAGAAAGGTATGTATTACTAGATAGGGATTTGGTTATCTCAATTTCAGTAGCAGAATATTTTGTTTAGAGGAAAGGTCTTA
Organism: Sialia sialis; assembly: GCA_009812075.1. Classification (NCBI taxonomy): domain Eukaryota; kingdom Metazoa; phylum Chordata; class Aves; order Passeriformes; family Turdidae; genus Sialia; species Sialia sialis. Next base: position 12,603,060 of record VRYO01001878.1, on the reverse strand, counting down.
CATGGACAACAGCTAATTATCTAATGACAGCAAAATGCTATAGTAAGATACTTTTGGTACATTAAGAAGCTGTGTTTATCCTCAGCCAAGGGCAGAAGAATGGTTCTGATTCACCCAAGATTTATGGATGGATTCTGCCGACTGGCTTTAATTGTATCACACAGATGCTACAATCAATACTTCAAATACCCTTGCCTAGTCCAATCAAGATGACTCTGATTACCTAAATTATTTGCCTATTGTGGCTACACTCAGAATACAGTCTACAAAAATAAATTTAAAGAGGAGGAAGCCCTGCAGAGTGAATCAGAGTAAGATCATCTATTTTACCTTGTAATCAAACTTCCCAGCAAAGCCCTTTGCGCAGTTGCCCCAGCAGTTCTGCCTGAGACGAACCTTCACTGACCTTGATCGCTCTAAGTGCATGTAAGGACCTCTGGCCACTGGCAGGTCAGACAACCCTCCTTCCATAAATCACCTGGGAGGCTCTCTACAAGCCCTCTCTCCTCCTCCACCTTCCAGAGAGAAATGGAAGAAGTTTCATTAGCCTTAAAATGTACTGCTTGTGCCAGCAATAATAGGAACACTGCAAGGTCTAGCACAGTGCATTTAGGTAAGACCTGTAAGACATTTCTGATCTGGGCACCTCTGCAGAATGAGCAATATTAGCATTTGTAAGAACTCCAGACACAAATGTATCTTGACAAACACTCTGTGTAATTACAATTCATATTTATTTTTCATAAGGGCTATGATGTATTTACTGCACAAAGGCTGGTAAACATACAACATTTTATATAGATATTTCACTTTGGTTTACAGTTGAAGGGTTGTTTTGCAATAAACTGTCTCTTAGTAGAGTAATACAGCACTGTAGCTGGTAAAAATACCTGTAGCTTAACCAAATTTAGGAACATTGTGTCTGTTCATGTGCATGGAAAACCAGGTCAAACTTGTTTCTGATTATTCAGGCAGCACCAATTTTAGATTATTCCTAACTATTCTTTTATTTACTCTTAATTGGTTGTGATTTCAAAATGTATGATAGCTGCTGGCCTCACTGTTTTGCCTAGTGACAAGGAGGATGCATTAAATACTTTGTTTGTTTATATATCTGGCATATTAGAAGGTAGGAAGTTTCCTTTTATTATTACTTTATTTGGATAGATGAAATAAAACATGACATACATCTTTGCTTCTTTTCAGTATTCTTTTATTTAGACAAATAAAATAAATGTTGACATACAGTTTTGTTTATCAGTATTTTAAATATTACCCTTTTCTGGCAACACTTGAAGTCATCATAATGATATGAAATCCGTCCAGTCCTGACTGTTGCATAAACATGCTAAAATAGACTCCCTACTGCCAGAAGAACCCTGCAGCCTAAAGGGAGATGGGAGATAACGTTGGGCAGAGATGTTTCATGTTGGTTATACAGTGCTGCCTCATTTCAACAGTTATCTATATACCTATCTGTGTAGGACACAGCACAGTTGAAATGTCTTGGTCTTTGCTCTCCTATTTGCCTTCCATTTGTCCCTTTCGTGCCAAGTTATCTATAGCATGTGGTAAGAGGGGTGGAAATTATGAGTATGAATTAATTATTACCCTTGCATATTTGTAAGTAGGAAAGTACTAGGGGAGTGAGAGGGGAGAAGGAAGAAGGAAGAGAGGGCTGAAGCTGTGATTGGTGAGCAGCAGCAGGAGACAAACATCTCCCTGGATGTTGTTAACACAATCTTTTGTGGGCTCACCCTGGCTGGAAGCCATGCACCCATCGAAGGCCCAGTATCTCTCCTCTCTCTCAACTGGAAAAAGGAGAGAAAATGTAATAAGAGGATTATGTGTCAAGATAAGAACTGGGATAAATCACTCCCCCATCACTATCACAGGCCAAACAGACTTGACTTGGGGAAAAATTTATTTAATTCTACTGTAGGTCTCTACAACTACTAATTAAATCAGAGTAGTATGAGAAATAAAAACTAAATCTTAAACTCACCAATCCCTTCTTCTCAGGCTCAGATTTGCTCTCTAATTCTTTTCCTCCTTTCCCCTAGGGCACACAGGAGGATGGAGAATGAGGGTTGAGGTTGGTTCACCACACATGATCTCTGCCCCTCCTTTCTCATCAGGGGGAGGACTCCTTGCGCTTTTCCCCTGCTCCAGTGTGGGGTCCCTCCATGGGAGGCAGTCTTCCATGAACTTCTCCAGTGTGCCTGTCTCACAGGGTCTGCAGCACAGGCTACAGGGGAGTCTCTCCTCCAGCTCCCAGAGCACATCCTGCCACTACTTCTTTTCTGACCTCATCTGTAGAGATGTTCTTCTCACATATTCTCACTCCTCTCTGACTGCTGTGTCACAGCTGGTTCTTTTCCCTTCTCAAAGCTGTTATCCTGAGGTACTACCATCATCACTGATGTTCTTGGCCTTGCCCAGGGAAGGTCCATCTTGGATCTGGCTGGAATTGGCTCATTGGGGAAGATTTTGGCAACTTCTCATAGACAGCACCTCTGTAGCTCTCCCACAACCAAAACCTTGTCATGTCAGTCCATTACACATCCCAATTGTCCACAACTAACTGTTTTCTTCTCCCTACTGTTGGTAAGATTTAATTTGTAATTGTTCTCTAATATGTTCCTGGATTTTATTTCTAGCTTTTTGTCAGGACTGTTTATAACATGTTCATTTTTAATATCCTTATGCATTAAAAATCTCTTCATACACTGCTTCTGTATCTCCTTTACTAGCTAATCTCAACCCCCTTTCTTCAGATTTCTCTTCCAATTTGTGACAGTGTTTGCTTTCCTACTTCTTCATTTTCACACTTTAATAGCTAACTGCTGATTCTGATCTCATATTCACATGTAGAAAACCAGACCATGAAGGTTGTAGTCAGAGTGGTTTTTATCTTCCTACTAAACAGTTACTGCTGAAAAAAATTTTGGAATTTCTTCTCATATGTTCAAAGGAATATGAAAAAATCACCATACTTAAATCAAGTGACAGTTTTCGCTCTTTGATCCTGGTTCAGCAAAGTCCTTGAACCATGTCTACTACTTAGCCTGCGCAAAAATCTCATTAAAATCAAGCACGTGCTTAAGGGCCTAAAATAGGCTTTCCAAGCAACAGACATCTGTAACTAGTTAGAAACTTTTAACCATCCATAACTATCTTTCTGCACTGTGCTCCTGCTTCAATTGCTGCATTATCAATCTTCATTTCTGTCTCTTTTGCCTGGACAGAAACTGCTTTGGTTCTTGAAAATCTAACTCACTAGAATTTATTCCTATCCCCTGCCCATCCTCCTTTTTGTGCATGTAGAAATCTTTCCTTTTTATCAGCAAACTTCATTGAAAAGCAAACCAAACATCCTCTGTCACAGTGACTTTGAGCCCTTTTTCCTTTCTCTTTTGTAACATTCTACCCTAGAAATTCCACATTCCCCCTGTAGGATATGTCAACAGTGCGTGATTTTCATTTTTTCAGTTTCAGGTTATTCAGCAAGGTGTTCCATGGACCACATTAATGGCTTCAACCTCCAAAGTACTAGCTATCAAATAATGAAAAGCTTCTGAAAATACCTGTCTAAAATAGTTTTTTAACCTTTCTCTTTTTATGGACTGCTTCCTGTTGTAGTCAGAAATATTCTCAGATTTATTGAAACACTTCTTGCTATATTTTCTCACCACCATAAGTTTCTATAAAGCTTCAAGCTCTGACTTGTTTCTTCAGATTTTTTTCCCCTGAGGTTATCTAGATATCTTAATAAACTGCATGCTATACCTACTATCTCATGTCTATCTTCAAAGGGGATTACTAACAACAGTTCCTCAGGTTTGCTTTCCTATGCAGGAATTCAATAAAATCTTTTTACACTAAAGCTACTGATGAATTTTTAACTGCCTATTCTATATAAATCTCTTCCTCCTACTCTGTCACTATCCTCAACTGAATTTATATTTATGACCCATTGGAATTTCAGAGCAGAGGAAGGTAACCAGGGATATGTTTTGCAACACAGCTGATGAGTTAGACTTCATGACAAACAGGGCGCAGAAGGTGGAAATAGAGGTAGGATCTGAATTCAGTACTTCAACACCTTTGGCTGGATTTCCAGCTGGTGAAATATTTACTCTTTTGACTTCTAGAAACTCCCAACTTTCTCCTTAATGCACACACAGTGAGATAATGTGATGGGAGTGAAAGATATTTGTCTTAATGCAGGAATAATGTGACCATTGACTCAAATGATTAAGAAAAAAGGAAGCATGCAGACCTAACACAGAACTTTTTATAGTTTTTTGGGGTTTTTTTAATCACTTAAGCGGAGATCTTTAAAAGTATTTAGCATCTTAATTTTCAATTAAAATCAGCAAAATCATTCCATGGAGTGACTGGCTGTTACGCATGTAAATACCATTTAATTCTGGACTTTTGATCTTTAGGCAGCCTTTTTACTGTCTCCAGAGAGGTTAGTGAAAGTAATGAAAAAATTAAGATCAACCGTTTTGAGTCAGGGTTGAAACAAAGAACCTTAGATTTTTTTGGTTGCATGGTATTAGAAAGAAGTGAATCCCTTTCATCTAAATATAGCTCTCCCTCCACCATCTTCATATGTAAAATGCAGAGGCTTAACTGTACCACTAGTATCAGTGAGATGCTTTTCCCAAGCCACTTTCAGAAAAAGCCATCAGAAATTGTCGCTAAATGTCATTTTCAGTATCAGCATTGCAGCTTCTGTCCACTGCAGATTAAATGTCTCTTTCAAGCACCACTTTGAATTAAGCAAATCACAGTGGCACACCAGCTACCCTATAATCTCTACTGGAACACTTTCCAGGCATATTTAGACTACAAATATATTTCTATCAGCATCACAGAAGTCAGGAGACTGTGAAACATCCTTGCTACAACAAGGCTGCAGAGGAGAATGAAATCTTTTAATTTTTAGCAATCCCTTTACAGAGTGCAATATTACAGTGAGAGGGATATTTTCCTTTAAGTGTTAGGCAAATACAAACTGGTGATAAAACCAACTTTTGTTCTATATTATATGTTTGCTGTTAATTCAGTTTTGTTTAAAAATCTCCTCTCTGTAGAATATGTTGTTCAAAGCTCCTATAACAATTAATACAGATATAGTATTTCAGTTTATACATTAAAGAAGAAAGCATTAGCGATGACAACTACATGTATTAAATATTAGAACAAGGAAGCACTTCAGCTGAATTAACACACTTCATTAATATCTATTGGGGTTTTTCATTCACGACTTCATAAAGCAATGCATATTGCTTAGTTTGTATCTTTATAGGACAGAGTTAAGTGATGCAAATGTTCTGTTTAAAGCACACAGTAGGCACTGCTGTGACGACATACACATGAACACAAAAGATCAAGTGTTATAGCCAGGATTCATGCTCCCAGCTTCCGCCAGTCACTGTTACCACTCTATAATGTAAATGGATAGAGAGAAACAACTCATGAAAGATTCATGCTTTTGGCAATCTAAGTCACCCTCTGCGGGTGACAACTTGCATTGTGAGTTTATACAGCGATATATGTAAGCCCTTAACCCAACAGGCATTACAGCCTCTACTTTCTGTTGCAATAAATTTAAAGGGGGCACACTGGTCTGTTTGCCAATGTCTAGAGATTGACAAAATCAACCTGGGTACCTAGGGTAGGATTCAAGCCACCTAATATCGGGTGTCTCCTATGCAAGTATAGGTAGCTGAACTGGACATACAGATTCTGATTACAGCAAATGGACAAAAATAATCAAAAAATGCAGTGAAGATTACAATATCATTCCTGAGTGCAGATGTTTTCCTTAGACTGAGGTGCAGTCATCCACAGCAGAGACACTGGAAGTCCAGAACCATAGCCTTAATCAGACAGGATTTAGCTTCCTCTTAGCCAGTACTCTGCTAGCAGCTGAATGTCATTAAAGAATTGGTCCTCACAATCCTCTATTCCAATGGAAAATCTCATCAATTTCAATGAAAGTTGGGTCAGATTCTTGACAGTAGTTCACACTGTGTAGTTATGAGTATCAGCCACTCTGTATCATTATGTCCAAAGAACAATAATATAAGCACGCAAGCAGGCAATGGCTGATGCAAAATTTAACTTCATTTGCTTCTCAACCAATTGTGGGACTTAGTAAAGTAAAGTCTGATTTGATCTTAAGCCAGATTCTAAACAAGAGCAACTTTATGGCTACCTCTCAGCATTCTCATTAATGCAGGGCAGAGTTTCTATGCATTACTTGTCTTCTGCATCAATTTTTCATTTGCAGTTTATTCACAGAACTCTTTACCTGTGCCCTTGAAGAGTCATCTTCTTCAAACGACTGGACTGATTGTATTGCACAAAATGCACCAGTAAAATGTTTTTGGGAAGTGAAATTTTTACTTTTTTCAAACTATTCCTGATATTCTTACTTCCAGCTCCATCACTGGGTTGGAATGCAGCATGCAAGTACCATGATTATGGCACTGGATATCCCTTTGAAAAATTATACATTATGAAATATTATGAGATTGAATAATAGTGGACAAAATCAAGCTAGAAATAAAATGTCTAATTTTTACCAAGTGTTAATCAACTAATTATTAGGTTCTCTATCATTCAAATTCTTTATACTAAAATTGTGTTTCTCAAAGATGTGAAGTACATTAATCAGAAGTTGCTGTCTTGTTGAATCTAAAATTTGTGGGATTATATCTTGTACTACAAGAAGTCGGGATGTGTGACCATTGTCATCCTTTCTGCCCTAAACATCTGAGGGTTTTTCTCACTTGGACCTTGAACCAAAGCTTAGTGAATTTAGTAAGAAAATTTCCTTTTGTTTCAAAGGATGCTGCCCTGCAAACGAGAATGTAGCAAAGTGGCCATGAAGTCACTCTTGTCTAGAAACTGGAGTAAGATCAAGTCAGACATGACTTTGCTAAGCATCACATTTGGTTGAGAAGCAAATGCAGTCAAATTTTGCCTCAGCCCCTGCCTCTGCATGCTTATATTGCTGGTCTTACTTTGGACATAACCACGCAGCATGATTGACACTTAAGCTACGCAGTGTGAACTACTGTCACTCTGACCCAACTGGGCACTCGTCTGAGTTCCCAAGGCAGCTCTCTGTTTTCTCTCAATATAATGGCCAGTTTCAGCTGGCAGACAATCAGGTGAAGGGATACTGTGGGAGCACTCTCATACATTTTGATGAGATTACTTCCTGAGTAAGGTGTTATTTCATGAGGGTGAAGGTGACTATATCTGATCCAAAGACATTGCTGTGGGCTGCTCCACTGTATTTCTCTCTATATTAGATTTTCTAATTTTTATGACCTGCATTTGGGATTTTTGTCTTAGAAGCTTTTCCCAGGCAGTAGCAACAGATGGAATGATTTTGCTTTCTCTGGAGATTCAAAGGAATTGGATTTCTACTTCTTCCCTCAGTTCTTAAGAGAACAGAGATAATGTTTGCATTTTACTGACAGCCCTAGGACAGACAATATTTGAGGCAACATTTTAATTTCATCTCCTTTGGATTGCTCTTGCTACAACTGCCATTCATGGCAGCATCACTCTGTCTCTCCAAGAAAATCAGATCAGGCTCCATCTCTGACAAGATTCCAAAGTTCATATAGAATACAAAGATATGTTCATAAAAACAAAACATTAATTTGTTGTGAGTTTGATTTTCTTTTCTTTTTTAATTGACATTTAATGAGGCTTCTTTTCCAAAAATTAAACAGCTTTGTTGTTGTCCAGGGGGAATGCCTTGAAACTACACATCAAAGCTAATGTAATTTCCTTGTTCTACTAACATTGTTCTTTAACTGCTAAAATCTAAAGTACATGTACCTGATTGCAATGGGGGTGAACCCATAAAGTTACCTGTGACCTCACATTTTATTTCACAGTCAATGCTTATCCAACCACAGGCACTGCCTGAGCAATTTTAATAATAGACCAGTATTTGATTCTCAGCCAAAAAAACACCAACAGATAAGTCTTATATGTGATTTTTTAAGGTCAAACCATCCTTCAGCCTAAGGAATTCTGCAAAAGCTATGCCCCTAAAGGCAGGGATACAATAGTGCTGTAATCAAGAAACTCAATAGAATACAGAAATTTAGATAAAACCATGTTAGATGATGCCTAAGAAACTACATTTCATTCACTTAACTATTATCTAACACACTGCTAGTCCCATAGCTGTTGATTATTATCAGAGAGTTTTGCTTTTTGGGCACCCTTTCCTTACTATCTGCATGGAATAGTCTCACCTTCCATCCACTTAACCCTCTGATTTACTTCTTCTATTACTAAAGTCAAATTGTCTCTAGCTCTAGTCTCCAAGTAATCAGTCCATAGGACAGATGCAAGCATGCCTCTGATACCAGCCATGAGCATGCTTGGCATGTGGCTGTACACATCTGGTCTGTCACACCAAGCCACTCCACAGTGGTAGCACTGGTTAATCAACACCTCCAGAAGTGACAACAACCTGGAAGCATAATGGAACTTATTCATAAAACACTAAGGAAATATTATCAGGAGCAGATAATAGTGAACTCATTTGCAGTGAATTTCAAAGTGCCTCAATAATTTGTTTTTTAGTGGTCCTCTTTCCTCTGCCTTTCTGGCTGTATTCAAGGCTGCAAATGCACTGTCTTGGCAGACAGACATACCAAGAATTACAGTAATCCAAACTGAGGAGGTAATGAGAAAATGAATCTAATGAATCTAGGCTAATAATTGCAGCTCATTTAATTACCTCTGAGATACAGAAGGAGCTGTAATTTTTTTTTTTTTATAATTGATGTTCCTGACATCTTTGTACCTTTTAAGTGTATTAGTTGTAAAATCTGCCATGTTAATGTTGAAGTTGATAAAAATGTCACGAAGTGAAGCAGAAATAATGGAACAGGAGAGTCTTTAAATGTCAAATAAGTAGAAAGGTATTGACAGGCAGATATTTTACTGCTTTTATGCTGCACATGAGCTCTTCAATAAATGTACAACATGTATGAGGGACTGAATCAAGAGCTCCTGGCTGAAATATTGTCAATGCTTTGTTTGGTCAGATTTTCCTAATGTAATTCTAATTTTTCATACTTGCCTTAGGCCATTATCATGAAAGCATGTGCATTCGACTAGACACTTGATGGAAGACTCCATGCTATTTTACAGACATCCACTAAAATATTGGACTAAAATATTGGATAGCTTCAGGCCTCAAACGTGGTAAACTTTTACTTACATGGCAACTATATTCAGGTTAATTGCCTGTTGAAGTTTTCTATCTGCCACACTGAGAATTTAGAAAATAGTCCCTTTTAAAATTGGGAAAAAATTCTGCCTCTGTCTCCTTTTTTCATACAGCATTGGTTATTCTTTCTCCATTCACTGATCCTGCACCTCTGCAACCAATAAGAATTTTACAATCAATGAGAGCTTAACTTCTCTGGGAACAGGAGCATGTCCTCTGTGCCTAATGAATCTTGAAATTAACATAACTTCTTTATATTTTTGCTTTTGCTCCAGCATTCTCAGTGCCAGCACATATTTCCAAGAGGTGTTTACAACCAGCTCACTCTGCCTCTGCTGGATCTTGTACAGCAGAGGACAAATGGAGATGAAGGTGAGTCCCGCTTGGACAGGAGAGTTTGTTTGTAGCCTTGGTTGGCTGGTTTTAGAAAATCACATCTGCCTCTGCCAGTAATTCAGAATCCCTTCTGTCTTCACACCTTAGGCAATATCTCGGTGGTCAGGCGTAGGGTCTTTGTGCCCACGGGGCACAATGGGTCAGTCTCAGCTCAGCTCTCAGTGCAGTGGGACGTCTGACAGGTGCCTTTTCTCCCAGTGCATGGCATTGAGATCAGCAAGACACAGCAGCTCAGAAAGCAGCAGCCCTCTTCCTACACCATGGCCCAGGTCCTCTCAGCATAAGAGGGCTGACCAGACGTCAGGAAAGAAAGGCAGTTTGTGGATGAGACATAAGATTAAGGTCTAATGCAGATCTTCTGCTTAAAGTTTTAGGCCAATTCATCTGCAGAATCAGGGCAATAGTGTGTACTTTTTCTACCTTAATTTAGGTTAAAAATTCTTCATAATGGCCTCTGCCCCTATTTGTTTACCACCTGGAACTATTACATTTCTTGAAGTCTATTCTAACTGTAATAGTCATGGTCTTTTATAAAAACAACAGATTATGAATATTTGCTCTTCCTAGCATCATGTGACAGCTGAAGTGAGTTATCCTGCTGTCCATTGAAACAAAACACAAAAGCATGTACACACCCACTCACATACTATCCTATATAAAGATACCTTGGAAAACCAGATCTGACCATGTCTTTCATTACTTTCATTCCATAAAAATATAGCCTCATTATTTGTGAAACCATTTTGAAAATTACAGCAACAGCTTATAATTTTGACTAAACATGCTAGTTTATTGTTTTCCTATGTTTCTTTTTAATTATGTTTATTGTACAAATTTAAATCATTTGTGCATACATGAGAGAAAAGGGAAAATTCTCTCTATGGTCCAACTAGTTGTTGTTCAGGCTTTTGTTATTTCAAACAAGGTTTATCTGCAAAACTCCCTTTCTTTCAACAAGAGAAGAGGGACATTGATTCAGAAATGCAACATGGACATGCAACAGTGATAAGCAGGCTCGAGCTCAGGTGTCACCTACAAAAATAACCCTTTTGGAAACCACAGCAATTCGAAAGTGGACAACAAATAAACTCTTTTCCTTCTGCTTCTTTGATCTTGGACTATACTGATGACAACCCACTGTAGGAAAAGAAAAACAAGGTCATCCCTAAGGAACACAGAATAAAAAGTGGGAGGATAATGCACTTTCACCCCTCTTAGCAGACTTGTTACACAGTACATTTAAAAGTTGTGAAAATAGTAATAGAAATAAAACATCCAGACTCCTTGCTCACTCTAATAACCTCAGATAATTAATTTAAGAAGTGACATTTAAATTATTTTTTAAATACTGTCATATCGCTGGATACGAACTTTATCATTTTTTATCTTGGTATAATGAACTAGGGTTGCTGTAAATTTGGTTATGGTGGCATGAGTTTGAAAAAGCAGAGGGCTCATGTGGACCAGGAGACCTCAAACCAAAGCATCAATAATCTTTGTAGCTCCTAAATGACTTCATGGTTACATTTGGTTTTCTCTTTTAGAGCTTTAAACTCTTTGGAACAGATCTATTTATTACTAACTTAAGACTTTCCCAAGCAGAAGAATTTAGCCAAAGAAAATAAAAACCTCACAGAAACAAGCCTCCACCATCTGAAAGTCTCATCCCGAATGATTGAACACTCCAGCCCATTCAAATCTCTCAGACACTGCAAGGAGTAGACATAGGTAAACAGGGGAATTTTTCTTCATCTGAAACTTTCTTAGAAGAGGAGGAAAGTGAAATGTGAACAAGTCAGAAATGAGATTATCAGGAAGAGGAGAGGAAATACAAACTCAGAAGGTATTAGCAACAGGATGGACTTACTGATTCTCCAGACAGAACAGCTGGAGCTAAGAACCTTCCAGGCCTCCACCAGCAGAGAGCTCTAACACAATTCTTGCTGATTCTTCAAGTGACTTTTAGCTCAACTAGCTCAGTGTGGGCCATTGAGCTAATCTCCCTAGTTCATGGAAAGAAATGGGTACTTAAGAGATAGGAGCTACCTGACCTAGTTTACATGACTAATTTAAGATCAAATTAACTGTCCTGTATGTTTGCTTCAGAGGGAAACCCTTGGAAGAGCTCTTAGCATTGGTGTTGCCACCTGCACTGCATTTGTTTATATTTGCTCAAATGAATCCATGCAGGGTATATATCTGAATCCAAATTACAGCTTGGCTTCTGAACACATGGATACAGAAAATTTGTGTCTGTCTGTTTATCATGTTCTTATATTACCATCATGTCCCATGAAGAAGAGAGTGGCCAAGAAGCAACTGCTGACCATGGTCATAATTAATTGTCTAGATATCTAGCTAAGAGAGATTTAAGCTTACAGTTAATAAAAGTATAAAACTAATGTGCAAAATACAACGTTGAATGACATCTCTTGCAAGTATTAGGAGAATGCTTGCATAATTCCTTGCAACTGAGCTATACATGTGGGTAGAGGAGACAAGCAAGGCAGTCTGGAAAAGGCAAAGATTTGGAGACAGACACCAAGTGAGAAGAAATGAAACCAAATCCTGCCAGCTGGAACAGTCCAGAAGGAACTGGCACCAGACAGCTGGTCTGTAATAAAAGCAATTTAGTCCTGCCTTGTACTTCACCAGAATTGTGAAACGTTGAGGAGGTTCACAATGTATTTGTCAAAAATGTTTTATTTTTTTAAATTTACACATCTGTTATCTTTATTTTATACAATATCATCATCATTTTTTATCTTTATCTTATTCATAATTTCGGACAAATACCACACCCATTCTTTGCTTTTAGCCTAGCAAGGCTTATCTAACCCTAAGGTGGATATCTAAACCAGACAGATCACTTCAGTCCATTTTATTTCAGTTGTCATAAGGAGAGACAAGAATTGTACATCTGAATTGTAGATTTATATGAAGAGAAGTGAGATGAGAACATATTAGCTTGAATTCTGATTTTTTTCAGTACCAAAGAAAAATCTTTCATATCTTAGCTTCAACAATTTTAAATGGTTAACTATGTTCAGAGGGAGAATTTTTACAAGAGGAGCATAACTACTGCATCATTACTCTTCTATTTTGCTGTCTACAAATGATTGGTGATAAGTATGTGGAGGTTTTCCTAGAGAGGAATGGTTTCCTGAATCCTGTCTTTAATAGTTAAGCAATAAAAAGACCCAACCATGAAGAACATTTTGCATTTCATTGATAATAAACTATTCCTGAAATGGACAAGACACTTATCCAGCTATATATGGCACCATTATCTGACAGTTCATGGTTTAAGGTGCATAACTTCATACTCAGATGAAATTCTCAGAGGCAATTGAAGTAAATAAAATATTGTTTTCTGATACAGAACTAAACATCTGTCTTTGCTTAGCATTTCTATTTACTTTTCTTTCTCCTCTAAAGTGAACACAATGTGTTGAAAATTTACATATTAGTGTCACAGAAGTGTATTTTTCTTGACATCCCATATCCTGTTTCCTTCTTTCCCAAGTTTGCTGTTCTCAATTTCCCAAGCACAGCAATCCCCCAGCTGTATCTGATAATTTTCATCTCAACAGCAACAAAAGAGAGAAAAGAAAAACCCTCTGCAAAAATAATAAACTCATTTTCATGCCAAATTTGGAAGAAAAAGATGGAAATGAACAGCTGGACTACAGTAAATGATTTTTGACTAGTTTAAGAGAATTCTATATACAATCTTCTCTAAGTATTTCCTCCCCATCTGTGGCAACCCCTTTTTCCTCCATTTCCTTTTCCATTCTGATTTTGAATTTCAGAATTATGATAACATGGGATCTTAATCATCAGTTAATCTGGAAAAAAATCTGTGTTTTAAGAAACACAGTCAATTCTACTTTTTGATTTTGTGCTTTCCTCTTCCTGTGATAAAAACCAAGACTCTAATGAATCCTTATATCAGAATGATGTGGGATTTTCCATGGGCAAATGGTTTCTTTTTCAAGAGTACTACAAAACAAACCTTAGTATAAATTGACTTATTTGCTTTTTTTTTTTTTTTTTTTTCTTAACTTGTTCAAAAGTTAGGGAAGCTCTTTCCTATATTAGAGCTGAGAGCAAGGCAAGGACATGACTGGATATACTTTCTGAAAGTATATCCACAAAGAAGCATATAAAAAATGTTTCACCTCTCCACCAAAAAACAAACAAAACAAAAAAACAAGCAAACAAATAAACAAAACAAAACAAAACAAAAAGAAAAGAAAATAAGAAGACCTGCGTACACATGAATGACATTGTTTTAATATGTGCACAACTATGCAAAGTGGAGTTGCTCTCATTAGGAGCCATGAAATACATTCTAGGCATTCCTATGGCCCCTGTTGTGTTACAACATACAGGGTAACATTTTTCTCCCCCAGTAAACCTTAATATAAATGTTGATATTAATTAGGCTCCACTCATTTCAATATTTTTAAAATAAAAATGGGGTCGTCATTTTGAAAATATGTAGAATTTTACTAGAAAAATTACTCTAAATTCTTATACTAAGATAGCAATGTATATGCAAAACAGATTATTAGATTATTTTTAAAAATTAAAAAACTTCATTCATCTGAAAGACTTGACAGAATAAATTACCTCAAAACCACAGAAGATATATACTTCAGAAGATTATAAACTCTGGTATTCACTGAAAAGCTGATGCAACCTATACTTCTCTTCTACATACTCTGTCACAATATTACTTGATGAGTATTGTTACTTCTGTAGATGGTTAAATTTCTCAAACAATGACTCTGGTGTATCAGTTTCCATAATTGAACAACTTATCAAGAGTGATTGCCTTTTAGGATAATTATTTTAAAGGACAGACAAAATCAGTCAGGTAAAACTGTCTACCTTGTAGGTAGGCAAATATTACTGGTTTTCAAGAAAAAAAAAAAAGGAACCAGCAGAAGTGTACTTATCTTTCAATGCTGTTTGACTGACTGACATTTCTCTAGGCTTTATTATTCACATGTCAAGAAGTAAATAAGTTTTATGGAGCTTATGATAATATGCATCAGCAGTTAATTTACTCTGGCAGCATTGCCTTCTGGACTATCGCAGCAAAATTTGTACAAGAATGATGGCAGCAACCGCCTCATTCCCATTCAATCTCTAAGACCCAAACACTTTGGTTTCTTTGATACTTTTCCCGTGATCTCATAGGATGAAAATGTATTGCAGTACAGTAGACACAAGAGTGCATGTAGATGTCTAGATACAATTTTTGCCATATTTGTAGGCCTGAAAATATTGACAGAAATTCACCAGTGGTATCAAGAGAGCTTATCTTTAAGTGGGTTCTGCATGACCAGAAGAATTTGGGACCGACATTTTCTGAAAATAGACAGAAAAGCTTAACCTACTTACCCACAGTGTGAGAGATGCCAACATCGTAATTCTCCTGCCAAAAGTGGAAGTCATGGCAGTTATATTTAACATGCCAGATATCCTCTGGTTATTGCTTAGTTCTTAGTAGTTATTCTTTCCTATTGTTTGCAGCTCCCTTTGCTCTGAAAACAAGAAAGAAGTTTGGCTGCCTTTTTATAGAAGAAAATGGAGGTGGGGGAAGCCATACAAACTGTGTCCTCTCCAGTCTAAGGGCAGAAGGAAGCAGGTGGCAGGAGTCCTGCTTGTTTCAATGGTGATGAAGTGCAGCCAGCCCAAAATAAGCCTGCACAGCTCCAGCTTACTTCTAAGATCTGTCTAAACATGACTTGGATACTGCTGAAAACCTGCGGGTCCTGACAGGGCCTCCCAGCTGTGGAACACCACTTGGTTCTTTTTAATTCTTTGTTTTGTTTGGGTATTTTTGAGGACAGGTTTAGTTGTTACATTCGTTTGACTACTGTTTGTCTTTGATTGCTCAATTATTTTTTTTTTGCAAGTTTACCTTTGGAATAAGAAAAACTTATTTTGAAATTGCATGTGTTAGTGAGTTAGGGGACATGAAATGAATGCTTGGGAGGTAAGAAATCATAATTTTGTGAAGTTCCTTTTACTTTCTTTTTAGTGTTGAATCTTTTCCTCATCCTTTGGCATCCACTGCCTGCAGCAGTTTCCTCCCACCACTTTCTTTAAATTGTCTGAGTCATGAATGATTTCACTGCAAGAGTATTGGTTTGTAAAATACACGAATTTTTCAGTTTGAAAAGAGATAAGATTTGATAAAAGATACGAAAATGTCAATAACATTGCCATCAGGATGAAAGCCAGGAAGAGTTGTTTCAAAGTACATCAGAAGTCTTGTAGTCAATCTTACCTTGCCTTCAGTATTTTATTTGAATTATACTTGTAGTACCATCAGGTTCCAGCCATATTCACTACCAGCTGAGTCAATTACCTTTCTTGCTAAAACAATTTTCCAATGTTTCAGGTTTCCAATGTTATTTTTAAAATACGTGATTTCACCAAGGCAACGGTCCCTGACTTCATAGCAAGAACCTTTTTAAAATTACTACACACTCCATTCACCTCCTCTATAAAGAAATGCAATTTACTGAGAGTAAGTTTGTTAAATTAGAGCAGTAGGTGCATCAGGCACTGGTGCGATTCTGTAAATGCTGTGTTATGAATCAGTGCAAATTTATTTATACTGGAAAATTATCTTTAAATCAGAGATAATACAAACATGGAACACAGTCAGGTTTACTCTGTAAGGAAAACTATAAACAGTTTATCCTAAAAATGTTCATAACCCAATGGGGGAAAAAAGTTTATCTGTAAAGTATTCTAAGCAGAATAGGCAAACCTTTGCTGTACTTTAAAAGATTTTTCACATCTGACAGCTCACCCTCCTCTGAATTGGAGGCTGAAGATGCTTAAATCATCTGATCCCATGTCCCTGGCTGAGCAGGTCTTATGAGCAAGTAGAGATTGCTCTACTTTGCTACATGTCCAGCAAGTTCCCTTTTATGTCTCCCTGGCCAAGATTGCCCTCAAAACATGAATCAAAGCGACACCACTTACAGCTGATAGAAAATTCATGCTGTGTCATTTTTCAGTTCTGGCTACTTTCTCAGGTTTATACAGTCAGCCAGAGATTACTCAAATAATTGTTCAGAGCAGTCCACAACATGGGCATTGGGAAACATTAAACCAGCGAAAATCTCTGATTTTGTTTGCAGATTGGAAGACATTCTCTGCACTTCTCTGAGGTAGCACCTCTGCAGCTGGCAGTGAAATGGTGCCAGTTCACACCATCTGAAGCTCTGGCTTTGACAGCCCTTTGTCAGGCACTTCATCTATCCATGTCAAACCTTAAATCAGAAACAGCAGCACTGGGAAAACAGCTATGTCTCTATTTCATTTGACAACCAGACTGTGCAGTGTCAGACACAACACCTGTTAGATCTCAACTCTGGAAATATTTTTGCTCTTTGTCTTTTTGAAATACTAGGTTTAACCATGACTTACTGTTATCTTTATGTGCCGTAGTCCAGATTGTGATTTTAACTCAAATTTTATGGAAGGAACAAGATGTGGCTCCAATCCAGGTAATGATATATA
Source organism: Sialia sialis (assembly GCA_009812075.1). NCBI lineage: Eukaryota > Metazoa > Chordata > Aves > Passeriformes > Turdidae > Sialia > Sialia sialis. Next base: position 12,585,827 of record VRYO01001878.1, on the reverse strand, counting down.
TGTTCTAAATCTTCCAGTGTCTGCATATGAGATTTGTGTTTACAAAGATCAAGAATATTTTCTTAATTAAAAATAAAATTCTCCTATGCTGTCTTTTCTTCACCAGGAGACAGGTGTTAGTGAGGTGTATTTTTTATTTGAGCAGCTACTGTCAAAATTTTTACATGAAAACCTTCATGTTGCTGCTTTCCAGAGGTTCCTAAAGTCTGCGGGAGCTCATATTTCTGATATAAATCATTCCCAAGGACCTAATTTCTGCTTCAGGAGGATTGACTATAGAGAAAAGATGTCTATTCGTAGTCTCCAATTTGACAAGGAGCAATTTCACTGGTCAGCTTCAGATTCTGAGGAGCTATTTCATTCCAGAAACAATTGTTTAAGTGTTTCCAAAAAATAGTTTTCTCAGAACTTCCATTCATGAGACTTACCAGACTTTTGTTCAGCTAGTCAGTCATCTCTCTAATAGCTCATCTTTCAGCACACAGGTGAACAGAGTTACAGCCAGCTGATGGCCAGTCACAAGTGATGTTCTCCAGGGCTCAGTACTGAGACCACTTCTGCTTAATATCTTTATCAACAATCTGGGCAAGGGGATCAAGTGTACCTTTCACCAGCTTGCAGATGACACCAAGGTGGGTGTCATTGTTGATCTGCCTGAACGATGGAGTGAGCCAGCCAGGGAAGGGTCAGGTTTCCTTCCAGATGGACCTGCTTTTGCACACAGAGAAGCACTGGTGGGTGATGACGTGGTTGCAGGTCATCAGATAGCAGTGGGTTTGAGTCTTGGAGAAATGAGGAGAGGGATCAGCAGGATCGGTGGGCTGAGATCAGTTGTATGGGATTTAGCAAGGCACAGAGTCAGGGGCTGCACTTGAGGCATGGTACCCCCATGCAACTCTACAGATCTGGGGAAGAATGACTAGAAACCCTGGGGGTACTGGTCAATGGTCAGACCCAATGACCTCAGAGATCTCTTCCAACTTTAATGATTACTTGATTCTAGGACAGATAAAACTATATTAAATGGAAGAATAATTTTTCAGGGGTTGATTCAAACCTGACAGGTTTTTTCTCTCAGAAAAATACTCTATTTTCTCTTTTTCAGTAGTACTGATTTGCCAGAAAGCACAGCAGGCAGAGATATCACTGACTGTAAAGTCCATAGTCTACCAACCCACATAAAGGGAAAGGTCAGCATTTGGGCAGATTTACTAATGCTGGGACAAAATCCCAATCCTAGAAAAACCGCTTGTAACCCCAAGCTGTTTTTTTCTATTACACCAACTAACCTGATCAAGTAGGCCACCTGGGCACTCTGTTTTCTGCTGTGCACAACTCCAGCCACACCTAGCATCTAATTGTACATAATAATCTGCCCACTGAAAAGGGACCTGTATTCTTAACTCATGGAGATGCACTTACTTTTGAATAGCAAATGCATATCCTGAAAATGTGATAAATTCACATGGTCATGCCTCCACTGGAAGTGCAGATCAGCTTAGCTGATTTGCCCAGAAATATTGCTCCTCCATTTTTTGCTAGTCTTCAGCTGTTAGCAAGCAGAAAAATGAATCTAAAATAGTAATATTAGTACTCAGTTCACTACCAAGTGAGTCACTCAACTTGGACATTTCCAAATTTATTTCTAAAAAGGTAATTCAAAATGTTTTATTTTTATTTTGTTTGTGTACCACCATCAATCACAAGAAGCTTTGAAAGCAACAGTGATATAAGGAAGCATGAATGGAATTTGCACCCAGAATGTTTTCTTACATTTTTTTATCTACACAATAATACGTAGCATTTGGGAAGTACTTAAACCCAGAAGAGGAAGCAATTTGTACAGAAAAATCCCTGAGTACCTCTGTCAAGGTCACATGGCTGAACAGCCTCAGAGCATGCAGCCTGGCTGCTGCAGAACTCCTGGAAGATACAGTCCAGGCAGTTCTGGCAGTTAATAGCCTTCCACTTCATGGGACCAGACTACAGCTAGTCCAAAGTTACCCCACTCCTTCCTTCCTACTTCTTCAATATCTTCATCATGCGTTGCCATAAAGCCCCAGTCTGTAGCTGATATTACTTACTAATAGAGATACAGAGACAGCTTTCAGCCAATTTGCCTTTAGGATCTGGCAAATGGGAAGATGAGCAAACAAAATAGCAACAAAGTCACCAAAATGCTGTAAAATAGATTGAAAAAGAGGAAATGTCATCTCCAAAGTACTATTTACTATGATATGGTTTTTTTCCTCTGCGCCAGCAGTTTTGCAATTAAGGCATATGCCTCTCTCAGACAATTTTTTGCAGTATTATAAAAAAATATTATTATTGTTGTTGTGGTTAGTAATAATTATTGTTTGGGTTTTGTTAAACTCTTTGAACTGACTGCCAAGTTTGTCCATTGCAGCGGGTAGGGAGGGGAAATAAAAGCATCCTGAAGGTGCAATTCCTCTGAACTGATCTCTGGAGCTTTGATTTGGTGGCAAACATATCCTGCCATCTGAACTTACCAAAAAATTAGCTCTCATTCTTTGCAAAGCATGCTCTTAATGTATAAGGGTACTTACTTTACTGTGTTACTGACCCAGAACAACAAAGGACAAGGAAATCTGATGGTCTCATCATGTTTAATAGTGCTCAGTTTTACTGGACATGAGAACTTAAGCCTCTATGGGACTGTGAAATTTTATTACATTTTTATTAGATATTGGGGGAAAATGCATAGCTTAATGCATGCCTTAAGACTGCCAGAAGCTTGTGACACATGCACAACATGTGTCAGGCTTTTCTGAAATGGCAACCACTAGCAAATAGGGCTATAGTTTTCCAACAGTAAATAAAATTTTCCCTGCCTTTGAGGTCAATCTGCACAGAATAGGCTGTGTCTATATCTGCAGGTTTCCTCAGATTTAGATCGAGGTGCCAATATGCAACAGTCACACAGTCAGAAACGGCTCCAAGAGCTCCCAGGAAGTGTTTGGGAATTAGCTGGCATACATGGGCCAAATCCAAGCTGGGAACAGACAATATATAGTCACAGTGCAATATTTAGTCCACTAGTAGAGTCATAGTTTAAGAGGCTGTTTGCCTCTTTGAAAAAGTGACATACTATATCATCTTTCCAATTGTACTACACATAAAACCTAATGGAAATGTGTGTAAAAGCATAAACAGATATAAACGTGCCACAGAATTTAATGAAATGTTCAAATAAAATACTCAAAAGATGCACTCAGTCCCACAGAGATAATTACAAACCTAATTTAAACCTGGTAGGAGCTAGAGGTTAAATAACTTTTAGTGATAGACCTTATCTCCTCAGCCAGTCATCAACATACTTTTGAAAATTCTTCCTGAATCATCTAGTTAATGGAGTAGGGAAGAACAGACACTACATACACTTATGTGTTCAGCCCCAAAACACATGTAGGAGCTGGACCCTAAGTGACACATATACCCAAGACCCTAATCAGATACCTCTGTAAGAGGGCTGGTGACACCAATCCCTGAAACATACTTCATTTCATAGCAGAAATCATCCTAATTTCTGAAATGTCTGCTACATTCCTTGGGCAGGAAAAGTTTTGATAAGAAAGCAAATTTCTAGGCAATGCACAGTGCCACAATTTCCCTGCTTGCAGCTGATCTCACAGGTTGTACCAAAACTGTGATCTTGAGTAAAAGATGTTAATGGAGGGTTTCTGCTCTAGGTTTTCCACTCTCTAGAGCTTCCTGGCCTCTTGAGCTTGCAGGCAAAGCTGTAAGAGTCATCCAGCCCCAGTCACAGCATGGTGCTGAGGTCTCCCAGCTGGCATGGGGCACACAGTGGCATCTGCAGTGAGACAGGGCATGAACCCATGTTGATTGTAGCCTGCTGATGGAGCCAGAGCAGCTGCCCTAAGGCTCAGTGCCACAAGTTCAGTGATCACTGACCTGCCAGCTGGAATGTTCACAGAACATCCTTCATTCCATGGTGAACTTTTCCATGCATGTGTGCAGTGAGACCTATAAAAGCAGTGCTGAAGCTCTGCTCTAATTTACAGCTGTAGTCTTCAGGGTCCAGGACCAGGCCACTATAATTTATGCAGACACTCTAAAGGATTAGCAACCTGAGGAATTAACTGGAAAATTATGTGAATCTCATTTCTTTCAGGAAAATGTAACTACTGGATCCTTGGAGAAGGAGCAGTAGGACTGAAATAAAACCACTTCCCACAAATTTGGAGCAATTATGAAATCTTTGGGAAAGGGAGTTCTTTAAGTAAAAAACCTAGCCCAGATCTTCCTTCAGTTTTCATTTCAATGGTGCAATCCTGATTCATAGAAAGCTGCTTCTAATTATAGAAACATACCATTTTCAAAATTCACTGCAATGTCATTAGTGACATGGTTTAGTTTTGGACAAGGTTTGTGGTTGGATTTGATTCCTTTAAAGGTCTTTTCCAACTGTAAGGATTCTATCATTTTTCACAAAACTTACAGATGCATGAGAAACAAACCAAGCCATGTGCATGTCAGTCAAGCAAACCAAATCTAGCATACATATAGGAAATTTAACAGAGGGCTTCACTTGACAGATCTGATTTGAAGCTGAGAGCTGTCCTGAATAATTTTGGAAGAAACAATCTCTGAAACTGTGTCAGCTTCCACATACTAAAAAAAACCACCCAAAACCAAAACCACCATCTCAGAGAAAAAAAGGTGTGCAGCACTGGATGAGCCTGCTCTTAAGTCATTGATGGGGAAAAAACGCAGGAGGGAGGGAAGATGCTTTCTAGCCTTCCCTCATGCAGTCTCTTCCAAAAAGTTGCTGCTGAGGCTGTTTCAGATGCCTGGTTTGTCATTCCTGGTAAGAGTGAAGGTGACTGGGGAGGGGCTAAAAATAAGAATGCCCAGGGGAACATGCTAAGTACTTGCTTTGCCTGTGGCTCCAGGGAAGCTAACATCAGTGCTAATTGATCCAAACACCCACACTGGAAGTGAATGGGAGTGCGAGCTGCACAGGGCGAGGCAAAATATTCACTCAGAGTCTGCCAAAAAGCAGTTTAACCTGTGTTTTGGGTGTAAAGCATGTATTTGCTTCAGGGGCCAGGATCATGATGGAAGTGAAAATATGGGTTGAGGAATGAGGGAGGAAAGGCAGAGACACAGCTCCTCACCAGCTAAAGTACAGAAATGTGCTGCAGGGACAGAGATTTTCCAACCAGATTGTATATGCAGGGGAGATCCATAGAACCATTCCATTTTCTTAGGAAGATGGAACTTTTACTTTCTTAGGGGAGAAGGAAAAGACCGAGTGTTCTCCCAGGGTGACTCTATGAATGGAGGCGCCCATGCAGGCAGACAGTATGGAAAAGGACCAAATCTGAAGAGGCATTTCCAGATGCGAGGAGCTAGATGTTAGCTGCCTTATCAGAGAATGACTACAAATGCTGCAGCAGACCTCTCGTTAAGGGTATAAATGAGCCAAGACACAGACTCTCACTTAACAACACGGAAAGGATCCCAGTTCATTCTTCTTTACAGCTTTGCCATCCTGACTCTGACTACAGCAAGCTCCTACTGCAGGGTCCTGCCGCAGTAGGACTGACTGCTGGCTGTTTCCTGCTGGACTATGACTGCAGTATCGGTTTGCAGACTGAACACAGCTTTCACCCAGCTCAGCTCTGACTGCAGGCTCCAACAGCAGGCTGTGACTCCATCAGACCTCACAGCAGATCTTTTACTGCAGCAACTCTCTTCCTTGTTTGATTCTTCTCTGGATCATTCCTCCTTACTCAGGGCTCCTCTACCTCCTCCAGGTCCCCTTCCTCCAAGATGCTCCTGACCAGCCAACCCACCTCTTTTATCACACTTTTTAAATTTATGTTTATTAGTCATAGCTGCAACCCATCAAGGGCAAGGCTGCTCCTCTTCTTTGGTGATTAGTACAACAGTGACTTATCCGGGGTCAGGTAGTCTGTAATCCCTTCTTCTACACCTACATACAACACCCTAATTTAATGTTCATTTTCCCTGCTGCTCAATAGAAAACCAACCTAGGGCTCATTTGCTAAGGTAGAATCAATTTCCAACAGATATTTACACCCTTTTTTCCTTTTTAAAGATGTTGTAGATGGAGATTTTATTTACCAGCATATTTCGATATTTCACTATGCTTGGAGCAAATCAGACCATTACTAATATCTAATCTGAACATCCTAGCTACAGTTTAAGGCCAATATTTTTCATCCATCCACACATGAACAGGAAATTGTTTTTACCAGAATTAAATTAAATGGATTATTTTGCTCTTCCTCCGAGTAGTCCTTTTCATGTTTGTAATAAGCTTCCATTCTGACATTGGCTAGACAGCCTAGTGACATGGAAAGTCCAGGCAGAGCTTGCATGCAGTTATTCTTGAGAAAAGCAGAAATAAAGCACAAGGAATATGTAATCAGATAGAACGTGTATAGTATCTAAGTGGACAATCATCTTGTGCTCATTCTGCCTGGACCTGTTAAAGGCTCATCCTCCAGGTATTAGAGGAGCAGGGCAACAGGACTGTGCAGAGAATTGTAGACTAGTTTGCAGTCAGGCAAAAATACTGTAGGCATTTTGTTTACCACAAGTCAATCAGCAGTGACACAGACCTCCAGCTACTGAGCAATTGGTGTTCAGACTGCACAGAGTACGGAGATGGAAGAACTGCAGCCACCAGTGAAACAGCCCCAGTGAAGACAGAGATGCTCAGGAATCAAAAGTGTCCAACCTGGCATGTAGCACTATGTACTGCCTCAGTGCAGAGAGACCATTTGTTCAGGCCAGCCTGATTCGATGTAAGCTTTCATTTCATGGCCGTGAAGGTGGAAGAAGCTGACTTCTAATGCAACAATGAATAAACAAAAACAATCAAAAATGTCTGATTGAGTCAAAATTTGAGCTGGCCATCCCACAGGCTTGGGAAATTCATCACAATCGGACAATATCTCCCAGGAGCTTTCAAGACAAGGAACATGTTCTTATGAGTCAATGAACTCAAACCTGCTTCAGAAATAGGTTATGCTTCCATCATTTTTGGGAAGGGCAAAGGAACAAAAATAACAGAGGGACAATATTCCAAAAAGTGATAGAGAAGTGAGATGCTGCTGCCTAAGTAATTTATGGAAGATGAATTAACATCTAATAAATTCCATTGATAAATTCTTCAGGCATATCATTAAAGATAAGACAGAGTTCTTTGCATATCATTAATGGTGCACAAAATTTCAACTCAGGCTGGCTTCATCAAAGGCTTAACAGGTAGATAGATTTCCATATAATGAACGCATTTCTATTCATTAAATTCTGCAAGTAAAGAAATAATGAGTGGTGGAAGTGCTCATCATTATCAGATACTGATATTTATAGAAAACCACCACATTGTAGAAAAAAAAAACCCAAATCAATATTTATGAAGGACTATTTTCCTATAAATCGGGAAAGCTTTGGTTTTTTCACATGTTCTTTAATTATCAGCTTCTTCATTTTAATCAATAGAAATGCACAATGTTGGTTAACAACCAAGTAACAAAAGGGCTTTACTCATTATTTCTCTGAGGAATTAACTTCCTTGTTAGATAATTGCAGTTTCTAGTGCATCACGTATACATTCTGCCCTGCACTTCCTATTTGCTTTAGTTTTCATTAAAATACTTTTTAGTTCATCCAAAAAAAGAAGCTGTGACATTAATAAAGGGAGCCTAGAGAGATATATTTTCAGGCAGAAAAAAGGTTTCAACCAGATCACACTTGAACTTTTTACTATTCTTTTCCATGAGAAAAAAAATGTAGTAACCTTTATGCAACTAGCTATTGTCATCCAAAGTAAAAACAAGATTATTCAATTAATACTTTACATAGTACAAAAATGTTGGTCCATATCATGGGATTTAAATGCTTATATTCAATACACAGAGCCTTAATATTCATGCAAGTAAATCCTGTGGGTGCAGAGTAAAAGGCAAACCATGGTATTTAATGAGATTCTCCATCTGAAAAATGTGGTTATGGCTAAACCCCCTCTCCTTTACAACAAATCTAATATTTGATTTAGGTTAATGATGCCTCTTCTCAAATTAATCTTGCATCTTTAATTATTAAAATCTTCAGCATTACTGAAACCATTCTAATTATTCCCATTGCTCAGTGGTATTAGCAAAAATTATGCTTAAATTTAAAATCACTTTAATAGGGGCCATATTATTCTCATGCTCATTTGACTGTTTAATATTTCACCTCTGAGACAAAAAAGGTTGACTGCAGCCAACATCTCCTTTATTAAAATTATTATCTTTGCATTTTTACCAGTAACTTAATAGGAATAAATGTAGACCACTCTTATTATGAGTGCCCCTTCTGCCCCTACCTTTCAACTAGCAAATCCCACCCCTCTTACTATCCCCTCATTGCTGCTTTTTGAAGTTTTATGATACTAATATTCTTTTCTGATCTGTTCAGTTTATCAGTGAAAAGGCTTTACGTACTTTTCTGGTGAATTGCCATTGAGAAATGAAGATTGCTGTTTATTTCAGGTAAATAAAATTTCATGTGAGATTGAAATACTGAATGATATTTTTTCCACTGTTATTTCAATATGTCAGAATATACTGTGTAAATATAGGTTCTAAATGCAATAGAAGGAGACTCAGGAAGAGCAGAGAGGAAAAGATTTTACAAAAACCCCTACTGCTTTATACTTAATCTATTCATTTTTATCATCTGAAGCACGATTGGATTTTAACATGTGAAATTTTCATGTTAGCATGTTTTATTTTAATATTTTTTTCTCTTTTTGGGATGTACCACTGCTTTCAAAAGCCAGGTTCTGTTCTGATTTTCTTTGCATTTGAGTTGACAACTAACTCCCAGTAATGAGTAATCCAAAACTTGACTCTGATCACACTTAGACTGGAGACCTTCCTATGCAGAAGAAATCAATCAGCACTATGGCACTATTCTGGAATTCCAAGATAGATATCCATAACCTTAGGACTTATTTGGTGGGATGAGGGTGGACTTGAATGTTTATAGGTGAAATATGTGTTAGTACAGTGAAAAACTAAGCAGTTTCTTCATGAAAGTGGAACATCCTCTCAACCAGGATGGAGGTCATGGTTTCATTCTGCATGACAGATTCAAAAGTCTAGCAGATTTACTGTGGCCAGTCTGGGCTTGCCACGCAGGTTGTGCAGCTTTTACATTCCCTGTCTTTCTGAGGACATGATGTACTGCCATGAAACATTTTCAATACAAGAGCACATGTCTGGCACCTCTGGACACAAGTTAGACACATTTTGGGAAGATGTGAATAATGCCTGTAACTATCTGAAAAGCAGGAATTGGACCAGGTTTATTTCTGTGGGTCAGTCATTACCAACTCACAGATTTCTCTCCACCTTTTCCTACTCCTTTTCCTACTTCCCAGCTGACTGCTCCTTGGACTACATAAATTTTTCAGTCTCCTATACATGCTTACTATGCATTTTAAGCCATTTTTAAGCCATTTCCACCCCTGGAATCTTGTGCCCTGGTAATGTTAAGCTGAACAGGAAGAACATGGAGTTTTTCTTCTCCTGGGTTCACTCTCCAGAGAGGAGCCCTGGTGGGAATGTCAGTTGGTACTGTTAGAATTGAATTTTTAGTAATTGTATCATTATGTACATGTCCACAGTATCTGGTATTCTGCAAATTAATTAGAAACACATCAGGCTTCAACAAAAGGAGCAATACCCTCCTCTCCTTGCCTCATCATAACCTCATTATTAAACAGATGAAATCCTTTCTTAAACAGATCAAATCAAGATAATAACTTTCTTGGGGAGCATTGCCTAGAATAATCAGATTTCTCAGGGGAAAATATTTATAATTAAATATATCAGGGCTGGACCTCTATCAGACATTCACAGTTCTGTAGCTGAAATCCACTGGAATCAGGATAATTCAGCAGGTTTCTCAGCTACAGCAATCTGGTTCCAATGACATTTAATTTGTCCGGAGCTTTGGTGGAAGGTTGTTTTGTTTTGCATTGTTTGCTTTTTTCAAGGATAAGATAAACTTTGTTGACAAGAAAAAGTTGACAGCTCTAAACTAATTTATTAATTGGATATTAAACATTGCCTGGTATTTGAAAGCTGAGGAAACATGTAGTGCTAACGTGAATGAGGAAATGGTAGTGCTCAAAACCCACTTGGAACTGTCAAAAAAATATCATCAGTGCTGCTGCCATAAAGCTATAGTCACATCATCTAGCATTTGGTCCAAAAATGTTTGGAGGAGCCTATAAGATCAGACATGAAGCCTTTCCTGGATTTTTCTCACCTTGGAGTTGGCTGCAATCCACTTCTTGATACTTGGATCTCTAATAACAGGGTAACTCCTGATCCAATACACATTTAAAACTACCTTTCATACAGTTCTTAAATGTGGACTATTGATTTGAGAGACTATAATATCAGTCCTCCCTGTCTTGTCAATGCATATGTATGGGCTCTGAAGAGAATTATTGATCCTTTAAACTCTCTTAGATCTTGTATGCTTATGAACTACTTCAAACATATCTATTGACCTCTACGTCTGCACTTTGTATATTTTAATTATTCTTAGGAAACCTTTAAAACATTAATTCTTGACAACTAAATACATCACTGCAGAACTCTGGAGATCTCAGCCACTACTGTCAGAACAACTGCCTCGAATGCACACTGAGAGACTCTCATTTAGGTCTCTTGTTTCAATTTTTCAGCAGAAATCTCAAGTATAGGACAACTCCTGCCTACTTGAGATTTGTGGTCTCTCCGTGATTTAATGCCCTGTCACATACAAGTGTTTGTTGCAGTTCCGATCACTAAAAATAACTCAGACACGATCAAAGTGAATCACACACTACAGTTTAATAACAGTAGAAAAGGATGTGGCAGCTATCTATGCACATGGGTTAAGAGCAAGCATTCAAACCTATGGCCATGCTCACCCCGCAGGGAGGTTTAGTCAGGGCTCATCCCTTTAGGGCCCCATGTGGACTCTACTGTATGCACTGAATTGGTTGTTCCACCCGACAGCTGTCTCAGTTGGGACAGTAGCTGCAAAGCCATTCACTCATTGTATTTTGGTGCAGATTAAAAAAATAATGAGACTTCTCTGAAAAGTGCTCTAAGGAAATAACTGTTATTCCACATATTTGCAACATTAGTTCTTTTTGTTTCTGGTGCTTTCAACACTTTTTTGGTCCAAATTTTCTTTGTGTGAATGTTGCCCAAGTTGAGCAATTTCAGCAGCAGCATGAAAAACAGTTAGTTACAAATTATTTCTTATGCATCCAAATTCAATTCCAGTTTCAAAAAGACACAGATTTTCATATAAAATGCTGAGCATTAGGTTCTATTCAAACTCCTGTGTCAATACTGATTTTCAGTCAGAAAAACTACACAACCTTTCCTAAAATTCAAATTTTAAGAAAGGATCAACTCTGAAAACTTTTTTGTTTAAAGAAAAATCAAATTAAAATCTTTCAATAATGCTTACGTTTGTTAAACGTAGTGTTTCATCTTTTACTTCAAAATTGCATTTGGGAAAACAAACTGGCTTTATGCAAAAGAACTTTAAAAATACAGCAATACTTCATGATTTACTTTCTGAATGAAACTGTTTCATCATTTCTGAAACATACAGTGTGAAGCCAAAATTCAACTTTGTTTTGTTCCGTTTTTTGGACATTTTCCCTCTCTAAAGAAACCTAAATGTTAGTTATTGCTAATACTTTTGTTAGCAGAACACAAATCTATTTAGTAAAATGCAAAACTGTTCATCCAATGAAGCTCAATACCAGAGGAATAGACCGTATTTTTCTGTCTCACATCCTCAAATGGGTACAACCACTGTGAATATGACTGTACCTTAATTTTTGCACATATGATCCACATTTTAGACTCTGTCTGAATGAATGAGACCTCCTACATCCAGTGTCGTGAATGTGAAGAGTAACCTAGAGCTGTGTCCATGAATTTAGCAGGCTTGAACAACATTTTGAGAGCTACCAAATCACTCAAAACATTCCTCCAGCCCATTAAAAACATATACATTCCTCAGATACACCCACGAGGAACTTACAGAACTAATACATGCTCTTCTGACCTCTTGAGACTGGAGGACAAAGCTCTTCCATTCAAAAAATGAAGATTGTGGAAAACACAGTGCAGAAGGAAGCAAATCTCATTTTGTGTTAAGCAGTTGTCAGGGCCCTCACTCAAAACATAATAGCCTTGTGCTTGGTTGTTCACTTTACTGAAGAATTTCAAAATCTCTGAGGAGAACATCTTAAACAGTGTGCCAACACTATTCCAGTGCTTCCTGCTCATTTGAATTCCCCTGCAGCACTTGCACCTTGCGCTGACCTCAGAGATTCACTGTTTCAGATGTGTTAAGCAGCATCCTTTGGGAGGACTTGAGCCTCTACTCTAACAGCTTTATCCAAGGATTATTTGTTTTAAACTGTGTATACTGTTCTTGGGCTAGGGTCTGAGGTTAGGTCTCTCAGCTCCCATATAAAAGTCCCATTCCTTAGGGTACTTGAGAAGCTTCATCTTCTGGTTCAGTGACCTAGATAATAACCCCTATCTCCTGAAAAGTAAGAAGACTAGAAAAAAAGTGGCCATCTTTAAATAGTTAATAGCACTCAAGACACTGGTTAGCCCTTCCCTGGAGAAAGCTACAGCCCATCAGGAGGAGAAGGACTGGCCCTATCTCATCCCTCTTTGATGTTAAGAAATACATTTAATATTGTTAAAAAAAACCAATTGTTCTGTATAAAAAGTCTGTGTTTTGAAAGGTGCATTTCACATGCACCATAAATCCGTGGGATGTTTCTAGAAAGCAAGCATAAACTGAGTCCTTGATGTCCTGCCAGATACAGGTAAAAGTCTATTAGAACTTTCATGATAATAGCTAAAGCACCCAAGTGTCTTCATAAAGCAACATTCAAGCAGAAGACTTTTGATTGTGGTTTTAGAGGTATCTAAATTTTTTGTATAGTTGTTCAAACAGATCTATGTGTTCTTGGTCTCGAAGAAAAAAACCCCAGTAATTTCACAACTATAAGGCGCACTGGATTATAAGGCTCACTTCCAGATGGTCAGCACTTTTCCATATTCCATTTTGCATATTCCACCTTGCCCATATATAAGGCGCACCAGACTATAAGGTGCACTTTTTTTTCCTAGTGAGGATCTGCGCAAACAAAGTAACAAATTCATAACAGAATTGCACGATCATGAGGTTTACTGGCAGGTGCTCAATTTGCAACATTTTTCACGGATCGGCACAGCCTTTAAACGCAGCCCCAGGTGCCCTCCCTGTGCCACAGGCCCCAGCACTCCTACCCACCCCCGACGCCAGCTGCCGCGGCTCGCACTTCAGGGTTGGCAAATTTCCAAACTTTGTCCATATATAAGGGGCACCGGATAATAAGGCGCACTTCTGCGTTTCAATCAAAACTTTAGTCAAAAGGATGTATCTTATAGTCATGAAATTACTGTACATTCCAGATAAATGTTATAACTTGTTCTGTCTATATTCAGTCTTTTCACTGACAATTTAAGCCACAACTTGGTTGTATTCACTCATTTAAGATTGGTAGGTCCTGCAGTATGTGACAGTAATTTAAGTGCTCTCCTCTTCTGACTTTTAAATACATTTAACCTCCCAAAAAAAAATCTTATCTCTTTCATCTCTTATTAAATCTGAGAAATCTGTGATGTTTTTTGATCTTTCCAGTAAATATAACTTGGTTTTGGTCAAATGCCAAAGCAATATTGTTTAAACATTTGTTATGACACCTTAAATATTCACAGTATTTTACAGAGTAAAGAAACAGTGCCAAATGATGTGAAGCACAGGAACGTTGTTCCCTGGATGTGCTCCCATGTGAATAGCCATTAGAGGGAGTCAAATCAACCTCTAGGATGAACAGAATGATAATTGCATGAAATAAATTTACCTGAGAAGCTCTAATTTTTTTTGTGTGATGTTCCGTAAGTTTTCTGGCCTGGGACAGAATTCCCTCCTGTGTACCACAGATGGGGGAGAGGACACCTGGAATCTTCTTTGGTCCGAGGAATCAAACGAAGAAGTACATGCTGAAATATTTTCCAAGGATGTTTAACTTTCCACATCCCATGAAATTAGCAGCAAGTCTGAGACAAGTACCAGGGGATCCCTCTGATGTTACTAATCCTGAAGCTTGGGATCATGTGGATAATATACTGCATTTTGCCCTGCTTCCTGTGCCAAGCACAAACTGGCCAGCAAAGCATCATTCACCATTGGGAGGGTCCTGGCCCTCTTATGGGGCTGTGTACATCCCCAAAACCAGACATGCTTCCAGGCACTGTGGCTGCCTGCAGCCTTGAGACTCAGCACCTTCTTTTCACCAGGTGATCAAAAGCCCCAGTGTGACAGACCAAACCCCAAGCTTTGTTTAGGGGAAAATATTATGGATTTTGGGTAAGCACAATCAGAAGTTACTCCTACTATGACAATCCCCATCACACCATTAGAACTTCCTATGCCCACAGCTCCCTTCTGTCCTTTATCACTCATTCCTATTGCTTTGCTGTGTGGCATCAGAATATATTTCTGTGCAAGATGGTGTCTCAAAAAATAGAGAAGACTGTCTGGATTAGAGGTCTTTATTTGCAATTTGCCGATGGAAAAACATGGGGCCAAAGCTGCTATGGAAGGAAATTATTATTCCCATGTAAAGAAAAAAACTCTGTGGAGGAGATATCCTAGCACCAAAGCAGCTTGTGTGGAGATGCTGGCAAAGCAGCTCCACCTGCAGCCACACTGTGGGTCTGGACCATTGTCAGCCATGGGCAATTTGCAGGTACATCTTTTCTAGAGCACAGACAACTGAGTGCTGGGGAGAAAGGAAAAGGACATCTGGAAAGTCTCGGGAAAGCTAACGTATGCAGCAAAAGGGGGGAAAAAGCAGAAGGTGAACGGAAGTTGTATGAGGCTCCTACAGCATGCTCACAAAGCACTGGGCAGAGATTTCCATCCTTTTGCACAGGGGAACCCAAGTCACTGTTACAGCTTACTTACAGGTTAACTCTTACCTCCTTCCCGGGTACTTTCCAGCAGACAGCAGTGTACTGCAGGTCCCTAATTGTGTATGTAAGTAATAATGATCTATTCTGTAGGGCATTTTCTGAGGATTAATGGCCAGCTGGAATGAAACTGATGGCCTGAGGTGAAACCAGAGGCTGTTAAAAACACTTGATCATTTAACCACTTGAATGCTGCTTAGCACAATGCGTCCAAAGGTAAGAGGCATTATCAGATGCTTCCCTCTGAGCCAGACAAAAGAGAGCTATGTCTGATACTTTAAAGAAATGCTACTGCATCTCCTACAGCAGTCCTGAAACTGTGATAGAGTAGAATAAAGATCCACTGAAAATGTCCTGTGCTATACTCATTATTGCTGTAATAAAATGAAAGTTCCATGTAGGAGAATAGCTATACTGGGGCATGCTATAGTTACACTGCTGTAAATAGGGTATAACACTGTTAAGACAACACAGTTTCACCACCCTGAGATCAGATTCACCCATTATTGATTTGCCTGGGGATGTTCTATTTTCATAATTTGCAAGATGTGTGCCTGGATGTCACAGTCACGGGTCCTGTTGTCCTGGGATGTGAACGCAGAATGAAAGCCTGGTTCTTGGCCCAGAGGGCTTACAGTACAGTTTTAACAATCCTTTGCTGAACATCTCCAAATAATTAATTCACTGTAATTTACATTAGCCATTTCAGTTTACCTGAATTATCTTACAAGCACTCTGCCTAGCTGATAATCATCATTACCTTTTAGAGTAAAGTGCAACCAGCAGTAACTTTGCTTCATGGAGCTTTGAATAGCTGGAATGCTAAAGAGCTTATTAAAAACAAATTGCCAACAGAAAATTATATTCCACACTATCACTTCTGTTAGAAAAAAAAAACCACTATGAAATAGCAATGCATAAAAAAGGGAGATTTACTTTCCTAATGCCTGAGTTTAAGTGGGAAAAAAGGCCATATAATTAAACTTTCAATGCTTCTGGTGGAATATTTAAATCTGAAGTTAGCACAGGAGACAACAAGCTAAATTCTGATCCTAGCTGGTGTAATTTCAAATTCTGAGCATCTCCACTGAATTCAGTGTAATCACTCTGGATTTGTGCAGGTGATAACTGGGTCGTAATCTGGTCCCCATATACATGGGTTTCCCACATGACATTTCAGAAAACTTAAAAAAGCTTTTTTAGAGTGAGATTAAAGTCCCTGGGGTATCTCAATTTCACATGTCAAAGCCCAAATTGTTTCTAGGCCCAGAAGTTATCTGGCATAAATTCAGCCCCAGAGCCAATGTCCACAGCAATGTTATGAAACTTTGTAAATGATGGGGATGTTAAGGGTGGATAGTGTTTTTCCATTACCAGAACTGAGAAGGGAAACCACAAGATCTGCTACAGAATTATTTTAATAATTTTTCAAAATGAGCCTGCTTTAAACTCATTACTTTTTTAATTCCAATGAATTTTAGCAACTTCATGCCAAAGGCATTCTTACCAAAAAAAAAAAAAAAGGTCATGTTTGACTTTGCTATATCGGGGCCATCGTAGAATTATTATCCATTTTAGGATCAGCTCTGCAATAACAACTTAATTCTGTTTATACAGCCATAAGTAGAGTTTCTGCTGTTGGCTGTGGTGTACCTATGGATCTTAGCCCCTCGGACTTCAGCTAATGAAGCTCAAAATTTTAAGGACCTCACAGTGCCTGTATGTTTGTAACCATATACAGCCCAGGCCTGAGGCTGTATGAAAAGGCCAAAATGAAAGAAAAGATGTTTACAACTCCTCCATGCTTTTTCTGTGTAGGGTCCTATTGAGTCACTGTATCCATAACCACATACTGCACTTGTCCACTTGGTCATGACAAAACTGAGATCATCTCATTACCATCCTAAAATGAATAGTACTCTCTCTCCCAGAGATTTTCAAGGTGCTTTAATTCCCCAGACTTCTTCAAAGTTAGGTCAGGACCCTCTGTGGCCAAGCAGACTCTCTATCCTTTGTCCTCACTATAAGCTAAGCCTGATCTGTCACCAGAAAGCCTCCATTTCCTCGATATGGGCACTGCGAATATCCCTGCAACCGTTCTTTCTTTCAGGGCTTTTTATCTCTTGGGGACACATAATAAAGTCAGGGAATAATTCAATTAATTTTATTTCAAAAAGATCTTTATCATCTCCTCAGAATAACATTATAATTTGAGGTAAGCAGCTACAGTTGACATCTACATTTTGGCCTCTGACCTGGTGTCTACATACTAGAGAAGCTGCTACAGGTTATATAGCTTCAGTCTCTCCCAGTGATTTTATCTCGCAATATTTCACAGTTATTGTTAAAACTTACAAAATGCAATGGACTTGCACTTCAATGGAATTGAAAGACTTAGCAGACTAGAAAATGAAGGGCAGCTATCACCCCAAAAAAAAAGAGAAATATTGTGTGGTTTCATTTTGCCATTTTGTTCTCTGTTTGTGGGCTCTTTTTCTTTCAAATTTCCCTAATGAACCTGCACCAGCTGTCTGAATACTACAGAGACTCAAAGAAAATACTCATAGTGTATATACTGACCTGATACTGTGTTTTAAATCAGGTCAGCATGGGAAATGGTAATTGAAATCACTATAAAGTAATTGTTCTAATTTTAGGCAGTACAGAGGAAAATTATTCTTGGATATAAAGGAATGCAGAGCAACTCCTGAAAAAAGGTACAGGTATTTGTATACTAAGTGATAACTCTCTTTTCTCAAGAGAATTATTCATTAACAAAGAAATTTTATATTTTTAACCAGATCTCAGTTCTATATTGTACTTCACCAGCCATCATAGACATGCCACAGATACTTAGAGCTCTGCTTACTCACAGAGTATTCCCAAGTAGCTTTAGTGAGACCATTCCAGGAGTAACTTTCTTTGCAGAATAGTACACAGGAGTGTATCAGAGCTTGCCAGATTGGACCCACAGTTATGGTCAGCCTTTTGGATTCTCTAAAGCAGAGAAAAATCCTGATCACAAAAGAAAGATTCTTACAGAGGGAAATGAAATGGTGCTTCCACTGTTGTCCTCAATAACAACACCTCGCCTTACCTCCCCCTCGCAAAATTCTCTAGAAAACACTCCTGGAGAGTAATTTTTTTAATGTTCTGATCCACCACACAAAGTTCAAGCTCTGTGATTGCCATCTGCAGCCACATTCCCCTCGGCCCCTTTCTGACCTGGAAGGTTATGTCTGTTCATCTTCTGCCTATCAGATACTACAGTCTCAGAAAACTGCCCTGTGATTTCCTTCAATAAAAACTTGTGAAAATGCAAGATAAATTCAGACACAGAAGTAAGCTACATGTATAAATTACCTTGATTCATCAAAATGAGGCTGCTAAAATTGACCTTCTCAAACAAGCAATTAAAGTTTTATTTTGTGTGCAAACACACTTATTAAAGTATTATGCAAACTACACACATTTTACTGATTATCTTGATAGATTACATTACAAATGGTTAGGCTAAAATACCCAACATAGACACAAAGAGTGGATTAGTTACTCATATTGCTTAAATTGTAGAGATTAATCTCCTGCCATGGTTTTATTTGGAAGCGTAAGGCTAAATTTCCATATCAAAACTTTAGATTTCCTAAGTACAATAATTATCTGTGAAATATGGAGGACAATTACATCCCTTCCTTCTCCTTTACTCTTTGTGTCTCAACAAAAAACAAACAAACAAAAGAAGTTAAATATTGCAGTGGTTCAGAAGAAATGTGTAGATTTTCATGAGAAATACATAGCATGTAAAGACTAAGAGCAGGTTAAGACAAAAGCTTTAATTAGAGGAGATTTGAAACAGTACATTCCAGGTCAATGGGTAATTTTTTATATATGTATGGCTGAATGCATTTTAATAATAGAAAAAAGGGAATAATTGCAATAAGTGAAAATAATGAAATATATTAAATAGTGAGAAAATAGTTAAGTATTTAAAAAATCCTTATTTTACCCATTATTTACATTATAAAACAATCCCACTGCCTCCTATCCAGGGTGGATGGACCCAGACTCATTTTGCTGTTGGGTTCCTTTTCTGGGATGGTACAGATTGGTCATCCAGATGAGGAGGACTACAGAGGGGCATGGGGTTGTCACTTATTTCCTGTCACCCTCATAAACTATCACCAAAACCAGATGTGTATTGGTGCTACATGGATGTCCATCTGCTCACTGGACAGGACATTTGAAGAACATGCTCATTAAGGGTACCCTCAGCTGTTTCTCCAGTGTTGCACAATTTGGGATGCACAGGAGGAAGCAGATCCAGGTCCAGGCATCTAGAGACACACCGGACTTTCTCAGGGCACTCTGCATGCAAGACGAGACCTCAAATTACAAATTTTTAAAAGCTAAATTAAAATTCACCTCATATTCAATTGCGTGATCTGGAAAAAAAAGTAGAGAGGATCTTAATAGGCTGTGTAAAAATCACACATTTGCACTTGGCTGGGTAACATCCACAGGGGTCTCAGATCTGGCAGAGAGCAGTGAACGGCATTTTCTTGGCTTGCAGCAATCTCTCTGCCTAATGTTTTGTGATATTTCCTCTGAAATGTTAACAATTAATACCCAGTAACTTTTTATTTTTCCTAGCACTCCTGAATCTGTGAAATAAATTAAACATGAGCCATGAATACAGTCAAAAGAGAGACACATGCTGTTTGTGGGTTTTGTTAGCACTCTGATAATTTACTACGATTTAACACAGCTGTGTTTCTTGAGCCGGTAACTCTTACACTACAGATTGCAAGGACAGTCCTAATAACCTTCCTTCTTTCCTTGGAACAGACAGTGTACAAATGCAATGTGTGTGCCCACGTTTTCAGTCCAATCGTGTCTCCTTTATTAAATATCCCCTTTCCTTCTGTTTTCCTTTTACAACCACTATTTTCAAGAATAATAGCGTTTTTAAAAGCTGGCAGGTAGGTTTGTTTGTTTGTTTGTTTGTTTGTTTGTTTGTTTGTTTGTTTTTGGTTTTTAAGCTACTTCTTTATTTGCTTTCCTTCATTGAAATAAAAGGTAAGGAGATTGAGAGATGTAATTCTGCAGCTCAGAGGTATAAATCAGGATTTAAAGCACATTAGTTTTAAAACAGGGTAAATTATATGAGAAATAAGTGCATAAAATGTAGAAGGCTTTTTTCTCAGAAAGTGTCACCATATAAAGCAGTAGACTTGCAGAAAAGAAAACATGCTTGATCCAACTTTCTTCTGAGGATGAAAATATGCTACAGATTTTTTGAGCTGGTTTTAGAGTTTTGTTTGCTAATGCCATTATCTTTCATTTCCTGCTAATTAAAAATTGTATCATATATTGAATTTATACTTGTAGCACATGGAGCAATAATAAAATGTAACTCAATTTCATCAAGGAAATAAATGAGAACTTGTAGTCTGGGTCATATAACGACTTCCCAAATTTGCTTTGTATAGATTAAGGGAGAAATTGTTGTTGGCTTGGGTTTTAGAACAGGTGGAGTATTTTAATTTTTAGAAGAGGTGGAGTAGTTTAATTTTTTTTTTTTTGGGGGGGGTCAGAAAAGCTGATTTTGCATTTAAATGGAAACCACTTCAAACTACCAAGCATTTCAGTGCAAACTGCATTGTCCTCTGAAAAGCATTTTATGCCTTATATTTTGAAAAACTGTATTTCAGAGGTCTGCTCCCAAGTGCTACACGTAAAGCCAGAAAGCAGTGGAGATGATACAAAAAGGGATGGATAGCTGAGAGTCAGCCCATTCTTAGCCTGATTGCCTGTTTAATTTGCTCACCTGCAGCTAAACTTGTTCAAAACACACACTAACTGTGGTGATTTTAAGTCAGGTCTATGCCAAATGCTGAACACCCACTTTAGCAGAGTTCTCTGCTCAAACTAAAATACTTTGTCAGGGATTTATGGCCTCAGCAGAAAATAACAGTGAAGTCTGTGGGCTTTTTGTGGTTGATGAATAATGTTACTGAAATTCAGTAATACAGTAGGAAAATGATATAGGAATAGTTCATATTGCTACTCCACCTCAGCCTTTCATTAGTTTGGTATTTTAGTTTTAAAAATGTCTAATGAAGGAAAAGATTAGGGAAACAGTGAATCACTACCCTTGCTCAGCTGGGTAGGGCATTAGAAAAAGGAAGCATCATTGGCTGTACCTTACTAAAGCTAGATCAAAACAACTTTTAGTCTTTCCAAAACTATTTAAAATACATATTGGTATTTCTATAATATTTATTATTTAGATTTAGCACTGCAGTAGCACCTGATGATATTAAAGGTCAGAATCCCAAAGTGCTCTGCATTTTTACAAATACACCGTGGAAAACAGTCCTTTTCTCAAATGGCGGTCTAGGCAGTCTCAAAAAAAAAATAAAAAAAGCCGGGGGGAAGATATATTGAAGAGACTTATCCATGCCCACAGAAGTTAGGAAGTCTGTGGTAGAGCCAAGAGACTCTCCAGCCCAGCTGTTGATCCTGAATTTTTTGAAATTCTTCAAATACTGTTTTGTGTGTTCCTTATAGTGTTCTACGTTTGTTGAAGGTTAAAGAAAAAGCCTTGCTTGTAGGAGGGTTAAAGGCAACAGTCTCCCTGTACACATGGCTCCATCAGCTCCTACTGTTTCCATGGACACACTTGTTAATGTTTGACATTTTTTGACGGTGTCTTATTGCAAGGTTATTTCAAAGAAGACTGCAAGGGTGACAGGAGAGGAAAGTTGGTACTAGAGAAATACAGGTTCTGTGAAACCCAGTGCAGACTACTGATTTATATAGGGTATTTACACACCCAAGGAAAAGATAGAATTTATTTTATATGTTCTAAACATTTTCATAATTTACCTTTCATCTCTATTGTATTCTGCCAAAGTATTTGCTATAAGCATTTGAGTTCTCAATTGGTGTAAAATGTGATCATATCTTGTCATCTCATTTTTAATCTCTTTTGATTCTGTAATTTCCAAAGGAAAAATAATTAGTACCTGAAGTAAGCTCCTGGCAGTGGCTGCAGTCTTTTACAGCCCATGTTCACAACTATATCCAGCCTCTGATTTCTTCACTGTCATCATTTACAACATCAAAGGGACAGTTAGCTCACTTCTGCTCTGCTCAAAGAATCAAAGCAAATTCATTAAATTGTATATACATGTACTTGACAGTTTCTTTCAGATGTCTTACTTTCAAACCCAGTGGAAAGTATCTTGCTTTGATATAAATACCACTTAACATGCTCCAAAACAACTAAAAGGATATATTCTTATAAATTTGTTTTTTGCATCTCAGAATGAAATATGCTGCCATTCCCAAAATGGTGAAAAAATGAACCATTCAACTGCACTTTTCAAAATAAATAAAACCTCACTAACACCTATTTTGTTCCTACACAGCAAGAGATGCAATAAGAGAAGACCTTCAGACAAGAGTCTTCCAGGGAGACCTCAGAGCAGCCTTTCAGTACCTACAGGGGACCTACAGGAGAGCTGGAGAAGGCCTTTTAACAAGGACATGACAGGATAAGCGGGCATGGCTTTAAACTGAAAGATTAAGGTTGGGTATAGGAAAAAATTCTTTCCTGTGAAGGAAGTGAGACACTGGAACAGGCTGCCCAGAGAAGCTGTGGGTGCCCCATTCCTGTCAGTGTTCAAGGACAGGTTGGATGAGACGCTGAGCAGCCTGGTCCAGTGGAAGGTGTCCCTGCTCATGACAGGAGTATCGAAACTAGATGATCTTTATGGACCTTCCAACCCAAACCATTCTAAGATTCTGTGGCATGGTTCTAAGAAGCACAATGCATTGCTCCACTTTGAAGAGCCTCTGGGAGTCAAAGAAAATGAAAGCACCATATTTTCAAAACCCTAAGGTGCACTGGATCATATGACACACATTTTTTTTGCAACGTTGATCCGCGTGCAGCTTTCACAAATCTAGCTTAAAATCAGGAGAGATGGATCTGACGGACATGTGCGTGCCTGCTCGCGGTCATGTCATTGCAAGCTTCATGTTTGTTGCTGCGCAATGTGAAACAGAAATTGTTTTGAGATCCCTTCAGTACTCAAGGTTCATATATAAAGCGCACCAGATTATAAGGCGCACTTCTGGTTTTTGATCAACTTTTCAGATTTTTCAGTGCACCTTATGGTGGTCAAAATATGGTAAATAAAGTGTCTCTATGGTCACAGATAAATGAAGATAATCTGCTGAAAACAAAACAACACCAGGAGTTGCTCCTGAACAATTACTATGAGCACACTGAAGTAAAAATCTCGTTCTCAGACAAACCAAACTGCAGCCCTGATTATCTCAAGTCTCATGTGGCTATGGGCTTTGAAATAAAAACTTGACTTGAGATGCACATGTCAAATATGGAGGTTTTTCACAAACTACCACTATGGATCTGGGCATGTCTACTTACTTACTCTGATGGTGTATCTTTCCATTAAATTACAGATTTTTCTGGCTGCTATAAGCATCCATATCTGATTTAAACTTTGGAGGGAAAAAAGGTAGCAACTTTTCAATGAATAATGTAACAGAAATATTTCAGATTCCATTGCATCACTTCTGTAAAGAAATAGTTCATTTCCACTTCTTGTATTGGCTGGTGTAAAACACAATTTGGCCACCTAAATTCAAACAAAAAAATGGCACATCAGAATGATTAATCTCTTAGATAAAAATAGTTTGCTTCATGAAAAAAAATTTACATGGGGGTCAGTACCTAAAACAATTGCATTTATATGATAGGATCAAAGGTTGCAATTTTAGGTATGTTTGCAGGGCAGTCTTATCACAACAAAGACAGATGGATAATTTTCTTTGTGTAATGATTTTTGTCAGAGTTTTTTCTTTCCTTCAGCCACCTACGCTCCCTGTTGCTATTTCTTGCCTGAGATATTTTCTTTTCATGGCTGTATGAGGAAATCCTGTCAACTATCCAGCCTAACCAAGGCCTGGTTTAGTAGAGCTTGTAGAAAAAGAGGAAAAGAAAGGACAATGGTTATTATTTCAGTGAATGTCTAAGAACTAGGAAAGTTCAAAAATATAACAAGACTGTGATTTTTTGTTGGAGTTGCACCCTATTCAGGAGCAAAAGTAAAAAGTGTGGTAGAAGCCCATTGATGTATGAAGAAAAGGCCCTAGGAAGAAATGACAGAGGCTTTTTATGTTACAAAGACAGATTGCAGGAATGCAGTAGGGCAGTTGGTACTACCTGATTGTTTGGAAACTGGTTTTCTAAGTACTTGGAAATTTCCATTATAGTTTACTTTATTTTTAGAAATGCTGTGATTTGTAAGATTCCAAGAGGATTAGTGGTTCAAGCTAAAGGTCTTAAGTAGTTTACTTCCAAGGCAAAATATTTTACCTATCACAAAAATTTACCTATTACACAATATTTTACCTATTCCCTGTCTCCAAATAGCAATGTGTATCTTTCAGGGTTTTTTTACCCTGTGTCTTCATCCTCCTGATTTAGTAATTAGTATCTCATAGGGTTTTTTTTATTCTGCTCCTCCATACTCCTAATTCCTCTCCACCCACTTGGCCACATTAAGATCTGCTCTAGCTCAGCTGGTCAGAACATGGTGCTAATAACACCAAGGTTATGGGTTTGATTCCCAAATGGGCCATTTGCTTAAGAGTTGGACTTGATGGGCCATGTGGGTCCCTTCCAGCTCAGAATATTTTGTGATGTTTTTGTGCCTCTAGTGAGCCAACTGGCCAGGACACAGCCCCAATTATTGCACTGCAAATGCTGCTCTCATTTTGCTGTTAAAGACCCTTCTTGACGGAGCTTTCACAAGCACTTTCCTGAAACCAGTGCTTTCCCAGACAAGAGACATTAGTAGCCCCAAACTGTTCCCAGTAAGCAGTTTGGATGAGATCCTCCTGCTTTAGGAAAAATGAGTTATCAGCATGATACTGGTTATGTCACTTGCACTCAGGGCCCAGGAGAATGTCCTGGACCAATTTTCTCAGCCACTGTCTGAAATGGCTGAGAAAAAACAGAAGCTGTTGACATTGAACAATGAGATAAGGGAGTCCCAAACAGCTTTCACAGGCTTTCCTCTTCCCTTCAAGACACTTTCTCTCTGATGGCATTTTTGCAAAATTAAGGAATGGTTGCAATACGGAAACTACATTTCATGTGTAAAAATACTTGGTGCTTTATACTCTAAACAATGTCTATTTAAATAGTGAATAAAATTCTTTATAGTACTCCAACAGCATAGCAATGCACACCTCTGCTCAACAAAAAACAGAAAGCACAGAGCAATGGTGCAGCCCTGTACCATAGGCGACCCCATATCCAAGAATTTCTTCCTGTTAAACCTTTGAATCAAAATATCAAGCAGTATTTGATGAAGTGGGAGACTATGTCTTCATCAAGCAGCAAAGAGCAGTGGGTGACACCTCACTTGTATGCTGCTTCTGCAGCCATTTTGGCTAGATGCAGTATAAACAGAAATTGTCTCTCTTCTTGGTGGGTTCATTTATGTCACTGCCCTGCCTTCCCCTCAGCTGTTTTTGCACATGTGAAGTGAGCTGTTCGCTCCACTCCTTAAACTTGCTTTTCTGTTTTGTGAGCATTGGTGAAATGTCGCAAGCAATTTTGTCATCAGCCAGGGGAACAGAGAGATGTAAAAGGTATTTTCCAAGCATGTTGCCCTACTGTACATGCTGGTACTCAGAGATTTACTCTAGGTCTCTGAAACAGCACTCCAAGCACTGAGCTGTGTACCTTCTCCTCAGCCTTGTGATTCGACACAATTGCAGAGCAATGAGCTTCCCAGCCATTTAGGGATATGGGAGTGACAATCTGGAGCAGAGAGCATCCCTTGCCAAGCAGTGAGTGGCAAGGAAACGCAGGTGTCAGCTTTGTCAAGAATCTCAGCCATTGAAACAAGGAAGACTTGGTGAAATGAGAGACACGGAGCCAATGAAGACAGACAAAGTCACATTAGGTCAGTCACAGCTTCAGCCCTCTCATTACTCACAAACATGCAAAGTTTGGACATCTATATAGCTCTCTGGTTAAAATAACAGTGGATTATTGGGATAGAGTTTATAGGAAACTGAAATATGCCTTAATAGGCTGGCTATGTGTGCTCTAAAGACCTTGGACAATTAGGATTTCCTAAGAAAGCAAGGCAGCATGCTAATTGCATGACTCTTAATGGAAGAATTGACCTTGCCTGTTTTCTGGAAAATTCATTAATTTTCAGTACAGTTTCAAAGCGAAACCAAGTCTATTTATGTTGACTGTGAATATTTGTCAACACTGATTTTTTTTACCCACTGAATGGGTAAAACACTGTATTTCTTCTTTTACAAATCTCAAAAACAGAAGATGAAAAATTAAAATCTGAAACAAGAAATAGTTTGAACAAAGAAATAGGTTTCATTTTCAGTAAATAAGACAGTTTATGGACTTATACTCTTTATTATTGGAACACATTAGTAGTAAGAATATTGTAGTTTAACATTGTTGTTTTAAAATAACTCTAAAAACTGTTCTTCAAAAAAGATCTTTTTTTTCTGTTGTACCACTGCCTACAACTGCATTCATAGTTATTGCACGTAATTTATATTGACCAGTTAAGCAAAAGATTTACTGCATGATAAGTTAACATTCTTACCACAGTAAGAGTATTTTGACTGTGTCCAAGATACCTGAATTAATTCCTGTCCTTTGAGAAATAACATTTTTTAAATTTATTGTGCCTGTTACTTACAGATCAATAAACATTTCAGTAATTTATATGATTGCTGATTGTGACAGATACAATTTTAACCACTGTGATAAATATGAAAAATAGTCACCATAAGAAAAATGAAATTGTAATGAAAGGCAGAGAGACTTGTAATAAAGGAAGGATAGTAAATGCCAGAAGCATATTCCTATTAGATGCAAAAATGGTGTCATATAAAAGAGACAAAGTTAAATTTACCGTTACTGTAATTTCAATTCAAAAAATGAAATGAAATTGCTAACAGTAGCTACTGCTGGAAGGTAGTAGATAGTTAATTAATTTAAGCTGGGTAACAGCAATCTTAGAAGTTTACATGGGGTCCAGTCTTGCTCCCACTGAAGTGGCAACAAGATCAAGCTTTAACGAGTTTCCTGATATCAGTATCCTGATATGTTTGCTCAGTTCTAAGAAAGTAAATTATGAAAGTCATTGGAAATTTTAACCTTCTCCAAAGCCTCCATAGTTTACCTGAACCTGCAGGTACTGTTAGCATTACTGCATTGTTAATTACAGCTATGTAAAAAACATTTCCATCCAAACTCTATTTATTTTATATGGCTTTGTTTCCATGGAAATGCATTACTTTTAACAAAATAAACAGTTCTAAAAGCAGAAAAGCTCTCTCAGACATCTCTGAGCATCCCATTTCTCCACAACCCACACAATTCTCATCAGCCTGAATGCAGTCCAGAAGAAAAATGTGATGCTCATGGGCAACAGAGCCCAGAGCCCAGCCTGAGGGGCTGAGCCACTGCATCAAGTAATTCCCAGGAGACAGTGTGGCGAGTTTCACAGACAATTTTACAGATCTTAGGTGTTGGTGTTGTCACCATAAAATATATTTAAAGATGAGATCTACAAAAAATACATAGTCCTAGTAACAGGCAATATTGTTCAGGGGCCATACACCCAGCAGACATGAGCTAGACCACATCCTTTTTTATCTCTGTATCAGCTGTCTCATGCTCACAGCAAAGTGATCCAACTCAATAGAAATGTGATGTCCATATTCATAGCAGAAAGGCATTCATTTCACTGAAGGTGGTTCCACAGAATCAGCATTCTCCCATCACCAAGCAATGATATATATTCAAACAGGAAAAGATTCAACAATACTTTATTCTTCTTTGCAGAAATGCTTCCTCTGTCAAAAAATTGTAGTACTGAATATTAGTACTTCAGTAGATCATTGGGGATATGAAATATCTTAGGCTGGTGATTTTTTGTGGGTTTGGGGCAAAGTATTTTTCACTTCTAAAATTTAATGAATTCATTACAGAGAGAAACTTTGGAAGCAAAAGTCACAGAAATTTTCATAAAGGTGGAAAGAAGTTTCTTTTGAAATTTATTTTTAAAAAATAGGTCAGAATTATTTAAAAAACCTTGAGGTCCCACTGATTTGTGATAGCACCACTTTGGTCATACTTGAAAAGGACAGATAAATATTTAAGGAAAAATGCTTCAGAAGCACTTTACAGAGTGATGCTATTTGAGCAAAATTTTCTTTAAAAAATATTTCTTAAAAATCTATCACACTAACCAAAAATCAAAGAGCCCACCACCCTGCCTTGCATGTTTAGAGAGACAGGAGAATCACAATGAATGCTGTGAAGACTTTTAGCTGTGCCAGAATGAAGTATAGGAATACACTTTGAGTACCAGGCTTCCATCCTTTTCCCCTCTGAGACCACAAACTGTCAGTCTGAATGATTTTATTGCTCAAGCTATCAAGTCAGAGGTCAAGTCCTCGGCCATTCAGTACTTCACAAGTCAAAAACACTGTGATCAAGAGAATGTCCAACTTTAAATACTGAGATTATCACAAAACAGGCTAGGGTCAAGGATTGTTGTATTTTTGGGTGTTACTGAGAAATCCAAATGGAAATGGATGGTTTTATGTATGTGCACATACAGTCCTATAAGTTAGCAATGACACTGCTTTCACAATTTTCACATAATATTTCTCTCAAATTTCTATTAATTCTCTTCAAATCTTACCACATCTTTACATGCTACTGAATTTAAAATAACTATCAGAAGATTTTGCAATAAATCTTAAAGAATTACAAAATAATGCACTTGCTAACCAGGAAATAAGTGTGTCACCATGGCAGAAATTACCAGCTTTCCACAAGCTGCAGAAGATTTGTTAAATTATTTTACTGAAGAATGTCTCAATGAAGAGACACATTTGCAATGAAGATTCTAATCAAGAGTGCCCATTAAACAATACAGAGCATGTCCAAAACATTGAGCACCAAAAATAGTGTCTGATTTTATAAATTCGCTTATCACCATTTCTGATCAAGCACCTACCAGGGAAGTAGCCAGTCATTCCAAAAGCTGTATAAAACATCAGTAGTCAGAGGGAGACAAAAAAAAAAAAAATAAAGAAAAAACTTATGAAATGACAAGCAGCGTGTCACTTGGCAGCATGTGCTAGTTCACAGCATGTATATCACAAGAGTACAGCACTCATGTGTAAAAGCACAATAGGAACTGTATTACAAATTAATGTACACATTTATAATACCAAACCCAAAAATGTGGTCTACACAAACCTTGTATACAAATCAGTGATACCTGCACTTTTGACAAGGTTTCGGTCTTCATCAAGATTTGGAATTGGTTAACTTCCCTTTAAAAACTGAAGTTGTTTTCACCTTCCACCAGGAAGTATGTCAGACTGATTCTTCAAACCGGGATAGAAATACTTCATAAAATTGTCCCTCTTGGACTCTTGGCAGTGGACACTATAGCACTGAGTGTAGAGACCTAATCATGGGATTCCCACCAGAAGCCCTTTACTTATTCTTGGAAACCTCTCACAAATTATTGTTCTAATCCTGTGACTGGAACTTGCTTTCTCTGAATCAGATTAAAAGATCTCTATGGACTTTTTAAAGCAAAATTACTGTGAATAAATATAATAAAGAGTCATGCTATCCACTGCAGAAAAACCTTGCTAACACAGGAAATACTTTTAGTGTGCATATTGAGATTGTGCATGGATCAATTTTACTTCTTGATAAAATATTTAAAATAATCAGGTGAATAAAACTCATATGACATCCCCATCTTTGGGCAAGACTCTCACGTCATCTGAGTTTCAACTTATCAAATACACCATTTTCTTCCTTCTCCATATAGAACAGAGATGCATGAAATAAATTCTGTTTGTTTACTTGTTTATTATGGCCAGATAGAAGTATCGCATTGGTTCACACAACTTCCACAAAATATTCTGCAGTTGGTCTGGGGTTTCTTTGGCAGCAGAAAAGCAGGAAACAGTTTCAAAAAATCACACGCAGAAAAGATTAGGTAAAGCACTGATTTCTTCTGTTGCTGTTGATGGCGAATAGACTGTTTCAGATATGAAAGAAACTATTATACAAAAATCAAATGAAAAGGAAATGAGAAAAGTTAAAGAGCGAAGCTTGATGAAAATACAGATACTGTAGTAAAAGGGTTGTAAGAAAATATGGTTTTGCAATTACATGCGATTACCTATGCCTATATACATTAAATTGCAAAGTTACTATTTTCTTACTGTTACAAATCAGACAGGACTTATTTATTAGGAATTTCAATTATGCCTTTACACACCTTTAGTCACACATAGATTGTATATTTCTGCTGTATGGCTTTTTGTGATAGATTTTCCATATGAAATAGTCTATTGGTCATGAACTTAATGGAAAATAAAATATCAATGCCTTGTGAATGTATTCATTCTGCCTTGTAATTGGTATTTACAAGCTAGTGATCATTCTCTTACAGACAAAAAAATATAATGGCAAACAGTAGATGTGTCACAGTTTCTATGCACCTCTGTTTACCACTGTATTCTTCTCTAGTTCAGAATTTAGCAGTCTGAGTAGGATAGTAGAGGTTTCAAATTGTTTTGCCTTACATTTTTTTCATGCCCTTTTATTCTTCAGTCACAAACAACTTTTTTAATGTTTTTCCCCATGCTTTAGCAAATATTAACTTGTCAGCTTGTACCTAAATTTCACCAAGCTTTTGCTACTGTGCTTGATTTTAAAGCACTTTGATGATTAAAATGTGTGTCTCCTGGAAAATGAATATTATGAATACAGAGTAATGTATTGCGACAATGAATAATGAATAGCTAATAAATGTTATTAAACGAAAAGGATTTCAAAAAGACAGTTTAGCTGTCATTAAAAGATCACTCTCATCCCTTCCTCTGCTACACACAGGATCCAATAGCCAAGAGCACAATTTGGTAACATCACCTTTAGATGCAAAGTGATGCTACTATTAGATTCATCTCTTTGAGAAAATATTGAAATCCTAATGAATGCTAAAGGTTTCTTTGAATGGTACAGTAATAGTCAAGTGTATTTGTGACTGAAAATTAATTATTCTGTTTCCACACAAAAAGTGCACTACTCTGATTCTTAAATTATCATCTATTTTATATCCACATTTTTCCATATTCCAGTTATCTACACATGTTTAAGACTGTGAAACTAAGAAATGGTCACTAGAACCTCAGCCTGAGAGGCTGTAAGTACACAACCTTCAAAAGAACACTTCTGAAAAAAACATGTCAGTGAATTCTTTGAATCCCTACTACTGGGGTCCTGCTGCCCGCTTACCTTTGCCCACATAGCTGCCACATTTGGCACAGTAAAAATTTCTGATTTCTGTGCTTAACAGAGAACTTCAAGAGCACAGTTTTGTGACTCACGGAAGAACACAATTCAAAAAGCAGTTGTATGCTACACAAAGGGTTTTTCACCTTTTTAGGAACTACATTGTATTCACCTTATGATTCTAGCAGTAAGTATTCATCTTCACCAACATTTCTTAAAAGGTATCTTTCAAGCTACTAATAATCAAAGTAATTTTTATAAAGAGAACAGGGAATAACAGATGACGTATTGATGAACAGTATTTAGATCATCTACTTGCAATACAGGGGAATCTGGGCTAAGGTCCCTTCATGGCCTGATGGGAGATAAACCCATACCCTCAAAAGATTTCACAATTGGTGGAATATCAGTTATTCTGGGTGAGGTACCACCTGATACTTTTGGTATGGTGAACAAAAATATTTATTCAGAGGCACTCAGGAAGAGAATTTTAGAGTCCCAAACCTTCATCCATTTTACAGCACTGGGCTGGATCAGCCTCCAGAAGAGATGGCTGAGAGGGGACATCATCAGTGTCTATTTGTATCTGAAGGCAGGGTGTCAAGAGGAGGGAGTCAGGCTCTTCTCAGCAGTGCCAAGCTCTATGACAAGAGGCAAGGGACAGAAACTGAACATGAGGAAGAGCCTCTTTACTTTGCAGGTGACTGAGCACTGGAACAGATTGCCCAGAGTTGTTGCAGAGTCTCCCTCACTGGAGATACTCAAGAATGGTCTGGACTCCTTCTAGTCCAATATGGTCCAGGTTGATCCTGCTTAAGTTGGGAGGTTGGACCAGATGTCCTGCTGTGGTGCCTTTGAACCTCATCCATT
This sequence comes from Sialia sialis, assembly GCA_009812075.1. NCBI lineage: Eukaryota > Metazoa > Chordata > Aves > Passeriformes > Turdidae > Sialia > Sialia sialis. The sequence continues at coordinate 12,553,415 of VRYO01001878.1, read as the reverse complement.
CTGTGATTCTATGATTCCTGTGGGGTGTTTTTAGATTTCTTTCTCCACGCTTTTCTAGTCATTATCCTAGAAACAGCTTGGAAAACTTTGTTTTGAAAGACTCAGCAGCACCTGCTGTTCTCCCCTTCTCTCACTCTCCCTGTCTGGGGAAAAGATTTCTCAAGGACCTTGTTTTTGCATCTCTTCACAGGCTCATCCCTCTCACCTTCTGTACTGATCTACTCCAAATCTGTTCTGAGAGGAACTGCCCTACCCAGGGAAGCTCTGCTTGGACAGGTCCCACTCATCCTGGTACAATGCCAGAGCTCAGAATATCTTTGTCACTTGATGTTTTAAAATAAACATATCACCAGAAATATTACTAAAACTAACAATTACCGTAATTTCACACCTATAAGCCACATCTTTTGGACTGAAGTTTTGAGGTGACCCCAGAAGTGCAGCTTCTCACCTGGTGCAGCTTATTTATGGACAAATTCCGTGGGCTTTCCAACAACCCAGGAGTGTGGCTTATAACCAGGTGTGGTTTATAAGTGCGAAATTACTGTACCTCTATCAACTTGTCTTGTATTTTCAGCTATGATCTTAAAAAATCTAAGTAATACTACTGACAAAGTAACAGAAACAATATTTATACATATTTATACTTAATAGCTTTGAATCATTTCAGATACACATATTATCCTAGCAAAACTGTGGAATTCTATAAAAACATTGTTAAAATGAAAGAGAAAGAGTTCTGTATAAGAAGGTGAGACTGGGGTTATATTTTTCATCTCATCACTTCACAGATGTCACCAGTAACCAAAATGCATTTCAGTAGGTGTACCAAAATGAGCTGTTTTGTTTGGACAAAGCATCTGTTTGTAAAGCACTGCAATTCAACAGTGCTGCACAAAATAAGCAACTGAAAGATGGCATTATCTCCATCTCCAGCTGCAGGGTAAAAGACTGATACAAAGTAGTTTTGCAAATTAAAGATCCCTAGATAGCTGCTACTCTGCACTCTCTGGACAGCAGCAAAGGTCCACTTGAGCAAGACTTGAACTGGGATGAAATCCCAGTAGAAATCTAGAGGCAATAGTTTAGTAGGTGAATCGAAACTAAAACCTGTGGAGCACACAGTGAAAGTACAGAGGCAATGATTCCATTGCCATGCTCCATGATGATCCATGGTGATCTCCATGCTGCCAGGGACAGACAGAACAAGTATTGGTCAATTTAATCTAACAACAGTGTCTCTAGGGTAGAAGTCCTTTAAATAGTGGTCTGAGCATAGGTCTGAGCACAATTCTATGTGAGACATGGAATCAGATCTCTACTATAATCTTGTTTCCGTTCCTTTCCCCCGAGGAAAGCACTATGCACATCTCCCTTTATATTTGCCAGAATCTTTGACTTTAACTGGGTCATGTGAGCAAGTGGCAAAACCTGGGCACCTTCTGTCTATGAAGCTTCGACATTTAAAAAGTCATCTAGGAATTCTACTTCTGAATGAGTGGAAACCTTGAAAATTATCTCAGAGACGAAGCCACCACAGCCTCTTGCGTCTCACATAGTCTCAAACACCCACCATTGCTAAGTCTCCTGAAGTCTCACAGCCAGTCCATTTAGTTTGAGACAGCTTTCCTGTATTCCTTACACTCATTTCTGACCTATCTGGACTTCTAAAGGATCAAGTAAAAACTTCTGAGTGATTCTGATCCAGTTTTCAAACCTCAAGGAAGCATTTCTCTGTCTGAAGTCTCCTTCAAATCTGCTGTGGAGCTTCCTCAGGAACAAGGGTCACCATTCTTTCTCACTTGTCAATTCTCAAAAGATCATAACCCAAGGAAGAAAATAGGGAACTCTTCTGAAGTTCATCAGCAACTATCATATAAATAAGAAATTGTCCAGACTAATAAGTTCCAACAATTGTTCATTGATCTGGCAAGGTTTGAGCAGGTATGAAAACTTTGGTATTTGCAATTTGAAAGTTTTCAGAGTGATATGTCTCAAGAAATATTAGTTGGGTCCATGAATAATTTAAGTCAGAACTTCAAAGCTTCTGTATCTGCAGAAACTACTTCGGGAGAGAAGTACTTACGACACGCTTAAATTATTCCTACAGTACAAATGGACAAAATGAAAACAAGAGAAAAAGGTAAAGTAGAGGAAAAAGGGAACAGGATGGATAATACAAGAGAACTACAGACAACTTCTGTTTGATTAATTAGAGTGCAGATGTGCTAATATGGTTCTATGCAATATGGAGGTGTAAATATTCTTGGCTTCCCATAGAATTTGATCTGTTGCTCAAAGCTGGCTGACAAAGTAAGAAGAGTTGCAGGTTAACAGCATTCAAAATAAAGGCTGAAATAGTGGGATTTTCTGCTCTCTGACTAGAATTGTAGCAAGGAGCAAAAACTAGAACTCGGCAAACAGTGTGGAAAATACATTCTTTTTTTCAACCTGATTCAATCTAGTTCCCACTAAACATTTTGCATAAGAACAAAATCTCTTCTGTAAAAAAGATCATGAAAAGAAGAAAAAGCAGAGTGCTATGAAAGTCACATAATGAAGGGAAATGGTGTAAAGGGAAATCCATTTTCACTCCTATGACCACTGTAACGTAGACATCTGGTGAACAATAATTACCTGGGAAGATCTGATGGGCTGAATATATGTCCTGAATATGCAACACAGTGAATCTGTCAAGCAAAAATACTTTTTTGTTGTTGTTCAAACATAATGCAGGCTGCTCAGACCAGTGAATAAAACTATATTTTTTTATGTTGCACTGACAAAAATTTCTTCTGGGAAATGTATGAGCTTCAATATTTTTTGCAACCATTGTTGCAACAGCTTACACAATAGCAATAATCTCTATTTTTGCACAGCATCATTACTTCCTTTTTCTTTTCCAGGTTTCATCGCATGACAGTATTTCACAGAATTACAGAATAAGCTGAGTTGGAATGATTCCACAAGGATCATCAAATCCAGCTCCTGCCCTCTGCAGAGCAATATTCCCAAAAACCACACCATGTGCCCAACACAGCTTCAACTCAGACAGGCTTGGTGCTCTGACTACTCCTCTGGGGATATTGCTCCAGTGCCCAACCACACCTGGGTGAAAATCTTTTCCTGATACCCAGCCTAAACTTCCCTGACTTCCCTGAGGCCATTCCCTCAGGCCACTTGGCATCACAGAAAAGAGCTCAGTGTCAGCCCCTCCTCTTCCCCTCATGAGGAATGGTAACTTAAGTGAGGTTTCCCCTCAGTCTCCTCCAGGCTGAACAGACCAAGTGACCTCATCTTCTCCTCATACACCTTCCTCTGAAGACCCTTCACCATTTTTGCTGCCCTCCTTTGGATGCTCTCTTAATGGTTTGTCCTTCTTACATAGCAGTGACCAGAAGTGCAGACAACCAATTCCTTTAGTCCAAAGAGAAAAGATTTCAAGAACCTTTCTTCATCTTCTGCTGCACAATGGGACATAAGCATTCCCAAACCCAGCTCTGTAGGAGTTGCACGACCATTAGAGATAAAATAAGTGAGATCTCTACCTCACAGCTTTAAGAGATAGGCTATTGGAGATAGTGAAATGTGCCCCTGTTCCTTTTCACTCCATTCATAAAGAGAGAAGTAATAAAAAATAAATATTAGCAATCAGTAGAGTTGATTGGGAAGCGTACTTTAGCAGAGCAGAGATTTTTTATTATTTCAGCAGTTTTTGGCTTTACATCACAATTCACATGTCCATAGCCACAAAACAATGAGATTTATGAACCTCAGAACCTCAGAAGATCTGAAACAGCACACTCATTTAGGGTGGGAAAAAGCTGAAACACTGAGTTATACTGGCCAGAATAGGAATATAAACCCTGCTTTCATGCATCACAGTTGAAGATGTTGCCATCAGCCCATGCAAAAAAAAAGGGGGAGGTTTGCTTGGCATGAAAGTCTAGGCCACAGAAGAGAATTTTTCTTAAACTAAAGTCAGTCCATGCTTCTGGGAGCTTAGGTTTCTATGGGCACTGTATTTGATCCTCAGTCAGCTCTAGTGCACCTATAATCATTCTGTGCTGGTACAATAACTTGCAGGGGATTATTAAAGCACTGAGCCAGTGCTTTATATAGTTGTGTTTGAAAGGAAAAAAAAATGTTATTGCCAGTATAGTTTATTTTATCGGGAAAAAAATATAAATTACCGCACAACACCTCCCTTTCCTGGCACAGGCTGTCTACACAGAAAAAGCATTTGCTACTAGAACTGCATCAGCTTAGCTACATCAACAAACCTGTTGTAATATATAAAATGCCTGAGACAGACATAATCACTCTCAAAGCCATTTGTGGTGCAAAGGTGGCCTTCATGTCCTCAACTTCAAATACCTTCCGAACTTAATTGCAATTCAGTAGCTATGAAGTAATATGTGGCATCATCACAATAGGCAAAATGTGTTGGGGGAAAAAAAGCAATAATGGTTACCAAAAAACCCCCTAGCATATAAAGTCAAGAACAGGTGAACAAAGTGAACAGCCAAGAAGAAATTTATCATTTTTGTTGAAGTTATATACTATACCCGCTATTGCATTGCTGGTCTTTGCACATGATTTGGCCTTTGGAGTCTTTCTGTAAGAAAGCAGGTGGAAGTAAAAGGGGAAAAAAAAAAAAAAACCCTAGAAAAAGTAACTGCGAACGGAACTTAGAGGACAACTGTACTGTTTTGTACTACAAAGTGGGAGAAAATGTCTTTCCAAGTTCCATGTGTGAGCCATACCAAGTAAGGAAACTATAAATATAATACATGCATAATAATTATGCATGAATTAATAAATTAGATGTTAGAAAATAAATCTTCTCTTTAAGTAATGTAGTGCCTTTTTTTTTTTTAATTACACCATTTCTAGCCGAGGATCAAATTTAAGAATTTTTAATGATAGGGCTGCCTTCAATCTGAACCATAAAAGTCAATGTCGTTATAAATACCTGTGAGGAGACATATGACACTACACAAAAGTCCAGCTCTGGTACCAGAGTTTTTACAGGTAATAAAGTGCATCATTTCCCTCCATGATTCACAGCTAGATGAACATGCTTTTCAGAGAAAGAAGAAGTGGTCTCCTCATTTTTGTCACACTGCCCAGGTATAAATCAAAAGCAACAAGAACAGCTGCTGCTGCAGCAACAAGAACAGCACAAATCTATATTGATTGATAATGAAATATGTATTTTGTTTCCTAGAGAAAAACTGGAGTAATAAAATTTTGAGATTTTCAATGTTTTAAATTTAAGCAGTAGCTTCTTATCCAAGAAACTAACAATTTCTTTTTAAAAGGGTTTTTTTTTCCTCCCTTCTTTGAAAGAAGGGCAGAGCTTGTCTCCAAGAAGGCTGAGAATGCTGGCCTTCATAATTCTGTACCTCCACTCTGAGCTGTTGTACTTGAAAGGCTCAGCAGAGATGACCAGAGCTTGCAGTGATATATCTTCATGCCCTGCATTTTTTAGAACAGGGAGATTCCTTGCTTCTTTTACCTCATGCAATTACATCTGGTCTTTCCAGAGAATGTCACATAAATACCAAAATGGCAACTGCGATTTGAAATCACAAGAGAAGAAACCTTCTGCTGCCTCTTCTTTGTCTGCCAGAAATTTTACAGTTGACACAAAAACTTAAAATGCTTTTTCTAATAATTTTTTCCATGATATTTCAGGATTGTTTTGGTGTTTTTTTTCCTTCTAGAAACAATCACAGATTTGAATGGACATTGGAAGGTCAGCTGATGTTGACAGTTGCTCAAAGGGCCAGCTTTGATTAGGCTTACAACCTGCAGTAGTCACTCAACAAGAAGAAAAAAGACAAAATAAGTTTGAAATATGATGTGTTGCAATAAAAAAAAAACTACTACAAGCTGAAGAACTGATGAGGAAAACTACAGAGTTAGTCCCCAGAGGTAAATAAAGAGATTAGAAACAGCTGTAAAATACACATATTAACAAGATGTGAACTATACGGTAATGAGGACATTCTTCTGAAGAATAACGAAAGGCATGTTCTAAGACTTAGAAGGGTCTTTTTGCAGAAAAAGTGGTGTACAACAGGGTCATTCAACAGCTGGTAGGCAGGCACTGGCCCACCCCAGTCACATAATAGACTTGCAACACGTTCTTGCACCTCTAAAACTCAGGTTTGTAATCTCATTTAAGATAATAGGAGGATTGAGTTGTTGTCTTGTAAAGGAGGGAGCAGAACCCTTATTACATTCTTCTAAATACAATTTTTTTTTACTGTCCATTAAGTTACTACATTTTGTTCATTCTAAACAATCCACAACAAACAGTGCTCTATGAGGCATCAGACAATTGAAACCTCCAGCGGCTGCTAAAACCAGCAATTGTAACAAATGTATTAGAGCTATGGCTACGCTAGAAACTTGGAAAATCTTTCAAAATCTGCTAAATATTCAGATCCCTTTTTTTTTTTTTTTCCTAAAAAAAGCAGAATATATCAAATATATTCAAAATACATCAAAGCAGAATATAAACTTACAAAACAAGGGAAGGCTGATATTATAATAGTATACATGTGTCTGGTAAGTGCTTTTGGTGAAAGATACTAAAAGATGCGGAAAAAATGTGAAAAAATGCTTGGGACTACAGGGTTGATCTCAGGTCTGAAATAAAAATACCTTGCACTGGCAGATTTAGACCATACAATTTGTTGAATCTGTCAAAAGAAACAGGAGCTGGAACTTGATTATAGCATGAAATTGCTTTGACAAGAAGAAAATAGATACAAACACCTTTATAATCTGCAGGAAAAGTACACCAAGAAACAGAATTTGGGGCTGAAGCTGAAGAAATTAGCATCTAAAAGCCAACATGTATTTTTTCATTTGCCTTCCAAAAGAAAGGAATTGTATTGTGTCAGTCTTGTTTGTATCTCTCTCTACCTGTTTGTGCTTGAGTCTCTTGATAAATTGCCACCACATATGGAACAGAAGAAGATTCATTATATCAGAAGATCTGCCTTAAAAATTACTAAGTTTCTGCAAGATGCAGGAAAATAAGCAACTAGAAGAGGAAGATTTTGTGGATTCCCTCCAAGATGCAAAAGACATGCACTCAGTTCCCATCAGACTTTAATGAATCCCCACTGGAAGAGTTGGTATCCATGCTCTAAATTTAAGGGAAAATTTCCATTACAGCCAATATGCTACTAAACACCCAAGAATCTGAATTAGAGACATAAATCCACAGAAACACAAGATGCTTCTACTACTTGCTGAGCTAAACCAGCCAAAAATTAGGATGGCTAAACTCAAGAGAAAAATAAGAAGGGAAGAAATGCGCCCTCTTAATTTATTGCTATTTCCTATAGGGGTTTTATCCTGGTCAATCTCACATCTACATTGAGTGGAATATCAAAGGATAGTGGAATGGGTGGAGGGGGCAGGGAAGGCATCACAATTGAAGAGTCATTATACCATCAGAAAAGGCACTAGCTGTGCTTCTCTAAAACCCAGGACAATGGACTATTGCCCAAATTTAGTGAGATGTTTAGTCATGCACACCCCAAGTCTACGTTTGAGCTATGGCTCAGGCACTACCCTCAGTTTTTCAGCATCATCACAGTCCTAGATTTTATAGAGGTCCCTTATGCATCATTATTATGATGAACTGTGAAGTGAATTGATCTTAAATATCTAAAGTAGCCAATAGATTTCATTACAAACACTCACTTATAGCAATAGCTGACCTGGAAGACCAATATTTTCTTTACAGCCAACTTTGTTTATCTTTCAGTGTGGTTAATCTACATTTTCATGGGTCACTCACTGACAAATAGAAGGGAACATTACTTTTGGAGAACTGTACAATATTAGTAGTAAAAAATCTAGCTGTTATGGGGGGGAAAAATGGACTTTTTAAATCCTAAAGTGTTTCCTGATTTGAAGTATAGACTATCTAGCATTAATGTGTGGTCATTTGCCAAAGTCCCATTTTAACAAGCTTCTGACACAAAACCAGTAGACTACCAAATACTAGTTCTAAGTTTTCCACACACCCTGTGTGAAGAGAACAAACAGAATATTCATTTGATGCATCATAGGGCTTGAAAGGGAGCACAGCAGAGAAAAAGCAGATAAAAACCAAAGAAACGTGAAGGCTACGAATGTGAATTCTTGTGTATTGCTGGTCCAGGACATTGATAGTGCCTTCAAACAAAATTAATTCCATTCAATGGCAGAGTTGCTGGAAGACATGATATAGGGTTCTCAGTCAGTCAGTTATGCTATTTTAACAATGGTGATTGTTAAATGATAGAGATTGTCATTTAAACTGCAAACTGTAAAACTACACAAAGGAAAAAAAATGCAAAGAAAATTAAAAGTTCTAGTTAGTCACTTCTTTTACTTCCCCTTAAAAAGTATTACCTTTTCCCAGATCTTAGCCCAAATTAACCCACTTGGTCCACTGCAATGAATTTTTCAAAAGGCTCAACTGATATCAAAATGTCAGCACTTTCTCTTCCCTGCTCCTAAGGATGTCCAACAAAACCTACTGCTGGTATTTCCAGCCACTAACAACAGCCAGAAGATTCTTGGCAAAGCTTTAAGTTATTGACTGAAAAGAGATCAAAAACCATTGTGCAGCAGTCAGCAGGGGCTGCTTGGAAGTATCTGATGGGCATTAGTAAAGGATAGATCAGGTCCAGTTTGCCCTTATAGTGTAATCAAAGTCCTACATCAAAGTTTTGTCACAGTCCTAATATGAATGACAGCAACAATCTATTTCCACACAGATTTGTGGCAGGGCTGCAGTCAAAAGACCAGAGCATTTGGGCCTCCCTTCCTTCTCCGATTGGGAGGCAGCAGTTTTCTTCACAGACTGCTGATTTCTCTGCAACAGTAGCTCCATTAATACCTGTCTCTGGTAAAAAGGTTGTACCCACCCCAGCCAGGAACAAAATCAAACAGAAAAGGGAATAAAACTGAAGATCCATCCACATGAATATTCCTCTATATATCTCTCTTTTTTTTTTTTTTTTTCAATAACAATGAAGGAGAACAGCAGAAGCAATTTTTTTCTTGCTATCAGTTTGCCCTAATGCAAACTAAATGCTAATGGAAGAAATATAGTATTAGCTATCCAAGCATGCAATCTGCCTAGTATGTTCACTTGTGCCCTGGAAAAACACAGTGCACAAATGCTAACATAACTGTTTGAGAACTGACAGAATCTCATGTGCATGGATGGGTGGTAATATGAAGAAAAGTATGCTCAGAAATTCATTCAATATTCTTCTTGTCTCCATTCTCTTGAACATTGGGTTCACAGATGTTCATGACCTCCTCAAAGCAATGCACACAAATATTCACAGTGGAAGATTTGGTTGCAAGATTTTCAAAGAAATGAGAGTCCTAATATATGGCAATGTGTATCAGGCCTTACAGCTTTCTGAGGCTTAAATGAAAAGGAGAAAGAAAACACTCAGGTAGGGAAATTCAGATACTGTGAGTCTTATTTTCTGAATATAAATACATTCTCTAAAACTCCTTCCTTAATTTTTCTATTTCCCTTGTATGTTATCTCCAGTTACATATATGAAGTAAGACTAAATTTATGCCAGAATTGACTTGGAAGCCAATAGAGAATTTATTTTTATATGATTTCATGGGAGCATTTTCTCAGGAGATATTTATGAATTGATATTGAAATTATTTGTGGATTTGGATTCAGTCAGTGAGGTAAAAAAGGAGCTCCCTGCTATTTCTTATTCTTGGCTTATGGTAATAATGTCAAGCTATTATTGAGAAAGGATGCTAAATGTCAGTGTTCCCTTCAAAGCATCTTCTCCCTTTCTCATAGAAATTGACAGCTATCTTTTTGGCTGCTCCTCTCCAGAATTCCTCAAAATGCAGAGCCAAAGGTCTGAATTCATACAAAGCTGCTACCACCTGGTTTCCATGGAACTTTTCCAATGATGCAATTTATGCAGAAGTACTATCCATTCCAGATATACCTGAAAGCAAAGAATCTGGAGACCTTGATTCTGCAAGTGGCCTGAAATTTCTTGGGCGCCAGGCTGGTCACACAGAACAGCTCCAGAATGATCTCCTCTTCTTGTGGGATTATATAAACAGCACTAAAGAACGCTTGGCTGAAACTATGTGAAAATCCCATAATTTCATGATAGAAATTTACACTGTCTTTACAGGTAATGGAAAAGTGTATAAGACAATGAAGAATCAGGGTTCTTACATTTGGTAATGTCCATTTAGACAAGACTTATGATCATGTATGGGGCTTAGTTTGTGATAGGTTTCTGACTTTCTGCAGTGTGATGACATTCATTATCACCATTGATCTAAAATTCTAGTAGAGTTTTGGAAATTTTTCAAAATAACATTTCTGTTAGTGCCACTTATTTTTAAAGTTTTCACAGAAAGAGATGGGTTTTCTTCAAAAATCTTTTCCATTATCCTTGTATACAAAAATATTCTCAGACATTATCCTTTTAGTAATTTTCTATTAACCTATGTAGTCACATTAGAATGCTTTACAGATAAGTCTTGCTTGGTTAGTTATATTGCAGCAAACTGTCTTACCTATGTGATTCAAAAATAAATATTAAGCCACCTTAGTCTCAAGATAGGTTACTACATTATTAATGGCTCTTGTTTGCCTGACCTTATAAAAAGATAGTTGATTTTGTTGTTCCAAATATGTATAAATTATTCAAGAAAGTGTTTTTATAAGCAGGTTATTACCTATAAGGATGTAGCTTTTAAGACAGCCTTTAGTATTAAATATGTATAACTGCCACATATATTATTAACAGGTACCCAAAATTGTTAACACACTACCTTATTACCAGAAAAAAAATTGAGAATTTGATATGAAATACTGCATCAGAAGAGATGGGTGAAAGTAGAGAGTTTTTTTTTTCTTAAATGCATCTGCTTTCCATTCATGGGAAATGAAACAAACATCAATGTAAGGGCTTCACGGTATTTTGTCTCATTGTTATAAATTTAGAGATAGCAGGAGAAAATAAGAACTTGTCTCACAGAAAAAGGAACATAAAATCATGTCTCACTGGCAGGGAAAATGAGCATATTTGCCATGGAGATGACAATCTGCTGTTTGATTCCTTTGATGCAGTTCGTGTTACGATGGTCACAATGTCAGGATTAATTAGACCAGAGAGCGGTGTAAATGCCAAAAGAAGAAGTTGCTGTACATCTGTTCTAATTTACCTCATGGATGTTCCTTCAGTGAGTGAGTGAGGAGCGTGGCTTGGGCCATCTGTGTCCCAGTTAGAGAGAGCAAGATGGCCTGTTGCCTTGCGGGTGCCAGGATGGGAGCTGTGACAGAAAGGTCAAAGATGGGCTGGAGAGAGCTGGGGAATTTCCACTGGTTCGCAAATCTGCGACTGGAGAGAGGCAGGAGAGACTCCCAGATGACCCAAGTGACCTTGAAAGGGAAAACGAAAGCTGGATCTTCCCAGGCAATCACCTCTAGATTAATCTCCAGCCTGCTAGCAAAGGAATAGACATACTGATAACAGCCCATTTATTGATGCAGAAATAGTGCCAGGAAAAAAGCCAGTCAAGAACCCTACGGGAAGAGCAAAACATCTTTAAACAGCTCTTAAGACACCAAATAGTAAAGAAGGAAATTTTTTTAAAGATTCAATAAGAGTTTTATATTGACCTGTACTTTCATATTAATTTTAGAAAAATAAGATAGAGATGTTTCCCAACGTGATAAAACAATGAGCAAAAGCTCTGTGTGTTTGGTTGGCTGTCTATGAATTTGAAAGAAAAGAGCAGACAATGAGTTAGCAGAGATCCCACATTTGGATTTCTACTACTGAGTCATGGAGAACTTGGGGAATGATGTTAAAAATGGTAAAACCATAGTCACTATAAACATATTTATTACATTCAGCTGCCTTAGAAAACCAGTGCCAAAAACTCAGTTAAATTGGAGCAGCATGAATCTTTTAATTTTTTTTTAATCTGGTAAGGATTAATAAAAATACTGAATCAACACAGAAGAGGAATGGAAAACAATGAGTTAAAAAAACTCAAACTATGTGAGAGCTGAGAAACTGCTATGTAAACATACAACTGGAGATGACTTTGTAATAAGCAATAATGGCCATCAAATATTCAGTGCAATTTTCTGTTGAATAAGCTAAAGGATCGCATCCTGGAGCTTTAGTTTTCCTTCAGGGGCTAGGAGAGAATTTAGAGAGGTGTAATTAAAAATCATGCTTCTACAGGGATGAGCTGAAGAGAAAAAAAAGTGTACAACTATGGAAAAGAATTAACTAATAGTGCTGTAATGCCAGTAGGAGAAGACTAGGTACTCAGTTTTATTAAAAAATTAAAAATAAAAAACAAACCAATTTTTAAAAAGGAAAATAAAAGGGAAAAGGGCAGTTTTTAATAAAGTATCTACATGAAAGGGTATAAATACAAAGGAATAAGATTTTAACAACTCAGGGATGTGAAGAAAGATGGAGAAGAAGTTATATGAAGCAGCAGAAAATGTAAGGATGAGCGTTGTGAGAAAGTGTCCCACAAATGGAGCCTGTGAAAGTGAAGAACAGCCTCTTCAGGAACTGCTGAACCATATGACTGTAAAAGGCTCCAAAGAAAGCATTAAAAAGACAGCTTGATGGACCTAACAAGCTTTCATTACAGGTAGCTAAGCTAAATAATACATAACTAGAGGTCATTTCCACCACTACACTGTACTAATTTTCTGTAGCACTTCACTTAATTGAACTAATGAAAAGTTGGAACTTTCATTCAAAAGCACATTGAAACAGATAGACTTAAAATTGTTCCAGGAAGCTTCTGCTTAACTATTAATTTACTTTAGTAGTTTTACTGAGCAGAAGGATTACCAAAGGATCCTACTCAAGGAGAAAAATGGGAATAATCTCGTGGGTCTTGTCACAGACTCAGAGGTAGAAAGTAATCCCAAGCTTTTTTCATTAAGGTCTGCAATTCACTTGAACCCCAGCAGTTCTGAATAACTATGTCTGTTATGCATCAATAGCTATAATGAAGAGCGATTGATAGAAAGCAGAGATTTAGTAGCAACTCAGCAATTAAATTGCACAGCTAGTCTTTCTTCTACTGTTCCCTGGTGCATACAATTCTGTTCATTAATCTGCATGCTGATTATGGCCCCTCTGTGATATTGATCTGTGTTTCATGGTCCTGTGTTTGCAAGAACATTGTAGTTGTGACGGGCAGCTACAGTATTGCATACACATTGCATTATTGCTGAAATATTTAAAGCCAGAGAAAGAAATAAAAACTAGTTGCCCTTGAACTGATTAGAACTCCTGTATATTTCCTATGACAATATTTTCTTCTTCCCTCCAGTTGCTATTACTAGAAAGAAAAATTAAACAAGTTTACACAAAAGAAAAGAGGACAAAATAAATCAATCCTTTGAAAGTCATTTGACTCAAGCAATCTCAAAAACAGTATTCTGCAATCTTTCCAGCAATTTTATGCCTTTACATCAACTTACAGTAATTTCACACTTATAAGGCACACCGGGTTACAAGGCACACTTCTGGGCAGCTGGGAAGTCAACTGAATTTGTCCATCTACAAGGCGCACCAGTGTATAAGGCGCACCCCTCCCCCATCCAGCAAGCATCTGCGTGCAACAAAGTAACCAATTAGTAACAATCACGCCAGCCATGCTGTATGACTGATTACTTATCAGTCATACAGTGAGACTCAATGGGCCATTAGCAGAAGATAAGTGCCTGGAGAAAGGATGGGGGGGTGCAAAGAAAAAGAACAATGCTCTACTGGTTTCAATGGATGGCCCATTAGCAGAATATGTCCCACAGAGATAAGGATCACTGCCCCACCTGGTCACAGCAGATAGTGATAGAATAGATACTTTGATCACATCCTGTGTTGTAACCCAAGACACGTTGTCAGTGTTTGGGGTTTGTTTCGTTGTAGTACTGTATTTCTATCTTAATTTTCCTAGTAAAGAACTGTTATTCCTAATTCCCATATCTTTGCCTGAGGGCCCCTTAATTTCAAAATTATAATAATTTGGAGGGACAGTCTTTGCATTCTCGTTTCAAAGAGAGGTTCCTGCCTTTCTTAGCAGACACTTGTCCTCCAAACCAGGACACGTGCCGAGCCCTGCCGAGCCCCGTGGCCCCACGCAATTCGGCTCGCAGCTCGCACTTCCAGTTTGGCAAATTTCCGAATTTCATCCATATATAAGGTGCACCGGCCTATAAGGCGCACTTCCGGGTTCGGACCAAAATTTTAGTCAAAAGGGTGCGCCTTATACGTGTGAAATTACTGCATTTCTTTAGATATGTTTATGTGGACAAGTACAGGAAGGCTAATATTTGCCATTTTATTCACTTGTGAAGGCATTTCTCTTCCTTTTGCATCCCAGTTTCATATTCTGAATTTTCTGTATCTTTATTTGGATTTGTTCTAATGCAACAATTGTTTAGGGTTTGTTTGGTTGTTGTTGTTTTCTTTATTTAAAGAACACAAACTCAGAAAAGCAGTATATCTGTGGATTCATCCATGCTTGAACTGGGCAGCTACCCTATCAGCTGTCTTCTCTTCACATGCAAACCACAAAGGGGAGAGCTCCTGACTGGAGCAGGCCCTCACATCACGCATGGAAGATGATCCAGAGACTGATGTAGACAAACTGAAGGACAGGCATTTTAAAGTAATTAAGAAGGTGTTACAGAAGATTAGCAGGAAAGGGAAAGCCGAATCTTAACACCAAGGCTGCCTGGAAATCTGTAATTCAACAGCATATAATAGAAAAACAAAAACAGAGCTGACATAGTGTGTGCATCTCAGGAGCCCAATTCTGTCCCTTTGAGAGATGGGTCACTATGTCAGCCAGTCTCCTCTGGTGAGGCAGAGGAAATACTCCTCGACCATTTTTCTTCCAGATTTCTCTTGTGATGAAAAGGGAATCACTGCAAAGAAGAAATGTTGCTGAAAGAAGAACAGAAGGAAGAAAAATGACTGAAGAGAAAAAAGCCACTGATGGGAAAAAAAGGAAAATGTGAACTAAATAGAAGCAAAGCACAAAAAACAAAGGAGACAAAGCAACAACCAGAAGAAGGAAATGTTTTCTGCAATAGCTGAGTGTAAGAATGAAAAGCAAACCAGATGTGCTACAAAACCAGTTCAATTATCAGTAGGATGTCTATCTATAATAGGATACTAGCCCAGTTCTGAAACATTCGTGCATTTAGGTCCAAGGGATTTTTCTGTCCCTTTAAACATTTTTTTTCTGCACAATTCAGGAAGAAACTAAGAAATCTTCTTTTATTTTAATTATTTTTCACAAATTGCTAATAATACTGGTGCAGTCAATAACCACTGTTACAATGTTCACAAAGGTGTGAAAATTTAGCATTCGGCTTCCTGGTTTGAGTGACTTTGTGTAGAGATTTGTACAAGGCTGTCCTATTTATGTGAGTGTCCTAAGAATATAGTTCGATCAGTTTCTATGAGATACTGGTACGAATCTCTTTCAGAATAACTATTTGCAAAGATTATTCAATATCTTCTCTTGGTGCTGTTCCATTTTATATGGATTTAAATATTTAAAATATGCAGTAGGTCAAGAACTATGTGAAAGCTCTGCCTCACTTGCAATGAAGCTAACAGCTGAGGTGGTTTAAGACCATCTTAATCACTGCTTAACTCGACATTTCACTGGAGATTACAAATCAGGCTTGATTAAATTGAACCCATACCTTGGCCACTGGAGTTCATAGCTTGATGTCTTAATACCAGAAGCCTTTTGCAGGGAGACAGAGCAGGCAACTGTGGACAGCAGCTTCCTAAACTGTCACTGGATCCACTAGAAATTTTCTGACTGAGTATTAATTCTTGACCCAATAGTAATGGTACCCAGCTGAGAAGGACAATCTCAAATTGTATCATCTCCAGAGTTAAGCAGAACAGGTATTTACGCCTTGCCTTGCTCAGAGAAGTGTCCTGTGTTGGACAGTATCCAGTTCTGGTTTTCACTAGCACTTCCTGGGGATTATTGAAAATCTTCACAAAAAAGCAGTTTGTTGAAATAGATCAAAATCCATAGTGATTTATACTGTGGTGAAGAAGTGTGTCTTGTTTTCTGCTTTCTGCCCAGCTCCTGAAACACAGAGACACCTCGAGCACAACAACAGACAGCTCTAAATGAGCTGGAGATTCTCCCTGACAATATTTTTGTTATCAAATGTCTGCCTGTACTTATTTTGCATTCACTGACTGCTTGATTCATTGCCAGTTGTTCTCTGCCAGTGGAAATATCCACTCCAGTGGATTACTAACAGCATTTTGGCTTTAAACTCCAGCCAGATTCCACAGAGCTTAGCTGGCAGGAGCTGCCTGGGAAATGCACAGGGTCTAGGGCTGGCACATCCCCTGGGTTCAGCAAGGGCCATGGCTGGGGCAGGACCATGCAGGGGCTCTCTGTTCCCAGGAGCTGCCAGGGTGTCTCCTTATCAATAATGAGCTTTTAAAATATACATCTAGTTTTAGCTGCCACCCACTGAATTCAATTGTTCTGTTTTTCAAGATATATTAGTTTCCCCTCCTGAGTTTTCTGCTTGTATTCTGCCTCTGGCTTATCCAGTCCTTGCCTCCTGCTAATTTTCCTGTGTCTTATTTCACATCTTCAGGACATTTTCTTCAGAGGTCATTTCTTCCTGATGTTTTATATTCAGGCATTCTCATTTGTTGGCCTAGTATTTGTTTTATGAGTCTCCACTTGATTTATGATTTCTTTGCTATTGCCTCCATTTTTTTACTGTTATTGCCTTTTCCATCAGCCTGACCTTACTCTTTGTGCTGCTGATCTCAGCCTCTAGAACAACACTTGCTCTTGACTTTCATCCTAAATTACCTCTTTCATGTGAGACTCATTCAAATGCCATTTGGAATTCAGATTTCTTGAGCTTGATATTGCAATCCCCAGAGTAGTTCTTAAAAGAAAGGCCACCTGATTTTGATTAAAGCCAAAGGGTTTGGACAAGCATGCTGTAAGTTGTTTGCTCCTGCATGGATCAGCCTGGCTCCCCCAGCTTGGCAGAAGCGCCATGCCATTTTAGTGCTGCTGGCAAGCCTCTGGTTCCCACTTCCAGTGGCAAAGCACATGGTAAGGCACCACCAGTGTCAGGATGGTTGGCAGAGCTGGGCGTGCTGTACTCGAGAACATGCCATCTTTCACCTTGCACCTTGGCTGTCTCCTTGCTCCTGACAGATGCAGCTTCCACTTCTCCACATTTCATCTTAGCCATGCTCTGTGTTTTGTATTGCTCATACAGCCTCTCTGTGAGGATGCACTCTATCCATCCTTTTATTTATTATTTTAAATCTTTTTCAAAAAGCCCAGCCAGCCTTAGACCCGGAAGGTTGATTCACCATCTGTTCAAAGCGAAAAACATCAGGGTAAATCAAATTCGGATAAGGAGCCTCACAGTAAACAGGCCAAATCTTTCTAAAGTGTTGGAGGTAATAACACATCTTAGTCATCCAGTTTTCTTGCATAGAACACAGCCATTTGCTTTGAAGTTTTAGACAGTCCTTAATTTTTGAACACTTTCTTCCCTTTTAGCTTAGACTACAGCAGATGAGTTAGATTGAGAGACTTGAGGAGGGAGAGAGGAAGGAGAGTTAACAAGTTGAAGGCATAAGCATTACATAAAAGCTAGTGCTACATATTTTTCCACATCAAAACACAAAGAACGGGCACTGAAATAACCTAAATATTTTTTTTTACAAATAGGTGCCTTAGGGCTAGTGGATTTTAATCTCGGATGAATGCTGCATATGGATTGCCTTGTCCCAGCAAATCTGATGCTCTTAATACTTGCACATGGGAGGGACTAATTTTTATATGTTTTTCTGGGGTACAGAACTGCCCGGAGTTTTGCAACTAGACCTTAATTTGCAGTCTTAAAAAAACCAAACCTCAATTTACCCAGAATTGTCTTCCACTTGTTTCCATTTTAAGGGGTGTTTCAGCCTAGAATTTAGAGGATTAAGTTCATCCCTTAATTATTGCAAGTGACCAGGCATTTATCTTCCAGTCTCTAACATCTTGAAAATTACACAATTTACTTGAGAATTTTAAAAAAGAAATCAATATGTTCCCAAGATAAACATACTGTCTCCATCCTCACACTAGGGAAGCCAGTCAAGGGAAGTTAATTGCCTAGACCCATCAGTGCGGAGAACAGCATTAATAAATGGGGTGTACTGGCTTGTATAAAGGACAGATGTGATTTTTCTGCTCCACTGTACGATGAATTAATTCTCTCTTTTTTCTACTTTTTCTCAATTTATATATCACAGTGACCACTGAAGAGCTCCGTTTACATTTATTTTGCCAAAGTGTTGCCAGACCCAAACCCTGGACACATCTTGCTTGTGCTGCCCAGCCCCATGCTTATTATTCAGAGCTCATTCCCAGGTCAGATCAGTCTGGAAAAATGCTCAGGTATGAGACATAAGTGACATCCAATCTGAAGATGGGAGCAGCTGAGCTGTCTATCATCTACAGACGTACTGTCTGTCTCCCCTTTTCTCCCCTCTGTGTTACTACTTGTCCCTGGGGATTACAATTTCTGAATTATGTTGCCACTCCTATCAAAAAGCTTGCTGCAGAAAAAAAGGTAGGATGCATAAAAAATCCAAACGAGGTTTGGCAAGTCAGCTCGTGCTTCAGGCAAGAGTAACTTGGCAAAGGGACTGCATCACCATCAGCTGTGCTCTTTGTCAAACACAGAACTGCTCAGGACTCCTGGCTTTCCACTTGGCTAAGGAAGGGCAAAATGTCACTCATGGCTCTGTGGCTCCCTGGCTTCTGCCCACCAGAGCTTGTGCTGCCACTTAAGTGGTTGAAAGAGCAGGGCAATTGAGGCAGCCCAGGGAGAGGAGGGTGCCAGCATGCCTAACTGAGTTGCAAGGCTACCATGGTTGGAAGAACAAGAGTTGGAATGGCAAGGGCAGGCACAGCCCCAGCTTCCTAAAGCCCTTCAGACAGCAGAGAAACTGCAGGCCAATAAAGCTGCACAGAATTGGAGACAGGAAAGGTGTTAACTCAGAACACACTGGTTATTGGTGCAAATTTCCTACATTGATGTTGTTAGCCAAAGGGGAGCACAGAAGAGCACAAACATCATCATATGGTCAGGGGAGCTTCTGAGAACCTAGTGAAGGAGCTGCTGTGCAGTACTTCTATACCCAAAGCCAAAGTGATTATCAGATCCATTGCTATTTTAGGATCCAAACTCCTTCCTTTAGAAGTCTTTCACAATTTTAAGAGGCGTGACTATGAAATATTACTCTGTCCCTGCTTGGGTCACTAATCTGTGCTTCATAGCTTCTGCATCAAAGCAGTCAGACACTAATTCAAAATATGTTGTTTTAGTAAATATACTTCTATCAGAAAAAAAATTGTCTAAAATTATAGGGATCTTACAATCTGATATACAGAGGATATGTGCAGGCATGGGAGTTATGTAAGTACAAATCACATGTCATAAGAGTCATGCATATATATATACACACATTCCATAGTATTTTAAAATTAAATTTTAAAAGAACACTTTTGAAACATGTTCTTTTAAAGTTTCTGCTCACTCAGGACAATGTGTACCATTCAGCTGATAATTTCACTTTGATTTATTTGTTATTCTGCTCCAATCTACTGTTCCTCAATTGATATGGTATGCCTGTGTGATCCTGAAGGTTAGATAAGTTGTACAGTACATGTATTAAGGCATTCATACTACAGTACTCTTCCAAGATCATACAGGATCTCATCTGAAGTCCAACAAAATCAGTCGCACTTATGGCAATTACTTCAGTGAGGTCAGGAACAGTCAATAAGTACAAAGACTCTTTAAAAGATATATTTGCAAAGAAATTGCTGAAGACACCCACGATATTGTTTCAAGACTAGGCAGTGAAAAGATGCAAAATCTTTGTTTGATGACACAATTAAGAAAAAATAAACAAACAAGTAATAGAAAGAAACATGATATCTAGATTCCTTTTAACATTAAAACTTCTAATCAAGAGTGCTACTCTATAGAAAGGTATACTGAATCCATAAAACAGAAAAAGTAGTATACATAATATTTTCATTAAATTAAAGTCTGTGCCAAATAAATTTGGAAAGATTTTAAAAATTACTTTGGACTTTCCCGTCATGTCTACATTGTCTACTGCAACATGTATAATTTAATTAAAATTAAATACATAGTCCTCCTCTCCCTGCTTTATCTCCTCCTCCTTGCTCCAACTAGTATAGTACCACTCATGCTAAGATTTTCTGATCTAAGAGAACTTAAATTCAAACCTCCATAGGGTATCAAACTAAAGAGCTGCGGTTGTAATTTCTCATTCTACAGGGGAAATAGGATCATGTCTCAAAGAGCAGCCTCCTTAGCCTCTCATTAACACGCAAAGAAATACTCACACTAGTACAATTACAAACACTGGCTAATTGGTATTTCTGTCTTTTCCTTTCACATCTCCTTTGGGAAAGTCTTATTCTGTGTCTTATTCTATATGTTTTTATATCCTGGGGTTTTTTTTCTGTTTAAGATGAGATTGTGTTCATCCTCTGCACAAACATTTTATTTACAGTGTTTGCTCACTTAGAAAATTGTATTAAATTTATACTCTGTGTCTGATTACCCATTATACACTACAGAGTATTGCTTGACATACACACATGCACACACATATACCCAAGGAGATCTTGGCTTTGCTACATATTGGTAGGAAAGAAGTAAATATTGATATTCTAGTAATCTCCCAAAGTCTCCAGTGAGGACTGGCAAACTGTTGCAACTTGCACTGTACAGAAGAGAAAATTTAATTGCTTCATACAGAAGAAAAACAATAGAGTTATCCCTCATCCCTCAGCAATATGTGTGCTATAGCTAAGTAAATACATCAGTGGGCTTTTTCATGTTCAATGGTGCAATTGCATCCCATATTGCTAGAATGCATACAGTTATTATTATATTGTACTTAAAAAAATAAAAAAACAAAACAAACATAACAAATGAACAAACTCAACCCCTGAAAAAAACAAAAATCCAAACAAAAACATAACAAACAAACAAACAAACAAACAAACAAAAAAAACACACCAAAAAATTCCTAAACAAACCAAAAGCACCCAAAAACTAGAAAGAATCTCCTTCCAAAACCTCCATAATTTTTTCTGCATTATGTCAATGTTTTCCAGTGTAAATGCATGGAGTCTTTAGAACATGATTTTGCATAATTATAATGCTGGATAAAAGAGCATACCTTCTTGCTGTGCCCTCCTGCTTAAAATCAAAGCACAAATTCATCCCATGTATCTCACTTTGATGATATAATTTGTCTCTACAGCTGTACCTCTGTTGTCCTTCTGAAGCATCCACCTCAGTTGTTACCGTAATTATCAGCATTTTTGTGCATTTTCTCTACGCCAAAAGTTATAGAGCTGTCAGATAATTTTCCACCCCAGCTCCCACGCTCCCCTGATCTTGTACAAACTGTATCTCTGTACCTTTGGTCACTCTTTCTTTGAAGTGAAGTGATTCAGGAGCAGGAGTCAGGTTGGGATATAGCCCCTGGTTCATAAGCACTATCAGCCAGCTTTGGCTATCTCATCTCTCATAAACCAGCTGAAAAGGCCTTGCACCCCTCAAACTCCTCCTGCATCTCCCTGCCATGCCCTAGGACCCACAGCACACTAATAGGAGCCTGTCAGAAAAGAAAATGAGAGCAGCCTGGCAGACTGGAACAAATTTTGCATTATTCCAGATGTTTTCCTTGAACAGAACAAAATGAACAACGCATGCAAGCCGTTATTTCCTGGAGCCATAAGTATGCTACCCACAGCCCAAAGGAGACATGAACCCAGTCTACATTACAATGAGAAAGAATATAAAAATAGGTGAGATTTGGCCTTGGAGTTAAGCACCATTCCCAGGTATAAATGCTTTTAGCAGTATGGACACAGCCTGGAGATAAAAGGGGGCTGTACTTCATCATCCAAGATATGAAGGTTTCTTGGAAACCAAGTTGTATTGTTGACTGAGTTAATTCCCACCCAGACATTTTAAAAGAACCACAGAAGATGACAGATGTGAAGAACTGTGCAGATTTTCTGCAAGGCCCTCAAACACCAGCAGCTTCAGAAACTGAGTCATCACCCTCAGAGGTAGGATCTCTGAAAAAATTGATAGCAGTCATGGAAACGTCACTTTTGACCTTCACATCATTTATTTCCTCCTGAATCCTTTATGAGAAAGCTCCAAAAGGGCCTCCAGGACCTCGTCTCCTCTATGCCCACATGCAGGGAAGTATCAGTCATGGAGACTGCTCCTGGTGGTGAATGAGAGCACCTCCTGACGAGAGTGAGTGAAGGAGCAAATCCAGAGTGAATTGTGGAGGAAAAATGGATCTGAGGGTTTAATTTGAAAACTGAATAATAAAACAATATTGCAATAGTTTGAACATAAATGCAATTTTTCTGCCCTCTATAATGTTTCCATGCTGGTTTAATACCACCCAATGTCAAAAAATGTTGCATAAATAAATGGTGGTCTAGACATAAAAATCATTAAGTCCATTATGTTTACATCAAGTAATGCCTGTGTAAAACATATGTTTCTTCAAGGTAAGATTCAAAAATATTCTGAACACTTAGAATATTGTAATTGATATTCATCTCCCCTCATGTACCGCTATTTATCTGTTCTGTACCTTCCTGATTATCTATTCTTTTCACACAGGTAAACCATATAAACATATATATAACCATCTGACTAATGTAGATATCCACATTACAATCAGATGAACAACACTCTATTTTTCTCCTTTAACTAGGAAAAGGCTGGATGACTAATTCAAATATACTTTTTTTATTGTCCTTGTTTGTACAGTATTAAACTCTAAGTGTGCAATGCAACTTCATAATGCACAGTCATAATAAAAAAGCAAAGTTTGATATTAAACTTCCTCTCTATATAAAATTAAAATAAGTTTTAAGAATTTTTTTATTATCAGTTTTAGGGGGATTTATGTGATTACTTATCCTATCAAGATTTGGATTATTAAATTTAAAAATAACTTTTAATTTGTGTTATTCTTGTTTTGGTAACAATGAATAAGATCAATGACAGAATGGTTTTGTCTCTGCACAACAATATGTTGTGCCTTCTATGGCTTTAATTTTCAAAGCAGTTGTATATGCAAGCAGCCTATGATGTGAGCCCTTTCAAGAGAATTTCCCATCATTTGCCTAAACTTTATTGTTCTTTGATTCATATGAGGGATTCATAAGGGAAAGCGTTCCCTTATGAAATGGGTGATTCTGTTATGAAATGAAATGGATTCCTTCTGGACAAAACTGAGCCAGAAGATGCGCTTCAGCAGCGAACAGGCATTTAGTTCATGGGAGCTGACCTGAGCTACTCAGAAACAAATTTCCTGCTGAGTAGGTCCAGTCTCTGTATAGAGCTGCTGCTGCTAACACACACACACACCTACACCCAACAGCTTGTCAGCCTTAGCCAGTGACTCACTGTGTCACAGTTTAACACTCTATACTTCATGTGATGTAATTCTGAACTAATTCATTGTTCTCCCTTGTATATGTCCCTGTGATGAACAACTCTTTGGCACTTCAGACTGAAGAGACAGTACTTCAGTTTTGCTTTACCATAAGTAATTTTCTACAATGTAGAATGGACAAACTATAACAATCCTTTTATGAGCTAAAATGCCAGAATTCAACCTTAATTTTCCTTAAGTTCAAGTTTTTTCCCACTTGTATGCCAAAATAACTCATTTTGTAACATGATGATAAATATTTGCAATGCATTCACACTTCTACCTGAACTTATGAAACACTTGGCTTCTTGCTCTGTTATCCTACTGGAATATATTGCCACTGCTGCTGACTGTGTTTGCATTCTCTCATGTCAGGACTCAGATCACTCAAAATGCGGCACACTGCAGCACAAATTCTGTCTCTCCTTAAAGTAGTTGATCCCTGAAATCTAATTCTGCCAGCTGACACCCTTTTTTTCCTATGGTCTGCATTTTTAATGTGATGGAAAAAACGTGCAGTGCTGTATTTTGACAATATGGAGGTACATTTATCCCAAAAGTGCCTTCCTTTGGCACTTCAGGTTGTAATTAATCTTATTTTATTTCTTCTGCACCATGCGATGGAGAAAGTGAAATTTGATTCTTGAGATTCACCATGGTAGCATTTTGTTGCAGACAAGCTTGACAAAAAACTGTGTTATTACTTTTAGCTTAATTAGACTATTCAAATGATTCATGTGCAGTACTTCAATCACTCATTATTTCACCTCTATTTTTTTTGATTGATTAAATGTCTAGTAATCAGAAATTTTAGGCCTAACACTTATTTTGACTAATATTCATTGTTAGGACTGATCATTTCATAATATTGATTCAGCATGCTTTTCAGATTTCACAAGTTAAAAGATAGCAATTTTGTATAACTCTGCTTCCAGAGAATAAAGAGAAATTTACATTTAATTTTGTTGGGAAAGAAGTAGGACAAGCCTAAAAAGTTCTTTTGAATATCATGGTTATGGCCAGCAAAATGCAAGTAGAGAAGTCCCTTGAAAAACTGTTCTCTTAGAGTCCCATTATAGAGACAAAGAAAGAAGAGAGAATACATTGAGAATCCTGTGGAAAGAATTCTGCAGGATCTGCTCCTGGAGTCCCTGCAATGTATAATAAAAAATGTGTCCATAGGCTCTGGGAAATCAACTTGTTTAATTACACTAATAATAGGAAGCAAGGGTATAATGCTGAAGTGCTGCAAGGCTCAAGATTTCTTTTCATAAAAGCCCTTCTCTAGGGAAGAAGACTATAATTAAATCTTAGTTTTTACAAGAAGTATGGCCATCCAAAGAAACATGGGATTTGAAGGAAAGTCATTATACTTGATCAAAGTTATTTGATAGAAAATTACAGTCTTCCTTTGCTAAATGTGCCTGCTCACAATATGAGAAAAATGACTATATTAACTTATACTATGCCATCTTGGCTTAAAAGACAATTGTTGTCCGTGTTGCTTGTGATTAAATATTCTAAAATATTACTCTTGGAGGCAGATAATATTATTTTGGTGAATTGGTTCTGTCTGGTAATGCCAATCACTGGGACCATTTAATGACTGCAGTCATAATATCATCCTTCCTTGAAGAGGCAATAAGTCATCAGCTACCATGACATCTACCATCCTTTGGGAAGTTTGGATTGCAACACATGGCCTTCACCAGGTGTTTGTTGGTGTAGGCTATAAATATCCAATGGGCTCACTTGGTCTTTCAAAAGGAAAATGTGGCCTAAGGCTTTTCTGACTTCACAAAAGGTGGATGAACGTCCTTGAAGATTAGCCCCAAGAACATATCTTTGAATTTACCCTGAAGCAGAAGTGGCATTGATTGAAATGATATTTGCATGCGAGTCCTTGAGGAGAGGAGTTTCTAGCCATGAGCCTTCCCCAGAGGCTCTGGAACAAGAAGGATTCAATTAAGAACTTGAAAACAACCACAGTATCAAGTTAGGCTAGATTATTCTAAAGATTGCAAACATCACGTGAGAACTGCCTGTGAGCAGTCTGAAATCCTCGGCTCTGAGGCAGCATGCAGAAAAGTATCCACTTATTTGCTCTTTTATGAAAGTGACATAGTTAGCTTAAAGCTATCTATAATAACACTTGTGTGGCTACAGTGTAAGCATACACTTTGATAGGAAGCCAGAAAGAGTTTTTAAATGAGGGAATTATCATAATTTTGATAGTGCTTTGAAGTGTTTCTCTGAGCAGGCGGCACTGCTCTTCCCATGAGATCACTAACCACAGAAATTACTGCTGCTTTGTCAAGACTCTGGCTTGAAAAAGAGCACTGCGACACTGGAAGAGGTGCTCTGCTATTGGTTTTCTTTGTCGCCATCGTTCCCAAGGAAAAATGTACACAGATTTTATGGTATGTCCCAAAATTATACTGGTTTCTCTCTCGGGTTGCTGTAAGGACCAATTAACTCTTGGGAATCACCAGTGCCAAAAATGGTGTGAGTAACAGATGAAAGTGTCAAAAAATTACTATTAGCTAAGGTGAACTAGAAATAAAGGTTAACCGCTATTTCCACAGCAGAAATGTAACTCTGCCACCTTTTTTGTTGAGCTATTTGGCAAATTGTAGGGGTGTCCAGCCCTAAGGCTGGGAAGGCAGTGCACAGACAGAGCCATCAGCAAGCCCAACTCCCCGCAGCACCCTGTGTCAGTGAAAGGCATCAGCTCGTCTGCCTGCACACACAGCCCAAGGCTCACCAGTGGCCAGCAGGACCTGGCAGGACAGAGGAAGAAAAGCCTTGAGAAGGATGGTACTAAAGCAGCTGCTTTTCAATTCTATCTTCTCTCACAGCCTGGTTGGTGCCCTGTGCCACTCTGAGGATACTGGGCATGGGCTCCCCCCATCCACCTGCAGCTAAAACTTCTTTTTTAAGGCCTTTGCCAGCAGCTGCAAACTGCAGTGGCAGCACTTTTTCCCTGCTTGGACTCTTCCAGAGACATTGCTCAGCATCCTCTCCATCTTCCTTGTAGGGCACAATGAAAATCTCTCACATTAGAAGGTATCTGGGAAGGTCAACCATCCAAGTCAATTAAACTGTGCCGCAGTCAGCACAGCCACACATAGATCTTGTATGTTCTTCTTTTTGCTAGAGCTACATTCTCCAAGGCTAATGCCTCTGCTAGTGATCAAGCATGTGAATTATTTTCATTTTCTCTAGTGATTTCTATTGCCCATTCTCAGAAAATATATTACTTTTGGTTCAAGCTCTGGATAGCATTTCAGATCATAGATCTTTTACAATATTTTGTAACATTACTGCTAAATACTGAATTATTAAAAAAATAAATACAGGGAATGTAATTACAAACACAGGATGTTATTGAGTTCTCTCACCACACACCTGTCAGCCCCAACTTCATCATGAGTAAGAAATCTCCAGGGTAGCAGCTATTCATCTATCCATCAATTTTCACATCTTCTCTTAGCTTTCAAGTTAGAAACAGCAGCATTAGCATCAACTCATAAAGACATCACGATGGTGACGGATAGAGTTTCAGAAACTTACACGGGGAATTTAACTGATCTCAGAGATTTACATAAATTAAATAAAGAGGTTGTATTCTGCCTGGTGGAGCCAATGTCTTGATTACCCCCACCAAAAGAATCTCACTGAACTGTGCAGCCATTTATCAGATGATATCATAATTGAAGTAGTGTCAACAAGGTATCTTGGCAGCCTTCACCGAGTAGAGTTTGTAAATTTTTGCAGAGGTACTGTTACTGCAGCCAGGAATGCCCACAAGAAGGCTGTACAAAGCTGGTAGGCAGAAATATATTTTTTATTCAACCTACAGGTGGATTTGGAGAAAAAAATTAAGATTTCCAGAACAAAATCCCTTCTTAATTTTTGAAACAGAACAATTATAGGTAAGTTTAAATTGCTGCTTATCTTAGCTGTTCAATCAGTGTGACTGGAACAACAGACAAGTTTGTACCTGTGGGAGAGAAAGCAGTACCAACTACTCAGTCCCGTTGAACAGTGCAGTCCTTAGGCTGACAAACTGCTTACAGAGGAGTGGTTAAAAGAAACAAAACGCAGAGTCAGGCTGTGAGTTGTACTGGAGGGACCACAGTACTGCCCTGTGTCAGCTAATGTGCCTCAGAAACGTGGGGATCCCATGAAATGCTTCAAGGACCAGGTGTGTTCCTGCTGCACTAAGTGTGTCCTTTTGGAGAGCACTTTGCATGTACATAAAGAGGTTGGGGAGGTGTAAATCTTCTGTTTTAGGGTCAGTATCAGTGACAGCTGGATAACAACCACATCAGAGACAACCTTGCCAAGATACAAGAAAATCTTAGCAGATATGAGCAGAAAATGGCCATTAAGAGTGGCATTTATCAAATCATCCTGCCCATCACAGCATGTTAAAATAAGAAAAATTTGAATTTCCAAACTAATTTCTACCAAAACTCTCTGAACTTTTCCCACCTTTTAACACTCAGATCTCCCAATATCCCTTGGGGGTAAAGTATTATTATGCAAAGGCTAAATGACTTGCATTCTGCTGGGGATAAATGATTTGCCTAAAGACAAAGAGCAAATCAGTGGCTTTGATTTATAGCTCTGCTCTGGCCTGACTGCAAGGGAAGACTTTTCTGGATTTGCAGAGTCCCATTGAAGACTCCAGCCCCACTGCAGGAAGAATTACCACAGGGTCAGAATCCAGCAGAGGCTCAGTACTCAATTTAGAAGAAAGAAGTCACCTCTTTTTCTTGCCCAAAGTTCTGTTTGTGGAGTAATGCCTGCAATGTCTTTGCATTATGCATTTGACAGGAAAATTAAAATAATATAATAAGAATACTAAAATGTGATAATGTATGTTTATATGCATTGCCACTCTTCTTAAAATTGTGTTTGAGCAATCTAGTGCTAATATTTCTTGTTTCTATAGAACTCTTTCCTGGCTAATTTTGCAAGTGTGTCTGATCAGGCTCATTTAATTCATCATTTTTGTTTGACTCATTAATCTCTGCCTGTCCTTTGAAAGATAATCTGCATTTAATGGCTGTGTTATGTAATATGCAGCAAGCCAGGAATATCTTGCACACTTTCAGAGGGCAATATTGTAATGTGTCACCAGATACATCTGTGCATCAAGATCTCATTTTTAAGATGCTCAAAGTATTTTAAATTACCAATGGGGTGAGGTTCCGAGCACTGCTGTAATTTGTTCCTGGGAGAGTCTGAGGTCTAGAAATCAGAGTCAAGGTATAGCCACAATTACACACACACAAAAAGGTAAAGATGGGAATAAATTAAAATTAAATTATAATCTTTACATTTTCTTATCAATGCTTACTCACCTCAAAGCTATCCCTTCTGGCAATCACCATACTAAGACTGATCATGGGCTCATCTTAGGCTCTGATAGCAGGGACAGTAATCCCAGACCCTTCTGTTCCCATTCTTCTTGCAGCTCCCAGTAAGGACAGCACAGTCTTTGCAACTCTGCCACTGACAGGTAAGTATAATCCATTTCCAGCAGCAGATGTCAATCTACACACTTTTTAGCTAGAAAGTGAAGGTGGTTGATGTTCTTCAAACATCTTTAAAAGACACAATCTGACAACAGATGGGAATATTAAAAGACATGACTGGGCAGTAAATCTGACCCACTGTTGATTTTGATTCACCTTTTGTAATGTTTTTTAGAGTGGAGAGGCAATAGAAGCACTGAGCAGGTAGACCATTCACCTGGGGGTCTGGCTTCCCTTTTTTGCCTTTGTCCCATTATTCTTCCTGGAAGATTCACCCCGGCCATGCTATGAAATTTGTGACAGCTAAGTTATGGGCACTTCTCCCTTGCACTTCTTGTCTCTAAAGGCCCGTGTTATCATAGCTGCTGTAGGGCTTCAAATATTAAACACATAAATGATAAAGTACTTCTAGATAACTTTGCCAATACTCTTCCTATAGGTACCTATAGGTATTGAGATTCATCTTGTCCTCAGATATAATCATATAAACTTCCTCTCCTTTACTGCATTAAGGTAGCTCATAGGCTGCTCTAGAGATTTCTCAGTTTTCTTATACCTACATATAAATACATGGACCCATTTCATTTTCATAGTCTCTTTGCCAAGGACTGAATCTCACTAACAAGTGGAGACATCTAATTGGAGGAATCGATCAGCATCTCTTTGAATCTTGTTTTTACTTCTCATCCAGAATTAATTCCTATTTCTTAAGTTCTTTCTGAGAATTAACAACTATATCCAATTCTAGTCAAACCAAAATTGGTAGATAAAGATTCCTTGCTCAGTGATATTATGCCTTACAGTGTGGTCCCATAATGGTACTTGCTCATTTACTACTACAACTCATTGCAAACTTGCACTTGATTTCCTCTAGACTATGTTCCTCTGATATTATTTAGGCTTTTCTATTCTACTGAATAACAAAGTAACTGAGCTTGTGAATTACTTTTCCCAGAAGAATTGGCCTGAAATTAGAGGTGAATCTTATTTCCTATTCATTATAAAATTCTTTGCTTAGGGTCCCTTACATTTTCCCCATTCTCACTGTTGCTAACAAGTCCCTCACACTGTGCATTTCATAAAGAAGCTGCTTTTTCCTTCCTTTCTGAGAAATAATTAATGAAGATGTTAAAACTTGAGCAAACCCAGACATCCTCTAGATATCTCACCCAAGTCTTAGAGATTGCCACTCCTCATTATCTTTTGTTAACAGTGTTTTGGACAACTTCACTCTATATGATCAGGTTTGTCTCCTGGTCAATTTTAATTAATTTAGAAAGCTGCTGTCATATGCTTTATCAAAATGTAAATAACGGACTGAATTCATCCAATAATCTTGCAATTTTTTCAAAAAAAAAGAGCAATCATTCAGTTTTTCATGTAAGATCTGCACTTGGTAAATTCACATTACTTAATGCTCTTGCTTTCATTATCCTCCAACACTTTTTATTTAGAAATCTAATTATCAATATTAGAGTTACTGAAGGGCAGCACACTGGCTGCTTAAGTATACATAACTGTTGTGTATTGCCACCCCCCAATATTCTGAACCCCAGTAGTAGGTAATAATTGTTGCATTTCTATTCTGTCATTTGTCTACCATCTTTCTAATAATGGTTTGAAATACGTGTAGAGGCTGTGCAGCCTAAAGCTACTTTTTGCTTGGTCAAAGGCAATAATTTATCTTTATACATAATTTCCAGATTATTGACACTGCTCTGTTTCACTTCCATACTTCTGTCTCAATATCTTTCTTCACTCAGTACTCAGGCCTCTTGTGTCCTTATCCTGTACCAGATTAAAGTTTCATGCTAATCCATTTAAGTCCAATGCCCTTATTCACAATCATGAGCATTTCTTTTATTTGTTTCATATTCCTACAGTATTTTCTTCCTTTTCTCTTTCTTTTCTTCTTTCTTTTTCTTTCTTTCTTTCTTTCTTTTTCTTTCTTTCTTTCTTTCTTTCTTTCTTTCTTTCTTTCTTTCTTTCTTTCTTTCTTTCTTTCTCTTTCTTTCTTTCTTTCTTTCTTTCTTTCTTTCTCTTTCTTTCTTTTCTTTCTTTCTTTCTCTTTCTTTCTTTCTTTCTTTCTTTCTTTCTTTCTTTCTTTCTTTCTTTCTCTTTCTTTCTTTCTTTCTTTCTTTCTTTCTTTCTTTCTTTCTTTCTTTCTTTCTCTTTCTTTCTTTCTTTCTTTCTTTTTCTTTCTTTCTTTCTTTCTTTCTTTCTTTTTTTTCTTCCTTTCTTCCTTTCTTCCTTTCTTCCTTTCCTCCTTTCCTCCTTTCCTTCTTTCTTCCTTTCCTTCTTTCTTCCTTTCTTCCTTTCTTCCTTTCTTCCTTTCTACAGCTACCTTGTTCATAACTTATTGCCACTTGGCTGCACTGTAAAGAAATCAGTATCTTTGCCACTACATAGTGCTTAAATACTGCCTACTTCTGTTTTTATGACACAAGACATTACAAACTGCAAAGACCTCTACAATATAAAGTATTTTCCATATCAGACATATTCCCTACCGTGACATCAAAGACACATGAAAAGATTACATTATTCATGAATGAAGCAAACCAGTGTCTTGCTCAGTGATGGCATCTGCTCTCTGCCCTTGGAGCACTCCTGGAGTTGCACTAGTTTTAGCCAAAAGCACTACTCCATGTCTGCTCTTGTGTAATATCATCAGTGAACAGTCAAGCCCTAAATACATACTAATTACGTGAACAAAAGCAAGTATCTCACATAATGGTGTGGAAAAAAGAATCTGGGTTTAAATCAGATTAAAACAAAGAATCAATTTTTCAACTCCGCAGCAATTATCCACTCCAGAGGATTGTCATCTGTCAGAACAGACAGTGTCTATCTTCAAATATATTTTGATCGGGATATATTGTTTCCTATCTAACAAAAGTGACAGAGTTCTATGAAAAAAACCTAAAGTGCTGCTGAGGCACCCTTGTCTTGATGGTTGCTTTTTTGCATTCAGATTTTGTCCAACCCCCTGAGTTGGGCTTCAATTATTATTTTAATTTACAGTAAATGTTGTTCATTTTTCCCACCAGCTCATCTTTGACTTCAGGTTATACCTTGACGTTTCTTAGGTACATTGTCCTACTACCAAAATTTATGGTATTCAGCATTTCTATCCACCTTACTTGCATATTTCATGATGAACTTGGTTGCTTTTTCACCATGTTGACTAAGGGATCCTCAACAAACAGCTCAGATGCAGGCTGATCTGTCTGGTAGACAACTAAACTTAGTGAGTCTGACACACACTGTAGGAACCAGGCTCTTTGGAAGGAGTACATTGCACTGCATTGCCTCAGCTGTTCAAATCTCTCTAGCTCCGCCAAAATAGGACTGGATAGTACATTAATTGAATCATTACTTCGAGGACACATGGAAGTCCCAGCTGTGCTGGCTTTCAGGCCACTCGATACAACTCTTCTGCCACCAACTCTGATACAAATCAGAAGTTGCTAGCACAATGCAGTGTAAGTGAATATACGGACTTATTAGGAAGACAAACTCAATCTTGCCCAACTGAAAGTGAGTCAGCTGTGTTTATTCCTCCTTGTCTGTACATACTTGGACTTAGTTTGCTCAAGTTTGCAGAGCAAATTAACATGATGCATTTCCCTTAATCCCTTCGTTTTAGAAAATCTCATTGTTTACACCAATTTCTCAAATGTAGCTTCTCTATCAGAAGCTGCAAGTTAATTATGCATAGGGAGGAAGTAGTAGAATTCTGTCCTTCATAAGCCTAGAAAAATTATTTAGACACTTAAAATATTTAGCACCATTTTATACCCAATTACAAAGTACAATTGCTGAATGTAAGTGAAATGCTTTTAAAGTTGCAACTGAATTTGCACACG
This sequence comes from Sialia sialis, assembly GCA_009812075.1. Lineage (NCBI taxonomy): Eukaryota > Metazoa > Chordata > Aves > Passeriformes > Turdidae > Sialia > Sialia sialis. The sequence goes on along the minus strand of VRYO01001878.1, from coordinate 12,520,337 downwards.
TAATTTTAGAAATACGACCTTCATTTTCTCACTTACTATGTGTGTAATTTTGATTATTTAGCCTCCATCGAAATTCCATGCAGCAATATCAACTAAATATTTACCCATGTTAATTTATTGTGCACACAAAAATAGCAAAATGCAAACTCCATCCATAACTTTGAAGTTTTTACATTAGGCAAGGTCACAGAAGAATGAATTATGTAGAGACAGATGCAGAGAGAGCTTTTATGAACCATGATCTTTGTATTTTGTCCTTAGTTTTGTCTTCATCTATTTTTCCCAGGTTGAACTAGGAGTTACTGAAAAATGTGTCTACAATAAGGAGATTAAAAAAGAACAGAAAAATTCCTGAGTCAACCATTTATCTCCTACTAAACAGTGTGAACTAATCTTAGTTCAAGTAAGAGCTCCCCCTAAGCAGTTAATATATTTTAATATGGTACAAGCACCCTGGATACGTGGTACACTTTATTGCCTAATTTGGTTTAAAACTAAAGGGAAAAATCTGCAGCTGCAGAGTTCACAGGGTGAAATCCTAACCAAGGCTTCACTAGCCTAAACCACGCACAATAAGGCACTATGGAAGTCTGGCACTATGGCACTATTCAGAATTTATCTCTAAGCACCTTCTCCATAAGCTTTTCCTAGAGTCACAGTCCCAGTTCTTGCTTTTTTGTCTTGTTTTTTTTTTCCCCCATACTTGCTTTTTTTTGTCCTCACTTTTGGTTGGGATCTTTCTCTGCTTCTCCTTTATAAACGCACAGATCTTCAGAGAACAATTAAAAAAGAACCCATCCTCAAAATGCCTCTGCTGCCATGTTCTCCTTTGGAGCAACGCATTTGTCTTTGGCATTATTTCCCTACTAGTTTTAATCTACTTTTGATATAAACCACCTAAAACCTTATGGGCATTTTAAATGGACACATCTGCTCTAATTTCCACCTATATAGATACAGTGAAAAATACGCTGATTTTGTGCTAAGACTTCTATTATTACATCATTACCATAACCTCCACAGAAATGTATTCGAAACATCAATTAGCCAAGCACATGAGTGGGGTGAGAAAAAGATGTTACATCTATGATTTTACAAAAGAAAGAATCTACACTTTTGGTATTAACTGCGAAGAGCTAATGGATCTGAAAACACATCTCTGAAAATGATAACATTTCTTAAAATCACTTGTGTGCTATTTCATCCTTTTAAGGGCCAGATTACATTTGTGCTTGTGCCTATTGCAACCTTTTTGACAGTTTTATTGGTGAAAAATTCAAGGTACATCTCATAATTGTACCAGGAACATGCATTTATCACTGGCAACAGCTCTGTGCCACATGAAATGAATTACTGTAATAGACATGTCATGTAATAGCATCTTATTATCCTCTCCCTCTTTCTCCTCACCTTCTGCAATGAGCAGGTCAAAAATGATGGTAAGTAGGACAGACAAAATGACTCCTGAAAAAGTTAAGTAAGCAAAAGATCCCTGCTAAAAATAATGCTCTAGCAGTACAATGAGTAATTAACTCCAGGTTCAATATACTGCGTAACGAAAATGATATACTAGGGCTTGAGCCCTAATGCTGCTGCTCAGCCCTAGCAGTTCAGCAGGGAGTGAGACACTTTGGTGGACTGGGGTATGAAGGTTAGCACCATGGAAGAACAGAGCCCCTTTGATCCTTCTGCCCCGGTTTCTACACCACGGCCCTCTTACCACAGCTAAAAGGCAAGGTGACACAAAGGCAAAACCTTACAAAACACACTCAGGCTCTCCCTGCTGCTCAGACAGTTGTTCTGGCCTGAGAAGCAGAGCAACAGGACCACATCAGACAGGGCAGGAGGTGACACACAGAACATGTGCCATAAGGATCCAATCTCACCATGACCCTGCTGATGCAGATCTCACTGAGCCTTGCACCATTAGTCCAGATTCTAATGGGTTAGCTTTGGACAAATTGACACAGAGAGAGGTGAGATCGTGGGCTAATTCAAACAGTAGAGAGCAGTTTCTGTAGTTTGGCATCAGCCCCACAAAGCAAACAACAACCACTGGTAGGGTGCAGTGTATCTCCTTTGAACCATTCAGGATTTTTTCAATTTAATTAGATTTTGCCCACAGTAAAAGTGGCTGCTAATTCAAAGAAAAAGTTACAGCATAATGAATGTTTAATTTCCCAAGCACACCCTCATTACTTCACATAATTTCAGCCTTACCTTCATTACACTTATCTCACAAATACCTTTCTGCTCATTTTCCCATTCCATCTGTAAGAGAGCCTCAGTCATGCTATTCTCAATACTGTTCCCCTAACATGGGGTTTATGTGCTTAGTTCTCAGAAAGCTGGGACTCTCATCAGCTCACTGAATTGTTTCTTTCCTAGCAATGTGCAGCAGAGTGCCTCTGATAGCAGTGGGACTCTGAGTGGTGACTTCCATGCTGAAGGTGCTGCTTAGAGGAACTAGATATGTTTTTCCTATAATTAGGAAGAAGCAGCAAATTAGTCAGCAGAAGCTGATTTTCTGTTATTAAGATAGCAAATACTCCTAAGTCAATTTACAAGCCAAAGGATCTAGCTTCTTTTCCTTTTACATCCTGCAGCTCAGCTGAGGAGCTTTCAAAGAAAATGGGTCCCTTTAAAGTCTGCTTTTACTGAAGACACTGAGCTGAGAGCAAATAAACAGCACTTCACTTGGTCTTGTATGAAAATGTTCAACTTGAAAGCAGCTCAGCCAGACTGAAGTGCTGCTGATTGCAGTGGCCACACTGGGGAAGAAACAAGCATGTTCTCTCTGATGTTTGATTAGCAGATGTGCTGCCAGTGGCATTTCAGAGGGAAGTGCCATTTCTGTCTCCTCACATCCTTCCAGGGATGCTTCCAAGGCGGTCATGTCCTTTGTCTCGGCTTATTCAACTCTCATGGAGAGAGATGTAGTAGAAAAGAGAGGGGCAAGGGCCCTTCTAGGAGCATATTCATATTTTATCCTACATTCCACTATCTCCTCTTAATGTGAAAGCTCTCTGTTGGCCCCCAAGCCAACTCCTTAGGCCTGCTGAACTCCTGGTTCAGACTTGAACACAGGGGAAAAAAAAGGTATGACAGGTATCTTCACATACTCTGCTGACACATGCATATTAGATGGTCAAAATTCTAAACCCAGTATAATATAGTGAAGTGTTTAAGGGATTTCCTACAGATTTATATATATGGTTGAGTCTTGGTCATCACAGCCCCATATCCTACCTAACATCCAACTGTTGTGCTGAGTTGAAATTGTTTTAGTAAGATCTATAAACATGCTAATTTAGGCCTCAGCTCTGCTTACCTTGGTTCCACGCACCAAAGCTGCCTGTTGTGCTTTGCAAAATCAGAACCTTAAAAAGTCCCTTCAGCTTTTCAGCAGACTAAGATGTGCAATGCCAAAGAAAACATCTTTATTGCTAAAGAAAAAAGACATTCTGGCATTGAAAGCTGTATTTTGAAAAATACAGGGCTGGCTTTTATTCACAGTGATGTCAATGTCAAAGGTCCAATTGACTTCAGTGGGAACATGATTGTATCCAATGGGTAAATAATTGCACATATTTCACATCTCATTGTTACTGAAAACTGTTCTTCAAAAAAGGAAAATAATACCCTGGATTCAAGGACTCTATTAAGAAGTCATTTGAACTGCATTCTAGTTGAAATCACTTTTACCAGTGAAAAGATCTTTTTGTTTATTCAAAATTTACATAATTAGAAAAACACAAGAGACTTTGCTCTTTTCTCCAGTCTTAGTCCTGTTAGTCTTGAAGTGCTTAAGCGTATCTCCAAGCCCAGTGCTGTATTTTTCTTTGGTTCTCTGCTTTTTACTAGTGCTAGTATTTTAATATGTTTTGAAAAATTACTCATATTGAAAAATGCCTTCTCTCACATGGTTTTCATTGTAAGACATCAGCACATCTACTCAGTTTTTAAACTAGCTCCATGCAATGGGAACACAATCAAAAGGTTGGGCATTATTTATCTTAGCTATGCCTCCACGTCAGAAAATTAAGACAGTGATGAATTAGACATTACTATACAAAATTTTATTATCAGAGACAAAATTCAAACTTGTTTTGCTTAAAATACAGAAGATCAAGTTTGTCTTTAAAAAAACCCATTTAGTCAGTTCTTAGAGTGGAGTAAAAATTTTATGTTGAACACACAGTGATCTCATATTTATGTAATCATTTTTAAAGGCATGTAACAGAAAACACTGTTCTCAGAAATTCATATATTTTACTTGGCTAATGAATTCAATTTCTGATTATTTCTATATCCACTAATTAGCATTCTATAATGCTAATTATAAAAATAATTCTGCTTTTATTCAAAAAACCTAGAATGTTCCAAACAATAAATGAAAAACTTAGTTCAATGTGGCATTTTAGATATACTGAGAATCAGTAAAGAACTCCTTTCCATATGCAAAATATATCCTTTTCTGTGAAAAAAGAAAGAGGAGACAGAGTAGTTGGCTTTATATAAATCTGTGATTTTAAATTCAGCACAAACATATCACCATATACTGCACCTGAAACCTATGCAGAAACAGGTTTCATCCTAAATCACTTTCCAGAAATACCAGTTCAGTCATATGCAGGAGCTTACAGTGAATATACATTAATTTGAAGCGCGTGATTAATCCCACAGACTCAGGGAGACTGCCTACAGATTTATATATATGGTTGAGTCTAGGTCATCACAGCCTCATATCCAACTGTCTTGCTCTTGAAACAGTTTGAATAAGATCTATAAATACAAATAACCAATGAATACTTTTTCAAAGCAAAATGTCCAGAACTAGAAGCTGTACATGCATGTACACATGGTACACAGAAAGAGAAATGTGGTATTATGCAATCATCTGTATTTTCTCTATATGAAAATGGCATTCTGATCTGGCAAACAGACATTTATATGAAAACATTGAACTGTATCTAAACAGAGTCAGTTTACATGACACCTTTTACATGACAAAAACCTGAACTCCAAAGAGTACAGATTTGCGAGCCAATGGAAAAATATGTTATTTTAATTACAGTATTCAGAATTAATCTAAGGTTCAGTCAGAATGAACAGAGGGACTCATCCATTACAACCAGCATTAACAGCTGCAGGATGACTTATTTTTGCTTAAGGTGTCAAAAGATCTTACACGTGGAGTCTTTTGGAAAAATAATGAAATTTATCATCAATCCTTTATTTCCAATAATGTGATCCATTTACATCATTGATGTGTGTGTAGTTGGTTTTCACGGAACCAGTTTATTTTCTGAAAAAATACAGCAATTGAACACCTTTCAGTAAAACATCAGACAGGGAGATACAATCTGGTTTTATAAGGCTGCATGTTTTACCCACACCAAAGCCTATTGTCTCTCAAACATAACAACAACATAGCAAAACTACATTTACACATGTAATAAAGCTGTCTTTATACAGGGTAGTTATACAGTAATTACAATGATTTTTCCATTAGAAATGGTCAGAGTTTGCTTTTTCTTCACTGAGTGCCTAAGTCCAGGAAAGTCCATCTCTGCTGAAATAAACTATTTGCAGGAAAAAGAGAGGGTAGTAGCCACACTCTTCACAGTACAGTATTCTACAGTTCTCAAAAAATATTATAAAGCTTTATCACATTGGAACCAATCACAAAGTATTATTCTAATGAAAAGCCAAAGGAAAACAAAAAACATTTGTCATCCAATAAGTGCTACTGAAACCTACAAATATGTGAAACATCCCATCCAGCGGCCGAGCTGCCCCCTCCAGGGCTGTTTTGGGAGCAATGGGGTAGATCCTCAGCTGGAAATCACATCAGTCACTTCAATAGATCTACCTCACTGGGCAACAACAGAGGCTCTGTGCCCACACATGCTCCACCAGTTTGGCTGCAGATTATTTTGAAATTCTAGAAACCAAAGTATTAAGTGGAGTGAAACGAACCACAAAGAACTGAGACTGCATCTTGGCTGCTGGCCTGGTCCATTGTACCACGGCTATCCTGATCAAGCAAATCCAAGTGATGCTGTCCAGAAAGTGATGGGACATTCTGGCAGGAGCCTCCCGGCTCACGACTGCCTGCTGCAGCATGGCCCCTCTGCTCTTGCAAAGCTGCTCACCTGTGTTCTCTACCAACACTGCCTTGATGTTCTTAGGAAATGGTGCACATGAAATAAGCAAAGCATTCTGCAATTCTGTTTGGCAAGGTCACACTTACTTCACTTGCTACAAATCAGTCAAATATAAATGCCTTTTCTTCTGAGAAATTACATTCGGTCTGACTCACAGCATTTCTCATGCAGGTGATTCTCTTTAAAAACATCTCAATGAAACTGGCTCCATATGTCTTTCAATTTCCAGCCTCAACTGTGTCACCATATTCTGAAATCAAGCTCAGAATCCCACTCCACCATCAGCATAGACACAAGATAGAGCTAAGTTTTACCAGATTCTTCAAAATATACTCAGTTTTAAAATTCTGCCCAATGAGGGCATGTGGCCTTACTGTGGTGAAAAATCCATTCTCCCCTTCCTTCCCACTGGAAACAAAATTACTCATGTCAGCATGGACTACTTGCTCAAGTCAGACGGGTTTCACTGAGGTTCAGAACTGGTGTTAAGACTGGCAGAACCTTGCACAGTCATATGAGAAACAAGATGGCAAATTTTTTACATTTTTGTATTCAAAAGGAGTGCAGCACAGTCACTGGGGCCATACAGTTTACACAGGCATCTGATTGCATTTTTTGGTATTTTTCTGGTATATTTTTAATGGTATTAGTACAGTTACTAGTAATAATACTATTACTAGAATTATTACCACAAACAATTTGTAGTACACCTTTCCAACCCAGTTGTTAGAAAAAAACCCAAGAAACAATTAACAAAAACATTATAAAGAGTGTCTGTGTTCCTATTCATACTTGAATATTAAATATTTGACTGTTTGAAAATACTTCTGAAGAAGGGACACTATAATATTCTAGACCTTTACAAACATTTTGGTCAGCACTTTTCAGCTGGGGTGACCAGAGCTCAGGACTTGTGTTTTTTCTGAGCATGCAGGTTCACTAGCTGGACCATTGCTTTCTGCTAGCACAAGGCAATGACATTCATCTCTGAAGATCACCCACAACCCATACTCAGCCAAGGGACCTTCTGTCTCTTCCACACAGTTCAAAGGAAGTTGGATGGAGCCTTTCTGCATTTCAGTGGTTCCCAGCTGCTTTCCTAACCCAGGTGGTCTGGCAGCAGTGGCAGGTGATAGAGCCAGTAGTTTTCTGACTGCTCCATCCACAGCTGGGCAAACAGACTCTCTACAGGCTGCTCCACAGCTGGATGGTCCTTTTACTCCTTCATGACACTGTGGCCACATATCCTGCTGAGGGCAGACAGCTGATATGGTGAGTACTCATAGCAAGAGTGGTGCTAAGCTGTTTATAGCAGTTTTCAAACCCACATCCATTTTCCTCAAAGACAAAGTTTCATATTTGGCTCAAAGTCTATTTTCAGTATGATTTATGATCATGTGGAAAACCAAAATCTTTTATGCAGGTATCTAAATAAAGGCACCCTCCCCTGCAAATACTAAGCTTTGCTTTATTCTATCCAACTAATACGATTTTTATGGGAGAAGTATTTCTATGGGGGATTTTACACATACACACACACACACACACACACTCTTCATTTTCTTTTTTACTTACTACTAAAGACTTAATTGTATGGTTCAGGATCTTTGCTGTGAATGCACCCTTCTTCACCAGGGCATATTTCCTTTGGCACTCTAAAGATCGGTGAAATATCCACATCAGCCCAAAAACTACACAAAATTCACCTTCAGTTTCCGATATAGTATCATAATTCTTGCTATATTCACTGAAAAGATAATCAAAGGTTGTAAATTTAGATGCACTTGAGAAAACATGAAGTTTTTTTATCATAATAAATGTCCAAATACTCCCAGTAATAGCAGAAATGACATATTTCAGAAGAATGTTTTCACAGTGTTCTGCCCTCATCACTATTAGTAGTTACTATTTTATCAGCTATTAGCAGTGGATACATGAAAAATTCTACCAGCTACAAAGCAATAGGCCAGATACTTGTAGTGGACAATTTTATAAAAATACAATAGCTATTTAGTTATGCTGGCATAGAATCATGTCTAACCATATGTCTTCCTATATGATTTAGGAAGCCATATGAATTAATAACTACAAAGGATCCTGAGTCATACAAAGGCTGATTAGAGATTCTACCCTCATCAAATCTCTATAAAATGACACCCATGTCCATGTCCTCACTGCATTCACATTTTGCACGATCTCTTCTCACTAGAAAGGACAAAGTCGAACACTGGATTAGAAAATGCTGAAAAGTATGGAGTATTTGGCTTCCTAATCAAGATCCAAATCATAAAAATGAGGACCATCTTTAGATATGGACAAGGGAAGAAAAGGACTGGTAAAAGAGACAGAAAATCAATATGATAAATAGATTTTTCTAAGCAGATTCTATTAGAACTTTCCATGAGGAATCAACTATTCTTTAATACACAGCTGTGTGAAACTTCTAAAAAAAGTTCCTAAAGATATATAATAAAAAGCAGGGTGCTTGAATATTGCAGAAAACAGTTAAGGTTTTTTTAGATTTAATCCATTTTAAATTAATCCTGGTTCAGTGTGAAACAGCAAAATACAAACCATAAAAAAATAAAAGAATTGAGAATTATAATGGAAAGGCCAACCTTAGGCAATAATACTAACATTATTAGAATACAACAATTATAGGCAACACATCAATAGGTATGTATAACATATACATTTGGGACTTGATATCTGTGGTAGACCAGTTGCTCAAGGCCACTAAAATATCAATTTAGATCCAATACCAGCTAAATGTGCAAGAACTTCAATCCAAATGAGCAAGAGTGGAAATTTCTGTGCACTGTGCAAAACACACAGGTTATAATGAACTTTTGACTTTGGAATACACTGTTATCAGTGGGAAGACCAGAAACTTTTATGTGCATCTTGCAAAATATGTGGTTTAGACTGTGGTTCTGGAAAAGTCATCAAAGACAATACTGAATAAAATTGTAAAGGGAAAGACCATTTCACACTGTTCTGTTCTCTGAAATCCTCCAAGCAATTCATATTTGAGGGCTTGGCTTTCTGCACAGTCTTTGGATATCACAATTTTGGCCTTCATTACAGGATAGAGGTTATATTAAATAGTATTTGGCTTGCTTTTTTGTTACAAAAAAAGTCTGCATGTGAATTTTCTCAGTAGAAATTAAAAATGTGATGCTACATACTGGCATTGAGGTTGAGTTTGGTCAACCGCACAAAATAATACTTTTCACTTTTAAATGCCTTTCATAAGAAGATATTCAAGTGCTTTGCTAACATTAGTCAAGCCTCACAACACCCTTGTGAGGTAGGTAAAATACAAAGGAGGAGGAGGATTTCACTCAGCTTTGACATGATAATGTCTCTGGGCAGCAGGTTCACTAGCAATGCAACACAGCACAAAGGTTTAGGGCTTACTAGTATAAGGCAAAGAGTTAACAGTACAAGAGCACAGGATTCCCTCTTCTTTTGGTTATACATGAGTCAAGCCAATGTGCTACACAGCACCGAGCAGCTGATCAAATGCCCACACAAGGATTTCATGCACCCAATCCACAAACACCACCCTCCAAAACTACAGGGCACACAATGAGAGGCGCAAGATCAGCACAACAGCTGAGTTATGGGATGGGTCTGCTAGTTTTTGAGGAGCAGAATACCTTGGGAATGAGAGCCCAGAAAACAATGCTGTCTCCACACAACTCTGAAAATATATGAAGTTGCTCAGGTTTGATTCTTTTCACACTGATGTTTCAATTCGCAACTTACTGGGGATAAGCAACTTCAAATGTAAAGCATGTTGGTAACTTCCATGCCTGGTGAGGGCAACAACCAGATAGAATGGCAGCTCTCTCCTTTGGTGGGCCATGTGTTCCCAATGCACATGGCCACGATGTGGTCAGATGGCTGGGATAGGTTAGGACAGGATAAAGAAACTGCCCCACATCTACATTCTACCTCTGAAGCCACTGCAATCTGACTCCTGGAAACTGTATCCTTGGGGCTTTTTCCTCTACACTGTAGACACCAGAGAGAGTATTTGGCCCCCACCAGTTTTATCCTCAGCATTTAGCTCCGGAATGCAGATAGTCATTGTACATTTTCACTGTATCACTGATCTTTCAGATTAAGGATTGAGAAGAAACAAACATGATTAAGAAAAATGTCATTCATGAACAACAGTCTATGTGAAGTACAAGGGGACAAAAAGAAAACCATGTTCTCGGTATTAGTCAGTACAAATAAACACATGTTCAACCCCTCACTTTCTCCATATTTCACTTTTCAATGATGGCATAAATAGTACATTCCATATTTGCCAAAGTATTGCCCATATAGAGAATCTGACCTGTCTGTCATAACAAATCACTACAGGGACTGGTCTACCACATGAAAGACAGCCCTCTTGGGTAATTTTAAGTCTTTGCATGCAAGATAGTCTCCCTTTTTCCTAATTTTCATTTGAATACTATGTTTATTTATAATACTTGTGCCCTGTGAGCTACAAAACTTACCACTGCACAGGCTGGGTGACCTGGGTGATCCACTGTGAGTATCAGTGCCTTGCGAAGTAGCTGAGAAGATGTGGTTCATGGATTCTGTGATATTAATGCAAAGCTCCTGACCCAGCACACGTTCATAGTTGAAACTGCACTGTTTCACTAATCAGCAGTGAAAAAATGTATATGATTATAATGCAATGATGATGTCCTTCTCATTTTCTCTCTCTAACCCTGCTCTTGGCCCTTTTCTCTTTCTCCTCTCTCATATTCTGCTTATTTAAATACAGGAATATACAGACTGCAGATACAACTGGTAACTCAAAAAATGAGCTGGCATCTTTGTAATCATTAAGAGACAATCTGAGTGGTAGACAAACTGGCAGCAAGTGGGAACGATAATTTTACATCTCATACAAGCTGGAAACCTTCTGTGTTTCCTTTTCCTTGCTTTCCTTCTGTTCATTGAAATAGTGATTGTCGTAGAGTCTTTGTGCTTTGTATAATGCCCAACTTTGATGTAACCAGAACTCACATACAAAATGTCGCTGTTATACATAAGCATGCTAAAATACAGGCAGAGACAGTACAAGCATGCACAAAATAGTCTTTGAAGGATTTTTTGTTCGTTTTTTTTCCCCAACAATTACATGCACCACTTAATATCATGTTTGGTTGTGTACATTGAGGACTGAGTTTCACAAGTATTCATGATCTTCTCTTCTGAAAATCTTCTTGACAATTTCACAAGAGTTCAGTGTAAAAAGAAAAATACACAATGAAAAAAATAATAAAACTAAAAACCTTATCCCTGCAATCTGATCTTGTCTTCATGATTTTCATGTTGAACACTTTTAAAATGTCTCCTCTTCCTCTTGCAGTGAGTCATGTTAAATGATTGGCAAAAAAGACAGATTACTGTGTCAAGGATTTTCTTAGCCACTGGAACAGTTCTTCCTTATAAAGCCTTTGCCACCGCACATTGGCTTCCACTGTTTCCACAGCGCGAGAGAAAGAGACAGCAGCTCCCCCTTCGTAACTCTTTATAAAGTTCTTTAGCTGGAAATACAAGTTAACAAGTTAAACTTGCAGCAACTAAAGAAAGCAAATATTTCCAGTGCACACAAATAAGTCAGCCATTTAGGACAAACTTCTACAATCAATGTCAGTATCAGGTAGAAAGATTTTAATAGGAAATGTATTAAGACAGCAAACTGTCAATTAGATGTGATGCAATTGCTTCACATTGCACTGGAAGATATTGATATGTCATTGCTGGATCACATTAATATAATTACCTCCTTCCCTCCTGCAGCTCAACTGCTGCACTGCGTACATGGCTACTCTAAACTTTTATTTGTACATAAGAAACCAAACTGGGAGCACTGGAATTGCTTCTAATTAAGGTTTATATGCAAATACCAGCAGAAGGCAGCCCTGATGCCCTTTGATTTTATCAAGCTTCAAAACACATTAATTTTATTTTGATGTTCAGATCCTTTTTGGTTATATAACACAGGTCAGTTGTCAGTTGCTGAAAAAAGGAAGGGATGGTTACAGTGAGATGAGAATGGAAAAACAGCAAGTGGGCATGCATTTGACAGTCTTTGAATGCCTGAAATATACTCCTTCCCTTATGAGAAAACTTTGATCTTTTTTTCTGCAGACTGAAAAGGTTCTTGCTTTGTTCATGTGTATACTCAGAGTATAGCACCAGCACCAGAATTATTTTAATCACTGGTTCTGGCAGGTTTTCAATTATTGTTGTTCTTTTCAAGTGAGAGTTGCAAGGTTGATCTGCACAGTAGATTTCAGGTTATGTTGACTTGTACAAAATAAGATGGTTTTAGCAACAATTATGAATAAATAGTTAATTTTTTTTCAAAAATCACTTTGGTTTCTAAATGACTTCTAGCAACAGCTCTGTGTCTGGACTCAAAACCGAAAAGGTTGATTCTGCAACTACCTTATTCCCATCACAGTTAAAAGTATGAAAGGGACCTGGAACCTATCAAAATCAGACTTTACCTATCTCTTAACTTTTTATACTAAGATGTTTACAATAACTGCTTCTTTTAGCGAAGTATAACCAGGCAACTTACCGATCCTATCATAAAGGTGGAAACTAAGAGTACAGAAGGCTTCCTTTTGCAGGCCAGATACTCAAATCTGACCACCTGGGAGGAGGAAACCACTTGTGACTCCTTCCTAAGCTACTGAGGCCAGTAGACTTGAGTGCAGGCAAATGGTTGGATGCAAAACATCAGAGCACAATCAGAGTTCAAGTAATGGTGGCTGTGCTGCATAAGAATCACTGTATGCATTTGGAGCAGCACAGAGTGGACGCTACATAGGGTGTAGCACAACTGCACAACTACTTCAGTCAGAACAGATGTTAACTTAAAATGAGAAATCTTTCCCATCAAAGTAAGAAGTACAAATTATTGTGTTTTCATTTGGCCAGCATATTTGGTTAGCAGATTTTCTCACATGGAAAATACTGCTGCCCTCTGTGGCATATGCTAATGAAGATAGAAACATCCCATCTTCAGTTTCTCATACAATCGTCAAGAGAAAAAGACAAACCTTCATATCCAGCCAAGCACAAAGAACTGTCTGCACAATCCCCCTCCTGACACCACCTCTACACACTTGCATGCTTTTGAGATCTGCTCCTCATCCTTGTGCTGCCCAACAGGTTGGTGCTGCACAGGCAGTTGGGCCCTCGACAGCAGCAGAGAGAACAGTTTCTGGACAACTGTATAGTTGTTCCTGCCCTGCTCCCTGTTTGCAATGAATACAGCCTCACATGACAAAAGTAATTTTAAAATTACCTCTCTTAGTTCTCCTTCAGTATTGAGGAATTCTGTGACCCCACTGACAAGCTTTGAATTCATAAATAATGCTTCTCCATACCTGCATGGGCAAAAAGAAGATACACAGAGAGTTACTGCAAGAGCCGGGTCAACTGAAGGTTAGAAAGTAATCTTCTGTAAGCAAGGGAGAAGGCATAGGACTGATTTTGGGGGATCAAGGGAATAGCACTGGAATTGGGTACTGGTATGTACCCTAGACTGAGACCTTCTTCTAGGCTGAAATGTTTGTAATTATTAAGTCAGTTGCTATTAAGCAGAATGGGTTTAACCACAGACACAGATGAGTGCTCCAGAAGAGGAGAGGACCAAACCACCTCCCACTTAATGGAACAGAGGAGACTGAGGGGGGACCTCATGGCAGTCTACAACTTCCTCATGAGGGGAAAAGGAGAGACAGACATTGTGGTAACCAGTGACAGGAACTGAGGGAATGGCCTAAATTTCTCACAGGGAAGGTTTAGGTTGGGTATCAGGAAAACATTCTTCATCCAGAGTGTGACTGGGCACTGGAACAGGCTCCCCAGGGAACTGCTCAAAGTAGTGACCCTGTCTGAGTTGAAGCAATGTTTGGACAATGCTCTTGGGCACATGGAGTGGCTCTTGGGGGTGGTCCAAGGCAGGGCCAGGAGTTGGACTCGATGATCCTTGTGGATCCCTTCCAACTCAGCTTAGTCTGCCATTCTGTAAAATACAGCTCAAAATATAGGTGCCAATGAAGGAGAAGAGCAGCAACTATGGAGACTTATTCCGAGGAACTCCTTAAGATGTACCATTAAATCAGACTTTTTGATGTGCTGCAGCCTTCTCTGCATTTTTGATTCATCCACCTCATCTACATTACAAATGGCCTCTCAAAACCAGAACTGAATCAAATTTTCTTGTTCCAGTACCTGATAATTAAAATAAATAATGCTGATAGGAATAATACTACCAAAATAATCCCCTGGGCCACAACATAGCATTTCAAAGAACCAACCTGGAATGAAAATTTGAAAGCTTGGGCAAAGAATATTTAAAGGATATGCAGAAGCAATCAACAAAGACCTCTGGCAGGCAATTGCTTTGAAACTGGCTATTCAAATCCTCATGTTCACTTTTTTTTCCACAAGTCTTTTTCAACACTCCAAATGAAGCACTACATCACTACTGACCAGATCACTCATTGAGTTTTACATGTCATGTTGGAATAGTTTGTGGGGTTTGTTGTTTTGGGGCTTGGGGTTTTTTTCAGTCTCCAGCATGAAGAGTATAACTCCATTGAAAACCAGAAGTCAAGTTAGATGTCATTCAGCATAATAAAAGGAATCTGACAAATAGCTATCCTTATCTATATCTGCATGTATGTCCAAAGCAGTGTCTAGATAATCTGAACATGACTGGTTTTAAGATAGGGAATCCAGATCTCCTGTCAGGTAATGTGTATTACCAATAAATATGACTGAAATTATGGTCATCTGGGGGAACAATTCAATTCATCGCCCACTTTTGCAGACTGATTTATAGAATGACTTCAAAATTCAAAGTGAAATGAACTAGCACAGTCACAGCTTTCTGTTCTGCTTCTGTTAATCCCAAATTGATTACCCCTAAATGCTTAGGTACTCTAAGCCACAGTTCTTTCAAAGGGGAGAAAGAAAGAGAAGGACAGCCAAAGAAATAGGTACAAAAAGATGGGGAGGGAAGAGAACTAGGATCTCTTTGATCTCTAGGATCTTCCCTGTCTTAGGGAAGGTTTACACTATATTGCCTGTTTTTTTGAGCTCTTGTGAGGAAAAATGCTGTTAGAGGTATCAAAACTCCTACTCCCTGACCACTAATAAATAAATTTTTCATGGTTATTTCAGCAAGTACATCTCTTTTCCCAAAATTTCAGTCACACTGGCATATACAGACATCCAGAAGCAAACTGTGGGAAGGAGGGATTTCATGGCACTTTAAGCACATTTAGGTTTTCTAACAAAGCCCTTTATTATTTGAGTCTCTGACATAATTGACTGTTTGGAAAACTGGAAGCTCCTCTTGATGGGGTATTTTGACAAGGTTACCAATCCACTTCAGTCAAGCAACCTCATAAAAACAGCTGCAGAGATTTTATTTTTCTTGCAGTCTACTGTAGCCACCAAAGCACAAACACGAAGTAACAGAATTCCTTCCACTAAAAATGATACCTTTATGCATACCTGTGGTGATTACTGCCCATTATGTATACTTGGTAAAAAGTCAGCCATTTACAGCAATTTCTATAGAAGCTCTGCTGGCAAAAAAAGCTAGAAATGTCATCTTTCAAAAAAGTATTTTGCAGGTGTGAAACGTAAGAATAAATAGGAAAAGCTTTTGGTCTTACAAGCGTCAGTCTTCTCACCATTCACAGGAAAGACAAATGCACACCAGAACCAAGGCTCACATGCCTGAACTTCCTGGAAACATTCTGGAGACACAGACTCTCCACTGCACCCTTCCTTCTGTGGATGTAAACCCTCCAGTGCCCCATTTGTACAGGCTTTGCACTTGTGCAATCTCTAGAGGCAGCATAGTTCATTTACTTTGGACAGATATAAATGCCTTCCCAAATGCTGACAAATGATCCAGCACTTGAGAATGAAGGAATTCTTACAGGCAGCTGATGTATTAAATTTTCACACACAGACACATGCTCACAGGATGAAAATGCTTTAGGAGACAAGATAGTGCATGGTCAGGTAACATGAAGTCAAGCACAGTATTTTCAATTCTCTTTTTCAGAGTTGTAGCAGTCTTAGTCCCACAGGTTTCTTACTAAAGACCTGTTAGACACCTCAATTTTTAAGTCACCTGTGTAAATTATATTAGTGACTTTGAAGACTTTATACATCATCAATATGTTCTGGACAATGGACTATGTAAAAATAGGAAATGTTAACAATATTTTGTGGCAATTCTAACTCCTTGACATGCTATGTTTAAAAGTAAGAGGAAATAGAGTTATAATTTAATCCCCTTCAGCTATTTCACTTTACTATCTGAAACATCAACACTTTTTATACTAAATTAAATGGAAAATAACACTGAGATATCACCTTATTAAATTAATGTTTCATACAAAGTATTTTAATTTTGAATCAAATTAAATAATAAGTTGTAATTGTAAAAGGATGCCCTGGGACACAGTCTACTTGAATCACAGAATCCTAGAATGGCTGTGATTGCAAATATCACCCAGTTCCAATCTCCCTGCTATTGGCAGGGACATCTTTCACTAGACTTAGGTTGCCCAAAGTCCAATCCTCACCAACCTCACAGTAAAGGAATTCTTCCTATTATCTAATCTAAACCTGCCCTTCTTCAGTTTGTAGCTTTTTCCCATTGTCTTATCACCACATGTCCTTGTAAAAAGTCCCTTTTCAGCCTTGCCTGTAAGGACCCTTTAGATACTGGAAGGTGCTATAAGGTCTCCCCAGAGCCTTCTCTTCACCAGGCTGTACATCCCCAACTCTCTCAGCCTGTCTCCATAGATCAGATACTCCAGCTGTCATATCACCTTCGTGACTGTCCTTGGCACTTGCTCCAAGAAGTGCATGTTCTTCTTGAACCATAATTCCCCAATAAAGCTTATATTTAAAAAATGCAGTAATGTGGTGAGCTCAAATCAGAAGCCTAAATCATAGAATCATGGAACATTAAGGGATTAGAATGAACCTCAAGGATCATCCAGTCCCAAGCCCCATCCCTCCGTGTGCAGGGACACCTCCTGCAAGACCAAGCTGCTCAAGGCCTTATCCAACCTGCCTTTGAATCTTGCCAAGGGATGGGGTATCCACAGCCTCCCTGGACAACCAGTTTCAGTGTCTCATCAGCATCACAGTAAAAAATTTCTCCTAATATCTAACTTGCTTTTTGTATTTGTACCCATTCCTTCTTGTCCGATCAGTACAGTTCCTGATGAAGACTTCCCCTCTGGCTTTGTGGTTGGCCCCCTTCAGGTACTGGAATGTTGCTGTAAGGTCTCCACGCAACCGTCTCTTCCCTAAGCTGAACAGTATCAAGTTCGTCAGCCTGTCCTTGTAGGGGAAGTGCTCCAATCCTCTTCCCAACGTTATGGCTTTCCTCTAGGCTTGCTGCAGCAGTTCCATGTCCTTCATACTCAGGGGACATTTGAACAGCACACAGCACTGCAGGTGGGGTCTCACGAGAGCAGAGTAGAGGGACAGAACCCCTGCCTTCACCTGCTGCCTACACTGCTTTGGATGCAGCCCAGGGCTGGCTCTCTGGGCTGTGAGTGCACATTGCCAGGTCACGTTGAGTTTTTCATCAACCATCCCCTCCAAGTCCTGCTCTGCAGGGCTGCTCTCAAATCGCTTCTCTGCCCAGCCTGTGGGTGTGCTGGGATTGACAAGACCCAGGCGTAGGACCCTGCATGCTATCGTGTCACGGTTTCACTGAACAGTTCAGGGGCAAGGTATTAATCAGACTGACTCTATCCCAAAGTCTCAGCACAACAGTTCTACTCTACGATTACAAAACAATGCTATTTTCAATATACAACACGTATGTACAGCTTGCATTAACTATTTCATTTCAGTGCACTGACTTTTGGTGATCAAAAGTTCAACTCCATGTCACATTTAGAAAAATCAACTGCTACAATATTTTTGGTGGCTCTGACTTGTGTTTGGAGATCAAACAAGTTAAAGGTAACACAAAGAGAGTGTCGAGCAAAAAGACAAACTCTGTTATTTTCATTTTTAAAAAGGGACAGTAACAGGTCTTTGATGAAGCCTTACGGATTGTTATGAATTCAGATTACAGTGATGCATCGCAAACAAGTGAAATAAATACAATTAAAATTCTAGATAAAGTTAAGCTATTTTAAATTATAACACCCAAATGATTTGGCCTGTAGCATAGTTTGTTAAATATTTTCTATTTGTCTGCACTGCTTAACGTTGTCCACATCTAAAATCACAGGTGTTGGCCAGGTGGTCAGATAAACGTACTTACTAAGGCAGGACACAACTACAGAATATGTTTGTAGCAATACAGATTGTGATGGCTTTATGCCTAAACTCTGGATAAATCCCTGGAGGAACCTGAAAAATTATTTGCTATCTGCAATGGGTTGTGTAATAGTAATACATCTGCCATCCACTTTCTGTGTACAAGTCCAGTTCCTAGAATAATCACACCAAAAGAAGAGATTTCATAATTTTTAAACTCTTCAGCACTCTTACAGCTTTTTTGGAAATGGTTTTCAAAAAAAGTTATGTTCCTGCAATATAAATTTCCAAAACTAATTCCAGCTCAAACCTATTTTCCCAGATGAACTTCTAAAATCCTACTTCCTCTAAAATACTACTAAGTATCATCCAAAACAGCATGAATAATTTTCTGAATTTTTAGGAAAACTGAAACGCAGTGTCTGAGTTTCTTTGACTCTTACTTTGATACCATGAAAGCTATAGGGAGTTTGAACCTGTTTTCACCGGGCACTGGGATTTAGTTGCTTAAATACAGCATCTTAAATATACAATTTCAAATATTCTGTGGTACCATAGTTGTCTCCTCACAAGTCAGAATGGAACAAATTGAAATGCCTTTCCTGCCAATACCAAAGGTGTGACCTGGCATGAGAAGCCTTAAAAACTTGGACACCTGCCTCTGAGAATCAGAATCTCATCCAAGTTGTGGTTCTATTTAATATGCCAGTATCAGGTGAGCTGCTGTGCAATCTTTCAGGCCCTCAGGCTGTCTCTAAAGAACTACAGAAATTTGTCATTCATTGAATTAAAATCAAAATCTTCAACAAAAAGGATTTTAAAATGTTGACTGGACTTCAGAGTAGGAGCATGTAGCACTTGTTCAAAGAGAAAGAGAAGCAGGTGTAAGGAGCAACCTTGTCTCCTTTCTGTTCATCTATTTTTAATTCAAAATGTTGCTCCTCTATTACTTGAAACTCACCTGAAACACAGAGTGGAAAGAAAGGGGATGACATTATATTAACATCCTTTTGAAAACTGAAATGTTTCAAAACGTGCATTCTTTTTTCCACAGCTGAAATATTTTTGAAAATATTATTTTTTCTATCAGACTTTAAATCAGAATTCCTTTGGGAACTGCTGTTTTTTATTGAGGTAAAAACAGGACTGCAGCACTTGACATATAGATAGAATTCATTACCATAAGCACAGACACAGTACACTAATATATATACAGAAGATTGCTAAGAGACAAATGTCTCTATGTGTGTGTGAGATAATTCATGAATAAATGCATTTATGACTCATATGTAGGTATTTCATATTTAGAGACATCTCTATTATGGATTAAAAGAGAATGGACTAGATTCAGGAATTCACACACACACCTATACAATATTTACACAAATTATATCAAGATAAGAAAATTAAAATAAATTAAGAATTTTTATCTTTACCTAGCATTTAGTATTTTCCATTTTTCTCTGAAAAATTTCCAAGCAAGATCCCTTCCGTGTGGATTTCGAGCTACGTGGATTATCACGTCGATTGCATCCTGATCCAGGACAACTTCTGAGTTGAGAGACAAATTCAAAAGTCTAGTGGGAGAGAAAGGAACGTTTAGTTTAACTAACACATTGTCTAACGTCAGTCCACCAGAAAATTTGTGGAAAAAAAAGCTCACTACTGAATTGTTTGAGTCTCCAAGTGAGTTCAGTGGTTTATTTCTATGATTCCAAAGACTGGAAAAAATTATGATTCTGGAAAATCTTGATGTAAAAATATTTATTAAAAAGCTGAGTGCAACTTTACATGTGCACTTTTATAAAATCTCTAAGATCAAATTGGTCAAGACATGGTAAATAAAGGGCATGGTAACAAAAAAAAAACAATAATTATTACAGTATTTTACACATTTCGAATGAACAAAAGAAAATCTGGAACTGAAAAGATAATATGTCTCAATTTTCTTATGCATTAATGCAAAAGTGTAAGATGGTTTAAACAGACAGTAAGCCTGTACTTGAAAAGAAAATTTCTTTCCTTTAAATGAAAGCTCACATGATGATCCATAACTGTTGAAGTGATTATAATTAACAGATTCAAATATAGAATATTTTTACCTGTTGAGCAAGTTTCTGTCATCACTACAAGTTAAGGCTTCTAATAGTATTTTCTTCTCAGAGACTGCTGTGGTAGAATGAAATTTCATCCAAATGAACTCCCATACATCTTCATCCATCAGTGAAACTCCTGTACAGTAGACAATGTCTCTCACATTGAGAGGGATTCTACAAGAGAAATCAGCATTAGCATTTTGGTAAACAAGCAGCCTCGTGATATTGCATACAAAGGGGATCATTTCTGAGACTTCAAAATTATTGTCCAACAGTAATACTTTTTTGAAAATTACATTTGCTTCTCTTTACTGCCACCAACATTTTCCAGGCCATCCTAATGGGCTTTCTAAAGGGTAACACATGCTTGCCATTTTCTTCATAATGCTGTCACATTGTCAAGAGACTATAAAGTATGGTCATGTCGTTCATCAACTCATAATGTGCCATATAATCACAGGTAACATAAGCTCTCCAAAATTAGTATGGGATCTTCTCACTCCGTTGCTGGGCTCTATGCCAAATCTCTTGCTCTTTTTGTCCTTTGCACTGTTTTGCAACAGGACCTGAGCAGACAGAAACTCCTCTTTGCTTGTGCTCTTTGCTTCATCTTCGTATAGGAACATATAAGTAAGAAAGGATGTGCTGTGACAATGTTACTTAAGCATGATATTGTTAGGAGTGAAGGAAACAGAAAGGGGTTTTTTTCAGCATATAATACTAGTACAAAACCAGCTCTGCCATAGGATGGTTGAGAACTGTGTTTACTGCTAAATAAATATCAACTGAAACTATAGTTAAATTACCAAATTCAGACCTAGTGTATATACAGTATGTGCATATGTATAGTTTTCTTCTAAAAAGGTCTCAGCTGGGCTTTCAATTTCCTTGCTTATGTTTCCCATACAAGCATAGAAGCTGAAACATTTGTGCCACTGTCCCATTAGTTCAGGTGGGAACTGTGGGCTGGAAGGACTGTCACTCTGCGTTTGGCTAGTACAGACACAGCAGCAGATGTACCTAGAAGTAGATGTCTAACCCCAGAACAGACAGCACTCCTCATGTTTAAAATTTACAGTAGAACGTATCAATTCAAAGAGCTTTCCCAGCTAGTCCATTTTTTACATTCTAAAGGCCAACATCAGCAATTTTAGCAGCAGTGTAGTCAGTAAGCACAGGATCACTTGCATCTCTGGGAAGGAAGGAGACCATCAGACAAGTGATGGAGCTGATCCCATGACCACAGCCTAGATGTCACCATTTTCCTTGCTAAGAAAACTCCACTGCCACCAAATCAGTAGTAATATACTGGCAGTGCTGCAACAGATCTAGTTGCTGTCATCCAATCAACTGCTCCAAGGAAAGTTTTAGGTCTGTACCTACAAGCTAAGTAATTAGGACAATGTGAAAAAAATCAGCCCCTACACCAAGACATCAAACACAAATACTGCTTTTTAAAGACTTAACTTCAGAAACTACAAAATGTATAGCCGTGAAACACTACAAACTACTCCTGTGAGAGGCCTGTAATCAGCACTGTAGACAGGGGGGGTTCCTCTTGTGGAAATGAAGATTTCTTATGAAAATGTGAAAGTAATTTCTCTTTAACTATTGCCCCTACAGAGAGTCCTCTAATTGAATTTTTCCCATTTGTGGGGATTTTTGCTTTTTCATTTGTCCAGTCATTTTGGGCACGTATTCTATCATTATCTAAATATCTGAAATCTCTCCAGTCTACAGGGTTTTTAATATTATAGGTTCCTGGAAAATTGCAGTTCCAAGGCACTAAACCAGCATGTGAATATTTGCCCCTTGTATTAACCAAATCAAGTGGATAAAATTACCATTATTTTGATACTGCTTGGGTTTTAAGACCACAGAACACATCCTGTTGCTAGTGAAACCTCATCTGTGCCTTCAAGGCTGCTCTCATTTTTAAAGAGCTAATATGATTGATGGGGGCTTCAGAAGAATAAAAATAAACGTTTAGGAGCATCACTTTAAATGGTTTTAATTTGAATACTGATCCAATTTATTTAACTTTATTTTTCTTGCATGGTGAGAATGAAAGATGTAGCTAGCTGAGATCATTTAAAAATTAAGCAATTTGGGAGAAAAAGTTAAAAATTAAACAGTTAGGGAAAAGTTAATTAAAATCATTCTGTGTCTTTACAGGGATTTCTTTTTTTCAAGAGTGAATTATAAAGCTCTACAATGAGCTAAGAATAATGTTCTAAGTCATAATTAATTGGTACATATTTGCTCCCATTTAAAGTATGTCCTAACAATTGAAGATACACTTATAAAATTGGACCAAAATTATTTATCTTCTGGGGAAATTGTGTTCTAATTTTTTAAAATGTACATGCACACAGTTTAGACAGTTCTTTGATTAAGTAACAAGTTTCAACACCATTTAGGGTACTATTTGACAAAGAAAATTAATCACGAACATTATTCTTATTTTTGCAACAATTTAACATTTAACTTAAGCCTATTTTTCTTGATGACTTTATTTATAATCTTTTTAATAGGTTACAAGACTCAGATAAGAAACAAGAATGAAGTATTAGTACTTTGTTGGCAGATCCATAATACAAATTCTATTATAAAAAAGAACACCACACAGCTCATTTTTAAAAAACTTCAATCCCAAATTTTATACTCCCATTCCCTATTACAAACTCCAGGAGTCATGCTGCTGGAACCACTGTGCAGAAAGAAGAAGGGATGATCCTCTAACATAGCACATAGCCAGTCTAAAGAGAGAGGGCTGAACTTCCCTTTGAAAACTAAGGCACAGAGCTGTAATGGGCTTGACATTCAGGCATCTGTCCCATCTTGAATTCAAGGGACATTAACTGAGGATGTGATGAGTAGTCACACAAGGTGTCTGGAGGAAAGCTATGAACAGTCCCTGTCCCAAGTTTCAGGCATCATAGAGGTCTGGCAGAGGTAGGCAGAGAACGCATCATCCCTTGAGTGACTGTTACTGCTATTGCTGTTCCCATTCCTGTTGGAGATCCCCCACAAGTGAACATTCAACCAGCATAGTCAAACTCTTCAACACTGATTTTAATGACTGAGATATAAGTTGATTACTTCTTTGTGGCACTAATCCCCGAGTAGATATGCTTTTGTCCATTCTGGACAGTTTTTGAAACAAAAATATGGTAGTTTCTGATCAATTGTTTTGCAAAGTTGTGGAGCAATCATCCCTAAATGAGAAAACAGGAGACTAATCCATCTAAAGTCTAAGGATTTCAAAGTAATTACTGCTAATCCATACTCACTACATATAGGGTCATTTTACTGCTGTGAAACATAGCAAAAACATTGCCTGAACCGGTTGCCCCATAACACCCAGTTTTATCTTTCACAAGATGAAGTTCTCCCCATTTAGACCCGATGGTCTTTCAGAGTGCAAAGTCCTTGATTAACTGGTGCACTTAACAGTGTTTTCTTCCTCCTTAAGTTTTATTGACTTGAGTGCAAGATTCTACTCAAATGTTGTAACAACCTATTAATTAGAAAATCACTTCAGCAACATTGGCTCAGGTTAGTTGGCAAAGCTCCAGAAACATTTCAAAATGCATGAATAGCTATGCCTGATTTTTTCAGTAATTAAAACTTCTAGAGGTTGCGAACACAGAAGAAGGGATTCACTTTATTTTTTTACATTTATCAGACACTCGTGTGAAAAAAATTAAAATAACTCTCATTTTTTCATGTTTGCTGCTAACAATTTCCAAAAATAGCTGCTAGGCATCAATCCCTTGAAAGAACTCAGAGCTTCTTCCAAGAAACTAACAAAAGTAATTAACCTATTGGCCATGTTCTCACAAATACTTATGTAGGCGGTTAAACTTAAGTACAATTCTAAGTTGTTGCAAGACAGTAGCATTACTTGTGTCTATGTGGAACACAGAAATGGAATTATCTACCACAAGTAAATAGATACAGAAATAAAGGAGGAAGAAAAGGAAAGAAAAAATGCTTGTTTGGAAAAGCTTTTGATTTTCTATCACCTAAGCCAGACTTCATTGAAATTACTTCAATTAATGAATGGCAATTTGTTATTTACTGCTCCCTCAAAGTCCCTTAGAGACATGCAACACACTCCTATACATGCCTGCAATTGTTTTTCTGGTGGCATTTCCACTGAGCTGTTAAAGGTGCATTCAAGTAAGCACACTGCCAGCTCAGGCAGGTGGATGTCCATTAATCCATTATTCCTTGTAGAGGAAATACAAAATCTGCGTGAACAGGTGTGGAAGTTCACGACCCACAAATTTGGCTTGTTGGTTATCACTATCTTTCAAATTATGTGATGGAAGACATTTACTTCATTATTTATATCCTTCTTAAGATGATAAAAAATTAACCACTGTTCCTAACCATCACAGCATCATGACAGAAGTGAAATGGCAAATAGAAGTCACTGAGAAAGCCCATATCTACATTATTACACTTTGGAAGATTAGATTAAGTTGTTTAGCATTACCTAGTAACCAGAAGTGGTTCACTTGTAATGCAAACAACACAGAGATGTGTTCTGACTTGAAACCCACAGACAGAACAGGAAAGCTCATCTCTTATTCTGTTTTCAGTGTAGCAGGGCATCTTGCCCCCTGCAAGAACTTATCTGCTGCTTGTTAACTAGTCAGATATCTGGAACAGGAATAGCTGTCTTTTAGAGAGTTCTTTTGGCACCATGGGATGAACAAGAGTCTGGCACCTCCCAAATGTCAATAAACATCTTAACGTCGAAGTGAGATCTGGAAGATAAGCTGGATTTCTCACTGATAGATGCCTCACTTTACAAATTACAAAAACTGCACCAAACTCTCACAAAGTAGAAATCCTCTACACATTCCATGGAAATGTGTGGAGTTTATCCCATGAGGAGGGATGCTTGCTTCCCAGTTACTGCCACGGAGATGGAGCGAAGGAATCGGTGCATTGCCATCATTTCGGTGGTAAGTTACATTTGACTCCTAAGGAATTCTATCTCTTTTTATAGCTTCAATATAGGTATCTTGATGTTGTGCATTGGCTTACGTCATGCTATAATCTACTAGTAGTTCCTTTTAGTTTTTTTACTGTGTAGTAGGTAAGTCTGATTAAAATCTTTTGTCCGTTATCTCCTATCTGTTAAATAAATAATTCATTTTATTAAAATAGACCTTATCTGCCCTCCTTAGTAGCTGCAGGCCAGAATTATTTGTTAGATTTAAACTGTTGCCGAATTCTGAAGCTAGAACAGGACTTGAAGCTCCTGCTGGTCCTTCGACAAGGCCCCACTCCAAGATTTCTCAGAACAATCTGGATTATTAAACCAGACCAGTTTTAAAATATCTGTGTTTGCATTCAGAATCGTCCACCAGTCTCTACTTCTCATCATTCACAAAGACAGACAAATGCAAACTTCATTAACCTATGGGTTACAGAATGGATGCTGGGTTAGCCTAATTCGGTGCAGCAGCCTGCACTCCCCCCACTGCAAACACCATCAAAATTGATCAGTGTGCTTGTGACAGAAGATTAATAGTAGAAACAGTAAAAACTGCATTAAAGCTAAAATCACCTCAAAGTGATATGACATCAGCATCAGTGAAATGCATTTAGTTTTCTATTCACATTTACATCATCCTGTTTAAGTTTGCCCCAAACAAGAATACATCCACAGTCAACTTTGCCAGCAGAAATGTATACATGGCAACCTGTAGCTGATGTATGGCAAGAGTAGCTGGAAGGTAACTGTGGCTGCACCCACAGAGATGTTTGCAGAAAACATGCTCATGTCTATGAGTAAGTTTATGCTTCAAGTCATCATGGTGTGTATTTGAATATTACACCTCTGTTGTCACCTGTCAGGAGTTTACATATTTCAGCTCTCCATGCATTCTTTCCTGAACTTCAGAAATACATGTTTACTCAACCTATCCAAGACAAGAAGTCTGAAAATGCTAATCCTCTTAGAAACATGTTTTTCTTTCAGAACAGATGCAGTGAAGGTTAAAGGGGTTAACAAGGCTGATTATTAAGCTCAGGCAGGCATTGAATGGTAATTTTGTTAATTTTTTAGGCTGAACCACAATGCTGTTATATCTAAGGAGTGTGAATAATGTATTTCTTCACACATGAAGGCTTCACAGGGATGAGCTCAGTTAAATGAAGGAAGAAGCAAACATCTTTATTTTCCAACAGTAGCTTGTCTTGTACAACATCCTGCTGTTGACTGAATCCCAGTAACTTTACATTCTCAAACTACAAGGAAAATTTTAACATAGTTGTAAGTTTTCTACTCTGTTTGTATTCTTCTGAACATCGACATGAAAGTTTCAAGGGTTTCCATTGTTTCAGTACAGGAGCAGCATTTATCCCAATTTTAGGGAGTAAAAATGATTGTTTTAATATCATGATCAAGTCAGAAGTAAATACAGCCCTTCAAGCAATCAGTCATTTTAAAAAAGAGTAAAATTACTTAAATTCATTGATTAAAACACTTGAGGTGTATCCTCAGATCTTCAGTAGAAAGAAATAATGACCTTTTTTTAACACCTGCAAGGATTAAAATGCATCAATTCCTAAACCAGCAAAACAAGATGTTTCCTTGCAGTCTCTTCTGCTTCTGATGCTATGTGTTGGTTTGCTTCTTGTTCAAATAAATTTCTTTCCATTGCATTTTGCCTTGAAAAAGTGCTCATGAGCAATACCACCTGAAGCCCATGACACACTAAGTATTTCTGGTATTTCAGGAACTGAAGCTCCTTTTCCCTCAGATGAATGCTCTCTCTTCTTTAGACTGGAGAGCTGTATCATTTCTCTTGCTAATGAACTCAATTCCAGTGGCTGAGCTGAAGCTAGAGGAGGGAAGTGTGTGGCAGCACCTTAATACTGTCCCAAATACCTCACAGACAGGGCAGCGGGCTTGCTTTCTGCATTGGCAGATGCAGGGCCAAGGTACTAAACTGAAGCACAAGCAAACTGCTGGAATCTCAGCACTACTGTTTGAAATGGTGTTGAAGAGAAGCTTCCCTGCCTGCTGTGTTGGAAAAGAAAAGGAGCAGTCCTTTTCCTGCTTTAGTGACAATATTGAAAAGCATCTTTTGCAAGGACCCCATACTCTACAATTGCCATTCATGTATTCGTTTGATATAGGTATCTTACTACCTGCAGCGCTGGACCCTTAGAGGGCCCACTCACACTTCAGAACCTCACATTAAGAGGCTCTTCACAGCACAGTGGCTGCCTGCAGATGCATTTTGAGAGGCCCCTAAATCCCCCTGTAGGAAGCATAACTCTGATCATCTGATTCTGCCCTGAGCCAGGCATCCAAAAATGAAGCAATGCCTAAGTCACTTCAGAAATTCAAGTTTTCACAGCCTCTCAGCTGACTTCCACTTCCATGCATAGAGCCTAGTGTTGTAGCTCACACATACTTTGGGTTTTTTCACTAATTCCAGAAGAAATCTGCAGCACTTTAGTTGGAAATCTAATGGCTTTTTCAAACTGTAGTGGAAATACAAAGAGGACCTCTGTTTTTGTGCTAAAAATGACTATTATTTTACTTGGTGAACAGTGGCAAATTATTTGCACAGTAAAGAGTATATAATTACAAAATACTAACAGTATCTAGTATCACAATTATTTCACTTTCTTATTGTGAAGAGTAGATGGTAATTCATTTCTGGACCTACCAGATTAAATGTAATTACTAAAAACCACAGCAATTGCAAGCATATGCCAGCAAAACAGAGTCAGATGTTATTGTACTCAACACTTCATCCAAAATTAAATATTACAAGTAAAACAGGAAAAACATTTCAAAAGAACATCTAAAAAGTTATAGATTAAAAATGTGGCTAAAAAAGTTATGAATGTTAGCATTTCTTCAGTATTATTAATAGCACATTCTCTATTATAGTTATTTCAACTTTAACTGCAGTAATTTCCAGGGAATCAAAAACCTTCCTTATATGATTTGCTGACTGTACATTTATGTGATATTTAATGTCACATTTTAATTTAATACTGAGTTAATTTTCAGTTGATTAAAATCTTGAGACACAACCAAATTCCATTGTCTCTACCAGTTTGAAAAATTTGTGTCATCTTCCAGAACAAATTTTCTGGGAGAGGATGGATGAAAATGTTGCAAATTAGCCTTTATTTTTACTGTCACAGTGACATTAAAATTTTATCTATATATAAAAAATCTCTGAGCTCTCTGGAACTCTGTTTTTGTGCTCTGGCTATGCAAACCCACCAAAACCAGGCTTTCTACAAACATCAGTCACATGGTTCTGTTTCAGAAGAGGGAATGTCAAACCCAAGAACATTTACAGTAATTGCTGCTAGGGAATGGAATAGGCAAGGATACATGGAGTTTCTGTATCTGTCATCAACTTTTCTCACCAGTTGTCAGAGAAGTCTGGAGAAAGAGGAGCAGCAAAGGAGAGGAGTTTCCCCTTCTTTGTGTAGGAAACAAGCTCTAAGGGAATCTTACAGGTTCTGAGGTGGCTGTTTGCAGCAAATTCATAAACAGCTGTTAACGGTACCAAACTGAGCAAAGCACTTGACTGATGAGAAAGAATACAAAATTGCTTGCCCTTTGCACTTGAGCTAGTTACTGTCTCTGAAGTTCTAAAAGAGGCAGAACCATGACTCAAATACCATGCTAATTAAATTCTGATTGTGGAATCATCAGTTTCTTGGTAAAAAAGCATTAAAAAAGATCCCTTGCTTTACTTTTGGGTTTCAGTCCAAGTTAGCTTAAACTGAGTAAAGGTGCTATGGGGTAGCTCTGATTCAACAGGATCTGAACATTCCTGAGAGAACACTGACATACCCTACAAATGCTGTTACTGTGAAACACAAACTGATTTTATGTTGACGGAGCTGCTATTACTAGCAGTCTTTGTAAAATTGTTTCATTATAAGTAGATAGGAAATGAGTTTTGCTCATATATTAGTTACATTCAGGATGTGAGACTGCTCTGAGAAAACTGGGAAATTCTGGAGCGTGGGACTGAACAAATCCTACAATCTTAAAAAATAAATAAAAATGTGTCTCTATCTTCTTTTCCAGTTGTGCCCCTATTTATCAGCTGACTGTCAATCTCTATTCTGTAATTACATTATTTGCTGCAGCCATTTTTCAAAACTGTGCAGCTCCTTTGAGAAACACATTGCTTTAACTTAGTAGCTATTCTCCTCTGCCCTGCTGGTGCTTTTATCATAATACCCATCATATGCTGGCAACCACAATCTTCTGCTACCAAAAATGGCCCCATTGAAAGGCTAAGATAAATCTTCAGACAGCTCCTTAAATTTATTCCTTTTCTCTCTAGCTACTGTTAGTAAAGCAACAAGCTTGTGTTTTGTTATGTCTTTCTTTTCTGATGCCTCCTTTCTTAATCCTATTGCAAAGACACAGGCAGGTAGCTTTGCATGGTGACAGCTTTTTTAACACTGAATAATCTACTGCTGTGCGTGCTAATAGGTAATGCTAGGTTTGATTAACTAATTTTGCAAATGAATATCTAAGTAAATTACTTTTGCAGACTGTTTCCAATGATTCTTTCTCTTTAATTGCCTCTTTGAATAGCTTCATACTGATTGTTGCTGCTTATGATAAGAATTCATATAACACCCTGGGGTATATATTTCATAGTAAATATATCTGGTATAATTTTACACAAGTAAAAACCCTCCACCTCACACACATCTTACTTAAAGTTACACAGTCATTAGTTTTGAGCTATTTTTTCCCCAGAAGTTTCAAAGTCATATAGGAATATAATTTCTCTTCGTGGCTGGTCTTAAGAGACATTTGGATACTTATGTAACTGGGTTTGCCCATAAAGGATTTTTAAAGATTACGATTGCAGACAGAGATTAATTAATTAATTAATCAAAACAGCAGTAAGTTCAAGAAATCTCTGAAAAATCCTGCTTGCTTGCATGGCTAGAGATCGGATCCTTTTGCCAAGCTAATACAAGGTTGCAACTAAAAACGAGAGAATTTTTCTCATATCTTTTTCTTTTGTACTTGAAAGTAAAATATTCTCTTTTAAACCAAAATATCATGTGATGTTCAACTGTGTTCAGTGCAAATATTTCACATAATCAGAAAATCCACTATTCTTTCTAAAGAAGTTGTGGTCTTAACCCATACTCTGCATTCATCTCATTGTCCAAATATGACTACATGCTTAAATAGTTGAAATTTCAGTTATTTCCTATTTCTTAGATGCTTGTCTTTAAAAGATAGATTTCCTACACTATCCATAGCCCATGTTCCTTTGCCTCAGCTGAATAAACCTGTGTCTTGACAGCCTAACTTACATATTTGCTGTCAAACCACCACAGTGCTGCTAACACTCAAGGCACCTGCTCTAATATTATCTGCACTCTGAAACCTTACATGAACTTTTCATGTATTCCTGAAACACATTAATTTTCAAGTCTTCACCCTTACATACCTTGTAACATTTCCCTCCAACACATCTCCTTTCTTACTTCTCAGTACTTCTGTCTCTAACCTCTCTCACTTTTTTAAATGTTTAGCACCTTCTGCTCTCTTAATCCAACACAGGTTTCATGTTTGTCTGACATCATGGTGTTCACTCATTTTTCTTTCTTTAATCCCATCCATAAAATCCACCTTCTCATCTTCTAGCGCAGAATTATCCAACAGTAATTTATCAGGAGTGGGCAGACTCCTCTCCACCAACTCATATATGCAAAGTCAAACAATTCATTCTGAACCCCCACAGACATTTTTAAATGACAGCCAGCAACCTCAGCTTCCTCCTGTAAATAAAACCTTTGCAAAAGAGGGCAGAGCAGAGGGCAGGCAGGAAGGGAAGAGCTGTACTGCTTCTCAGTAAAAGGAATGTGAGACACACATTTCAGCTCCACTTACCGGTTCCTATTGCTGGAAATCCAGTCAGAGATCAGCGTGGCAGCCTGCTGGTGACAGTGTTTGTTCCCAAAGCTGCAGGCCAACATGATGACTTCCCTACGCAACTCTCTGTCCAAATCAAAGAAAGCAATAAGGCTGCATTAACAAATGGGTTTGAATGTTTAGGAAAAACTATTTCTTATAACAGTGACAGCAACCAATAGTCGGGCAACATAGCAAATCTGGCTTTACAAATCTCAGTGTCAGTTTAATGCCTGCAACAACTGAAGAAAGGTCATGGATCAAAACCAGTCCCCATTTACAATTAGGCACTCTTCCTGACCTCTGTGGTCACATGAGTACAAGTTCTTAGAAATACAGTATAGTCAGATATTAAGTTAGGGCTTAGGAAATCATGTTCTCCCAACTTAAGAAAGAAGAATTCATCTCACAGCACCTTTCTGCTCTCCTTGCAGAAAAGAAAAACAGAAGGGTGACAGAGCTAAGGAATTATGACTGATTTATGCTAAACATGAATACATTTTAGTAGGATGCATCCATATATTTCACAAATAAACAAGTAAATAGAACAGTACTCGTGTTGGTATGATGCTTGAACGAGTGATTTGTTTAAATTGTTTGTTGGCCATCCAAGCTTCAGATACATTGATGCCACTTGTCTTAAAATATACTCCTGAGGAGAAAAAGAAAAGTATATTTCATGTTAAAATAACTTATTTTACTTGAAATTGAAATATTGTTGACTAGTGAGGTTTGGACACCCTTTTTACCCTCAAATAATGTCCAATTCCAAAGACTTAGCAAAGCTACTTGTCCATTTATAATCTTCCTTCACTGCTATAGTAAGAAGCAATATCTAGACAAACTACTTGATTAGATGCCTAGTATAAGACAATTTATTAATATAAAATCCACAGATTTCAAAGGTTTATTACATGCTACTTTGAACTCACAATGCACAGCTGAAAAATTACAAGAGTGTCAATATCTTAATTTCTACTTTGTGGCCAATCTTGACTACACTTTGCATGTTCACTTTTAAAAGAACACGGTTTTAATTTCCATAGTCATGGAAAAAAACGTTATGTGGGTACAGTCAATTGACTTCAGAATACATAACCATGTGGCTGCAAATAATCTTTGTACACTTAATGACACTATGCTTTAAGTTTAGGCTCCTGGTGTGCTTAAGGAACAAAACAAGCACAAGATATATTTTAGTGATGTCTACTTTTTACACAGAGGACATATTTACATATTCTGACCAGTTTTGAAGAAAACCACTGTCATTGCATTCAGCATAATCTTTTGCCAGTGGAATTCACCAATTTGAAAAAGAGAACCGAGATCCACAGAACTGCATAGGAAAGCATCTATTTTATTACTACAGATGCATAGGCATGTATATATGTCAACACAAAGGAAGATTCATACTGCAGTCTTCTCTAGCAGATACGTTATTCTGTGACTAAAAAGACTTTTTATTTCCTCTGCTATCACCTCAGCTTTCAAAACTCCATCAGTAGTGATAAAACATAACCCAGCTGTGAATTTTACTGGGTTTATTTATTAAAATTGTGTTTTCTTTACACAACCATGTTTAAAAGTGAAATAGCAATGGCAGACTCCTAAGAATTTTCAGTTGAATTTTCTTTGAAGTTAATAACAGACTAAATATGCAAACTATTTCAACTGCATTTTACATTATGCTCTGGTTTGCATGTAGGCCTTAGTATATGTTCTAAAAAATAATTTTGCATGTCATCAGATAACTCTGTGTATATGTATTTGTTTGTGTGTATCTATATATCTATATATGTATTAACTTCTACATATATACATCCAGTCTAACTTTCTTCTCTCTGAGCATGGTGCCTACAGTCACATACAAACAAACACTTAAGAAGAAAAAAGCATCCTTAGGCATTTCAGGCTTTAAAAAGCTCCTTCATTTGAAAGCTTTACAACATTACATAAGGTTACTGTATGCTGGCCATTGAAAATATATAGACTACATAAAAAACATAGTGAATAAAAACCCCAAGTGTTCATAATTGTCACTGACTGCAGTCAAATCCTGTGTACTTCATAAACCATGCTTCAGTGTAGCTTCAGGTGAATGTTTAAATATTTGCCAAGTCTATCTTAATTATCTACTGCGAGCTATTACTGCTGTCCCTTTGGACACAATTATGAATGGGCTTTTGACTCAACGGTGATCTAATTCTTGTTAATTAAGGTAACTGTATTGAATTCACTACGGATTTTGGGATGAAATAATGACTACAAATCTTTGCTTCAGTTGCATGTATTCAATTCATTCTTGCCTATATTTGCTATTCTTGCTGATCCTGGGCACTCACTTAGATATCACCATGGAGCTCCTCAAAAAAGAAAATCTGGCAATAGAATACTTTGACTCTTTTAAGCGAAATACTTTATTTGCCATGGCATTTTACATGAGGGATAATTACCTTTCCTTCTTCTAGTCACATATGCCTCAAACAACAGTTATCACTGTTCAAATGCAAATGAACCAAAGCTTGATAATTGCTATGTTTAAATAAAGAGTAATTAGGAAGGAAGTTAATATCCCTAGGTCATTTACAGTATCTGACTGGGGAACAGTTCAAATCTTGGCAATAGTATGGGAGAGTAAGAGGCAAAACGAAGAAAGGCAGGAAGGACAGACAGACGGAGAGATTGAGGAGAAGAAGGAAGGGAAGAGGAAGACTGTATCTCTTACATTGAAGATGTTGTAGCTTTCTGTACGGTCCAGCAATTTATCTAGAGGATAAAGAGCTCGGCTGGCAGCATGCCAAGGCAGGAAATCTTTTTCTTCTGAAAGATACCTCATAATCTCCAAAGGAATATTCTGAGGCAAATAACCAGCTCTGCACAATAAAAGAAGTTTGTATTTAATTAGTTTTCAGAAGATATTCACGATGGGGCATAAACAACTTCTTTTTTCCCAAATGAAATTAAAATGTAGAAAAAAATTATAAACTCATCACACTTTAATGACATAAAAATCATCCTTATATAAAACCAGCAACCTGCAGTCTCTTCCAACACATAGAAGAAAACTGACGTGACAAAGTAAGGCATCAACACACATGAAAGAAAACCAGACAAGCTATCCTTACTTTGAATGGATTCCTTTGGTTATGAAAGACAAGAATGAAGAAGTAACTGCCATTAAGGAAAAAAAAATAAAAAAATACTCAAAACAAAAAGGAAGGTGTTGCTTTGTTCACTTTTAAGACAGAAAGATGTCTGCATGAAATCAACAACCTACAGCATTTTGCTTGAGAAAACATTTCTCCTGATTATCAGCCATCAAAAGGAACTAGTGCTGAAGAAGAAGCTTCAGTTTTATAGTTATTCACCTCACTCTTTTCCCTCTCCTTTAGAACTGCCTTGTCTTCTATCCACCTTATGCCACTTTGAAAGGACTTATCCAGTGACATCACTTTGGTTCAGGGTGTTCCAGCACTTTGCACATAAATTATAGATTTTTCAGGTATTTACAAATCAACCAGCTAAAATTTTGTCCCATTTTTTTGCCATCATAAAAGACCTCCCCCTGCATGGTAAAGAGCTTAGGGGGGGTACAGGAAGGGTTCTGAAATTATAGCTTTAAACGTAAAATGCAATACAGACACAAGCATTTGAAAGTTACTTTAAAAATCAAATACATAAAATGCCAAGCTTTAGATTTTGCTCTCACTTTCTTTTTCAAAACAGCACTTTTTCTTCACTATCCAGACTGCAGAAACAAAGTGCAACCCTGTGGGTGTGAACTTTCCAGAAACACATTGTCTGCTCTTCTCCTGATGCAGGTGTTTAAATCCAAAAGGAATCAACTATCTACCTAGAGAGGAGATAATGATTCTCTTTTCATTAAACAGTTAAAATCAGCAAGGTAGATTGCACAAAGTCCAATTTAATAGGCTACAGTATGATATAGTTTCATAGAATAGTTTTTCTCCTTCAGTGGCAAGTGTTCTTATAATTTCCATCAATGTGGAAGAAATGCAAACATAGCAAACAAATAAAATTACACACATTAGTACAGAAATTAACCACTGAATACATGTTAATATAAATTTTTATCTCTGCTGTAATAAGATGTAAAAACTTCCTTCTTGCTTGGAATAGATTCTTTCCTTGCAATGTGCACCACATCTTGCAGGCCTTCATTTTTTACACTCCCTGTTGGAGGATTTACACTCTGTTCCCTTCATATTCTCAGGAAAGAAGTGAGTTCATGTAACAGATTTCAAAAGTATCTATCCCACCCTCCAGTCTGCTTCATGTCATTTTTGTCCACATTTTATCAGCTCTGTTTTCAACTCCAGTTCCAGCACATACTCAAGCATGAAAAACAAGATCACTTGGGGAGCCCACTGTGCCAAGTGAGGAACTGAGCAGACATGAAAGGAAACTGGTAAAGCTTTTAGAGCAGGCAGTGCACAAAGTCCAATGTATCTGAAGACAGAAGGTTACTCCATTTTATAGGTCTTGTTTATGAAGCAGCAGAGTATCATTAAGATGACTTCTATGTCTTAATACTTTCTAAAGCTTTCCAGATGTAATTAATGGGGCCAGAAGCATGCTGGACTAACTGCCATTAAAAATCTTGGAGCTAATGTTAGCAAAGAGGTAACCTAGCTTAAAGTTGCATATACATCATTAGATTCTAATAGAATTTGTGATTATTTTTACTGATAATTTGATTGAAATGAAAAAGTGTGGAGTAAGGAACAAGAGGAATAGCTCTAGGAAACATGCTGCTTAAGGAATAAACAGATTAGTGTTTATTACAGCTGCACTAATGGACATTTAAGTTGATGTTTTGAAATTAAATCTGCCTATACTAAGTGCAAAAAGGAAATCACACTGCAAAACAAACAGATTATTTCTGTTTAAGCTTAACTTCTCCATAAAGACACATAAGTGAACTCAGAGATTGGTCTCTTATTCCTAAGCTCAGAGCTTCCTGATGAGTTTCAAATTCATGATTCTTGGATGATGATATTCATCCTGTTCACAACAGCTGTTACTCTCATCACTCACTGCTTCTAACTTTCAAATTTATCAGACTCTTCAATTATGCCTGACTCTCACTTTTCCTATTGCTTCCCTAAGAGTATTGTGCAACATACACAAACAGATTGTGGCAAATTTATGGTTTTTTCCTGTTTACTCCTGACCCTCCTTCTCTCTCTGGATATGACTCTAGAAGAGCTTATGCACAGTATCATCAAAATCACCCCTAAACCACACATCAACCAATCCATCCCAAGAGAAGGAATGGGGATGAAGGGAGATGAAGGATTCTTGGGGATGAAGAAAGGTTCTTGTCATAATTATATAAAAGACAACAAATTCATCACTACAGATCATGGTTTGGAGAAAAAGTGATCATGGCTGCTACAATTAATGTTAAACTCCTCTGTCAGCACATGCTGGGCAGTACAGATGCTAAGACATACCTCTGAGAGAACTTAAGCAGAGATATATCCATATCTCAAATCAGTGGCAGTTAAAACAGCAACTTTCCTGACGAAAGCGTAAGTGCTTCAGGAATAATACATTCCTTGGCAGAATGTTCTTTATATTTTACATTACTTTACTTCATGGATACCCACAGAAAACCATGATAGCCCCTTTTACCCTAGTCGCTAAGCCATGTTTATGCACATTTTACTCCAAATACACAGCACTTCTAGACTATTTGGCACTAAATAGCTTCTGTCAAGAGATAGTAAGTACATTTATTGTTTCACTTTTTTGCATAAAAAGTGGCATACAATGTGTATGTCATAAATTATTAACTATACACTACAGTTTTAATACCTTGAGGAGTATTTTCATTCAGTGGAAAAAAAAAATTTAAAAGAAAGATTTCAGTGAGGGTAAGGCCAAACATTAAGACTGCTAACTTTTTACATTCATAGTTGAGAAAATAGGATAAAAGGATAAATTCTCACCCTGAACCATAAAAGAGATAAATCATGAACCATAACATGTAAAAGTCCTGAAATCCAGATCACAGATCTAGGACCTGTGTGAAGTGTCCCAGGAGGTAGCATGACTACAAGTGTCAGCCAGGTCAGCAGAAGACCAAACCTTGATAAAGCAGTGTGACTGTGTGGCGAGCTATGCTCTAATATTCTGCATCTTCACAAAGCACAACAATTGGTTTCTTAACTTTTGTATTTTAATACAATCACACTCTTTTAGTTTGCACTAAAAGCTTGTTCAGTGCTGAGAGTGACTTCAAGACTCCACTTTCCCAGGGAATACTGCATTCAGCAAGATGCACTGGGCTCACCTGAACAGTGACAAAGCTGACAAAGGGTGCTGGCATGATTCTAGGATTCTCCTTCACTAGCCTGGAAGAACTAGGTTCAAAAATGGTTACATAGGATCTGGTCACCAAAAGCATTTATGGAGCAGCACAATAACCAAAATGAGGAAAGAAGAACAGAGAATGTGTCTGTTCTGGGTATCTCTGGGAACTCTTGGAAAAACACAAATCTGTGGAAATGTTGAATAGAAATGTTCCACGATTATTATAACAGTAATAGAAAACTAAAAGTAGCAACCTTCCCATCAAAAGCAAAACTGTAAAATAATTTCCCTGTCATATAATTGCCTAGAAATGTTCACCCAAAGGTACTACAGAGTGTACTCTACATGTGCATCTTGACTTATTACTCTGTCTTTCAAGAAAGTCACTGGAAGGCCAATGACAGAAATCCTTATTTTCTTGTGTCTTTTTAGCCATCAGTCATATTGCTATCTTTAAGTCCAGCAAAATTACTATCAGATATTGCCTGTCAAAGTCCAAATGCGTGAGAGTCAGGGCTAAGAGACAAGGTTCTTTTCTAGCCTAGCCATCTTGGAGGAAAATTGAAATATTGTCTGTCACTAGGGGAAGAACTGATTATGAGCTATACTGAAACCAGGTAACAAGCATAAACACCACAGAAATACTGTGATGTCTGATCTTATGTCTAGTCTGAAACAGGCACAGTTTTCTCTAGGTATGTTTCCAGTAGCCACCTGAGAAACTTAGCAAGCATGTATCAGTTCATTAAAAAACACCACAGAGGAACCTGGGATACTTTTGGCAAGTATTGTAACATAAGATAGTTAACTCAAACAGTGTTGATACATGAACAGTGGCTGAAAGCATACTGATGTTCAGGTAAAACATTTCTCAAGGGCAAGGTTTAAAAGTTTACAAAACTTTATCTATAGTATCTGGAATTAAAAGAGTCTTGAGAACTCATCTAGTGTCTCCCTACCCAAAGCAGAGTCATACCAGCACCATTCCAGACAGAAACTTGTTTTGTTTACACAAGCCTCTACCAATTCATATCATAGGAACACTATTTCAGTACTGCTCTGCCAAGAGGATGTAAGAATAGCATAGCTCTGATCTTTTGCCCTGTAAATATACATAGAAGAGTACCGACAGGTCCATTTCATGTTATATATAAAATGACCTGTTATTTAGATGTCTTCAGTATAAAGTACAAAAAGCAGAATTTCAGATTAGAGAATTTTGATTTGATGTCACAGGTCATAAAGAAAGCAGCCTAGACTTCAAACAGCCTCTACAAGCCCCTCTAAGCCAACTTTCCTCATACTGAGTCATTTGAAACACATGATTACAAAAGCAAAATCTAACCAAAAAGATCACATTTGAAATGCTTCATTGCTTTATCAATTTCCATGTAATTGTCCTAACCCACCCGTTTACCACCATGTAAATTGTTCTGTAGCCACCACTACACATGAGAGCATGTGTTAGAAACTCAGCACCACATGAGTTTTGTCTTACTATCTATGCTCCTGATTTCACAGTTGCCTGTCAAACTAAAGAGAACAGGAGAACAAGAATGTTGAGTGGCAAAAAGATCTGATTTAGACATTAGACAAATTACTTCTAGACAAACAATCTGGTTCAGCAGGATTTTTATGCCAAAGGAGATTGCTGATGATCTATCATCTTTATGAAAGGACAGAGGTGGAAAAAGATTTTTAAAGTTATATGTAAGTATCATGTGGTTTATGATATCATATCATATAATACCATAAGCTCCAATGCTTAGCAAGGTATTATCCTGCTTACACTGAAGAGGTTGCTACAGTGGCCATTGCTACAGATAAAAGAGGCAATTAACAGAAAAAGAAAGTACTGAACATGGTAATGAAATATCCCTCACAAAGATCTCTCAATAAAAATCTCATGGCAATCAAAAATAATCTTCAAATTACATGAGCTTTTAGTGACTCAGATAAAAGCAGAAGATCTAGATCATATTATGAAACATCAGTGTGTATTCAACTGCATTCTGACCTTGATTTGTTCTTTACACTGAGCCACTGAACTTATGGACAGATCCCAGCACATTCATTTTCCCCTTAGGGACAAAGTACCAAATGGTAGTGTAATTGCCAAGGGAAAATTATTACTCTGTTCTGAATTATTTCTGTCATAAATCCAACACCAGTCAAACAGACTCTGTCACAAAAACGACAGGGTTGCCGTACAGTGATGAGAGTCTCACATACAAGGGCACCATAAATTCTTTAGTCCCACCACCCAACAAAGACATTATAAGTCATGTGTTTAAATCAAAATTGGAAAATCCAATCTGGCAGCAAACTCGTCTGCATTACGGAAACAATGGAAATGAGGTGATTTACTTCTGCTGCTTTAAAACCCACCCTGCCTCGTCTGTTTCTTAGAAATGTGTAAAACATGACTAGCTGTTTGTCTGGGTAATTTTGAAGGGGTAAAGTGCAGCTCTTCAGAACACAGATGTGCAACTCAGATTAACATCAGTTCTGCTTCTCTGCATGTGCTATATATGAATAATTAGACTATACTCATTAACTCCTAGAGACAGTTTAAAGTAAGTTAGGATTCTTAACAACTGATTCATTGTTCTACCTTAACAGTCAAGTGTGTGGATTAGAATAACACAGAGAAACTTGCCACTAATGAACATCCACATATAACTGTATCTGCCTTTTTCATTTTTTCAGGACCTGTCAAAGACTGCTGTCTCCACCAATGTATTTAGGATATTCTTCCCCACAGTGCTTTAACAGCAATTCCTTGATAGCTGAGTAAAAACACATATGTTGAACCCTGACATGTCAAAAAAGCTTTGAGTAAGGTGATCCATACAACTGGGAAATTAACTCTAGCAGTCACAGATTTCCCCTTCAACTCCTGCAAGGCTAGAAGTCAATGATTAAAAACTTAGGATGACTGGCATCCATGTTCCCACAGAAGCTGCAGAAATAATGTTTTATCACAGAAAACTAATGGAAAATCTGTAAAAAAGTTTCTGTGATCTACAGTATCAAAGTATAAACTACCTCATCCTTCCCTCCCAGGACGGAGCTGGCTTTATGTAAGGACCAGGTAAGAACTTTAGTTTTCTAAGATGCCAAAGTGACTTGATGGAGGCATTATGATCTGTGCCGGCTATGGACTTCCACATAAACAGGAGCAGAATGCGTATATGCCCTTTGATGAACACAACAGCAAATTTTTGCTTAAAAGATTGTTTTAAGAATTACATTTAATTAGCATTCAATCTCTCAAACATTAGAAGATTCAGAGAGTAAGACAGTTTTAAGTGAAACCTGCTT
Source organism: Sialia sialis (assembly GCA_009812075.1). NCBI lineage: Eukaryota > Metazoa > Chordata > Aves > Passeriformes > Turdidae > Sialia > Sialia sialis. Next base: position 12,479,103 of record VRYO01001878.1, on the reverse strand, counting down.
CTTATTATGTTTTCTCACATGCAAAATATTTAAGGACTCTTCAAGTGACATTCAACTCCACACAAGAGCATTTGAAGCATCCTACAAAGAATAGTTTGAATTCAATGTAATTATCACAGTATTATGTGGCTTAAATTATCTTGCACAGTTTTAGAGTTGCCACATAAGCAAAGACTAATATTAATTTGAATTACCCACCTCTGTTGAAAACGGAAGAAAACCTCAAATATAAACCCCTCTATGCTTGTAAAAACTTGTAGCTCACAATCTCTCCACTCCTCTTCTTCCCCATATGAAATAAAAATTAATTAAAAAGGAGTAAAACAAGAAGAAAATAAATAATCTTACTGCTAAAAATTAAGACTATGCAGTAAGGTATATCATGTTTTTCATCATCATGAGACCATGATTTTTGAGAAGTATGTAATTCACAGTTAACTTAAGTAAAGAAATTTGAATGTATTTCAGGGGATAATAGACATCAATTTCAGATGACTCAATTATTAGAAGTGATATTTATTTTCTTTCTTGGTGAGTTTTGTTGGAAAGTGTAGAATGAAACAGCTCTTCTATTCATTAAGTTGTCAACAGGTGATGGTATCTATGACAGCATGTTTGAGCAGAATCAAAATTGAGCTAGTTTATTATTATGCACAATACCTTTTCATCACTCCTTGTTTACCTGAGATGTTTATAATTGCCTAATGTTTATAATTTGTGTATCAGTCAGCCAAGTGAACTATGTGTTTAAAGCTAGAAACTTCATATGGATAGCACAAAACTTCGATCTTGAGAACACACACATAAAATCAAGATTTGATTGCCAGAATATCTACAGAATTGGATATTCCTTTTCTAAAGGCAATTCCCAATAAAGATATTCACTATAAAAAGATTTTCTTAAACCCTCACCTATTATCGTATTCCCATTTTGCAGAGATGAAGAAGGCACAAACAATTTAAGTGATTTTACTAAGATCACCGAGGAAGGCTACAGCAGAAACATCTCAGGTTTCTTCAGTCCCTGTGCCTTAGTCGTAACACAGTCCTTCCTGTCATTTACTGTTGATTTCTGGGTACAGGAAAACACGCTTCTAGCCAGATAGGAAGGAGCTAATCTATTACAACAATCCAGAAGACAGAGCATACATGGACAAAGACCAGACCTCCTCTAGACAACAATCCTGGTAAACAGCAATCAGATAATCTCAAAAAGTAAGATCATTTCTGAGAAGCAATGGTGCAGTCAGGTCAAAACAGCAGGCTAAACACTGACTAGCCTGTGAAAGCATTTATTTCTTTATGTTAGTGGGCCATCAGTATTGTCTTTTCTAAGTAGAAATGTTGGTTTATGCCTTCATTCGTATACCCTTTGCTGATGCTAGGAAAGTCAGGGTGTTTAGATCAGCACCTCCAGCTTCTCAGTGGCTTATTTTTGCTACCTTAACCAAGGTAACAGAAGGATCTTTTGCTCTCTATTATTAGTTCTGTAAGTCCCACAGACAGGAAAGTAATCAGGTTCCGGGGTAAGGGGTCAAAAAAGCTGCTTGTTTTCAGAGGACAGTTGAAGGAGGTAGAGACTAGGGCTGATCAGGCAAATGTGGGGAAGAAAAAGCGCTACATAAATGTGATAAAGTCCCAGGGAGTGGATGTATGCTTGCTATGAGAGGATAGGCCCCCCAAAGAATGCCACAGGTTTCAAGGCTGTACAAAGACTTCCCCCTGCCCCACCAACACAGATTCCTCAAGTCATATTTGCAGCTCTTAGCTCTGTTTCAAGTACTTGAAGTTGCAAAGAAACCTTCAGTAAGCCCCACTCATGAACTCCTCTTTTTATTAACCTCAAACTCAAGTATTTTTTGAAGCATAATTCAGACCTGTTTCTATTAAGGCTCCCAAAACAAATTTCAGAGACTGTTCCCCTCTCATCACACAGCAGCCCCTGGCAGCTGCACTGTAACAAGAATACATCAATACCAGGCTGACTTCAGAGGCTAGTTTGAACTCTAAGACTATGTGGTAAAAAGACAGTGAGTTAACAACTATTAGCTAAAAATAACTCTGTCACTTCCTTAAAACCAGAGTCAAGTCTTCCTGACAGTTATTCTGAGTTTGGCTAAGAACAGAGTTAACGTAGTTTACAGGATAAAACAATTACTGCTATAATTAGTGAGAAGTACTAGAAATAACTTGGGCAAATTTTGATGGGATATGACTAGACCAAGACATTCCCTCTGCATTAAACACTCTGCAGTCAGACCTACAGGGTCAGTTTTTAGTACATGCTGAAGTGTCTTCAACTTCTTCCCTGACTCTCGGCAGGTATTTTTCTCTTTCAAGACACTCTTGCAGCACCAACACTTCACTGGAATGTGCTGGACAATTTGCTTTATCACCTTTAGCTATGTAACAGGATCAGATGCACAAATGACACATACTACAAAAGCAGAATTGACTTTTACTATGCTTAGTTGCAGGAATTGCTTTCATTTCTCTTGTTAAGAACACGTGCAAATGTTAGCTGAAAGACATATCTTCTCATAAAGCAGATATCAATGCTGTGATATGTCACAGAACATATTTGTTATTTATTGTGATGTGCATATGCAATGAATGATGGCTACCTTAAAATCATTGTAACTTTTTATTTTCTCTAAAAAAGCCACAGCTACTTTGGCCCACTGAGAGAGTATTTATATCAAAAGAAACCAAACAACTTCTGTAGGAAACCATATCTAAATCAATTGCTAGTGAACCATCGCCAAAATTCGCCTGACAGTGAATGGGAGTTACTATGGCATCTGCTGAAATAATTCAGATGAGGCCTCATTTATTAAAACAGTAAATCTATGCCACTATTAATCAAGTGTGATACAAAGTATTGATCTAATACTCACTCCCTTAGCTGGTACTCAGAGGCACTAATTAAGGGAGCTGCATAACACACCTTGTTTTCCTCTGAGTTGAACTACTAGAAAATGCAATCAGGAGTAAAGATGAGGGCTAGAGGAAAACTGCAGTTTCCTAACTTAAACGGATCCTGTATGACTGTTCCTGAATAGCCCAACAAAACAAAGTCAACAACCCTGAATATGGCTGTTGAAATTTTGAAGCATTCTGAAGTACATTAATTGTGCTGAGAATTTCTATCTTTATCACCTACTTATTAACCAGACCCAGCATTTCACATGGGCTCACAAATGCCTTGACTTCTCCTGACATTACAGTGAACAGGACTTGAAGTAACACAAAAAAGTCTAACATGGAACGAATTAGCCCACATATGTTGGAAGACTTCAAATACTACAAGAAATGAAATCTTCATCTCTGTGAAGAAAAACAGCAATGAAGATCATTTCAACTCCATGGTTTGGTTTTGCCATGCATCTATTTCCACCAAGAAAACATTTTTCCAGTTTAGCAGCAGTAATTCCGGATTTTATATGGAAGCGTATGAACTATAGGCTTAGTTACAAGATGGCTCTCAGTTTCCAGAAATACGACCAGCTAGTCATTATGTGGGGTACCATTCAGCCTCAGGTAGCTGAATGGATAAACTGGTTTTTGCCTCAGCGCCAAGACTCCACAGCCAGGAGTCAATTTTTTAAGAAACAATAAAATAGGAGGTCCTAAAGACATGACTTTCCATATCCAAAAGGCTATACTTGATGAAGCAAGACTTACTTTCAAAATTAATTTCTCTCTACAAGTTGGTGAGAAAGTGATCTTGAGTCAGCATTAGCTTACTTCAGTATTTCACTTCTGGAATCAATCTTGGAGTCACATGCATCAGCTGTTAAAGATAAATTTGTGTCAAGGGAGATAATTTGGATTTCTATATTGAAATGTAGGTTGGTTGCCTTTTCCCTAGCCCTCAGACTTGTGTTTTTTATAGAGTCAGCAGAACTCACAGCTTAGAAAGAAACAAGCCACAAAGAATTGTTTAACAGCAGGAAAACTATCATCACAACTCATCACATATCTATTTGCGCTAGGATCCTGGTTTTGGTCTGGTGAAGGAAATTCTGATAGAGAAGGCCATCTACAGCATGGAAGTCACTTAGTTCACAGAAAATTTTGAAGGTACATTTTTTTCTTGTTTCTCATTTCTGATACAGCTCTCCATATCTGTGAAGCCTACAGGGCCAGGCTTCATTTGAAGGGACTATACCTCAATCTGCCCCTAATCTGTGCATGGAAATGGACAGCACTACAACACAGTTGTCCATCCTTGGAGCCTAAGAGCAATTAGCAACAATACCACTTCATGCTTTCTCATTCAGTGCTTACAGAACTGGAAACAACAATGGCTATTTTAGATGACAGTAAAAGAGATATTCACAGTTTGATTCAACACTGATTAACTTTAAACATGAACCAGACCTATTTCTTTCACATAATAGTAGATTAAGTCAACCAGTTTAAATGAGGGAAATCTTTTACGAAGAGCCCATCAAGGAAGAACCAGAGGTGACACAACACTCCTAACATTAAGTGAGTAATTTACCTTATTTGGTTAAGTAGTTTTGAGGGATCAGGTGCATGTTTCTCTCCATTAACTATCAGTGCACTACAGGGTAAGAATGTCAGATTTATAGGTCTACCTTTGGGATGCCTGAAGTAAATTGGGAGGCATCCCACCTCACATAGTCACTAACTGACCCCTCATCCTAAGGAAAGAGAAAGAAGAGAGAAGTTGACAATATTACTCACACTCCTACGAAACAGTGCAACCTTTGTAATTTATTGTAACACTGCTTATCAGAGCTGCCTGATCTGCCCTCTGATCTGTTTAAGCTTAGATGAGAACCACAGTTCTGTTTGTCTTCTCGTGGGTTCTGGGCTTTCTCAGTCATTTTTTACTAGTTTCATTTACTAGAATCTACATATTTTTTAATTCTACTGAAACATTATACAAAGATAAAGAAAAAGATTATATAAAGATAAAGAATCTTTAAGAAGAAGGGAAGAAGGAGTGTCAAAATATTACAGTAATTTCACGAATGTAAGCCGCACCTTTTTCATTGAAGAATCCAGCCTACCCCAGTAGTGCGGCTTATATTCAGGTGCGGCTTATCTATGGACAAATCCCAGTGAAATGCCAACCCGGAAGTGAGAGCCGGCTGGGGAGAGAGTTGCCGCGGAGCTGCTGCCGGGTGGGCAGTGAGCCAGAGCCACTGGCGAGCAGGCAGTGGACCACCGCTGGATTGGCGAGGCCAGCCCGGCTTCGTCGCCTTCACATGAGCGAACGAGCCGCCTTTGCCGCGCTCGCGCGGGCGAGCGAGCCACCTTCACTGCGGCCAGCGCGCTGCCGCTGGCGCTGCCTCCCTTGGAGTGGGCGAGCGAACGCCCCTGCCACCACTTCCCTTCGCGCAGGCGTGCCAGCGCCGCCTCTCTTTGCATGGGCAGGTGAGCGAGCGCCGCTGTGGCATCCCTTTGCACAGGCGGATGAGCACCGCTCCCTGGTGCTACTGCTGCCCGCCGGTCCGGGCGTTGCCATCTCCCGCTGGCAGCCGGCCCCTCCCAGTGCGGCCCTGGCACTGCCTGGCTCCTCAGCAGCACCCCTACCCTGCCGCGCAGGGAAAAAAAAAAAAAAAAACAACAAAAAAACAAATAAACTGCCGCTTATATTCAGCTGTGGCTTATATATGGACAAATCCTGTGGTCTACCTGGTTACCCGGATGTGCGGCTTATATTCAGGTGCGGCTTACAATTGTGAAATTACTGTACTGTTGCTCAAGAACATGGGACACAAATTGCCATAAGCTGTGTTCTGCCAAGGCTACAGTTTTTCAGATCTTAAGGGTATACTGCAGCCAATAACTACACTTAAAAATCTGAAAAACAAATCAGTTGCAACTTTCTTTTGTTGTTGTTATTCCACTCAACTCTCCTTGATGGATATTACACAAACCAAAATACAAGAAGGAAGATGAAGGAAGGTATTTCCATATAAAATGGACCAAAAAAATGCAATTAAAAGCTACGGAGCTTAAAATATTCCTTGGTAGTATCAATTCATTTATGTTGCTTATTTTCAAGAAGTAACTGTGCTGGCCAGTAAAAGGATAATAAACATTTCAGAGGAATGAAATCAAACACACCTCTAAAAAAATAAAATGTGCCATTCCAAAACAATTTCTATGAGCGCTTTCTTTCATTTTTCTCCAGATCTAAATATTATGAAATTTTAATAAAGGAAAGAGCTGCACTTGTTCCACAAACAAAATTAATTAGTAGTATAATGACACAGAAGTAATCATATTAGGACAGATTATTATGATAGTGGAAAAAATGAGTCAAAACCTTTTGGTATTATCTGTGTTAAGTTCAAGAGTACACTAGGAAGTACTTCAGAAGTTTCGAAGAAGGACAGGGCATTTTGAAGAAATACAGCCTCCACAGTACAATAAAAAGAATTCAATTAATTTTTGAAAGCATCAGCAGAAGTTAAGAAATTATGTTTTAATTTTTGCATTATTTTAGCACTACAAATAACAGCTAGGGACTAGAAAAAAAGTACAGTAATTTCACGATTATAAGCCGCACCTTTGTCCTTGAAGAATCCAGCCTACCCCAGTAGTGCGGCTTATATTCAGGTGCGGCTTATCTATGGACAAATCCCATGGTCTACACAGCTACCACGAGGTGCGGCTTATAATCAAGTGCGGCTTATAATTGTGAAATTATTGTATGTATTCCATATTTCTCTTCCCTCTCTCAAAACATGCATGTTTATAGTTGTAGACAAGAGGGTAACACATCATTGCAACTAGGGACCAAAACTGAGGACTGAATTACTGCTAAAAAAAGCCAGTCTTCTCAGAAATCAGATCTGAACTACCAATTACTCCTTCTATATGTAGTCAATAAGGTCACTTACCTTCTCTCATGTCTCAATCAGAGACAAGTGTAGGTGTTTAATTTCCCCATCCCAGAACGTCATAGGGGCAGGAAAAGGCTGAACCAGCACAGCATCCATGAGGCAGATGACGCACAACTATGGTGCTGCTCCAAAATAAATTGGGGCAACGTTCTGCACTGTGCCTTGCAGCCAAGAGAGGGAAAGCTTAGCTGCTTTTAGGCTGACAGTCACCTTGGAACAGTGACTTTTTCAGAAAATTGAAAGAGTCTGTGTTATTCTGATAGCCCTCACAGCTGGTTTTAGGAACACTGCTGTGTCACATCAAAGTACCAGACACAGCAGGAGAAGCTCCATCACATTGCAGCATCAGGGCTCAATTCCCACTGCCTATCCCAGCAAGAGCTTTTCCAAGTGCTTTCTTACTCCAAGAAGTTCTGATGCTTTGACATCAAGGCCAGCCCTCAAAACACTGCTAAGAGTCTCTTAAAGCCTCCTTAGTCCTATTCATCACAAAGGAACATAGCAATTATTAGGTCTATTCCTGGTCTTTTTTTCTTGTCAGGGAGAAGGGGAATGAAAATAAACAGCTTTTCCTAAAAAGTTACCATATTGTCAGCCAACCAGTCAGAATAACTTCAACATCACTATAATTGTTTGTTGTTTTGGCTTTTTTTAAATAGGAAGGTGATAGATTAATAATGTAGCAAAGATCAACAAGAAGTATGCCCTACATGTCAAGTTTAGTCAGGTTCACATATCTTATTGGTATTTTTGGACTACAGACCATAAATCCACTGCTTGCAAACAGATCCTTCCTCCAATCAGACTGGCTTGGAAGGCACACACCTAAGGTAACACTATTGTCAGGACTCTGGAAATAGGAGCCTAGCTACATATCTCTACTGGAAGAATATTTCCTCTTAAGTAATATCCATGTATGCACATGTCTATACATACATTTATAGCTCCACTACCTTTTCCTACAGTGCATGAAGACCAAATGCAGTCTGCTGCAGACCATCATTAAAAAAAGGAAAGTCAAGTTTTTATAATGTGAAATCTTGTTAAATACCTTACAAGGCTCTAGTGTAGCTACCTCTGAAAAAAGTGCTGGATCTAGTATTCCCAAGTATCCCCATAAAAGTACTTCAGAAAATTAGTGGGGAATGCATTAGTCATCTAATCTTTTGAGTGGTTTTTAGATAGACACAACGTGGCCGGACAATACAGGTTGGGTCTTTAATCAAGATCTCACCTTAATATACTCTATGAACAGATATCCTACAGCGCTGGCTCAGTACTGACTCAGAAGAAAAACACTCACTTACAAAAACTGGCTTAGGAAACAGCTTTTTCCAGGATCTAGACTTTCATGGAAGTCTAGCTACTTCTGACTGCATTCAGTGCATGGAAAAAGAAGGTGACATACTGTAACTGCACACTGCTTCTCCGAGGCATCAAAATCAAAATTGGAAGAGATTACAACTTTACTCAATATTTGGTCATTTTTCTAACAGTCAGAGTCATTCTTCCAGTCAGAGAGCAGACAAATTATGATCTACTGAAGTCTGACGTCATGACCTATTTCTAGTTCTTTAGTACTTCAATGGGAAGATGTCACAAAGCAAGAATGAAGAGCAGTGCCAAAAGCAAATGGATACATGTCTCCCCATGATACCTCCTTCCCTACTACATCTCTGGACTGTTAAGTAAGGTCTAATCACTACTTTATGTCAGCAGCAGGAACACAGTGGTAGGGCACACAACTGCTTTTACTGCAGTGATGCTAGAACATTACTGAGCTGTGATGCTGTGAGCTCAAACACCTCCAGTGACAATTTGTAGTCAAATGTAAAGACAGTAATATCAGGAATTCTTTTCATGCTATCTTTGACTGGACAGTGCAAGTAGAATCACATTATTTGCAATTTAATCTGTAATTATGCAATTAAAACCCTATACTAATGCTATGTTCCCAGATACCTCAAAATCAAAAAGTTACAAATGTTCCACTATTTTCCTCTCATTTTACATTTTCACATATCAGATTTCAAAATGGGGACCAATCCTTTGCCTCCATTTGTAAAGAAGGCACTGCCTAACCAGTACGGTATGTGTTAATTATTAACTCTCATAATAATAAAACACAAAATGTTGCATAAATTCCAGAAATGGTCAATGGAATCACTTTTCCATTATGTCTAAAAAGCACCACAGAGGGAAAAAAGAGTCTGTTCTAGCAGATTGTAAGAATAGAAATACACTGGAAAAATGATATAACAGTAGAAGTTAGGGCAAAAAAATTACTGGACCTTGAAGGTGCCTTCCACCTCAAATTAAATACAGCATAAGGATCAATGGTAAAAGAAAGGAGAATTGGGACAACTGGGAGAAACAGAAGAAAAAAACTCTCATTCATTAGAGAGAGAGGAAAGAGATTATTTATCTGCAAAGTGTTAAATTGAACTTGCTGCAAAATTGACCAAATCTCTTCAGATCTGGAAATACCCTACGGCAATTATTGATCAAGAGTAGTGAATGTGCTACAGACCATGTTTATGTGCTATACGGAAAAAAAAAAAAAAAAAAAAGGAAAGGGTGGGTGGGTGGTGGGGGAGGGGAACTAAAGCATGTTTAGAACACACAACTTTGAAACACACACAACTGCTGAGTTAATGGCTGCATGAGTTATTGCAGCAATGTGTATGAGGATAGATGATCTTCAGGAAAACATACCTGGCTAGATTGAATGCATCATCAATCAAGCCTGCTCGATTACTGACAGAGATAACCTGTGAGGGGCAAGCACAAAAATTAAACCATTTAGGGTGATGAAACAGTGAAGGTTCATCTATGAAAGCAGATTTTAGGGATGAGAAGAGGAGCTTACCTCATGGTTCCTTGTTAGCTGATTAATTAGCAGCATCCAATTTCTAATATCATAATTAACTCTAAAGTAGCCAGTCTGGTTGATGTTCCCCAACAACCAACTTGCCTCTTCCAAAGCAGGAATTCTGTGGTGTTCTGGAAACAAAAAAGAAGGGAAGGGTCTTGGTTTAAAATTTCAATATTCTAAAGATGCCTCTGTAACATTTTCTTTAAATTTACATGAAGGCAGCAAAATTAATTCAAATACTAACAAAATTACTGTGTTTGATTAGTAATTTCCTTTATCTGTTCTGATGTAGAGATGCCAACTGACCTTCCACTGGGGGTCTTTTACCCACAAAGAACTTCAAGCTTTTTCTTTCCTGGCAAATATTATTTTTATGAGAGGTACCCACTTTAAGTCTGGTACCTTTATTCTGGCCATGCTTAAATGGTTTTTCTACAACTGTAACTCAAAAAATTCAATGGATGTGCTGTAGAGAGAAGAGTAAGCCTGTGATTAAAAAAATTGATTCTTAAGTGTTTCTGCATGTATTTGATTAAGTTTTTACACTGGATTTTAAATTAAAGTACTTCTAGCTGTTCAGCTTCTAGCTACTAGGCACTGAGAGCATCCTCTTTAGAGCTAGACCAATTAACCTTATATCACCTAACCTGTTCTTCATCTTTCCCCTTGTTTTAAGTAATCACTTCAGGGCAGATAGTCTAAATTTATTACTGTTTTTGTGCAGTTAGGCACTCCACAACTATTTGCAGGAATAGGGATTTCAAAATTTCAACAGAAATTCCCTGAACTCACAACCTGCACTTCTCTTCTACCATGGCACAAACCACCAGGTTTCAATAACTCTGGAAGAAGTCTTCAATCTAGTAAATTATTTTGACAAAACTAACCATGAACGAGAACTCCCTAAAAAAATCAGAAACACTTTTTTCAACCAATAAAATTAGTTTGTATGCTGTTGAAGGAATAGTCTTCTCATTAATTTTTAAGAATAAAAAAAGAAATACATAAAATTGGTTATAAATGTAATTCCATTAGGGAAATTTTTGGTGTGCTTGAAATCCCTGGAGGTAGCAAATGGGAAAAAAGTTAGCAGTACGGTCTTTACAATTCACATATACTATCTAGTACATAGGCTTACTAAAGAAAGTGATTTGTTTCAGATTTTCTTATAGAAAAAGTAATTTCTGAGGAAATAACAGTTAACTAGGGTTACAGATAAAAGTTGCACTTCTCCCTTGATTAACAGCAAACCCACAAATAACTACTTTTTTAAGGTGCAGTAAGCACAAAGATCAACCCCAAATCTTAAAAAAACATAAATATGTTTAAATTCATGGACCGCATTATGCACATGGATTCAGATAAAAAATTGCAGGATTAAAACAGAAAGTCCTCTTTTCTCCTATGTAGTTCTGAAACCATTAAAATCTCTCAAAAATACACTAATTAAAAATATTAAGCCCAGAATAATTCAGTTGTTGCCTGACAATTCAATTGTTATTGCTCTTTTATCTGTGGTAAAGCACCAATCAGACATATTCATTAGGATCCAACAGAAGAAATAGCACTGAGAAAATCTGAATTGAGTCCTACAGCTCTGTGGACTTCCCAGGTGTTCATGCTGTCAAAGCACTTAAGCTGCTTTTGCCACACATTCTGATTTGGAACAAGGCTGCAACACTTGTGTGTCCTTTCTTCCACAAGGGTCTGTACAGATCAATCCTAAGCAGACTCTCTTAGACTTGCTCCTCTGTTTAAATACATTTTTTATTTGGTCCAAGTCAAAACCAGCTCCATCCTATTTAGAGAAGACTTGAATCCTGTTCCTTTGTAACCTTATGCCACCTTAATGCAGTACAGCTCTCTGCCCATGCTCTTTGGTTGCAAACTAACCTTTAAATGCTAACATTCCTGACAGCAGCTACTTGTAACTGGTTAATCTTAGTACCTCTACAATGCTACCTAAAAGCATACCAAACAGGCTATCAGCACACATTAAAAAATATCTGGGTAAATAAATGCATGAAATGGAAATTTTCAAAATCATTTGCAATTTAAAAATACCTACACATTTTCTTCTTTGAGCATTTGTATTATATTTTCATCTCCAAAGTGAGGAAATTACTTATGCTTCAAAAGAGTATTGAATGATACTTGGCAGTCAAGTATGACAAGTTCAGAATAAGCTATTTCACATGTAACAGTTGTGCAACACCCCCAATACATATTGCTATAAAGGAGGACAGCATCTTTTCAAAGCATAATGGCATTATTGCTGTTTTGGCCAGTTTAAATGCAACCATAACCTGTTGCTACTATTTTTCAGTAAGACCACTCATGTATTGACCTTCTCCTAAAATAAAGGACGGAATCTTTCACACCTTCACAATTTACAAAAGAGATGGCTATTTTAAGGGACTGTCTGATAAATGCGCTTCATATAGCTCTATATAATTTAGTAGAATCTGATATTTGTGTCTGTCAGTTTTCATGCTTTCCTATGAAAGAAATGCTTTCTTTTTGTAATTAATTTTTGTAATTAAACACACTTACTACAAACACATTTACTAATTTCCTATTCAAAGTACTATAGTTAGCAAAAAGGTAGTGACTCAGTGTTAATCTCTACATTAAACCATTCATGGCTTTCTAAACAACAACAAAGATTTCATTTTCAGTGAAATCCATCTTTGAAGGTTTTAGTTCACCTCTCAAAAGTCAATCTAAAAAATATATTCCGTTGTATTTTAGATTAAAGGGAATTTTTTAATCTCCTTCCATCAGAAAGTGTTTTCCATGGTCAAGTTTTGTCTGGATGCCTCAGAAAATAACACTGCTCTAAAACTTCTAGTTTTGCCACATACATATAGGAAACATTTAGGAGGAAATGGCTAAACCTTATGAGATTTGTTTTGAAGTAAAAAAATCAGGGTCTCATTCCTAGTGTGTTTGCTCTCAAAGTGTGAGATAGTCCCTCCATCTGGTGCATGTGGCTTGAAGTTCTGAGCTCTCCCAGCAACTTCAATTCCATCAAAACCAGCATGTGAGGCAGGTCTGGGAGAAGAGCATCCTTCTGCAAGGGAGTACTGCCAAAAGCATGGACCAAACACAGTTCTAGTACCATTTCAAGTCTTCCGACTCACAGTTACAAATAAATTACAGTTAATATAATGAAATTACAGTTGCTATTTTAACTCTTCACTTTATACAACCCCTAGCATACTAAGAAATTGGTTTATGCTAGTAGAATGCCTATTGGGGGAATTGACTCCATTTTGAAGCAAAAATAACTGCAAAAGTGTAGCACAATTTCTTGATAACAACAGTAAGAGAAATTTTTCTGACAAAAAAGTGTCCATGAGGAATTTCACAATCATTTATACTGGCTTTAGGTAAATTCTGCAAATCTTCTTGCAAGAACTTTACGTACAGGGAGAAGGCAAACCAGAAGAAAAAGTTCTTATCTCACTTGCCATGTTGCCAAACCTCAATGCTAAAAGAAAATATTTTGGCATAGCTATTAGCACAATAAAAGGAGCACATTAGGAAATATGATCATGTTCCATCTCACATAACTCTTTCTTCAATTACCCTTCCATCCATTAATATTCCTATATGATGGAGCTGCTAATGTCTAAGGTGATACACAATGTAAGCAGCAATCTTCTGCGAAGATCTTCAGTCAGCTGGAAGAATAAGGGCAACGATTCTGACTCACTCTGTCAAAATTACACAGGATTCCAAGTCCTGTATCCCTGGTCTTCACTATGGCTGGCTGAAGCTCAAAGGAGGACCTGTGTATTGATCTTTCCTCACAGCGCTTCCCTTCGTCCTACTTTTAAAAGATAAAAAGAGTGGAGTCTGGAAGCAACACAGGTGAATTTCAGCAGCTGAGTTTCAGAAAAGAAAAGGAAGTGTATTTTTCTAAAGCTGCAACTAATGCTCTGCTCCCTAGCAGGCAGCCAGCAAACCCCAGCTCAGAAGATCTGTCTTCCACAAAACACTCCTGGAGGAGATCTGACTGTTGAGTGGCTTAAAGCAGAGATTATCTAGTAGGAGGTGGCAAAGTAAATTGGGACTTGCTGTTGGAAGGGAATTGCCCCGTTGAACTTTCTTTCCCCCATCTCACAGCAATTCTGAGGAGATATTAGGAGCAATCTGAACAGCAGTCATTTTAACTGAGGTAGAGAGGTTTATCAAAGGAGTATTTCCCTGGAACATAACAAATCAGTTAATGAACAGGAGGTGGGGATGGAAAGGATGAGGGTGGCAGACTAAAGCTGTGTCAGCCAGTTCAGCAGCACTTGCTGAGTTGCATGGAGATGTTTCCTACTTGGGAGACTGAGCACCAGAAAAGTGATCCCAGGGAAAAGCAAGTATGCCTTTTTCCAAAGTCCTGCTCACCTATAGGAAATGGATGCTATCTAAACCTCCTCCCTTGAGGTTAAGGTCAGTTCTGGATTTGCAGAAACATGCACAAGGAAGCCCATGCTTCCACACCTAGTACACCTTCATCAGCAATCACCAACACATTCCCACAAGCCCTGCTTAGCAGTCAAAGGGATGGAATGGGTTCAAAGCTGGTTCTTGGCCTTCTACCCACCACTGATTTTGAGCTGATCCCAGAATGCTGTGGATACACGTTCACAGACCATTACAGCAAACACAAAAGAGGCAACTTACCTAGGAGAGACAGAAACAAGCGCTGGCATATGAGAGAGCAGAAGTTTGTAACACCAATGATTTCCACAGAGCCAGCAAGATTTATCATTCAGCAGACCTGCAAGACTGAGGCACAAAGAGCACTGCAGCCATCTTAGCATGGTGTTTCTGACCTCAGCATGGACAGGAAGGTTTGGCACAAGATGTTCCCTTCGTGCCTGGTTTACAGTCACTTGCAAAAAAGCCTCATCCACAGCCATAGGGAGTGAACAGGGAAAAGGTGGTGGTGACCTGCAGCGCTCTGAGAGCAAATGAGACAGCTCCATTTCACACAGCAGACCAACTGAACCCAGTAAAAGGACCATCATCTGATGGCTGGTATATGAACTGATGAGTAGAAATATGGTTACATAAATACTATGGTTCACTGGGTAAGGAGATGAGAGACTGGCAGAAGCACTTGGAAAATGAAAAGCTTTCAAAACTATGTCTTCAGCAAAAATTTGGGAAGAGCTATATTAGATTTGAAACGTATTATGCACCTTGTCAAACAAGTTCTCAAGGCCTAGCACTGTCCTCCCTACAGGATTTCCTGCAAAGGACAATGAATTACAACTCAAAAAGACACAGCAAAGCTGTAATTTCCAGTGTGTTCCTTCACTTCAATGCTGTGAAGAATGGACATATCTAGTACTGTTGCCAGCAATTGTGGTGACCTGCAGTTATCTGAACTGATCCTGCTCAGCATACTGAACAATCAGCGATCTGCATGCTCACTATCTCTGGCATGTAGCCAGAGACAGACAAGATGAGGGCACAGCAACTCAATCATCCCAAATTCATGTCACTCTCACGAAGCTGGAGAGCAGCCTCATATCCCTTGCTCATGAAAATACCAACTGGCATCCTACAACACCTTGATGAGGTCACATACACAGTAGCAGAGAGGATGCAAAAATCAACAATTCTCTCTTTTGTCTTTCTGGATGTACATAAAGGAAAATACTCTTCCTTCAGCAAATAATCCTTCTTGGTGAGCTAGGGAAAGGCACAGGGTTTACTCATGATGGATATTGTTATCTGAAATAACATTTTTTAAAAAGGGAACATTTTTTATGTATTTCTATATGTAGCTATTTCAAAATAGTTGTGGTTCATTTTTCTCAGATAACCCACAGACAAGGTTAATTTTATTGGAAGATTTAAGTGATATGCCAAGATATCACAGTGATAGTCATCAACTTGAAACCCTTTTCCCTACTGTCAGCTGAAATCAGGTGTGTGATCAGTAAGAATGACTATGTTGGGTTTGCATGGCCAGGTTTGGCAGCCAAGAGGGGAGGCTAGAGAAATGGCTCCTGTGAGAAGCTGCCAGAAGCTTTTCCTGTGTCCAGCAGAGCCAATAGCAGCTGGGTCCAAGACAGACATGCTGCTGGCCAAGGCTGGGCCAACTGAAATTGGTACATAATGCCTCTGTGATAACATATTTAAGAAGAAGAAGAGTCAAAAAAAGTTATTGCTCAGATGTAATTGTGGTCAGAGAAGAGCGGGGTCAGAACATGTGAGAGGAATAGCTCTGCAAACACCAAGGTCAGTAGAGAAGGAGGGGCCAGAGGTGCTCCAGGCACCAAAGCTGGGATTCCTTTGCAGCCTGTGTGCAGCCCGTGGTGATGGTGCTGTGCCCCTGCAGCCCATGGAGATTCACAGAGATGCAGAGATCCACCTGCAGCCCATGGATGAGACCCACACCAGAGCAGGTGGATACCTGAAAGGAGGCTGTGACCTTGAGGGAGGGACCACACGGTGAAGCTGGGGAAGGACTCCTGTCCCTGAGCAGTGGGAGAAACAACGTGTGATGAGCTGACCATAACCCCCATTCCCTTCCCCCTGCACTGCTGGGGGAGAGAAGACAGATCTGGGAGATAGGGAGGGGTGGGGAGAGGGGGAAGGCTTTTTAAGGTCTCTTTTTACTTCTCATTATCCTGCTCCCATTTTGAGTCTGTTTTGCTGAGAGAAGTTGGTGACGGATCTCTGACTCAGACCTTATCTGAACACTTTGCTATATTCTCTCTCTTCTCTCCAGTTTCAGAGGGGAGTGATTCAGTGACTTTGGTAGGTGCCTGGTGTCCAGTCAGGGTCAACACACTACAATAACAAACAATAGAGAACTGTTCATTAGCTCCTATCCACTCTTTCAGTCACACTGGAAGCTCCTTCAGCCCAACAGCTTAGTCAACAAGAAGGAATTGCTTACTCTTTCCTAAAAAGCACATAGAAACCATCCTCATGAACAGCATTTACTCCAAAGTTGATTTGAGTACCTGCATTTAATTAAACTCACTTGAAGAACAATGTGACCATTTCCAATCTTCTAAATATCCTCTGGAGCAGTTTGTTTCACCTCCAGCTTGCACACTTTTTCCAAGACTACCTACTGGGACAATACTTAAACTGTCCTCTGTACAACAGAAAGTCTTCAAGATTCTTTCAGTCCACAAAAATCAAACCTGGAAATTGTCCTTTGTAGTCTCAGAATTCCTCCCTCATCCTCACAGAACAAACATACCAGCTGCAGAAAAACTCCCTGGAATATCACAAATCATGTATACCTGCCTCAATACATAGCAGGATGTACAATCAAACAGGCATGTTCTTATTGACATTTCTATGTTGAGGAATTCTTCATCTGAGCTAGACCACAATAAGTAGAAGCAAGACAGCATTCTTGCTGTAGTCATAAGTTTACAGTCTCATTTTCAATGAGGCACAGCAACTGAATGAGTGAATGAAAGTAATGAGGAAGAACTAGGATAACGACAATAGATCACGGTGTCATTGATTTGCTACATAGGAGACTGATGACTCGGAAAGTTTCCTCTTTAATTTCTATATAGTTGCCAGCCCAAAATAACTGCTCACACTGGCCATCATTAATTTGTTGATTTCTTGAAGGCATTCCAATAGAGGCAGTAGATCTTAAAAGAGTGGGTAGCAGTTTTATGCACTTGTTCCTCCACAGCACTCTGCAAGTAAAAGGCAATGAGGAAGCATCTATGTAGATAATAGTAACATACTGAACTTTGAAGGTGGGAGTGAAGGGAGGGAGGCATGCATGTGCAACCTAATGAGATGGGATGATCAACTTGCTCTGAAGTCAGTGGGAACCTTTCTAATAACTTCAATGAGAGTTCAATCAAGCCCTAAAGGACAAAAGTAGAGCAGGTCATTAAGGCAGACTCTGAAAGTGTAAACAGGTCTTGAAGTATTTGGGAAGTGTTCACGTTAAAAAGTACGGCCAAAGCAGTAAGTTTCTGAAAAGTGAGGCAGAACCTATATGCTTTGATGAGAATATGTTTCCCAGGTATTAAAATTGCTCTGGTTGCAGGCACATTTCTCGATCATTCTATCATGGGAGCAGCATAGACTGCAAAAGATGTGGTAAAGAAACACAATACCTTGTACCACTAGAAAGCCAGGGTGCTCATATTTCTACTGACCATACACCATTCATTTCCAGTCCTTCTGGCTTCTAAGTTTTATGTGACTAATATTTTAGTAACTTACAAAAGAGAAAAAACATTTCACACAAGTTTGAATCTCTTCTCTCCCATTAATCTTCTATTAGAGGGAAATCTCTATACCTTTCTAATTATACAAGAAAGGGTCAATTCTCCCTCTACAGCCCATATGTCAAGGACATGCATGCATCTTTTCTTTTCCTTCCTATATAATAATTCAAGTCTCCACACGTCTTCACTCACTCTCTTCAATTCTAGTCCAAAACTGTGAGACAATGTAGCATGAAGTGCTAAGGAAACAGATAAATATTTAATGAAATTTCTAAGGTGGACTTCCTTTCTTAGGTGATAAAAAATCCACTGGTATCTAGCACTCACTCTCCTCCAGACAATACATTATTGTTATGATCATGCAGGAACTGAGGAGGAAGAAAATAAGTAGTAAGCAGAACAATGCACTTTTGAGGTCCAGCATATGTAATAGAGAGAACAAATACTTTTGATAGATCAAGAAGGACAATTTTAATGACAACAATAATTTCTTAGGCCTGATTCAGACTATGGATTGAGTTAAAAATGCTACAATTCTAAATGCACTCAATCATACTCATCATATCTACTTCATTATACAATATTACATTTAACTTTCACCAATCAATAAAGTGAATTGCATTCATCAATGATTTGTGTTGCCAAATATAAAATAGTCAGCACTTTACATTTCTTTGTAAAACCTTTACATTATACTGTCTAAATTCTGCAAAATTATAAATCTAGATTATTGCTCATCCTTCATTCCTCCTCCCTCCCTTCCCAGCTCTGCTTTTTTTGCAATTCATTCTAAGCAGTTAAAATTGGGTGCAGAGCAACTAAACAATTACCTAGGATCAATTCCAAAGATACATACGAGGAAAACACAGTATGCTTTATGAGATTCCACTGGGAGGAAAGTTTATTTTTACCTGATTTGTTAGACACCCATATAATTGCCTCTGATGAGATGTGGCTCGTATTTCCTACTGCAATTGTTAATGGAATCTGCCACAAGTAGCTGCAAGACAAAGGAGGGGGAATCTAAGAACAAAAATACTGAACTGATTCTTCTCACAGCAATCAGGGATCATGTCAAAGAAATCAAAACACAATCTTAGAAGCAGTGTAAAGATCTGTGGATGCTAACAGTTACTTTGATTTTGAAATGCATTTGCATTAGCAATAAAACAAAGAAAAATAATTTATTAAGAAAACCCCAACCTAAATTATATTTTACATTATTTAACACACTATTATCATATGAGGACTTTTTAACAAAGCTTTCCTTAGTTTAAGAAAATGCTTCACAAAAGAGGAAATAATGATTTCTCATAAAAAGAACACTTCTTTTACATTTACTTAGAAAAAACCTCCACATAAGACATGCTTTGATTTATAGGGACTTCAAAGTTTAAAAATACCATACTCTTCTAGCAACTTCTTAAAAATCTACAATGGGCTTTTACTGCTGCTGGTTTATAAAAACAAAATGAAAGGGAAAGATCTCCACTTCTTGGCACCATTTATGACCACCTATGCTTATGCAAACTGGACAAAACCCTCTTCATGTGGGTTTGGTAATACACTGGTACAATCAGACACCATCTTCCCTATAGGGTATTACAAATTGTTTCTCATTTGCAGTAAATGTTATAAACAGCATCTTTGTCTCATTCAACTGAAATTCACTGTATGGAATTAATAATTTTAGGAACAGATGGAAAGGATTATTTCCTTCATTTATTCATCATTACCTCTACACCTTAACTCTCAAAAGTAGCATTTCACCAGTCAGTGAAAAAGCAGACATTTCCCTCTCAGACCTGCAATTTCATTTTGGAAATCAATAAAGGGGAAGCACTCAGGTGGCCCCTTTGCCTGGGGTGCCTTACAGGTGGTCCTTAGGTAGGCGGTCAATGGGACTATGTGTGCAGTTAAGCAAGGCAGCATGGCAAGAGACTGGCCCCAACTCAGGTATAGCACCACTTTGATATCAAGTAAGAATATCACTTTAGACAGATTGCATTAAAATGGTGCAAAGATGAGTGTGGGCCAGTTCTCTCCTGCTAGTATACACATCATTGCAGAACTAGCCCATGATACTGAAGAAAAAATAAGGTTTGCTCCTTTCCACTTACCCTTTATAGTGTAGAATAGGTGTATAAATATGGAATATATATAATACGTTCATTGGCTGTATACTATAATGTCATTTATACACTATGAATAGTGTAATGGATCAGCCTGCTCCTCTGAATTACAAACACCATCCAAATGTTCCACAGCCACAGTCAACATGGGCTGGCTTCCAAGGCCTACCTTGCTGGCATGACTTGGAGGCCGGGGGAGGGACAGAGTCCTGCTCTACCACCAGACTGGGCTCATGGCTCCCCATCCATTTGCAAAGAGCCCCCAGCACACACAGGAATATGTGCTGCTTAGAACAGAATCATGCGCAGGGAAACACTAGCCCATACAGCAGTAATTTAACAAAGATGGAGAGATAATTGGACAACCATACAGCTGAAAGAACTATGAGTGACACCAGAAATTAAACATGACATTTATTGCCATATGAAAGTAGAAAAAAGTTTCCATGTGATTTTAGGTTCTCTGAATGTTTGTACCATGACACACTGGGAAAATAATTAGCTCTATTCCTACACTGAAGATAACCTCCACATAAGCACTAGGAAAAAGACATTTTTCCTACTTCCCTGCTGCTGTTTTCTTTGTTTATCTGTTTTCTCCTTCCATTCATCTTCATTCTCAGAGAAACTTCTGCTGCTGCAGAAGAGGCTGTAGCTAACTTCTGTATATCTGAAGGAGATACATCTGGACCACCTTCCAAAAAGGTGTCTTCCCTTCATTGTTGTGAATGATCTGTATGGACTGTGTTCTCCAGGTGTGACTAGAAAGAAGCAAAGTTTTCTTGCACTTTTCTACCAGGAGTCTTCTACTTTACAGAGCAAAGAGGAAGAAGGGAGATCACTCTCCTGCTTTCCTCCTGCTTTGTCTGGGAGTAGCGCAGACCTTTTATTTATTCTTTATATGTTGAGAGCACCACCAGTGTGCTCTTGGTATGTATCTAACTGGGGAAAAAAGCGTCCCATTCCACCTGGCCATCTGCTGCCTGCTGTGACAAACTAGTTCCAGTGACATTAAGAATCTAGCCTTGAGGGCCCAGTGACTAGGGCAGCAAGACTTGAAACAACCCATTTAGTCCTCTTTCTGTCAACATTATGTCTGCAGGACTCAGATGCCTGTGCAGATAGCACATTCAGCCCCTGGGTGATATGGTGCTAATGAAGTGTGTGTTCAGTCTGCCTGAGATGCTGCTCAGCTGCAGAGGTGTCCCACATAATGTCCCTCCACAATCAAACCTGATCGCTTTGATGGGGAGCTAAAGGCAAACCTCTTGTGGAAAAACTAAGGGCTATTTCAGGAATTAAAAATAAAAACTCTCTGCAGCTGAGGAGAGACATCTAAAACTAGAACAGACATGTTACCAAGAACTGTGCTGAACATAACATTGCTCAATCTTCAAGAAACGTAAGGAAAGGGGAATCTTGTTGAAAAGTAGTATAAATAAACCTTTATTGCTGAGTTACAAGTGAGAAACTGTTCATGTGAAATAGTTAAACTTAGGTTGACAGGATAATGCACAATTGAAGGGAATGCATTTGTGGATTTTTTGAAGTACCACATCATGCATAATACAGAAGCCTGCTTATTCAGCTTAAAGATTAGTCGGGACTTGTTTCATAAAGTATCAGAATCATGTGTCAGCTAAAGTACATGCAATACTAGAAGCTAGCTAATGCTATACTAGAAGCAAACTAATTATGTTCTGTGTGGATTATACAGATTTTTTTTTTGTCTTCAGCACTGTATAATGACCAGGTAGGCAGTATTAGTATACTTTATCTTACTTGGAAAATTATCACACTTGTGATCATTACTTCGTTACAACTTGATTTTCAGCAAAAAAGAACTGAGATTTCTTTGTGGGCAAATCCTGAGACCATAAAACATCAAACAAACATGATGCCTCACACTTTTGCCTCTGATGAATAGTAATATTGTAATAATATTGGATTTTCAGCAGCTGCTTTGGGAAGAGCTATGCAAAGCCAGAAAAAGGGCAGTAGTTTATTTCCTCTGCTTACAAAATAAAGATCCCAGGTAATTAAAACAAAAAGGTAAGATTCCTGATATTTCAGATTTTGCACACCTTTTCAACTACTTTTTCACTTTAATGAAACGGAAAATGTTTTTGCTGGGATGTAAATCCATTTTCAAGATTCATCTTCCCAGTAACCATAAGGTACTAAGCTTCCACACGCTGCTGGCAGTTAATACCTTATTTTTCCCATGACATTTCTTTCTTCTCCCCTGGATTCAAAACTAAATAAAGAAGTTGAGCTATTCCTAGTTATTACTCACAGAACAATGAAGGTATCTGCTCAATATTTCAATATCCAGAGGGTTATTATCCTGCGTTACAAGGAGTATACAAGCAATGCGACTGGTCCACATAAAGTTACAGAACATTTGTAACTAAAGTACCACAGTAGAACTCAGCTTACCTACATTTGAATGGCAGAGAAAGTGAACCACACTCCTCTTTTATCCTGCTTTTACAGGCCTCTGAGTTAAAGATTTCTGATCTATTCTGCTGCTCTTTACACAGAAACTGTACTTAATCCTTCTTATTGTCCTTCTCTGTATTTTTTCTACCTGGCATTTCAGGTTAGAAAACCGAGGCTTGCTTCAGTGCTTTGAAGGCATATCGGCCAGGGATTAAATGTGGCATAATTCTTTTCTCTTCTACACTCTTTATACTTTTTTAAATGCTTCTTTTCTACTAATCCCTAGTGTTCTATTTACTTGCTTGACTGTGTCTGGACAGTGAGCTGATGTTTACAGAACTCACCTACCACAGGTCCAAGATCCCTTTCCTGAGAGAAAATAATTTCTTCAAAACCCACCACTGAGTATCTGAGTTAGTTTCCCCACATGTATCACCTCATTATCAACATTACGCTCCATCCTTTTATTACCACGTCAACTGGTGCTAAGGAATACTTTTGTCATCTCAGTAACTAATACTTGTTTTTATTACACTCACAAACTCCCTATTTACACTCAGAAAACTCTTGACACCTAACTCTTCCACACTCTTTTCCACATGGCTGAATAGGAAAAAATTCAGTGCAGGTTTCTCAGGAATCTCATGGGCTATGACCTTCCACTAAGAAACTCAATCATCTAATTTTTCACTTTTTGCTTATATTTCTAAACAGTTCTTCTCTCTTATCATGGTACAGATTAATTTCTTTATGAATATTTAAGGAGGATGCTAGACCTCAAAACCCACATAAAAACCCAGTTAAATTACAAGACACTGCATACATCTAGATATAGAAGACATCTATTAATAGTCTGATTATATACTTAGCCAGGAAATCAAAGAAGGAGAACTCTGGCAAGGGAGAAGAATAGAACAATGTACATATTTAAGGAAAAAAAATTACGGTTTTTTTAGTACATCTAACAGAAGAATGAGGGACAAAATTAAAAGGCTTTGCACAAAAGCAAATTAAGTGATTTGCCTCTTAGCAGGCTATAATAATTAATTTAAAGTGTATTGGCAATGATAAACTTGAATCATAGAATTATTCAGGTGGCAAGAGATTTTAGGAGATAAAGCCTTCTGCTCTAATGTGATCAGAGCACAGGAAAACAAGTTTCACTGTAAGTAGAACAAGGTATCAGAGGAGGATATACAGGTTGTATATTCAGTGGCATCACACAAAATCAATCAAGTCAATTGAGGCAAATGATTTGCCATCTGGGTTTTTTCCTAATCTTTCTCACTGCAAAGCTTCTACAGAATTACTTTCAGGAAAGCTTAACACCAAAAGCTGTATGTACTTTCAAATACCTCAGTAGGCTGAGAAATGAAACTGTGAGTTAACTCGGGCTGGAAGAACAGAAATCATGTACCCATCAGCTGGCACTGGTGAAATCCCAACCATCACTCTTCCATGACTCAGCTTCTCTGGGATTAATACAGTTGTTCAAGGTGATGGCAAATGAGCTGTCATAGGGTATTTGAGACATCTGCTACGGTCTGTAAGACCATAAGGATGCTCTCGCCTGGGTAGCGGCAGCACAAGGCAAAGTAAGATTCCTGATGGCACCTTGAATGGCATCAGTCACTTTTGCAAGCAGCTGAATGTTGCCTCCATCCATTCAGTGATGACAAAGAGGCCTTCCATAACTAAATGTGAGTTTCCCTATAAAACTTTTTCATTTCTAAGTTAAAAAGGCAAATTTTCAAAATCAAGGTGTTCATAAGAAAAATAAGGCTTCAGCATGGTTTTTCAAATACAGTATTTAAAAAGGGCACTGCTGCAACATTTTTAAGTACTGTTTAAAGCAAAAACTTTCAGTTTGCTGATTCAAAATATTGCAGGGAGAAGTTAAAATTACTGAAACTGAAATGCAAGGTAGTTAAATTACGGAATTGAAATGAATGTTCTAAACCAACTTTTCCCCAATTTTTGCTTTGATTTTTATCCTGATTCAGTGCAGGGAAATGTTTTGATATGTCAAAAATTTCTGTGGGATGGGAATCACTTCTTTTTCATTGGTAACACTTACTAATCTTTGTGAACTATTTTAAGAACATAACAATCCAAGACCTCATATCACTGAGGGATATGATTAAAGTTATTTAAAACAGAGATAAAGTGAGGCATAAAAATAGTTTAAGAGTAAAAAGCAAAAAAAAGAAAATCCAAGAGTAAAACTGACTGGTTAAAACACCTATCTCCTTATTTTAACCACCAGAACACAACTCACCACAACTCTGTCTCTTCAGTTAAAAATAACACCTGGTCCATCCAGAGTGGCTGAAGATGAGAATCAGGGAGCAAGGACTCCTTGGCATTACTTTCCCATTCTCAGCTGTCTTCAAATGGAAATGCAGAAGTCTCCTACGTAGACACATGCTCAGCTGAGCAGCACTGAATCTGAGAAGGGAACACTTTCCCAGTGTGGCCCTTGCAAACACTGGTGATTCCCTGAACTGGTTAGGATACTGACATTAGCATTTCTTATCAAGGGAATAAATTGCTACGAGTCATCTGCATGAACTCATGTGCTTGTATTTCCGACATAAAAAAAACACAAAAGCAATGTAATGAGAAAGTCTGACCTTTTCAAAGCAAGTAAATCGTAAAGAACAAAAACTAAGATTTAAAGATTTGTATTTTTACTTCAGTTGAATACCTGGCTGATCTCCAGAGACATACACAAATGTTGGTGAGTAAAGAAGCATTTAGATGGACAGCTGCAGATGTTTCTGGCTAATGACCTTAATGCTTATTATAAATTAAAAGACACAGAAAGTTGATAGCAAACTAAGTAAAGCATTGTGTGATATTTGGATATTATATCAGTATAGAAGGCAGACAGTAGAGATCTCTCACTTTTCTTGGCAAGAGAAGTAAAATTTCTGTTAGCAATATTAACAAGGTTTGGGCTGCTACTTGATAGGAGATGGTATGGGGCTATTTTTTTTGACAGTTGCTTGAAACAGTTTTGATAACAAAGGGATGTTTTAACTATTGCTGAACAGTACTTACACAGCACCAAGGCCTTGCCTGCCTCTTACTCCACCCTACCAGCAAGGAGGCTTGGGGTGCACAAGAAGCTGGGAGGAGGCATAAGTGGTACAACAGACCCCAAATGACCCAAGGAATGCTCCATATCATGAGACTTCATGCTCAT
Organism: Sialia sialis; assembly: GCA_009812075.1. NCBI lineage: Eukaryota > Metazoa > Chordata > Aves > Passeriformes > Turdidae > Sialia > Sialia sialis. The sequence continues at coordinate 12,453,328 of VRYO01001878.1, read as the reverse complement.
TATACAAAGCTGGGGGAAGGAGGAGGAAGAGAGGATGTCACAGCCCCTCCTGTCTTCCCAAGTAAGTGTTAAACACAATGCAGCCTGGCTTTCCTGGGGATTGCTGAAAACTTCCCTGCCCGCCGAAAGTGGTGACTAAAATCCTTGTTTTGCTTTGCCGGTGCATACAGTTTTTGCTTTCCCTTTTAAGCTGGTTTTGTTTCAAGCAGTGAGTTTTCTCACATCTCCAATTTTCTCCCCATCCCAATGCAGGGAGAGAGCGAGTGGCTGCATAGAGCCAGCATAGATGCTGGCTGAGGTCAAACCACTACTCAAGCCAAAAGAAAGCCTTTGTTTTCACTGAATTTTCAATGTTAAGATAGGGAAGGTTCAAACATTTCCATTTCAATGGAAAACCTGAAAAGGTATGCAACTAATCTATAAAATCACAAGCCTTGTTGCAGTGATACCTGGAAGCGTTTAATCCTAGGCTGAGAGCACAAGTTCATGTAAGGTGGTCAGTGGAAAAAGAGTGTAAACTGTTGAACAGCAGAACAGCTTCAGAGCTTTCTACAACAAAAAAGATTATACAAGAAGCAGAACTCAGCAGGATACAATTTTGTAAGCCACACTTTCTAGAAAGAATGTGTTGGGAAAGGTAATTTAAAAGCATCATAGACATTTTCCCAGGTTATTATATAGTATAGTATCTCATTCAGTAAGGAGTAATTCAGGTTGCAGGGGAAACTCATGTGAGTACCACAGGAAATCACACATTTTTATTAAGTGCAATTCTACAAGAGTGTTAGTTCTGTTTAATGGATAAGGAACTGACAATACATTCATGTTGTGAATATCATTCTCACAAGACTGAAGAACAAAGAGACTTCATTAGATTTAATGCATGCCAATAAAGTGATTGTAGGCTGTGCCCAGAGGCATAACACAATGGAAGAAGATGTTATTCCCTCTTTCACAATTATTACACCTCATACACTGAGACAAGGTGTCAAGGGATTCCTTGTACCCTGTGAGCATGGAAGATGGCAGGCAGATAGGAAGAGATTATTCCACTGACTATGTAGCAAAGACAAATAGAAATGAAAAATGAATTAAAAAGAACAATTTGAAATAACTGAGATCCCCCTAACACAGCTGGAGGTATTCACTGGTCATCTGCATATGCCCAGTGTGACCTTAATTCCTGAGTTCAAAGTGCGAATAAGGAGTTTAATACAAACAACAGTGAGAAACACTGGTAAAGGTAACTGATTAAGTTGAATTTCCCTACAAGGGGCATGAAAAAGCAGACAACATCATCACGGAACAAGCTGTAGTCAGCTAACTTGAAACCAGAAAGGACAGTACAGTAATTTCATGACTATAAAGTGCAAGTGCACCAGATTATAAGGCACACTTCCAGGTTTTGATCAAAATTTTAGTCAAAAGGGTGTGCCTCATAGTCGTGCAATTACTGTAATTTAGTTGTATAAACAGAAGAAGGACTCCTGATGTCTGAATCAGACAGGACATTCACAAATCCTGCAGATAGACAATTTCTTACTGCAACACTGTATACAGTGCAGAAATGAAAGAGCAGGGCACAGTAAGTGACACACACCATATTAATTATAGGATCAACAGTTTGCTGGGTTTAAGTAAAATGAGGAAAAGAAATGGTGCTGACATCGGGATTTTGGTGTTACAGGGGTTCTGCCCTCACCCAAGGCTAACAGACAGGTCAACAATAAAAAGATAAGCTACAGAAAAAAAAAAAAAGAGAGAGAGAGAAATTATTAACAACAGCTTCATGAGAAACTGGAAAAAATTGGAAGAAAAAGGTTGTGGAAATGCTTATTCTAAGATTATTCTACACTATACTGGGCAGGGGAGTTTCATGCTCCTTTACAAAACTTTGGTGGACTTTGATGGAGTCTGTGAATTAAAGATAGTGTTTCAGCATCAAGAAGCGCTATCTGG
>VRYO01001878.1:12435465-12450369 GCA_009812075.1 Sialia sialis | reverse complement strand
CGCTGCTCACCCGCGGCTCCGCCCCTCCTGGCAGTGGCAGTGACCTCGCTGCCAGCCCGCCCGGCTCACCCTGCCTGGCAGCGGTGGTGACCCCGCTGCCAGCCAGCCCATCCCACTCCCCAGCGACCCCACCACCAGCCTGCCTGGCTCCTCAGCGGCTCTGCCGCCGGCGTGTCTGCTCCGCTCAGCAAAGCCTGCTCCCCATCTGCCCAGCTGCGGCTCCACGGCAGCTCTCCTCCCTGCCGGCTCACACTTCTGTGTTAGCATTTCGCTGGGATTTGTCTATAAATAAGCCTCACCTGATGATTAGCCGCACTCCTGGAGAAGGCTGGATTCTTCAATGAAAAAGGTGAGGCTTATATTAGTGAAATTACTGTAATTTTTTCAGTCAAGAGTCCAGATATAGTGAAGGTAGGGTGCAATGTAACACGCACACAGTATTGGAACAAAATTTCAAGTGAGACACACATTATTACTCAGAAATTATTTTTCTTCTTGTTACCATCTAAGCCAAACACTGTCAAAATCTACCTGAGCTTTTTGTATCAGTTCTTCTCTCTCCATAACACCCCAGCTATAGAGATGATTAAATTTTTCAGTCAGACCAATCTACCATCCAGAACAACCCAACAGGGTCAGGTTGTGATAGGTGCTGCCAGGCAGATAATGGCTTCACCACCTGGTTGCTCTGAATGGGCTTCACACCTGAGCTGCCAGATTTTGAAGGGTATTCCAAGTTTTTAATAGATGTGAACTTGGAAGATGTCTCATGGAGGCACAGAAATCAATTTGTAGAGCAGTCTTGCCTCTTAACTACTTAACTAACTACTAAACTAAGATTTATCTTTGACTGAGGCTTTGATTGGATGGGCACTTGAATACAGCTAATATATATTTCAGAGGGAATCAAAACTCTGGGATTTGGAAGGTATTTGGAATTTTGAACCTATTATAATTTTGAACACAAATTATAAATAGCTGCCCACATTAATGAAACTATGAATAATCTTTATAGTTTGGAGAAACATTTAAAATTGCATGAGAGTGGCTAGGAAGATTATATTCTAGTCTTGAAAGAGGGTAGCACATCTAGGATGACTTATTTCTGATTTTAAGCTTCTTTATTTGCATGACTGCCTCAATACAGCTGCTAATTTTATACAATTGTCTATTATATATGCTTTCATTTAGAAACATTTAAAAAGTCAATCATATTGGTATACTATAAATGAAAGGTTGACAACTGCTTCTAAGAGCAATTGTTTATACAACAGATCATGAACTGTTTAGGGTTTTTTCTTGTAAGGACCTAAATACGAATATATATAGACAAAATGCCTTCAATGTCAGTACATGATTCCTGCAATGTATTTTAGAGAAATGAATTTTAGAGGCATTTATTTTAAAACAATAATTGACACTATAATCCATCTGTAGTCATAACAGTGATTAACATGCTAACAGCAAAGTATTAAAGATGCAGATTTTGTGGCTTTCCTTTACTCTGTCATAGTCCTAATTCCTTCTGTATTTTGCAAGAATCTTTGGAATAATTTTGAATTACTTTTTAATAAGTAAATCCTACAACAGAAAAAGGGAAAAAATTTACATTTTCCAGGAGTCTTTTGCAAAATATAATGCCCTTATGAATGTAACAACAACACAAAGTTCCAGACGTTAAAAAAAAGATTCATTGCTGTAGCAGCAGCCCTAGCATGAAAAGGCTCATGTGTGGCTCTGCTCTGTGGGTCTGCTTTAAGATGACAGCCTGCATATTCTGTTAGAAAACAGCTGCATGTCTTTGGCCATCCTGTCTAAATTCATTTTCCTTTTGTTTTTTAAGGGTAGACACAAGGTAATTTAAATGAGTTAATCTGAATTAAATTACCAAACCTGAGGGGAATAAAAAAAGGCATTGTCTGACATTAACATAACATAGCACAACTAATATAATTATCTGATTACTAAACCTTCTATAAAATTCTGCGTAATATTAGCTAAATATTTCATTAAAAATAATTATAAATAAGGTAGTTATTAATATTGTGAAGTTATTTAAAACTGACTCATTTCAGTGCCAGTGCTACCTTACCAAATTTAGAAAAATGATGTGGGCAAAGAACAAATACTATAGATTCATCATCGGCACATGCTGTCTCCTCCCTGCCTAACTGTACCTTTTACACTAAAACACAAAAGGCATCATTTGCAAAAGTGACAAGCAACTTTAGGTGCTGAATCAAAGATGGATACAAAGAAGCTTTAACAGTGTTCAGTGTCTGTCCTAACAGCTGCCTCTTTAGCCTGCTATAAAGGCTCTTATCTCTCCAACATCCTCTGTTCTGCCTTGCACCAATGCAAAACACCCTTGCAGAACTGCACATGAGGTGCTGATCACGCAAACCCCATGTCTGTGTCGTCCTTTAACCATAAGCATAATCCCTTGATTAGAGCACAGATCTGAGATTTCTCTGAGTGGAGCACCAGGATGTATTATGGACTGAGAAGGACCCACAGAAATAAGAGAGCAGCACTTTAGCTATGTTTACGACCCTCCAGTATGTTCTCAGAGAGTAAGTACTAAATAATTTTCAGCATATTCCAGTGCTCAGTTCTGATTTTTCCTTTGAGTACTGTGAATTTAAGCAAGATTGAAATATAATTCTTATGATGGTTTCTCTTTAACCAGTAAATTTCCCAGGAGTCCCCCACCAAAGTATCTCCTCCATAAAACCCAAGATTCTACTATTGAGTGTAAAGGCTCAAGCAAAGGGATAAGAAAAGAAGGCCATTATCCGCAACTTTAAAACTGAGCATGTTGGAAGTTTTATCCTCTGATCTACAATGGGGAACTCACATCTCTCATTTTTCCAAAGCTAACAAAATATGACATTTATCCACCCTCATCCCTCCTATAAAACTTGTCTCTGCCAAATGCTGTCTGGGCCTTCCCCAATATAGTCTTCCCCTCACTAAAGCCCTCACTTTAAACCCCTTTTCCATTTCCCTGGTACTCTATATTTGCCTATCCCAGCTACACAACTTTAATGCTCCAGCTCTGACTCACGCCTGCACCCTGCCATGCCACATTGTCTCTCCTACCCCTGCATGTTAAACAGCTCTCCACAAGCACTTATGGTCCTTATTCTCCCTCTTCATCTCCCAAAGACTTCACTCTCTATTAAAACACTGCACTGCCCTCAAGTAGATGCTCCTTTCCTCAGCATGAAATTGATTTAATTAATGTGAGTCAATTAACTAGATTGGGTATCTAGCAATTCCTGAGAGTTAATGTTAGCAAATAAGATGAGGAAAGTGGCACATCAATAAAATACAACAGCAGCTTTTCTCTGTCAGCCTAACTTTTATCAGGATACAAGTGCTGTCACTACACAGGAAGCAATGACATAATACACTAATTTTGCCTTCCTTAGCATTCTGCAGATTCTAACACTGAAAGTTGCCTATATACTGCACACCAGAGTGTCCTGGAAGTTTCCCAGGGAGAAGAGCTTCTTGCAAACAGAAGTTCTGAAATGGTTTTGGAAATGAAGTGTTAAATTATAATTGGCATTTCTGCTGTCTTTGCTAGCAGCAAAATCTTGCTAGAGACACTGGCACAGATATGTACTGGAAGGGACTTTAAGAGTATTTCCTATTCAGATTTTTTTTTAAATGCAGCAATCAGAAAAGCCTCTAAAAATGAAAAAGCAAGAAAATCAGGACATTCCAGTGGCTTTTACAGAAAAGAAAAAATCCTACTGCAACAGGGAGTGCACAGCACAGGGGCTGGAATAGTAAAAACGGCAAAGGCACTGTTCCATCATGTGCCCAAGGCAGGCAGGCTTGCTCCAGGTCACTCACAGAGGCAGCCCCTCTGCCTGTTCCTATGGAGAAGCAGCACTCAGCACAGCACTGTCCTCTTTCAGGCTGTTGGGTTAAGGACTGTCCTTATGCACATCAAAGGACAAGATCTATCGATGTCATAGAGCTGGCCACAATTCCAGTGTGCATTTCAAGAGAAGGAGCACCCCATGCTTTCTCACTCTTCTGCAAGAACAAGTATTTTCAAGTCCCTGCTTGACCAGTTAAAAAATGGTTAAATCAATATCTGGCAGTGCTCACACACAGTTCTGTGATCCACTAAGGACTCTTGACTTTTTCATCTCATTCCTGTTAATTCTATTTCCTCTGTGCCTAATACACTGGTACCTTCCTTTCCTGAAGCCTGTTCCCTTTATCATTATTACAGCTGATACAGAGACATTTGGGTCACTCCAGATGAACTAGGAGTACCACATCTACTCCCTAGATAACAACACAATAGTTGTTTCTGGCAGAAACACTGATACAGGCGCGATGTTTCAGGTATAGTAAAGATGAAAGGCATAACAAGAAAACACTCAAAGGACCTGAGAAAATGGAAGATGAGAGGATATTTTTCAGAGACAGGGAAGTAAATGAGCACTTTGTTTTCTATTTATATATATTTTTAGCCCTCTTTCTTCAGTTTATGATACAATATTTATCCATATTATGGTTCTTTTTTATTACATAATTAATACTACATATGCTAAATTAATCTGCAATTGCTCTAAGAACATAGAGAAGATACTAATCAGCATTCCCCTTGTGCTCCTAACATTCTGGTTTGTGTTTAACCTGATCCTTAGCTGGTAAGTGGACGGAGTAAGCTCCCCATCCCTGCTCAACAAATAATGCTATACAACTATGTAAAAATACACATGGCAATATCCAAACACATGCTATTACTATGTAAATCATTATCAGTAAAGGAAAAGCCCAGCCCTTTTTTCTGCAAAGCCTGAATAAATAAAGGAGCTTTGTCTAGGAAATTCAGAAGAGATCTGAAGGTAACTAAATAAATAAATATTTCTGCAGTTAATTGTTCATCTTGAAGTGGAATGACTGCTGAGCAGCTCTGCAGCCCACTGCAAAGCCTTTCAGCCGTCGCAAATACTACAGGATGTTAGACCCATGGGTCTGTACAGCTCTGGTTTTGCTGGTCATGTCCATGGCTTGCACTGTTCAACTGAATTTTCCGCAGTTCAGCTAAACAGAGAAAGGCACTGAAGAGTACCACTCTACAGCACGTATGCATATCCTGTCCATATCTCAATCGGTTCATCTTCCCGTTTTTCTCTTTCCTCACAGCTAGCTGTGTTCAGTAGCAAGACATTCCCCTTTAGGATATCACAATGAAAAAACAAAGATTAGCTATGGAAATTGCATGCATGATAAGAACACTATATAAATGAATATTATCCCAGCAACATTAATTTAATTATTTTCATAACATTGGAAAGGTTACTACTTCTCCACTTTTACAAATACAAACTCTTTATATTTTTAGAGGGCAAAACACACCCAAAACCAGAAAGCTTTTGTCTGCTCTTCAATACAGTATATAAAAGGTTTATAGATTTCATCAAAACTGGTTAGTTTATTGTCTAGACCACAGATTATTTTTCATACGATTTTTTGTCATATCTGTGAGACATTTTGCAATGATAGATGAGGCTATTGCCTTAAAATCATCATTTTCTGTAAGCAGGGAAACCCACTGAACCCTGTACGGAATATCACCTTCTACCCTGGAGCCTGAGGTAAGAGCACAATCTATCTCACAGGGGTTATACAGGAGTCCAAGACCAAACCTACACGTAACTAAAGGGTTGTTATATGGGGCTAGAATATGAATTATCCAGTTATAATAGGAGTTTTAAAGTTTTGCTTGCATAAGCTGAAATTGCTACTGAAACATTATACCAGCCACAGGCTTTGGCACTCACATCAAAGCTGGTGATTCTGGCCCTTCTAAGGTGTCTGTCATTGTTACTTTTATTTTCTCATAAAATAAGAACTATGGATCATGTGAAGACATAAGTGTCAAGCAAAATCTATGTTCAGTTTACAAAGAAGTGAAATCGTATATCTTCCATAATTTCAGTCCAAATGTTAGAGCTTAGCAAGCCATACAATTGGTTGTATGCACAGAAATAAATCACAGTTTGTATATGTATGGCTCTTGAAACACATTTTTCTACACATATAATGACAAGGAGCACAAATATACAGGAGATTGGAAAATGTGTAATCATTCTCTTCTGTAGAAGAATTAAAGACACTTACAGTAATGGACTAGGCATCAACCACTGCCAAAGGTATCAACAATTTTCACTTTTATCATTTGCCATTTAGAAAAATCTGCTTGCTGCTTCTGTCTTCCTCTACACATTTTCAGAGTTAAAAATTAAATATGCAGCTTCACATTTCATTTTTAATAGTTAATTGCTGCATAAATACACAGCATAAAAAAAGCACAGGTATTTCATAAAACCAGAATGGTTCAAAAAATATTCAGTTGACTCTTTATTTACATTTCTTATGCAGTAGATTCACTTGAAAGACCTACTTGGTGAAGTGACTCTTTCTACAGTAAGGCAAAGTTAAATTTGCCTGGACAGCATCTGAACCAAAAATTTAAACTCCTCATCATTTTGAAAGCAATAGAATTGACATTTATTGCTGTGCCATACCAAACTACAGCCCCACCTCTGGATATCGAAAGACTACCGGGTAGATGGATGCTTTAAGAGCCTTCCCTGGAGCCCTCTAGTGCGTACTGTGCTGTCTGTTTAGATGATAAACTCCTGGAAATGCCTGGACTTGAACATTTTTCTGTGTTTTGTGCAGATCTACTTCTGATGGTGTTTAGAATGATCATCACGATTAATCCATAGATAAACTACCCTAAGGAAGCCAGCATTGCCTGCCCTGGAAGAGCACAGCCTCAGATGTGGCATAAATACCATTTGCTCTCCTTTATTTACAGTGCCTATTACGGCTCCCCAGGGAGACATGAGTCCAACGCCTAAATTCACGGGTCATGCAGGGGAGGTAAGCACCAACTTTATTAGACTGTGAATTAGGCCACTGATCTGTAACACCCCCAAAGCCTGCATGCTGATGATATATATAAAAATCTCATCATCAGACATCAGCAAACCCTTTCCTGTTTCCTGACCAAAGCCACCCACAGAACGAGCCAGAACACTGCACTGCGCAACAGTGCTACCACACCCCTTGGTGTATCTGTAGAAAAACTGTGTCATGGCATACAAAGTTCAGCTCTTTCAATACTAAAAACCAAGCAGAGTAATGCACCTCGAATTATCAAATGATGACTCACTAATGTGATTTTCCCTGTCCACTGCTTTCACAATAACTGAAGCAATAATCACTTCAGCAGTGGAAAAAAAGAAATAAAAAACTGAAAAATATCTAGGTCACTACCAACTAAAAGATTAAATTTATTTTCAGTATCTCAACCTTGTTTTTTACTTAATTTGTTGGTATGAAAGGGCATTATTGGCACGTGGCCATTGTGCATACCCAGCCTCATGTGCAAATGGGCAGTGCATGAACAAGCTGCCAGGTCAGTTTTATAACACTCAGACACCAATTTATAAATAAGCCGTAGCACTTGAATGTAAGTTGATGCATGGTTTTTGAAAGGTAAATGGCATAGGTAAGTTTCACCTTTTGCTAAATGTATGTGGTTCCTGTTCTTTGGTATTTATACTTACATAACATGACTTCCAAACAACTTCAACTGGGAAGCAGCAAATTAGCTCTGCTAATTAGCCAGTCTGCTGACTGTCTGCAGTAAACAACCCATCTGTAAAGCCTTCCTTGAGCAAGGGGCTTCTTTCCTTTTTGTGCTTAAAAGGAAATGGAAGTTTAGGAAAAAAACAATCCAAGGGGGAAAGAGACCTGCCAAAGGAGATACATATACGTATTGTACTCCCTGTTAGGATACTAGATTCCTGTCAGGGCTCACATGGATATCTTTAGAAACAAGAATTGTAATAAAATCTGTGGACAAAATCTCCTAAGAAACCCAGCAGAATTTGCCCTGGTGGTGTTGTCCTGGCAATTCCACATATCACAACATACAGTTTGAATTAAAAATTAATGTCATGTATGAAAATAAAACTAAGTCTAATTCTCACCTTTACTGGGTTTGCATGGCAAGGTTTTGGAGTGTTACACAGGGGTGGCTTCTGTGAAAAGCTGACAGATGCATCCCCCATGTTCAGCAAAGCCAATGCCAGCTCCGGGAGAGACCCACTGCTGGCCAAGGCCAAGCCCTGTCAGTCACTGTGGTAGCACTTCTGAGGCAATGTCAGGAAAAAACTGCTGGGCAAGAGCAGCTGGAGAAAGGAGAATATGCGGGAGAAACAGCTCTGCAGACACCAAGGTCAGTGCAGGAGGAGGAGCAGGGGGTGCTCCAGGCACTGGAGCAGAGATTTCCCTGCAGCCCATGGTGCAGCCCATGGAAAGGCAGGATGTGACCCTCTGGTCTGTGGAGGTCCATGGAGGAACAGAGATCCAACTGCAGCCTGTGGGGGACTCCACACTGGAGCATGGAGAGCCTGAAGGGGGCTGTGGCCCCGTGGGAACCTGTGCTGGAGCAGGTCCTGGCAGGACTTCTGAACCCACAAGGGACCCACACTGGAGCAACCTGTTCCTGAAGGATTGCACCATGAGGGAGGGACCCACACTGGAGCAGTTTGTGAAGAACTGCAACCAGTGGGAAAGACTCATGATGGAGCAGTCTGTGGAGGACTCTCTCCTGTGGGAGGGACCCGATGCTGTAGCAAGAGCCCTCCACCTGAGGAGGAAGGAGCTGCAGAGAAGTGTGATGAACTGACTGCTGGCTCCATTTTTGTTCCCCTGCACTGCTGGAGGGAACAAGGTGGAGAAAATCAGGAGTGAAGTGAAGCCTGGGAAGAGGGAGAGGTGTGTTTTAAGATTTTATTTATGCAGTACCTTTCTCTGATTTGATTGGTAATAATTTCCCCCTCCACCCACTCCAAGTTGAGTCTGTTTTTCCCATTATAGTACCTGGTGAGTGAGCTCTCCCTGTCCTTATCTCAACTCATCAGTCTTTCATTATATTTTCTCTCCCCAGCTCAGCTGAGGTGGGCAGTGACAGAGCAGCTTTGGTGGGCACCTGGCATCCAGCCACGGTCAACACACCATATCACCCTGGTATCATTTACACACCCAGTAGTCTTTACTCATAAATTACAGCTGCAGTTACTTCAACCAAAACGGAATACATAGAAAATCTATTTTGAAAAGTCTCTACAATATTTAGAAGGCTTAACATATCTGTTTCAGTCAATCGAAAAACTAATAATTGCTGTTCTTCTGAGTAGTTAACTCCACTCACATTACATTACACATATATACACTTGGCCAAAAGAAATTTTCAAGATAGGAAGGGAGAATCTCTCTCTCCTGCTGCACTGCGCTGTGAGTCATGAACACTTCCAACAGACCACATTCGGTTGTTTAATCTCTTTTTCACAAAGGAACTAATTTCAGCCCAGAATTTAGACAGATGCTTAATACCCTGTTAGGTTGTTCCAATACAGCCAGAAAAGCAACTATTTACTCTGTGTCATGTTTGAGTTCCATAGTATTCATGTTCTAAAAAAGGATAATGAACTTCTATACACTTTCCAGTAAATGTTACTATAATTTTAGGCCTTCCTCAAGGAATATTCTACAAGCTCCAGACATGTCAATCAAAATTCTGTATTAAATTTTACTTTTTAACAATGTAAATCCACTGGACAGACACAGAATATTCCAGGTTAATAGTGTGCCCTCTTTTACACTCAGCATGAACAGGTTAACAACAGGGACTTCAAAGGCCATCTTGAAATTCTCTGGCATCAGGTAGCAATAGCTATTCTTGGCCTTAAAATACAATGCCAAAACTGCTTGAAACAATGAGGAATCCCCAGGATCAGCCAAGAATGTCAGCTTGTCTTTGGCATGAAGGAAGCGTATAGAGTAGACTGGGAGCAGAAACAAAATAAGCTAATAAATGGAAAAGGAGTAGAGACAGGCATGCTGATTTCAACCAGTGTAACAGCTCCTATAGGACCAGTTCAGCTGCCTCCAAAAATGAAAGAGCTGGAACCTCCTGCCTTGAACAGAGGTCCAGTTCAGCTCTCGACTGCTTCCCAAGTTAAGCAAGGTCTGTAGCTGACATATATTTACATCTGCCTACCCAATGTATGAGAGGTCCACTCCAAAGAATTCTTAAGAGCTATCAGACCTTCCAATCATATTCCAAATTACTTCATGGAGTGTGACAGAATCAAAAGCAAAGGAGACGAAATGGATGAGTGAGGCAAGACACTGCCACAGAGAACTGTCAAGATGCAAATGGGCATTTTTTTTCCAATTCTTTTAATGACCCTGAAATTAACTACAGCTCAAATTAAAGCACTACCTCATACTGTTGATACCAAGCAATGCTCAGATTTCTAAAAAAGCCACTGTCATAAAAATACACACACAGAGCACTTACTTGAACAACTACAGCATCTTGAAAGATAGTAATTGAGAAATACAAGTACCTGTTGTCCCCACGGGCAGGATCCTTGGGTTTAGTATCACTATCATAAACAAAACGCTCTTGGGAGATGACTATCATGTTGTCTTTAGTTTCATTTCCCAAGATAGTGATAACAGGATAACCCATTTGTAGTGTCCACTGATCCATAACCTCTTGGATATTTACAGATTTTCCAACCCTTTTTAAAGCCTGGGAGAAAAAAAGAAAAGTATCAATATACTGAAGCAGTATCAATATGTAATTTTTTTTTTTTGTCCCTGCAATCATAACCATTTTTTAGAGGGTAAAATAACCATCACACATGTATGCACATACACACACACACCCCCAATACACACACTACATAACTGAACTTTAGTCTCTGTGTATCTTAAAAATAAATGTTGAGTAATCTTAACAGAGAGCAGAGTGGCAGTCAGAAAGTCATGTTTTCCACATTGTTCAAGTACTTCTGCTGTAACAGAAGAAATAACCTGCGTTACAGGATTTTAACAAAAGCCACAGAAATACTGGGTAGCTATTCTTAACCAGCTTAGGTTAAAAAAGGCACACTGTTGGTTCATCTACAGTAAGGCATATTTAAGGTCCCTAATTTCTAAAAATACAGAGCTTCTCTGTTCTGAAAACCAAAATGAGTAGTTATTTGAAAATACTGTCCCTTATGTCCAAAGTGAGGCAACGTATACCAAGATATCCCCTGCTGCTTCATAAACTGCACCTGTCACAACACATGGAGGAATAATCTGTTCATATTTGATTCCATATGTCAATAAAAATGCTGTTTTACAAGTGGATTTTTTATCTGAAACACAAAAAGATACTATAGCATCGTGGGAGATGAGACTGCATATGAGGAGAAAGAGGCATCATTTATTCTTCAGCAATGGACACGCTCCTAGCTGTTGCACATTCCGAACATTTCAAGACCACAGACTGAGCAGCCTCTGATGAATACAAGCAGAAGACTGAAGCTGCAGTTGCACTGCATTAGGAACAAAGGGGCTGGCAACAAATGCATTTATGACTGAAGCAAAAGGAATTATTAGCTGCAACAGTAGATATGAGCATACAGTATAGACATAGTGGTTATGGATTAGAATATTGTCTCATTTTTGTTCTACTTTATTAGTTGCAGATTTGGCAGTTTTTTCAAGAAAACATTCATTCCTCTGACGTCCCATTGCCCAGAACTGTCCCAGAGGCTTTAAAAGAGAAGGCAAGAAAGATTCTTGCAGTGATTCTTCAGCTCCAGATTAAGACATTTAAAACCCTGACTGTATGTTACTTGCCCCAACTCTCATTAGCAGTCAGTACAGACACAGGACTTGGTTCAGTTGCCCACATGTAGATGACTAATGTCATTTGAACTTTACCTGCCACTCCAAAGAGCACAGATTTCCCCATGTATCTTATGACAAATTGGTTAGACACATCTGAATGTCTTAAATATCCTACTGCACCTAATCTGGCACTAGTTGCCTGTATTTGAACAACTATCTCAAGTCTCTAGTCAACAGTCAGTGGTTAGGGCTTGTTACCATGTAGTGGCTAGCCAACTGAATTGCTCTCTATGCTCTGCTCACTGTATTGACTAGATTTCTGGACTCCTGTCGTCCCTATTCCCTAGTGTCAAATGACATGACTTAAAATATTCAAAACATTCTTTCAGAACCAGTGTACCTACAACAGACATGCTTCTCATGTGGCAGCTGGCAGCCAGGTAGGATAATTTAAGGTAAAAACTGTTAGAAGTCTGTGAATCGGCAACTAAAGACTCAGTGAGAACAACAGAATCTTGGACACCTAGATTACATTTACATACCTGCTGGTCTAGATGTCTTGACCACCAGCTGAATCCTAGCTTTGGTGTCAATAGTTACAACTAGATTGACATGTTTTGTATGGCTTGAACAGGTACTTGTGCCAAAACTCTGTATTCCACATTGCCCTCCACTCAGTCTTTACTTCTAGGGAAGTCAGACTAGCTCAGACTAGTCCCACAAGAGACAAATTCAGGATCACTTCGCTCATCTGACAAAAATTACAGCCATTTTGGAGCCCTAGACCAGGCTCTAGAACCCAAGCCAAACCTGGATATAGCAATATAAGTCTCTATAGCATACCAAATGTTACAGCAAATGGTTCTCTGTTTACATCATATTTTAAAGTTTTAATAGTTCTGTCCTTCACAAAAATCTTAACTCCACATAAAATCACAAACACACATGACGGAAATGCCAAAGTCCAGCTTTCATATGCTTTCCAGCTTATGGCTCTCAATGTGCTATCACTGAAGTCAATGATAGATTCTATGAATTATCTTTCACTGTACATCAGTGACACAGCACATGCAGGGAAATCTTTTCTAACATAACAAAGAATATAAATGCTGCAGAACTCATATTTTTAATGTTGCCACCAGGTCAACTCATATGGAATTTTTCTGCATCAGTTTTTATATTTGCTCTGTGGTTTGAAGATCTCAATATACACTATTCACTCCTGATCTCACCAAGAAAAACACCATAGCAAATTCCTGTTTCTCCCTCAGTGAAACAGATTAAATAATTTTACCTTTGACAATGTGTTCCAGAGATCATTTCTGGCTGCATTGCCATACTTGTGAATGGTTAAATAGTCCTACAGAAATAAAAATAAGAATCAAAATCTGTTATTACAATACACAAGACAAACAACAAGAGCTGTGCATCCCTGCTATTAGGAGTTAAATTATATCAATGTTTGTATTTGTTAAAAATCTAGAAATATACAATATGTTCATCCTAAGGGAATAAATAAACAGTTTCTTAAGATACTTTGAAATGCAAAAATTGTTGCTAAAAATTTCATTTACAACATTCAGTGCTCTTCCTTTTCTGTGTAAGCCATTCTACAACCTAAAAATCTTTTATATATATAAATATTTAAATATTATATATATTTATATTTATATTCATATTCATATTCATATATATATATATATTTAGAATACACATCTAACCTTGGGAAAGGTTCCTAGGTAATTCTTGGCAATGAAAGGAGAAGCTGCTGAAACACAGTTCCACTTTTAGCAGGTCGTTCTGTTTTGCCTAGTGTCAAAAATTTGTTCACTTGGATGACAGTTGTATTCATTACAGAAGATTTAACTGAGCAATAGTCCATCTGAAGTCCAAACTCTAATCTAGGGAGATCCTGACCCTTCAGTGCCAAAATACATCATCCTGGCAACTAGGGTTGTAACAGGGAGCAGTGGAGGACATGTGACAGGAATCCAGCTCTATGTTTGAACATGTGCTTGTACAACCTACATGTGTGTTTTCATGCCACCTGTGCCTCAGACTCTGAGGGGGTAATAAACTGAATGCTTTCACTTAATCTGCCACAGTTTCAATAACTGACGGTTCATTCTTCTCTCATAACAACCAGAAGGATAATTCCCAATAAGCTTCCATCACATTAAAATAACTTCCCAAATTAATAGTTTAAGCATATTACCTACCAGCTTGGGTCTACATCTTTTACGCAAATTTTTTATTTCTTTTTAAAATTACTTCTGAAGAGACAACACCATTGTCCCCCACTGTCCCATGTCCCTTGAAAGCAGCTCATTCAGTTACAAAAGTGAAATTCAGCAGTGATTATTTGAATAACTTACCTTTCAAGCATTTGATTGGGAGAATTAACTGAAAAAATCAGATCAGAGGTTGTACATCAACTGGTTCTCCTGCAATTGAATTTCTACCATCTTCACTTTACACAATGGTAGAAGACAAACTCTAATTTACTGCACAACAATAAAACTGGGACAAATTTGCTGACTGTGTTATCTGTGCTTTGTGTGAAGTAAGATACTTTGGGAATAATTAGTATTTGGAAAGCAAATTTTCTGATACACAAATTGTAGCACCTGTGACAGATTTAGCTTTTGTCAGCCAACTTATACTAAAACAAGCAACAACTCCCATTTAATCACAGACTAGGAAGGCTAAATGAGTACACTGACTCTGTAAATGCAGTGCTGAGTCTTAACAATGTCATGAGACTAGCTCAGAAAACAGACTGTATTATATAGGCTGCCCCTATAGCACACTTTGCTTCCATTTTGTCTAAAAAACACAGAATCATTTAAGGCACAGTGAAACATTCAATAGCTTCCAAAGCTAAAGAAGATGAATTAAAAATTAGAAAGATAAAATAGGAATAAATAAAACTGGGACAAGGTAAATAAATAACCAACAGATATACCATCCATATTTTAAGCAGTAGTAGAAAATGCACATATTGTTCCTTCTGAGAGATGCTTTTAGAATCATTGCAGAGCAAAATAAAATGGGTGGAACATTGGAGGACTTCATCCAGGCAATAATCCTGTTTACCAATCTACCATTAGACATTATATTTGACTTTTACATTTTTTGTTCAGAAAGACTGCAAAGAGATTA
>VRYO01001878.1:12352484-12434465 GCA_009812075.1 Sialia sialis | reverse complement strand
AAAATTTATTATCCTCCAATCTAACATGTTTATCTCATAAAGGAAAACAAAAGGAATCCCACCCTTTACCATAGAATAAGAACATACAGTAAGAAACACAACAGCTTGGTACAATCCTTGTACCATACAACCTACTCATCAATTTTGTCATTATTTCATGAAAGTTGCATCAAGAGCATAAACTCAGCATAAAATTAGAGTGTTATCAAATGCATGTACAAAAAGCAGTCCTAAGTAACAGCGTGTATCAACATAGGCTATCAGTAGTAACCTACACTGCAATCTCAAATCTGAGTGCTCTTTCCAGAGGCACAAGAGCAAAAGATTTCTGAACCAGGTCCATCAAATATCCTCTTTTTCCTATCCTCCTGTATTGTTTACAATAATAGCCAGTAGCAGATACCTGGAAACAGTATAAAACTAGAAAAGCATATAGTGGTACCTCCCTGAACTGCTCTTCCATCATCCAGCACTTCACAGCACAAGAAATCCTAAGCAGATTAGTGTCCTTGCATTTAATAGTTATCTTCTGTGAATTTGGCTGGTTGCTTTCTGAACAAATCAGCATCTGCAACACCTTATGAAAAAGCATTTCCCACTTCAGTGATCTGTCGTGTGATATCTGTTCCAAATGCCTGCCTGTCCACAGGTTTCCTCTGCTGCTTCCTACTTCTGGCATTAGAAGACACAGTGCATTATCGTTCCCCACTTCACTCTCCCCAAGCCACTCATGATTTTACAGATCTTTATGGAGTGTGTCCCTGCCCCAGGGCTTATACAGGTGTTACACTGAGAATCCTGCCACACCCAACCACTCCCAGCTCTGCTGCAAAGTTATACTGCCACCCCAGCTTCTGACTCTAAAGGTGGTTTGGATAGTTTCTGATCCTGCCTCAACTTCCATTACCAGATGACGAGCTTCACTTCCTCTTCCATTAACAGGCATTCAGTTTAAAAAGGAAAAGATGTATCAGCATCAAATACATATCAGGAAGTAGTAAAATAGGAGCCAAAGATCTACACATACCCTCGTTGTCTATTCTAAGGATGGAACAAGAGGAATATCATCAATTTTTCCTCCTGGGGAGTCATATCTAAGTCTCAAGCAGCTTGCAGAGGTCGGAATACATGCTCTCATTCACTGTAACCCTCCAGGGAAGGAACATTAGCCGCCTGTACATTCAGTAGAAAAACCAAAGCAAATAGAACAGAGATGCAAGCCACAGAACAGAAAAGGACGATGACACTGAAAACACAGCTGTCTGACTCTATGCTGAGCACAGCTCCAAAGAAGGCGAAGTGACTTAAAGCCACTTACTCATAAACACATATGCCCAAAACCATCTGGCTGCAAGGCTGCTTCCCATCATATACTTGCAAGTCTATCACCGACAAAAGCTGTTCCATGGACTGGAGTATACTGGAGCATGAAGATATGCATTAGCCACCTTCCTGCCAGCCATAACCCTACAGTGCATGGGAGCACAAAAGATGGCATGAAAATCTCTTTAACAACTCAAGACTCAAGAGTGCTCTTCTGCAACTCTTCCACTCTCCTTCACTGTAATGCTGGCTCTAAAGCTTTCCATTGTCACGGAGAAAGTAGGGAGAGTTTGCAGACCCTAGGGTAGTGTCACACAACATGAAAATTAATCAAAAACACACACTCAAGAGTAATCATTTGGGTTTACATTTTAAGCATGCATCCTCTTACGATTTTCCTAATATTTTCACATTAAAACATGAAACCACTCTTTGCCAAAAAGAATAATGGAATGTGATCATTCAATAAAAATAAAATAAAAAATAAAAAATAAATAAAAAATTAATCAGACAATGCAGTTTTTTAACATGTTTTAGCACATCCTAACATTAAATAAATAAATATCCACTGTGATACCAGAAAATAAAGTCCATTTACTGCACAACCAAAATATAAGGTCCTTCCAAAAATCCCAACAGATGTAGACTATGTTATAATGTGTTACCAAACAATAATCTTAATTCCACCCCCCCAAAAAAAAATTAAAAAGCTCATTGCTTTTGAAATTATTTCTTGAAAACTGGAGCACATAGCTTGAACAGTAGTAGGAACAGTGAAAATGGTGAAAGATTTTGAAAGATGGTTTTAGTAATGCTGTATTGATTAAGTTTTCAGATCTTTCATTGTATTCGATTTTTTTAAGAAAAGGAGATTATTTAAAAGGGAAAAGTCTTTCATTGCTTTGTAATATTGGCTATTAACTAAGTCTCTTGGTTTCAAAATACATTAACTACCCCACTATCCAAACATGATAATGACCACAACTAACAAAAGGCAGTGACTGATAAATGCCAAAAGGATAAGCAAGTGTAAAGGAGGAATAAGTCTCCAAACATGTGTCTTACTTTCAGGAGAGATTTTACATCTATATACAGAAACCAAAATATCAAATCTAGGACTAAACTCCTTTCTCAGTTAATCTGTATGAAGTTGATTGACCAGCTGGAGGAACAGCTCCAGAGTTACATTATTGGTGCTGAGATCTGAAACAGATTGATATTGAATATCTTCATTTTTCTCCTAAAGATAATTGCAAAATTCCACTATATGAGGGAGGAAAAAGTAGCCAACTATTTTAATCTCCAATTCTTGTGGCTATGTTTCTCCTTTCTCAAGGCTCAGGAAAAGCAGACTTACCTCTACCTCCCTTGTTTGTATTTCTTTCCTACTCCTCAATGCACATCCTCCTCCCTTTGGCCTATAATATGTTCTTGTTCAATGGTTTTATACATGACTGCTGTATATCACCAAAGATTTAGAGCTACAAATAAAAACATTTAATTCATGTAGAAATCAGGCTCTGAGGCTCCAGGTATCAAATACAGTGTGTTTGTTTTCCTAGAAATTTATATACCTAATCTTAAGCTTCCAGACACCATCTGACAGAAGCTGACTCTGACTAAAACGTGCCACTTTTTCCTCCCTTCCTTCACACTGCTAACATCAAATCTGTTATCAAATATTAACATTGTGTAACATTCAAATAAAAAAGTTTAGGCAAGGGTCAGAGGGTGGTGCATTTGTTTGCAAAGGTGAGTGACAAACAAGAGGGAGTGAGAACTTGTGGTAAAGGATTACCAGCAAGCTACAAAACCATGAAAATTTTCATAAGAAAAGAAGAGTACTGAATAGAAAATCTAAAATATCCAACTATATTTGCAGTTTGCCAGCTGTAGAACAGACTAATCCTGAAGAAGCAGCTGTAAGGAAGAGAAGTGACCAGCCTCTTGGCTGGACAATCAGACAAGAAACAAAATAAGGAGTAAGTAAACTCATCTTATGGGTCATAGTCAACACTGTGTAAAGGGAAATTCACTGGGGGTTAACTCTATTTGTCTGAAGAATTAATTTGTACCAGTGAGTCAAACTGCAGAGCTACCTCCAAACTGAAAGAACAGCTGTTATCAGACCAGTTGTCAAAACACTACTGCACTGCCAGCTAAAAAAAAAATTTGAAACAGATTTTTCCTGGACAAGTAAGCAAAACAAATGCTTCACTTTTTACATGGTTTTAATAGAAGTGTCCAAAACTTCTTTCAAGCAGTCTACTAAGAAACTGCCAACATACAGAATACATGAGAGTCATAAAATATGTTTTCATCACAGTTTCTACCAGAGGATCAAAAATGCTGATTTTCTTCCTATACTTTAACCTATTACTGCATTAAACTGTGTTCTTTCTACAAAAAAATAAAGTTACAGTAATTTCACGACTATAAGGCGCACCCATTTGACTAAAGTTCTGATCGAAACCCAAAAGTGCACCTTATAATCCAATGCGCCTTATATAGGACTAAGTTCAGGAATTTGCCAACAAACTGGAAGTGCGTCTTACAATTTGGTGCGCTTTATAGTTGTGAAATTACTGTACTCGAAAGTCGAAAATTTAACTAACTAAAAAATCATTTCAACTTACAATAAAAAAAGCCAGCATCAAAATTATATTGAAATAGCACATAAGGAGTGTAAGGTAATGCCTACAGATAGCAGGCCTTGACTATGTCGATAGTCCTTACCTAGTATGAAAATTATCACATCTGTTACAGTCACAGCATCAAATGCATTCCTGCATCTGCCTCGAGCTACAGTTTGATGATACTTCAGTGGTACAGCCACACTAAGCACGTCCCACAGCCTTCGCTGCTCATTGGACCCATGCCCCTGTTTGTGAAGCTACTATGCAGACCAGACCTCTGAAATGGCCTGTATAGGAGTGAATCTAACATTCCCCTCTAAGGACACTCTTCCTTGATCAAGTTTACCAAGAAGGTCTCCAAACTCTTCCACTGGTACAAATGAAGTGGTGTTTGGAGGCCATGAATTGAGGGGAACAAGCAGCTGGAGGTAGCATTGAGGAAAACAGAGCAGTGGTTTCCTAAGCCACTGTCCTGTCCAAGTATGAGTCAAGTATCGTGAAAGAGACCGGACAGAAATATACACAGTGGTGCTTTCAGAATATAGCTAAGAGAAAGATTATCATTGCATCACATTTAAGGGGAACAAAACTTTTATTTTGAACTGTATTTCTCCAAAAGCGATGCTCAAATGTTCTTTTCAAATGTTTAAGTAATGGTTGGGAGTGACATTTCTCATCAAAAAGTCAATTTTTACAGTACATTAGTTTAACCTTCATTAGAAATTACATGTGGACACTGCATTCAGAACTGAAGTAGACTAAACTCAGAAACTTCAAATAATAATAAAAACACTATCATAAATCAAAGAAAATGAAACAACATTTAACTTCAGTTTTTAAAGCATTCACATGGGGCTACCATGAGGTTTAAGTAATCCAACTATAATTCCCACCATCTGCTGCTTTGAATGAACTTTTGTGTAACCCTGTTTAAAATATCTACTACCAGGAGCTTTTTAGCTAGCTGCTAGTTCAAACTCACAAATAGGTAAAAAGAAGTTAAAAAAAGCCTGAAAGGTGTGCAACGCACTTCAAAGCCATCACACAAAAATTTATTTCAGCTCTGTTTTGCCTTTTCTTGGGGTTGCTATCTCAGGCAACACGTAAATTCCTAGGGAAGGAACTCAGTGGAATCTGATCACTGTACACCAGCTGAAATTGCAGTCCTTAATTTCCAAAAGGTACATTTAGACTTTTTTTCACGTAGAACAGTGATATAAAGCTGATAAACCAGCAGCAACTGGAAAATATCCAGTTAACATGTCATATCTACAATTAAATCATTATGTCTAAACAGCAAGCTATAACTACTAATCAGGAAGAGAGAAACTGGAACCAAACATGAAAATAAATCTTAATTTTCTCTGGAGCCAATGATGCTGAATGGGCCACATAATTATAGCATTTTACTTTGTCCTTTTCCCTTTGTAATTCATGATACTCCCATTGATGCTAACAATAATCATATCACAGCAGAACTTATATTTCTGGTATTATATGGGTCATTGGGAGCTTTAGCATTGATTTTCCAGGAGAAAAACTAGGGCAATGTTGAGAGTATCTCATCCATGGTATTAGAAGTATAACATTCATTTAGAAGATCCAGATAGGACCTGTGCTGTGTTATATACAGGCTGAGATACAGGAGAAACCAGTAAAAGAAAGCAGGCAAGAGCCATCATTAAGTCAATTCAGTTAGCATGGTCCACCTTGTGAATTGAATCAGGCATTGTCCTATGAAGAAAACACTGGGTACTTGTATAATTAAAAAACCTGGTAAAGGTGCACACACAGAAAAAAAAAACAAAAAAGAAAAAAAAAATATTAACTTCAGCATTTCTCAAAAAGTTTACATTCACATTATGTATCTTCAAACAGAATTTCCCTTTAAGCATTATCATTTTGCTATAAACAGTATACTCAAGTATTCCTGGAGTTAGAGGAAGAATTTACATTTTTTGAGTGATACCCAAGTCTGGCCTTTACTATGCTATAAATCTTTAACACTTTCAAAGGAAAAAAATACTGTGACAGGACAACTTATAAAAGTTTCTTATGCAAGAAACTGACCTACTGTCTTTTAGTGACGTGTGTAAGCCAAAGTGGAAAAAGCTACAGGAATTCAGTTCGTAATGCTGAATTCCTTTAACAAATGTAAACTAAAATCCAGAGTGATGTAAATTAGAAGCAAAGGAAACGCTGAGGTGGCAGGAAAGGGGAAAGATGCTAACAACCTCATATGATATGCAGTGTAGAAAACAGTGATGTCAGCTCCTATGAGATTTCCTATGATTTCTGAAGTCCTCCCTTAAACATGCTCAAAATCTCCAGTTGACAATTCTCAGATAAAGGGATTGGTAGCAACTAACTCAGACAGTTAATTAATTGCCAGAACATCCATGGTGATACTTTGATGTTCACCAAGGTCATACACTCTGCTTTTCTAAGCCAGAGGAGGTGGATGCAGAATCAGCTGAAAAGTACTTTACTCAACATCTAGTAAATGCACCAGCTGCAACACTAGAGGTACTCTAGCTGTAAAGATGCTCCTCCTGGGTGGCAAAAGCTACATCTTTTGACTGAGCAAAGGAAACTCCAGGTAGTTCCATGTGCACTGTTGATCTGAAGACAGCACCGCAGTTCACTGCTTCACTGACCTTGATCTTAGGATGCCTGATTTTTTGTTTGTCTTTGTAGATTTTTTATGTTTCTACAAAAAACTCTTGAAAAGAAGTCTCTAATGATGTCTCATTAGAGATAGTAAACAACTGACTGTTATGAATTGGTAATAAACTTATAATAAATAGGTATGAAATGGGGACACTGTTTAATGCACTATGTAAAAAATAGATTATCATATAATATCATGAAAATAGATGAAAACATTTAATGCATTACTATTTCATGCACATTGTAGGTGTCTAAAAAGCAGGAAAAAGCAGTGTGGATGAAAGGAAGTTTAAATAGCCAGCAATACTAGGAAGTGAATGAAATTTGAACCTTGCTGTATTTAATATCCTGAACACCACACTTCCCCAGACAGCTCCTTTGAAGGGCTGACCAATTTGTTTCAATACAGTAACCACTCTACAGCACCAAAAGTATATATCCAGAGCACTGTATGAAAATTCTTCCAAATATACAATGTGAAGCCTAAAAAGTAGTTAATTTATCACAGAAGCAGAGATTCCTACAGTAACTAATTCAAACTGCTGATGATGCACTAAATCAGAGTGAGTGATGAACACATACATAGCAGCAAGTGAAGTTCAAAAGGATACAGATCTATGTGATCAATGAGCTGTCACACAGCAAATGAAATGCAGTGTTGACAAACGTACAGTAATAGATATGGGGCTCCAAAATAATCAAACCAAATATAAGAAAAATAAACCAGTGCAGAAATATCTTATTACAGCACTGGAAGTGCCTTTTTAAACATATCTACCAGATATTCAAATTACTGGTACTTCTCTCTCTATTAATTTGAAAAAAATAAAAACCAAGCACAGATTACTTGAAGAGATGCATTGTCATAAAGCAGTAAAATCTTCCCCAAAATACAATTTAGTGATACCAGACATGTAAGATACCATCGATTTCAAGAACAGAGTTAGAACAACAGCAGAAGAAAATGTCACACAGACCTTATATTGTATTGCACATTACCACCTGATTGATGACTGAATGATAAGGCCAACTTATGGCTTCTACCTCTATCAATCTGTGCAGTTCAGAAACATAATCAGAACAAGTGGTGCTGACCAAGCCTCTTCATACTCTAACCACCTTCTTACCTGATTAATAGCTTTTTGACTGAAGAGCAACACCATTTTGTAAGAAGAGTACTGGCATTCAGTGATTTTCCTGCAGCATAAGAAACTGCACATCACGAAAGATGCCAGAACTTTTACGAAGATAGAAATCACCTACTGTGAGAAGGAAGGATTTATTAGATGTTTTCTACAAAAACAATAGCTGTAATTTTCTCATATGCATGTGCTACCAGCTGTGGTTACTACGGTCATCATTCAATTATTCATTACAGTCAATAGAAATACATTCTCTTTTGCTTTTGTCTATGCAGTGCTACAGTGAGAATGTTCTGTCTGTAACTAAATCTCCTGTTTGAAATGTCATATGATTCAAGACATCCTAGCTTTAAAAAACTTTTCAAAAATCATACCTTCACTAGTCTCATGGATGCAGCTTCATTGTGGACCTGCCACACTATAATCAAATGGCCTTTCAGGTATATTTACCATCATAGGAACAGGCCAGTTATTCTTGACAGATATAAATCTCTACAAAGACATCTACACTGTAAAAATGAGCATTTCTACCAGAATTTTAGTTCCTTGCAGACTCCTTAACAGAACAGTTTGCTGAACTGTTACAGATCACATGCACATTTGTACATTTCCTTCAGATCATATTTATTGGTAAAGAATATCCACCAAAGAGCCTCATTCTCCTTCATCAACTTTTCTTTTTAATACAATTGATTTTTTTCTTTGACAGATAAGGGATTTTTCACCCCCAAGCTGTCTCAACCTACTCTTCAAAAGGTCCACAAGTCAGGTGAGTAAGAAAAAACAGGCAATTAATAAAAAAGGTAGCAATTCCTATTTGCTTCTTGCTCTAAACGTTGCTTTTTCCTTTGCTTAACTCCAAGGTTACCTTAATGGTTGTAGATTCTTCTATACAAAAGCTCTAATTCTTTAGCTCTTAATAAGGCAACAAATCATGCCTTGATTTGGATGAAACCACAAACATTGCAAACACAAATAAAGAACTACTCATGTTGGTTTATGCTACTTTAGCAAGACTTCAGAACTACAGTAATTTCACAGCTATAAGGCACACCCTTTTGTCTAAAGTTTTGATTGAAACCCAGAAGTGCGCCTTATAATTCAGTGCGCCTTCTTTATGGACAAAGTTCGGAAATTTACCAACCCAGAGGTGCAAGCCACGGCAGTTGCAAGAGCCACTCCAGCTGGGGGCGGGCGGGAGTGCCGGGGCCCGTGGCATGGGGAGGGCACCTGGGGCTGTGTTTAAAGGCTGCACCAATCTGCGAAAAATGTCTGTAAACTGAGCACCTGCCAGTAAACCCCACAACTGTGCCATTCTGTTACTAATTCGTTACTTTGTTGCGCATGGTTCCTCTCTGCAAAAGAAAAAGTGCGCCTCATAGTCCGGTATGTCTTATATATGGACAGAGTTCGGAAATTTGTTGACAACCCAGAAGTGTGCCTTATAATCCGGTGTGCCTTCTAGTTGTGAAATTACTGTACTCTTTTTTCTCATCTGTTAAACACTTAAGGGCATAGCTAATACACTAAAAAGAATTGAAGTAATACTAGAAATATAATAGAGAGGTAACAGTATGGAAAGCTCCTGGAGTGTGTGGAAGTTTACTTCTAGACACAGTTGGTGAGCAAGACAACTTAAAAGCTGTTCTGCTGGACCTCTTGTTTGTGAACGAAGATTGGTGGGTGATGTGATGATTGGAGGGCGTCTTGGGCTCAGAAATTATGAAATGACAGAGTTTTAAATTCTTAGACAAATAAGGAGAGGGGTCAGCAGAACTGCCACCTTGGCCTGTTTATGACACTCAAGAGAGCCCCTTGGGCTATTGCCTGAAGAGAAGTCCAGGAAGGCTGAACATCTTTAAGAAATCTTAAAGGTGCTGGAGCTGACCATCCCTATCTGCTGAAAGACAAGCCAGTGGGGAAGACCACCAGTCTGGCTGCACAGAGGGCCTTGTCTGGAGCTTAGCAAAAACAAGATTATGACCTTTGGAAGAAGGGGCAAGCAGCTCAGGAGAACTACAAAAGCATGCAAGATTATGTGGGCAGAAAACTTGAAGAGCCAAAGTCAAAGCAGAACTTTATCTAGACGCTGTGGTAAAATACAATAAGAAATGTTTCTATAAATATACTAGCAAGAGAAGGAGGGCTGAGAATCTCCATCCTTTGCTGAATATGGGGAATAACATGGTGAAAAAGAATGAGGAAAAGGCTGAGGTACTTAATGCCTTCTTAGTCTCAGTCTTTCATAGTAAGACCAAATATTCTTTGGGTACCCAGCCCTCTGAGTTGGACAGCAGAGACAGCAGAACTGAAGCACCAAACATCTGGGGGAAAATGGTCAGCAGTCTTCTACACCACCTAGATACACACAAGTCTATTGCAAGGGACAGGATCCATCCAAGGGTACTGAGGGAGCTAGCAGCAGTGCTCACCGAGTCACTTTCCATCATTTACCACTAGTTCTGGCTAACTGGATAAGTCTCAGACAACCAGAGGTTAGCAGTGTGACACCCATTTACAAAAAGGGTTGAAAGGATGATCCAAGGAATGACAGGAAGGTCATGGAGCAGACTGCCTAGAGTGCCATCACACAGCAGATGCAAGACAACCACAGCATCAGGCCCATCCAGCATACTGTAAGATAGGTCCTGTTTGACCTACCTGAGCCCCTTCTATGATCTGCTTTATGGATGAAGGAAAGGCTGTGGATTTTGTCTACCTAGACTTTACTAAAGCCTTTGAAATCATTTCCCACAGCATTCTCCTGAAAAACCTGGCTGTGGAGGTCTTTTAGAACTCTGTTACTTGGGAAGCCATTGCAATAACACAGGAGGAATAAACTATAAAGTGCATTTTCAGAATATCTATTATTTGAAGAGCTTTATATATAGTAGTGATAGTCAATTTTGCTATTTTTTGGAAAGGACATTTAGTTGAGTATTAGAATTCCATGTTAAAACAGAATTCAAGGCAACTTAATTCAAAAACCCAAGTGATGGTATCAAGCTAAAGAGCTAAAATGCCTAAACTGGTGCATGACAGAAAGGGTAAATTAGTCCTCCAGTTTCCCTTAACATTAGCAAAGCTATAGTCTCCCAAATACACAGTGCAGGAACAGTATTTTGTTAGATTTGCAAAATACAAAGAATTAAATGATTGACAGGTATTTCCAACTGTATAATTTGTAGCTCATGAAAAACTTATGAACTTTATGTTTTATTTTGTTCAGCTTGAAGACATACACATGGAAAATCTCTATCTGGATTTTAGTTAAAATCATCATCTTCTGACTGAACTGATGCCAAAACTTGCACTAGTCAGATTTTCACAGTTAGACTTTTCATAGACTTCCATTAGCAAACAGAATGGTTTCTATTTAGAGCCACAGCAGTGAAAAGCAGAAATAATAGGAAACCATTCAAATCAAAAACCAAAGCTCCATTACAACTTTATGGTAATTATGATTAATCCTTGCATAGCTATTCTTTGATCCAAACTTTTTTCTCAGTCTATTTCAGGACAACTTGCACACTGTTATTTCTCAGGCAAACATAGAAGAAAACAGATGAAATAGTGTTTAAGATGTACACATTAAAACTTTTCTTTTTTGGGTGACATACTCCACTGAAAAAAAGTGCTACTGAATTCCTCTATGAATGGATCTGTCCAGACAAAAGTTTCTGGCTGGAGTATGGACAGAAGTCCTATTGCCTTAAATGACATGATGGTTTTACCCTTGATATAAACAAGACTTTATGAAGGAAACTTCTGATTTAAAGAGGTCTTATCTGTATGATAAGTTTATCTAATTGATTTGACCTGGTGTTACAAGTAAGCAAATGATCAAGATGGGTCCCATGAGTAAGTTATGCTACAAGCCCTGATTGTACTGTAAACTCTCCAAAAAGCTGCATTTCCTCAGCAAGTTTCCTTTCATTGCCTTTGCATGGAAAGCTCCTCTCTTACATGACCAATGCATTCATTTATGGGGTTTTTTTATATTTTATCTTCCAATTTATTTTGCTTAGAGGTAGAATTATTCTGTTAAAAAATGACCTGATCCTAGACGTAGTTTATTTAAATTTCAAAATGAAAAGCTTACTAAGAACAGATAAGATTGATTACTCTTTCCAACTTAGCATAATTGTATTTCAGGTGAACATCAATTTACTTTAAAGGACACTTCTAAGTAGCAGGCTGCATCATACATAATTCATCAATCACAGCTGCCTGTAACATGATTTACTCAAGCAGATTTCAATGGAATAGAGGGAATTGCATTGTTTTTTATACTTTGACTTGTTTGTTTTTAAATAGTTTACGAAACACTCTTTGTGCTGAATTATTGCTGAAAGGAGTTCATCCTTGGTAATCAGCATGTTGAATTTCTTTTTCTTTGTATAGAAATGGTACCTCTTTAAATTTCTTTTAAAACACAGAGTGAGTTTTCAAAATATCGTTAAGGCAGAGAGCACTCCAAGCTTACTAAAGGTAAAAATAAAGGATTTTGCTATAGAGGAAGGGATGGCAAAAATATTTATCATTTTAGGGCTGTTTATTTTCCAGCTGACTTATATTGTTATTATTTGTTAGACCAGCAATCAAATGCAGGTGCAGATAAGTAGCTAATTCTTCAGCTAGTCCTTCACATAGTTGTCACATGGATAAAGTGGCTTTTATGTAGCACTCTACACAAAATTGTCGCCATTTAAACTGCAATCACTTCATATACCAAGAAATATAGGTGAAACTACATCTTCAATCAAATTCAGCTTGAGGGACATGGTGGTACCTCAGATGGTCCTAAAGAAACATTTCCAAAAATTGATGCAAATATAACTTCAAAAGAAAAAAGAGGGAACAAGAGAAACTGCTGCGGAAACTGATGGAAATGCCTTTACTTACTTGTAAGCCCATTTGAAACACAGAGTGACCCATAAAGTTAGCCAGCATTCGAATCAGAGCTGCACCCTATGAGAAATAGTACAGAAACAGTTATCAGTTTTGAATGACAATATAACACAATAAAAATGCTCAGAAACAAGCATTTCCACCCAACATTAATGAAACCTGTAACTAATACAATCTTTATTTGTGCTAGAATGAAAGAGAGATAGAAGATAATGCAAATGCTTACTAGGACAAGTGAAGGGGCAAAGGGATATTGTTAATATCCTGCCCCATATATTGAATAAGGCACAGGACAAACAAAACACTGTCCCCACTGCTGGAGCATGTGTCTGTTCCACAGGTGACTGACCCCAATCCTTCTATACACTCAACAAAAATGCTCAGTTTTAAGTGAGACCAAAGAAATAGTGTCAATTTCCAATTCTACCTCAGTGATTATTCATAATATCATTATCTCCATTACACTATTGTACCTCAGGATTCAGTGAGACTAATTCCCTTTGTAACAGCTTTTAAGATCTAGTGACTAAAAGTAAATAATTTCCATAAGAATTTTATAAGATGTGGAGAGATATAGATATAGATATAGATATATGTATATATATGACTTATTAATAGTCAGGTTATTTTCCAGACTGTCATGCAAAGAGGTAAGTACTTGTATACCAGTCTTTCTCTTCTTATAGCAGTTCTTACCCTCTTCCCCTTCAGGTAAAGCATAGAGATCTAAAAGAAAAGTGATTCTAATTCTCAGTACTTACTGCAAGAAACAGACAGATACTTGTAAGAGTAGCTGCTTTTTTTTTTAATAATCCTTTTTGTGATTCCTCACCCACTCGAAGAAACACATCTGCTGTGTATTTTCCCTTTGCACAAGTACTCTATTTCAAGCAGAAATAACTTTGCAGATCTGATGTGACCATTCAGCTATAATATTCCACTTTACAATATAATTTCAAGACAACTAGTCTTCCAATCCCAATTTTTAAATGTTATACTTGGTAGTGATCACCATACAAGAGGAAGGACACTTGGGATTGCAAATCCATGAACTAAAGGCTTTAAGAAAACATGATGCTAGAATTAAACCACCTTGTCTAGAGATGAAGGTCCAGGAATTAGATTAACACTCAATCAGACAACAATTTGTTAAAAAAAGAGAAACATTACATAGGTTCAAAAATTTACAGATTCTAAAGCCAAAAAGACTATTACAACATTTATTCTGTGTTAATAGAGATGAAATAGTAATTTAGGCAAAACCCTCTATGGTTTCTCCTTCCATTTTAGAAAATTCAAGACCAGAATAATGTTCCAGAGCACTACTTAATAGGCCACAACTAATATTTACTCTCACAGTGAAACAACACACCTTTTTACTAACTGGAAGGTATCTAGTTTCACTTACTTGAATTTATCTAGCTTCAGCTTTCAAAACAAGACTTTATGTCTTTTCCTGCTAAATTAAAGTTAAAGGTAGTTTGGAAATTTAAATGTTGTCCAATTTTTAGATAATTTTACACGTTTCACTTTTTTTTAATACAGTGACTATTTTTAAGTACTGAACAGATTATCGGTAATAAACAACACTTGAAATAATGACATAAATCAAAAATATTTGCAAATTATTAGTAAATTGTAAGAAAACATGAGTATTTTTTATAGGTGGCAATAACAAATATCATATGGGTTGCAGAGTAACTGAGCTGCTTTTAGGAATTGAACAGTGAATAAACCAAAACATGGTGTTTGCTTTATTAACACTAGGATATGTTGTTATGGTGGTATATACTCTTACTGGAAGACAAATCATGTCTGGAATACATAGCAGAATAGGAAATAATGCCTTTCAAAACAGATTATTACCTGAGCAGACAAGACCATAGGTCAGGAAACATTATTGCCCTTATATTACTAAGGGAACAGAATGAGTAAGGTTCTCAGAGACATTTAAGCAGATAAACAGCAGATAAATCTGCTTAAGCAGATAAACAGAAGATTTTTTTTTAAATCTCATAAATAGATAAATCCTACTTATTCTGTAAATAACTTGGGCAAGGCAATCCAAAACATCTGTACCAGAAACAAAAAAAACATAAAACATATCAGACAAAACCTTCAACAAGAAGAAATTTTTCCAATCATCATACATCCCTTTTCCTACTAACTATTTAGTGTTCCAGGATGCCCTGGTTTCTTTCTTACAGTTTCAATTTCACATAGTAACAATACAAGCACCTTGACTGTACTGAGTTATATAATGTAATATTGCCCACAGAGTCTTTCATTCTATCCAGAAACCAAGAACTATCATGTACATGTAAAGAAATTATAGAATTCCCCTCACAGGTACCACTTAGGCACATGTTGGATGGATTATGGCTGGCCACTATACAGCAAAGAAAATAAAACAGCAGGCAAAGACTGAATGGAGAGTCAAGGCACAAAGGCAAGACTACTCTCTCAAGATCTCTTTTCACAGCTACTTTAGAATTACTTTCTACCAATTAATTACTTTCAGGAAACCCAAAAAACCCTACTTACAGCTTGCACAACACCAGGCTTGTCACAGTTCTGCCATCTTCCTCACTTAAGGAAAGCAAATATTTCCTTGGCTTGTTTCAAGAAGGAAATGGATTCAAAAAGCAAGAGAACCTTAAGAGGGGAAAACGTGTCTTGGAGTGATGGGAGAAGAAACAGGAGCAAATGAAGCCCTCAGTGTAGAGGGAAAAGAGATGGGACAAAATTCATTTCACTTTTCCTGAACTTTTGACAGTAGGCAGATCAGAGAACACTGATACATCCGTAAGAAAAGCGGAAGCTCTCGACACGCTCACAGCTCTGGGAAACAGAGCAGGATAAGACAACAAACACTGGCACTCTGACTAGGAAGAAGCAAAACAGGTTTGTAGGCAGAAGGATAAAAAGCAAGAGGTATGGAGAATAATTGTCATAAATAAGAGTGTCTTACTAAAAGGAGCAGCTTGGAAAATGACTCCAAACAGAGGGTAGTGGGAGGTGAAGAAGGTATGTGCCGTAAGTTCAGCTGGAGGAAAAACAGAATACATAGCTTTTGGGGTCATCTGAACGGCCCAACATGCTGACATTCCCACTGCCTATCTTCCTGGCAAGCAGCAGAGCAGAGCCAGAGGACTTGTGCTGCCATACCTTCTGAAAGCTTCTCTGACCTAGACTTAAACCTACAGAAAAATCCCAACAAATCTGTCCTGCTGCAGGAGATGCCCTTTGGAACCTATCAGCATCACTCTCTGAGCACACTGACATGCAAGGAGCCTGCTCCCCACTTCATTCTCAGAGCCACTTCTGCTCTGCCAACCTTTGTCCAACAGAGCAACAACACGGGATGTCATGAGAAGTGAACCTGCCTGTCCTAATGGGCAGGATGACTGTTTATTGATGATTTAAGTGCTTTCCTCCAGGCAGTGGATGACTCAGTATCTTGTCAAGAGGTAAAGCACATTGGTTTAAGAGGTCTAGTGGAAAGCAATTCTTCCCTAGTCAAAAAACATACCTAGTTCCTGCCAGTGTAAAATCAGACTCACCTTAAGCCATTGTACCCTATCTTAATATGTCTAGCCAGACAAATACAGCAGTTATTCATCCAGTGATTAATGGCACTACCTGGGTCTGGTGAAGCACTGCTCATTAGCAGATCTCACAAGTGCTCTCTAAGAATAATGCCCACATTCTGCAAATTAAAAGGAAACTGTGGCACACCCTGCTGAAATTACTTGCCAAAAATCACCCAGCACACTCTTCATATAACCAATGATACATTTGAAGCTTTCTCAGCCTCAGCATTGTGACTCCACTGCTATAGGAAAGGAAAACAGAATACGTTGGCTACTTCATGGAAATTAGGTGCCTACAGCTATTTTTTGCAAAGTGCTTTTGGGAAAAGGCTCGCTCATGGACACTGAGCCAACACTGCCTGAAGGGCAGTTTCCTCTCCTGAAGAAACCTGTACACTCACAACATGGTAAAGACAATCCATAACCAAAATTAGGAGTAGAATTCCTTTCAGTATGCAAACTGAACATGTCTTTGAAATCTACAAAATGCAGAGCCAAGCTAAGGTATTCAGTCTAATTCTCTCCATGCAGTCTAATTCTCTCCATGCCAACATAAAATAATGTGATTGCATCCTTGATCCCAGATTAGTTTTAACTAATTTTTAAAGAACCACTCCAACATCTTGATCCTCTTACATCATTACAGATCACAATTACTGTAAGTCAATTTAATTCTATGACTTATTGAATGTCTCAATTTTATTATACTTGAATTCCTTAATTAATTGTTTCACTTGCAACTTGCATCTTGTAATTTTTTTTATACAAACGATAGTACCAAATGGAATTTTATTTCACAGGAAAAATATTAAGTCTTAAGTATTTACCCACAAAAACTTGACTACTACTAAGCACTGTACTGCTGCAAAGCCACACAGGAAGTGATACGCTTGATCCAATGCTGGTATCTGCAGCACTTTAGTTGTTTATACTTCCCTTACAGTCAATGGGCTTTACAAGTCACCTCTGGATGTACTTTATCTAATTTTATAGTAAGCCTCAGATCAGGGGAACTGTACTCCAAAAGCACCCATCCCTTGTAATTCACTCCAAAAGCAGGCTTGGTGACTAGCTCACATGTACACATCTGTGCCTCAGACATCTAAAGTGCAGTGAGATTAATTCAACTGCACTGTCCAAAAAGGTCATACAGAGAATGATTCCCCATTCTGGGGGAACTCCTGAATTGTGAAGGGTGATCACTGGGGTGATCCTTTTGTAAATACAGTCAAATAACAAAAATTATATTTTGCTTTATTCTGCATGCCATACTTTTACATAAGAAGACTAGCAAGAGTAGGTATTCAAGAGAAGGCCCTTGGAGAAAGGGCAGAGTGATTGCTAGCTGAAGGTAGATACTCTATATTGAACAGACAGCAAAGAAGAGCACTTGAAATAAAGAACTGGTCAAGCAGCTGCAGGGAAGGAAACAATATAGAAGTCAGCAGATAGGGACAAGAGGCCTTATGTGAAGAGATACAAATCAGCTAGAAACTCCTTCAGCATAATTCTTTGAGGAATCAAAAATTATGTCATTATTCTAGAAAGGTCTCCCGAGAGAAAAATGTCAGCAACACAAAACAGAAACTATGAACTACAGATGACTTTTTGTAAGGGCAAAATAATCGATTGTTCTGTAAATGCATTAGAGTGGAGGAAGGAAAAGAGATCATAATAGGCTGACCTGGAAAACACACAGCTCTTCTATCCTCCTTTCCATAAAATTTTTCATTTTTTCCTGAAATATCAACTTCTTTTTACTTTTAGTTGTGCTGTTATGTGCTTCATTGTTTTCGTTTTAACCATTGGATTGAGATTCATCTCAGTGCACATGCCTACATTGCAGCTGAGTGATGCTTACTCAGTTGTACGCAGCTGAGGCAGCTGCCTACGCCTCCTTTAAAGGCAAAGGAGAGAGAAGCAAGCACTTCAGTCCATCTTGATTCATCCAAAGACACGCATCTAAAATAGGACAGATGAATTTCCCCCTAAAGGTTTGTGGTTATCTTCACTGATGATACAGGGGGATGAGAGTCTACTTAGTTACAGGTGTCTACATGGTGAACATTTCAAGTGAGATGAGATCAATCTCTCTGAAGATATTTTACCCTGTAAATTACAAAACAACATTAAAAAATATGAGAAAGTAAACAGTGGAAAATCACCTCCTCGAGTTTGCGAAGGCAGGATACAGCATCTTGCAGGTTTACCTATCAATTTATGTCATATTACACCAATTATCAATCACAGTAGTTACACAGACCTCAATTTATCTCTTCATCTCTGAATGTCTACCTTGCCACCCTTCTTTAGGAATTAAAGCTGTTTGATTTAGTTCATAAAAATACTTTTGTGACACAAAAATTAAAATCAGGAAGGATGCTGGTAAGAAAAACATCGCCGTGATATCCAAGGTGTACGCAGGGAGTGAGATGCTGAGGAGGACTGGACTATCAGAAAAAAATACATAACTGAGGTTCTAAAACAGAAATCGAATACATCAATTTTCCACAAAACCTCCACCCATCCATTTTTCTTCTTCTTCCATCAAATAAACAAAACCAAAACCAACACTAAATACAGGTGATTTATTAACTTTCTTCTATTGTGCAGTAGTCAGTTCAAAATCAGTATTGATTAATATGTAATAACACCACTTGTTTTTCAAATATAGAGGGACACAAACAGAAGGCCTAAAGTTATTTTTCTGTGTGCTGATAAACCTGCAATTCAAGATTAAGGTTACCTTCTCTCTAGCTAAGAGAAATGTGAATTACTCTATCTTCTGCCTCAATTACACTAAATTTTATTCCTACTGTTAGAGCTATTGTTATCAAGTTCTTATAATTACCTTCCTTTTCACTGATTAAAACAAGACTCAGACCACATACAGGTCCACACAAAGGCATCATTCTTTTATAAAGACCTCCTGATTTAAGATGAGAATCAATATACAAAATTTCATGTCTACTAGTATATACCTGATGGTGGTTTTTAATCAATCAGTCACAGTATGCACACATTAAATAGTTATTTTCTTAAATAATTTTCCCTGAGCTATAGGTGACTTGTGTGGTCAAAAACGTTTTTAAATCCATTGTCTACTCATTCTCCCCTAAAGAACTCCAGCTGAATAGTAAGAATGAATTCCCCTTTGCAGCAGTGATGATCAGGCAAGATCAACATATTAATCCATGTTCTCAGTTATCTTACCCTTTATACCCCATAGTCCCCATCTCACTGGAGAAGGAAGCAAACTCACCAGCCTACAGTTCCCAAGCAATTCGCTGGCACAGCAACTATTTGCTAGGATAGTCTACATCCCACTGTCAGAAGTTCTGCAGCTCTGTATCTGGTCACCCTTAGAAGGTGCAGGTGGATGCCACTCAGATCTGCAGACTTTCTAACAACTCACAGTTCTTTTAGCTAGTGTTTTCTACATTCATTTCTAAATTCATAGTTTCTGCAACCTGTTACAAGGAATAAACTGAACATGGGAATTAACCTGTTCTTCAGCAGCAATGTCCAACACAAAAAATTCATTGCACTTCCCTACTGTTTTAAGGTAGATCCTTAAAAATCTCAGTCCCGCTTTTGCACTTTGACCATGATATGGTCCCTCACTAAATAAGCCAGAGCCATACCTGTTGCATACAGTCAAGTCAGGCCTACACTACCTCACTAGAATCATCTAAGAACACAAAAGAACTTCCGATTTTTGGCTAATGTGTTTTAAGTACTGGTTGAAACATATCTTTTCTTCATAACACATACAAAGAGGGATTTTCTTTTAGAACTGTGAATACCATAAAAGAAGCACACAGGTTGCGGGTTTTTTCCTTTTAAATATTGAACATATTTTTACAGTTCTCTGTCAAATAGAAGCCTAAGGATATTCACAATCAAAATAGGCTCTTAAGTAAGACTATCTTTTAATTTCAGCTTAAAGTTCCTGAATTCATACAATATTCTTTAGTCCTAAAAATCTTGGGTAATTCAGTGAGTCTAAGTTCATTTCAAATATTAGAAGAGCATGCTACCAAGCACTTACACAAAGAATGCACATTTGCACTTTAATTTTGTGAACACTAGCCAACAAGTAATATCCAAGTCACGTTTTTCAAAGCAATCATTCTTTGTTGGTACTAAGCAACCACAGCTGGATACCCCATGAAATTTAGATTATTGGGAAAAACACAGCATGAATTAAAGCAAAAGAATAATGTACATCAAACATATAGCAAAAATGTGACATTTAAAATAGAATTACATAAAATTAAAAAAAAAAAGAAAAAGTATGTTGAATCTTGGAGATATTTAGCAGAAAAAAAGTAAGTTTTGACTAAGTCACATCTGCAGAATTTGCTCAAACCTAGACAAAGGTATATGTATGTAAATGAATCATTTAAAAACTTGCTTAACTGATCTGCTGTACATGCAGTGCACTGAATTTACAGAATTCTCCCATATGAACAACTGAACACTGCATAAGCACTTTCAAACAGAGGTATTGCACTTCAGCTGCACTTCCTCAAGCAAAAATATTAATTGTATACTGTCCTTTTTTTCATTTTCCCACAAAGGGAGAAGTTCAACCATTCCTCAGCTCCCACTCAGAAGGTTATGCTGAAATGTATTTTACCTTCATACCTTTATCTGAACAGTCTTCTATCTTATGTGGCCTTACTCAAACAATTATGGAACAAGAGTGTCCTATTCATGATATCAGTTACAACATGATCCTGTTGCAGGCTCCAGAGAGACCTTTGCTAAAGTACTTCTATCAAGTTGTAACAGCCGAGATAATTGCCAAGGTTTCTCTGGAATTCTTCAGCTGTCTCTATCAAAACTATCTCATCTCTGAGAACTGCATAAGTACCAACTGAGAAATTCTTTTCAGGGAATTAATTAGATTGTATCATGAGTCACCAGCATTAAATTCCTCTTTTATTTTCAGAAACTGAGCACTGTAATACAACAGGGTAGCTATTTTCTGTATTCTCCAATGGTACCTCCAAATATTACCAGAAAAAAAATGAAGCTTAATGCAAGTGAATTTGATACGTGCAAATGCTTCTGTATTTGATTAGGGTAACAGAACATACTTGTTTGAATGACTAAACATGTGCCCATGATTTCCTCCCTGTGACAGAAATGTAAAATGTTTAAATTAATTCCTAGAGGCTTTGTCTTTGGATAGCCACATAAAAGCCATGGGAAGAAGTACAGAAGGAGACATATGCAGATCATGCAGCATACTGGTACCAAATGTCACAATATGAGACTATCGTGACAGTCTTCACCTAGGCAATCATTCAGTGATGCACTGAAGTACCTTAAGCACACAAGCAACCCAAATAAATTCCACAGCCTACACACATACAGTTGAACATCTATGTACTTGGCTGGTTGTGGCTCTGGCTGGTTTCCCTGCACTAGGCAACAATTGTTAAAAATTAAGGGACTATATTTGTTAAAAGGAGTGCAAACTAAACCATCCCTACTTGATTTTAATGATACAGACTAGGAAAAAAAATCATTTAATTAATCTTCTTTACTTTTTAAAGCAACAGAATTTCCAATTTATATTTGCTTATCAAGCAATGCACGCTTACAAATTAACATGCTGTTAATATTCAGGAATAAAACGAGGACATATTTTAATAATGGTTTTTACACGGTCTTTAAAACTTTATTAACAGCACGGGTAAACCAGTATTTTTCAAATCAGCAAATACACCTACAAACTTGTAATGTATTTATTAAATCCTCAGAGATGCATAAAGGCACATTTGTTGTTTTCACAGAATGAAAGGCCATTTATCTAATGGCAAAACATCACTGAAAAAGCAACATTATATTCAAGGAGAGTTTTTCACTTGGAAACCATAATCGTTTTCTGTTCTGACAAACACAGCTGTTCTAGGGCTGGATAATACCAAAATGGTCAGATAGTAAGATGGCTTTGGTGAAATGCTCATTTTAGTCATAAATTCCATTGCAAATTTTAGGAACATGATACAAAGAAGAAAATTCAGGGGTATATGGCCATAACTAATCATATTCTTCGGCCGGATATTGTCACATCATTTTCCTTGAATAATAAAATGTTATCCATTGCCCAGATAAAATGCTATCGTGACTCAACTTACAACAGAGTTTTACTTGGCCTCACCACCAATATTCCTTGTACATGTTCTGACACCAGTGACAAGGACAAAGGAACATTATACTTTTTATTAACTGCCTTTATATGAAAATCTTCAAGAAAAATTAATATTCTATTTTAGTTCACTAAATACCATATAAGAATCTCAATCCATTTGCCTAAGACTGATTTACATCTATAACTAAACCTTTCATTCTAATTTCTCTTCTTTAATATCGTCTTTAAGCCTCATAAGTTATCCAGTACTTAAACATACTTCTAAAAAGAACAGCAGCAACAACAAAACAGTGTGCCAGAGGTTTTTCTAGAGAGTCCCTTTTTGAATGGAAATCTTACAGGATCATATTTTGATCAAAATATTGACCATATTCTTATGTCAAGTTTTTTTTTCCTTTTACTCTATTTCATTAACTCAAATTTATTTTCTATTTCTAATTCTTAAAATTTCTTCCAAGTTACTTTAACACTCAGAACTGCTGCTCTTCTGTTATTGATCTAAATCAGTATCTGTATCAGCAAAATCAGCCCTTACCTGCACACCAGCATTGTTTCTTGGACTCCTTCGGGGAAAAAAAGAAAATACCTGTAACTTTCTGCTTTGCCCTTGGCTGAAAATGATCATTACACAGCAGAAACAGAGAGGCAGAAAAGGCAAGTGCATGTCAAGTGCAAGTACTTCCATGTACACCTGTCTTTATCTCTCCATTTTAAGCCATGAAAATATCTGAGACACAGATGCACTATTTTGTTCCTTCTAATGGTTTCCTGGTGAGGAGAGAAGGATGGCAGGACACAGTGTCTAGACCCACTTTTGCAATTTCTCCTTCAATCATCTCCTCCAGCCCTTGGGAGGTGCCATTGGCCACTGCCTTTCCATGGGAAACGGCAGAAGGTTTGTACCACAAGAGGTCGTGTCTTCCTGATAACTCTACCTTGATGAAGCAGTCTATCTAATGAGCTCTTCTTCAAAATAAAATGTTTTTGTTAACATATGTGCTTCATCTTTATTAATTCCAGTGAAACCATACGCAATTTTCCCTGGCATGTGGAACACAACATTCCTGAAGCACTGTCCATGTGTAGCTGCTTACATAGCACACACTGTAGTTTCCATGTTTCTTCTTCAGAAAATAAGACCTAGCATACTCTAACCAGTGTGAAGGGTTAAAAACCATTTGCTCCTGCTAGAGTCAGGATGGTACAAAGATGAGTTACGAGAAATACTTTCATTATCTCGAAGCACCTGTCTATCTTTAGGCATTGGCACCCACCAGATGAACTGGGACAGCCTCCATACTTTAGGACAAGTACTCTTGGGGGCTGCTCTGAACTTGAACCTGTTGGTATCACTGACTGCATTCATACTGGGAGCAGTAACAACCTAGAGCCTTTTTCTCTAAACAGAAAGACATTATTTTCGTTACAATATACTTCCTCTGTTACAATGCATTAGGAACGAATGGCTCCTGAAAGCACCTTCTGCAATCTGGGCAGTGACCTGTTGCAATCGCAAGTCATGGAAGAAAAATCAGCACCACAAAAATGTGCACCCTTTGGACTTAATGGCACTCACAGACAACAGCACAGCTAAATTAGGGAGAACAAAAAGCTCTCCCTCCATACCATAGCAAGCAAGTGGCTTCCAAAGCCATCTTTATTGCAATGTAAGACTTTCAATAGGTGGTAGTCTGATACCACCTTATGTTACTAATTCAACTAAAAGAAAAATTTAAAACCTATTATACAATTTATAAGGCTTTATCTAGTTTTTCTTCCATTGTTAATTAGCTACTCTCACTCTTCTGTCACTTCATAGATGCACATCAACATAATTTCATTGCACTCATGAACTGGCTTTCTTATGAACTACTATTCCTGAACAAAATATGGCATGGTGGTTTGGGGTTTTTGTTTTGGTTTGGTTTTATTTTGCTATTTCAGTGTCAATGTGCTTCCCAGTGCCTGAGGAACAGAAGTAAAAAGAATGAAGGGTTTTGAAAGCCTTTCCAGTGACTGCATTAGCCCTCCTGTTCTTCCACATTCTTGCAGAACATGCTACACTGTATATTTTCAAAGAGAATTACACCCAAAAGGATGAGCAAGCCACTGCTTTCAATTTCTTAAATTCTCCTTTGAAAGAATGCAGGGAAGCTGTCCATTTTTTATTTGTGTAAAGTTTTAGTTGAACAGATCTCCTAATGTAGAATGTGGCTTTTAAGAGGAAACAGGAAGCATGGTTTCCCTTTACTACTATCAGAAATAAATCTTCCTTCCATCACTTGACACTGAAAGCAGAAAAGGAAAATTTTAAAGATGTGGCATAGAGTTAAAAAGAAAAAGGAAGTTATACATACAAGGGTTTAGGAAATAATTAATTGTTTGCATTACTAAGTCAGAGCCAGTAACTGATCTCACTGCTAAGGTTAATTTAGCTTACAGGGAGGGAAAAAATTTATATTTTTCTCTATTCCTGTCATCCTCTTTCTTGTTTTGATTATTGTTTGTCACTTGCCAAGGCATATTCTTTTGGGGATACTTTTATAGCTACACTCCATCATAATGGTCTTGCTTGCACTGATTGCTGCCAGAATCTTCAACCAGCACATTTCAAAGCAAGCAGCAGGCTGAAAGGAACTACTTCAGGTATCTGGCTCTCCACCTCCTTTCATCCCTTCTCTTATCTGGCTGTGGCTGCTCATCTAGGGCTATGACTCCTTTAGTTCTGTCTGAGATGGCTCTCCCTCAGGTTGCTCTGGGTCTGGCTGCTCCCTTTGAGATGCAGCTGCCTTGTTTCTCCCTTTTATTAGAGCCAGTTGTTCCATGCTGATTGTTGCTCCTCATGTTATTCTCACTGCAGTCTCTCCTCCTCTGATGCTGCAGCTCTCCAGGGCTATGATTCCTGCTGTCAGTTATTTCTGGTGTGGAAAGGCTGTCACGCTTTTTGCTTTGATTTAACAATTCTCAGTTCTACTCTTGTGTTCAACAGGCTATATTTTCTACTGCACTTGGGATATAACCACTTTTCCCGTCATCGTGGGAGGACACTATCTCACTTCCAGCTGCACTGGGAAGACATATGCACTCTCTGATGCAACTTGAGAGCCTTGAATCATCTACCAGTACTGCTTATTAATGAACTATCACGACTTCTCATCTTTCTCTACTTATTTGTGGCCCTAGTGGAGGATGACATGCTTCTATCTGAAGAATGACTAGTATGATGCTTTTCAAAGAGGCAAACTTTACCCTCAACCATTTAAGTGGAAAAAAATTGTGTGCTACCAGGCTGTAGTGTCTGTTTCACTCTGCTTGTGGGATTACCTGAATGCTATTTTTCAGGGGTTCACGTCATGGGTTTCTTCACACATGCAATCACCAAGGACGAAAAAGTGGAAATGAAAAATATATTCAACTCTGAGGCAATCAAATAGCACATTTTCAGTGGTCATTTCTGAAGTGTACAGAAAAAGGCATGTCTTCAGAACGACAGCTGGGTGTCTAGCAGAGATAGGTACTCTCATGGTGTCTGATTTATGCCTTATTGATGACAGTAAAGACAATGAAATAACAATGACATTCTATGATTGTCATTTCACTGAACAAAAGTTTATGGGAGAAAGTTTCATCATTTCAATATCATGTAGAAAATCGTGAAGAGAGAATAGAGATCACATCAGCGATCCAAGGGTTCAGGGAGCACAAGATGGACATTTAAAAAAAAAAGTTAAAAGACAACCAAAAACAAAATCCAAAATGTAGGGAACAGACACTCCACATAGTGGTAAACTGTTAAAAAAATGTATTTAAGACAGTAGAAAAGTCCTCGCTGATGGTTTTGACCCAAAGTTTAGTAGAGTCAACAGAAAAGAATTCCTGACAGCTTAAAATTTTACAGCAATTTAAAAAGTCACTCAACCAAAGACAACCAAAAAGTCATCCCAGAAACACCAGAAATAATTTCCCTCCATCGGGGCTCACTGCGTGTCAAGGGCTTTGTGGCACCAGAAAATATCTGGCCAGGTGAAAGCCTTCAGTGTAATTTTACAGTTTGGATTTTACTGAAATATTATTCACCACACTATTTATATTGGCAGACACTGGAGAGCTAGAGGTATGGGTTCTATTCTGAGCATCTAGTAGATGAGCTTATTTCCATAGATGATTTTTAGTGTAAGCAATGCATGAATGCATACAAGAATTTGTAGGAAAGAAACAATGTTAAATGTAAGATACATTAAATTTGCTCTAATTTACCCTCAGAAGGAACAGTGTCAGGTGTTTCAAGGAAGGTACAGAAACACTGAAAAGAACAGCTACAAAGTAAGTCAGGAAAGTTTCTTCCTATTAAACAACAGGCTTGTATGCTGTTAATTAAAATTATATGCTTCCTATTAAACAATTAAGCTTGTATCTTAAACCAAAAGGATGAACATCTGTAGAGGACAGCAGACAGAAAAATTACCAGACAGGAAAAAAAAGATTTCACAGGTGAAAGAGTGGTTATTTTAATCTCCTCACCTATGAAGGTGTGTAAGTAAATTCTTTCATTGCCATCCCTAAGGTAGTTTGCTAAATCTGGTAACTGGGTTCAAATTTACAGGATCATGCCCTGATATGAGCACATCCAATGTCACCTAAGACTCAGGAGAGCTGGCCACCAGAGCAGCCAAGTGGAGAGATGCTGCCGTATCCACTGGGCATGGCCACTGTTACACTGAAAAAGGAACATTTACATAGATAGATACAAGACAAAGATTGTACAGTAATCTCCACAAAAAATAGACTGATCCTATTAGCCTGAATAAAACAGTTATCAGTATAGACATGTCCTATTGTCCTATTTGTCATTTCAATGTAAATGAAAATTACTTGATGGTTGCAGAGTGTTCATAACGTTGTCATGTACTACAGTTAACTGTAAGACAGTACTATTACTGTATAAATTAGAAAACATAGTTAGAATGAAATATGAAGATACTTACGTGAGATAAGCCTCTGAACCTACCCAGGCCTATCTATCATCAGAAACCATGTGATTGAAAGATTTAAAC
This sequence comes from Sialia sialis, assembly GCA_009812075.1. Taxonomy (NCBI): domain Eukaryota; kingdom Metazoa; phylum Chordata; class Aves; order Passeriformes; family Turdidae; genus Sialia; species Sialia sialis. Next base: position 12,406,970 of record VRYO01001878.1, on the reverse strand, counting down.
AATGGGAATAGTCAGTATATTAAAAACTGCTGGCTGTTACAGCAGCATTTTCCAAGACAGCTAAAGGATGTTTGAAAAATGTTATTTGGGCTCTTAAGCAACCACAGCATTTTAAAATCTTTTCCTAAGTGTTTTGTGGTTTTATATTACATAATAGGTACCTATTACATGGTCACATACACCCACACACACACTTTCATTTGCCCATCGTTAAAAGAGGACTTTCATGGAAGAGGACTAAGGTGAAGTTATTGAGGTCTAGGAATAAGTTATGACTACAAGAGAGGATAACACCCCTTTTTCAGCCCAGAACAAGCACTGGATAAACTGCAGGTTCAGTCACCAAATCTATTCTATGCTACTAGTCTGCTGTTAGGCAGAAAATGATGCAGAGGAAAAGACTATTGGAAACAAAGGCCATAGTCACAAGACACTTGCAACCGAATCATCATCAGAGAGCTCCTGTACAGGAAGGCTGCAGGCAGCAGCCACTGTGTCACACAGCAAACACATTTGGCCATGGTACTCAGGCACAGTTTTATATGTCATAGCCTGTAGCAGAGAATAAGCATGTGGTATGATGGGAAACACCAGCTTTCAGGCCATGTGCTATCAGTCATGTTATGGAGGAGGGGAAACTCTCACTTCTGCACAGACGCTGTTGAATCCAGAAACTGGCCAAAAGATTTCTGAAACATTGAAAAGCATTTTAAAATTGCTTCAATTTAATACATATTCCTTCACCACACCAGAAGGCAGTTTCTCCACTCTCACTGATCATCAATGACTCCAAAGTTTTCACTAGCTGACAGAAAAACTCTTACGTAGCATTGAAAAAGCTTTACATTTAAATTTAGCCCTTGGTAAGTTTTCTAGGGAGTTTCAATAGGACAAAAACTACATATCCTTCTGCTTTTTAAAACATCTAACACAATTCATACCCTGTCACAAAATAATGAAAAGCCCTAAATCATCCTACTGAACTCTGACAGCCTCCCAAGTTGGTTTATAACATTTACTAACACTTGATAAGTTGAATTTAATTGGCTACAATGACTGTAAAATATTCCAAATGCATTCCAAACAGATTAGTTTCCAGTGTGTAGTTTTATAATTGTACTTATTTTACAGGTGGAACATGATCTTCTTACAACTACTGACATATCTGTGTCATATAGATAAGCTTAGTCTCACCTTTTTATAGGCAATCCAGTCAAACACCCTGTCGATGTCTGAGGCTTGTTGCACTTCCTGGGATACTGGATGTGAACTGGCCAACCCATCCAGCAACATCACTTCATGTAGGACATCTGTCAGAAATCTTTGCTTTTCCTGAAATACAGCACATGCAGTAGTATCACAGACAAATACATATTTACAGAAATATAGAAATGATGCACAGTTACCAGAGGCTATTGCAGTTAACTATAATCAGACCTTCTTCTTTGAATGTAAACCACCATGACCTCCTACAATCTTGAACAGGTATTTGAAATAGACTCAGACGAGATCCTTTGCTGCAATGAAACTTGACTGAAATTAAAGAGCATTAACTGAATCAAAATGCATCCATATTGCAGGCTGGAATTCTGATTATGACTGTTCATACATACTTAAAAGGGGTCGGGAGAGAGGCAAACTGGCAAAATCTTCAACCACAAGAACAGATGCTACAAGTCCTCGAGCTCATTGCATATGCAGGTACAAAATTTTTTTACTAATATTGGTAAACATAATTAGTACTTTTTTATTTAGTGAAGTTTAAGTTATTTGGCTCTTAGTGACAAGTTCACATAGCAGATCAGTGTGGGACATGACAACAAAGAGAGCTCACAGCAGTGTCGCAGCAGATGCTTGTACTCTCTTTCATTACTCTACTATAGAAATCCTTCTTCCTCAAGAGCTTGAGCCGCCTACCAGCTTTGTAACTTCCACCTGAAGGAAACCATCATTATCTCTCTTCGCGAGTGGGAAAAGAGCTGCATGTAGTTAAATGACATAGTCAAAGTCCCAGCTACATCAGAGGCAGGTACAAACCCAAACAACATCCAACATACGCATTTGTTTCAATACCTTCTATAAATATGGATAGCAGAGGTATTTCAAAACTGCTGCCTATTTACTCTGGCAGCAACATTAATGAAATGTTCATGTATACTCTATGCATTGTGGTGCACTCATTTGTACAGTACAACTAGATGGGGCTTTTTCAGCTGAGAAATGACATGCCCTTACAACTCCTCATACTGAATTCATGTAGATGTCTTTTATCCAAAACACTGTGTCAGAAAAGAAGAGCTTTATTTACTTGCTTTTTCAAGTCCCTAATAAATGCAAGGAGTGAATCTAAAATTACATAAGGTTTAAATAATATTTTTCACCTGAAATGATGTATCTCAAGCTTTATCTAAATTTTAACAATTCCTGAATCAATGTCATCCTACTGCCATGATATAAAGAAACTCTGGGAAAGGATGCACTTTTTTTGAAAAGCCACCTTCATGTTCTCAGGTAAAATACACACACAATTACATAATAAATTCTGTGTTTAATTTCCTGGGTGGCAAGGTTTTGGTATCAATGTGTTACTTTAAATTATTTTTATAAGACAGCTGAAAAGCTCTTCCAATGCTGATCCACCTAGAAATAAACCTTTATGTTAAAATTCATTAGAGCACAAGGAATGTACCTTGAGCTGACTGCATATCCAGGCAATTAAAAACACAGGGTGCAAGAAAGCCAATTATCTACACACTCCCAGTGTTCTCATCTGGCTGCATGAGGTAAGGTTTGTAAAACAAAGAGTAAGGTCTTTTTCATATCATTGGTAATTTCCAAATTTTCTCAGGCATAAGCAGTTAGTAACTGTCCTTTTTTAATGGGAAAGAAGTGCAGAGAAACAATCATAATAACAGTCCTACTCAGGGAGAAACTGCTGAGGTGTAAAAATTGTAGATATTTTGACTATACCTGACTAACCTTCTCTATCAGTCAGTAACAAAGCCCCAGTTTCATCATAGGTATGATATGTAACATATACAAGTGTAAACACACAGACCTGTCTCCAAATTCAAGTTTGGATCCCAAAAGACAAACAGTTGTGTGAGTGAATTGGTACTGTTTGAAATTAACTCATTAAAGGACCCTGGATAATCATAAATTAATACCTTAAATACAGAACCAGAATCAAGAAAATTAGCACACGGCAAACACAGAGTGAAGCTGTAAGAAGAAAACTACGAAACATACAAGAAGAACAGGCTACATTTTGGTTTTCTGTTTGTTTCTTTGGTTATGTCCTGAAGGACTGAAAAGGAGAACATCAGATTCATGATTGTTCATTCAAGTTACCACAGCTGAAAAGTCTTGAAAGTTGTGGTGGACTGTAAGACTGGGATATAGATGGAATAGTTAGTATGCCTCAAAAATGAAAACCTACATTTAGTTCAGCTTTAATTCCCATTAATTTAGTGGGGAACAGACTGGAGAAGGAGACTCAAATATAATTCAAGAGAGGCACAGACACACTGCTGGTTGACAAAGGGCCTGCAGCTTTAAGAGCCAACAAGAAGCAGAAGTGCAGAAAGAAACTAAAACTGCCTTAATTATGTTGGCAAAACACTACTTCAGCTGTTGAAGTCCTAATATCACATTAAGGGGAAAAGGTCAATACATGTGCCCAAACTGCTTATACTGATGGAAGAAGGGCTCTCTATTCCCTAGTTATTTTACCCTATGCATTCAGTGGAATTGATCTTTCTTAACTGACACCAACAGGAGTAAAGAAACACTCAGGAGAGAAATTGTAAAGGAAATCAATCTTGGAATGTGCATAATGAGACCAGCAAGCCGGCAACATGATAGCTGTCAGGTTTGTAGCTACACATTGAAACAATAACAAAATGCTGTACAAGATGACCCTTCCCTGAGAGAGTTCAACCACAAGAAAAGAGCCAAAGCCTGTGATCCCCCTGTGAGGAAAAGAGGGCTTCAGGTGAGTCTGGCAGCCTTGCTTGGCAAGTGTCAGGAGCACATGCAAGCGCAGTGCTCACACAGGCGGGGTCTACATTTTCTGATTATTCCCAAACATCTATGGTCACTAGATTCAAGTATTTGTCTCTTCATATGAATGAGTTCTTTCCATCTTCACCAGTAAGACCTTCTCTGCTTTGCACAAGGTTTTCCTGAAAGATTTGTCCTTTTCCTGTGCTGTCTCCACCTTAACCAACACTTAAATTCACCTTGTTCTTAGGATAAACAGGGATAGTGCTCACTCTTCATGTATAAATCTCCACCAGCGTGCCCAACATTTCACTAGTCTACCTCTAAATGGAAAGAAAGCAATTGTGAAATAACATTTTTGTCAAAAAAGACTGTCCCATCAAGAAGCATTTACCTTCAAGTAAAATTTATTGTGTATAACAGGATAACTATGATGTAATGGAGAGGGGTTGCTGCTGGTGATCTTACAATATCATACCGAGGTATAATTTAAGAGTGAAAATTAGCCTGAAAATAATGTAATACTTCAAGACGGTCACATAAAAATAATTTCTAAAAATTAATATGAAATACCAGGGAAAAGAACTAAAATGAAAAAAAAAAAATAAAGGAATTAAAGAAGCAGCATAATGAAAGCCCAAACTGATAATTAGTATGCAAAAGAGATCAAAGGCCCCAATATTAAAGGCATTGCCTTTGTTCCGGGACGGTCATTTGAACACTTCATGGATTCCAAAATCTACATGAATAAAGCTTAACATTGGTGTGCGAATCTGCAAATGACTTTCTGGACAAATTTTCTGAAAATATCATCTCCACAAGACCTTTACTAGCCATCAAGAAAACAAAGAAGATAAATGATCTTTCACACCTAAGAGAACAAGAATTTGCAAGACACAATATTTGGGTTTACAGGGGAAGTACACCCTAGGGAAAAAGAAATGTGAAAATTTTGAAAGCAATCAAAGAACACCAGCATATACACTACCAACAGTTCTAAGAAAAGTTCTAACAAAATATATTACAGGGTGAAGCATAAAAACACAGAGGAATACAATCTATGAAGAAATCTAAGGTTTGGTAAAACACATTAAGGCCAGATAAGAACCACTGAGAGCCAAAATCAAGTTCTTTCTGTCTACATGCTTAGAAATCCTAAGTTATCATAGCACAGAAAGTCTCCTGAGTACTTGCAAATAAAAGCAATGTTTCTTTCTCGTTTTCCAACAATAACCTTATGTAAATACCTTGAGCAATTTACAAACTGTTTTTTCTTTAATTTACATCTCTGATGTGGGCTTCAATTCTGTATATAATTTGCTGAAGGAGGCCTGCAACACATTCTACATTGATCAGCTCGATTTCATGTCACAGTTCCACATCTACCTTCATAACCCTCTTTTCTGCATTTTCTGTCAAAAATCTCACAAAATTTATCGAGAAATTTTCATACTGACTGGCAACTTCTCTTGTTACAAAACATGGTAGATGTCCTAGGAGTTCATAGTTAAGGAAGATCAACAGGTTTGAGTATTGGGAAGGAGAGTTGGATATATATTTTCTTTTCAATCACGACCACCTGCTTACATTGCCAAGCAGATGGATAGCTGATTTGGAATTCTTAAGCAATTCTGCCAACTACTTCAACTTCTGTTTCCTTTCTCCACTCTGTTTATCAGACATAACTTTGATTTGGTTGTACACCAAAGGTATTATGCCAAATGTATGGCTACAGAATGAGAGGATGCAGTACAAAAAGGGAGCATTAACAAAGGAAACAACACATACTGACCACTAGCACTACACAAAAAAAGGTCGACTTCACTCTCCAAGATCATGTTTTGCCGTAAGGTATGTAGTTGCCCTCCCTGAAATAGAGTCATTAAGCAAACAGATAAACTGAGAGGTTTCCTTATGTATTTGTCTTCAGGGAATTTTAAAATATTAGGAAGCTTATCCTCATATTCAAACACCACAGAGGAAATCTGTAAAGGAAAATCACCTCAATTCAAGAAACAGTAAATTATACTTAAATAAAAAGTGGCTTTATTATGTGGTTGGTATACTGAGCCAACTTCCAGCAACAACTGTCAGAGGTTACCACCCAAGAAAATATTTTTAGGTGTTACACACCTAGACTGTGTTTCAACCTGAAAGTGATCAGATTCAGCAAGCTAAATCCTGAAGGAACCAAAGATGTTTTGGTGATGCATCAGAAATTACTTACCACTTTGTGCTCCAAGTAAGTGCACACTGCCACAACTTTAAAATAAAGTGGTAGCACATTCAGGATTGCTGAAAATTTGAGAAGCAGTCTTTTAGTTAAGAATGTCCTCAAAAATACAATTAAACTGTTCCACTGAATCTCCCATATCAACCATACTTCTGGATGAAATGCATATTCTTGTTTCAGAAGGGCAACCCTGTAACGAATCCTCACTTTGAGGAAAAGTTGTTTCAAAATTTCTATCTCATCTTTACTGAAGATGAAGTGTCTACTGATTCAAAATTATGTGAAGTCTTTTTCTGAAACTAAAGGTTCATCTAAACTCTGAACTCAGAAGGTTTGAACTCATGTGACTTCAAAGCTCTCATCATAATGTCATTTAAACTGCTGTCTCAACATGAGCAGAAAATGACACAAAGCTATGATGGGCCACTGACATTCTCCAAACCTGTACTTAATCTCTTGAATAAATGTTTCATCTAAATGTTGATATTCACTTACATCTGATCTCTAACTGTTAAGAGTTAACTACTTTAAAAATTCCCTATATTAATCTACTTTGCCAGAGTATTAAAAAACTGCAAACCTGTCTTTATGAAGAAAATGCGGAAATGGAATTTTTTTTTAGTTATAAGCAAAATTTAGTATAAGGGTTTCTTGCCTGGTATACTTTAAAAGGGCTAGCAATTAGGAAACTGAAGATCTTGCACCTTACCTTTCCAATCTCTTTTATTCCTGGCAAAGTCAATTATACATGAGATTGTAGTTAATTTTACACTGAAAGCTTCCCCCATAGTCAAGTTAAAACAAAAAATCATACAAGGATTGACTTCACTGAGCAGTTACTGGAGGAAAAACACTCCATGTGGTATTAATTAAAGGCTTACTTTACACCAGCATAGGGAGCCTTTAACCAAAAAAGAAAATATGAAAGTATTTTAAAAAAATGGGAGGCTGAATCTCCCTCAATGCTGAGCCAGCATGATATTTATGTTTGGTTAGAAGGACCAAGCAGGCTATAGCTCAGGTCTGAAATGCTGAAATAATAATAAAATAAATCAAAAAGGTCCATCTCTTAAGTCTACTTCAAAACTTATAATGATTTTCTGGGTTTTCTGTGAGTCAAACAAAGCCTCAGAAGTCTTTACTGATGGAGGCAAATGCATTAGGAGGCATGTGAGGCAAAGCTCATTAAAGATATGTGCGTGTCTAGTGGCTGAATTCACTCATTATTCCAACTGAGTCAATGAGAAAGATGGGCAACTAAGATCATTTCTCTATTCCTTACTCATTAAGATACAGATATGCTCCTATGCAACGTCATAATTATTTTCATCTGTCTGTAGAAACGGCAGGATTGTCCAGACTGTGGAACTTAAGAGTGTAAAGAAAGCACAGCTCACTTAAGGAAACAGGAAAGATATCCCTCTATACAAAGTTCTTAAAGTGCAAACGTCTTAATTTAAAAGAAAGAAAAATTCTGGCAGATGTGACAATCCTTAATTATAAAAGTAGTAAGCAAATAAGAAAGTGGGAAATCCTATCCCAAGGCATTAATGGATCAAGAAGATACAGGATTCAAAGCTATTGCTGATGTGCTACACCTTGACTCAGCCAGTAAAGCTGTCAGCAAAGTTAACTTTTATATAATAAAGAAAAGGGAGAAGGCAGCTGGGCTCTGTGAAGTGCTTTCTCAGCACCAAGCCAGGTACTGACTGCTAAAGTATTTGATGCTCATTTGATGGATGTAAGGGTAAATTACATGCCAGTAATTCCTGCTGTCATAGTCCTCAAAACCTACCCCAATACCAGAGACATTCAAGGACAAACATGATGGTTCCTTCTACCAGAAAATAAGGACGGAAAAGATCAGCCAATAAATTCCTGGATTTGCAAGCCTCAGCTGAATTCCATCCTTTACAAATCCACATGCAAAGGACTTCAGGTTATGAGAGGAACAAGCCAAGAGGAAGATGGAATATACAGCTGCAAACAGGACTCTGAAAGGAGGAAGGTGAGCAGGGTAGATGAGAAAGGACGTAGCTCTGAAGTGGAAATTCCCAGCATGGAGTTTTCCACTGTAATTTTCACTTTTCTCTGATCCTAAAACCAGCAAAGGCCCCTTGCACAGAGGTGAGATTACCTTGTATCAGTCATAAGATCTTACAGCTCAAGAACTCACATCCAGCTGTGGTTACTTTTTGATGCCATGGAGAGACAACCATATGGCAAGCCTCTAATACAGAAATCTCATCTTTTTCTAAGTCATAAAATAGCAACAGCCGGGGAATTCACATGCAGACAACTATTCTGAGCACACATGATCAAGCAAAATTCCCTGATCTCAGAGGAACACTGCAAAGATAGCTTTCTTTTTTAAAATCAACCTGACAACACAGAAACAACTGTTTAAACTTCCCAGAGCTATAAGAATGAGATCTAGCAGTAAGAATTTGACACATTTCTGAGTAAAAATTTCAAAGTCTTAATTTTGGGGGACAGGCAAGGCAAGAGGCTGAAATTGGAGGACTAGTGAATTTCTTCCCATGGCAACTGTCTAATCACTGAATAGCAGAGCAAGATTTCCTGCTAAATTTTCACCTTTACAAGGTAAAAAGTAATATGCAGGGACTTATTTTTTTAACTAAAGGAAGGAAATGAGAATTTCTAGCTTTACTCTGAAACAACTTAGCATTGAAAAAGGATATTAAGACAGTGGGATAACCATTAAGGATCTCAGCACAGAAAGCTCATCTTCCTGTTTTAAAACCAGAAAATTTCCATTCCCTTCCTTCAGAAAGTTCTGATGTACTTTACATTAACTGCAGTGGATAGTGGACATCTCCATTACAATGCCTCCTCATTCTGTTCTTCACTCAAATTTTTAATCACAGAATAAGCTGAGTTGGAAGGGATCCACAAGGATCATTGAATGCAACTCCTGGTGCTCCACAGGACCATCACTAAGAGTCACACCACATGCCCCAACAGCATTGTCCAAACACTTCAACTCACAGGTTTGGTGCTTGACCACTTCCCTGGGGAGCCTGTTCCAGTGCCAACCACCCTCTGGGTGGAAAACCTTTTCCTGATACCTAACCTAAACCTCCCCTGACACAACTTCAGGCTGTTCCCTTGGGTCATTGGGCATCACACATCAGTGCCTACACCTCCTCCTTCCTCTCATGAGGAAGCTGCAGACTGCCATGAGGTCCCCCTTCAGACTGTTCTCCTCCAGGCTGAACAGACCAAGTGACCTCAGCCAGAGGATCCAGGACATAAGCATAGCAAGGGTTTAATAAGGAGTATTAAACTCCTTTCCCATTAAGGTTATGCAAGCATGATAAGTATGGCAGTAAGCATCTTCTAGACAACACAAGAAATTCCTGACGTGTTGGAATATTGAATAAAGTGTTGTAGCTCCATGGCAATTGGCACTGTTATCTATTCATCTTTCTAGCTGAAAAAGAGTCTATGAGACAATTGAAGAAAACTGATAAAATTCAAAATGGCAGGGGGAGGAAATATTTAAGAAAGCTGAAGAAATTAGAGAAGAAAAAGCCAGGAAATGGGTTTCAGACAAAAATCATGGATCCCTATTTTGTGCACAATTTGGTACTGCTGGTTTAAGTAATAATGGTGTGACACGCCTAACATAGAGCTCTTCTCAAGAGTCTCACATTCAGTCATAACAAGGCTGTGAATGCCAGGTAAGATGGACACTGAAAAATGCTCAGCTCTGCTAAAAGATAAGCATCTTCCGACAAGTCATATGAAAACTTTAGTGATTTATAAGCCTTAATGGTGAAAGTAGCCCATAAATATCCAACAACTTAGAGAGGAAGCTATGGATAGATCCCATTTTTTCAGATTTATCCATATTGTCCAAGCTGCATTTCCAAACAAAAGTCCTTTTTCTGGAATGGACTACCAGTCTTCTGCTTGTGCATTTATCCAAAAAAGAATGTGACAAAAAAATTTTTAGTAAGCTAATTTCCAATTTCCCAGTTTAACTCCCATCCCTTATTCAAGCCACTCTTCTTGCTTGTATTCTGCTAAGATGCCAAGATTTCACATGATGGGCATATTATTTGCATAACAGTGAACATTATATTCATTCCACAGAAATTTCAAGCAAATATACTATATTCCAAATGACTTCTAAAGCAAAGTTATTCTGAATTTGTTAGACTGACTATGTGAAGAACAAATGACTGATGATTTGAAGATAAAATTCAGTGTATAAATGTTGTCATTTATGACACTTCACTATGCTAAAATCACAAAAGCCTGCCAGATTTCATTGCATTCATAATTAGAATCATTAAATTGTAATTCAGGTTATGTTCTTTATAAAGATGAATAGCATGAGTCTTAATATAACCAAGGCCTGGCAAACCCAACAAGCCTACCTATGCAAGACAGTTGTCAGCTCAAATAAAGATTTGTTTTCCTTTTCATTATGCAATTATAAACCCAAATTGACACCTGAAAGAAAAAATTAAATACTACAAAGAATTAAAATTTCACAAGAAGCATAACTAACTCAAGAGTAACCTATATACAACTATTTTTTTAAACTTAGCTTTAACTCATAATCAGAGCATCTTCATTTTATGGCACACAGAATTAATGGGATAAGTACACTCAATAAAGCACAAAGAAATTGAAAAAAATCAAATGTTAGTTTTTAAGAGTTTAAGCAAAACATCCAAGTGCCAACAAATCTCTGTCAGATAATCATGATCTATAATAAATATTTTGCCACAGAATAAAAACATATAAAAGCACAAAAGATTAGCAAACATAAACATGCCCCCAATGGACATTAAAATCTTTATAGGAACCTTCAACATTGTCTGATATATGATTTCCTTGTATTGAGGTCTCATCTCTCTTATTTTTTCTTAAAAATGTAATATAACTTGATTATAGCAATTCAAATATAAATTGGGATCTGTCTAGGTACAATATGATATAACAGAAGGACTCCAAAATAATGTCCCAGGATGGAATTCCCAGTTCTCTCAGAGAGCTCCAGTATTTGCACACTGCTGGAAAAAGCATGTCCAACTGTGCATGGCTAGAAACCACACCAAAATACAAATTCTCAGTTTATGAAACCCATGTTAATTTAGCATTTACTCTAGACAAACAATACCAGGAAGATAAAAAGAGTATATTTAGGGAGATGAGAACAGAATACTGTGAGAAAAAATATGCTCAGTTTTATAGAATGTTTTAGCCAAACATTTCTTTCCAATTCATCTTGTGGATAAAATCCAATGTTCTCAATGTTTTAAAAAATAGTCCATGTTAAATCATAACTGCTTTAATCCAAAGTATTTCTAGAGCAGAGACAGTAGCTATTTTAATGCTGGGTTACGATAGACATGACATTATTTCTTTTGCAATAAATTGCATATTAAACTTTTGGAATACTGTCAAATTATTTCACACCTAGTGATTTTGCTTCATTGACATCTGATACTTGCATGCATCATTTGGTATTTTTCAGCAGTCCCCATCTATAACAGAAGGAGGAGTCTAACAGCAGAGCCCCCACATTAACAAAATAGAATGAACTTACCATGTTCCACCCTGGGTAGAGGTAGTCTGTCCCAACAAATTCAAAATAGTGAGCAAAACCTTCTTTCAACCACACATCCTCCCACCAAACAGGAGTCACGAGGTCACCAAACCACTAGAAAAACAAAAATTTTAAATGAACAATTTTTACGACCTTTAGGAAACCATGTTTGCATATATTTCACTTAGACTAACACATTTTCCACACATAAAACAGCAGTATTTACCATATACACTGGAATTCACTGACTGTATTTTTTTTGTGCTAATTAATTCAACATTACAGGATGCACAAGTTAATGAAGTAAAACATTAGAAAAGAACAAGCAAGGCAAAAGAAGCATTGAGGACAGTATTCACACTGTCAACTTTAGGTGTCTGAAGCAGATGCTCGCCTAAGTTCAACATACTAACATATAAACTAGACAGAAAAGGGCTTCTAACTCAAGTAATCTGCTCCATTACATGGAAATTTCATGATGCATAGTGTGAATATTGAAAAACATATATGTGAGAATGGGAACCCATTCTCCGCCCCAGACCTAAATTTCAGCATTTCTTTCTCCCCACTCTCTGCCCACTAAGATTTACAACACTACTGATGCTCCTCTCCTTGGCAGGTTTCTTAAACAAAGCAGTTTTACACAATAATGCCAGCTCTCTGTAGGTAGGACTGAGATAGCTAAAAGCAAGTAGTTGATGCCACTTAGGGAAGATACTGGGGTATGTGAGATACTCAAAAAGGCCTAGGAAATTTCATACATGACTAAAAGGACTTCTGCAGCCTTCACAAACAGCAACCAGAAGCACAGGTATCTGAAACAGCACAGCCCACCTGTGTATATGCAAAGGAACCCTGCTTGAGCTGCCTGTCTTTCCCATTTCCTCCAGATGATTCTTCAATATCCCCACTGATTTCAATCTAATTTAGCAAGAAGGATAGAAGTCTCAAGAATAACTAAAATTCATAAACTCCACATGTAAATAAAGATCATCAACTGAAAAGACAAGAAAGGCATGAGCACAACAATTACATATTCTGCTCACTGAGACCTCAACAGACACAAATCTCACGGTACAGGACATATGGGTGTCAGAGAGATTTTTACATGGAGCTGGTATGATCATTCGAAGACAGATGAGGACAACAATCAGGAAATAATGAGGAAATCAGACATCACATATTCATCTGCTGACGGACAACCCTTTTTAAATGATTATTTAAATTATTTAAATTACTGGAATGTGAAACCTAAATAATGTTACACCAGTGGTAAGAACAGAAACATCAACAGTATTATGAAAACCTATCTCATACTCTAAGTAGTCTCTCTTCTGCCAAACCAACACCAAAACTTTGCTTGAGTAACATTATCTGCCAGTTTTCTCTTAATATTTATAAAAATTAGTTATAATCAACAGAGATAATTTTGATCTTTCATGTGTAAGGAAGATCTAAAAATAGAGAGGGAGAAGCAATTAAATATTCTAGAGGGAAAGACTCAGATCAGCGCAGAGGAGCTGATGCAGAACTGCAATGAGAGTGAGGAGTGAATGAAAGCAGAGTTGGCCCACAAGCAGCTTGATTTCATGACAGCTGGCTTGTTTAAAGGCTTTGTCTGGGACCTGAATGAAAGCTGTCACTTCTGTGCATGTCTTTGTGGAGTGAGAATGACACCACAGAAGGATCAGTGCTGCAATGAGGATCCATAGTGATGTAAATACAGAGCTTCAAAGAACACACTGGCTGGAAGATTACCAGAGAGCCACATAAGGTTCAACAAATAGAATTTGAATTTTAAAAAATGAAGAAAAACATGGCAATGAATTGTCATGGACAATCAGCTTAAGAATTTAGAGAGAAAAGATGAGGTTGATAGAAGTCATATTCATACATTATGTGAAGCTTAACTTAATGCACACTCAGTATGCATAATATAGGTAAAGGCTATCAATAAATTAGCTCCCTACAGGGCCATAACTATAGAACCTGATCTTAAGAACAATTAACTGAAAATACAAAGAAATGCTGGAGATATATTCATATAGCTTATGTATTTTCAGAATTTGAAAAAAAAAATTAATATAATTTTCATATACCAAGAAGTATGGAAGTTAAAATCATACTGGAGTAGGTTGCTTAAATGATTTCTAATGACTAAACATAACAGCATAGTTTATTACCTGAATTGCAGGAGTACTACAGAACAAATATTAAACCAGTGGTAAAACTGTCATTTTGAACTAGAACTAGCTAGCAAAATTTTAAAAGAATAAAGATTACGAAGTTCCTAGTACCTCGTCCTGTAATTTGAATTAATAACATTAATTTATGTTGCTACAAAAGAGAATTTCTTCTACTCCTTTGTGGGTTTTCTAGGTTAATTTATTAATGACACAATTAAAATGATTTAATTATCCACCTAAAGGAAGAAATGTTTTAAGGCATTAAACTGGTATATGATATTGGTATGAAAATGTAGGGAATTTGTTTAATTACTTTTGAACAGTATCAGAGAGACTTAGGGATGTCAGAGACAGAGCAGTACTCAAAGGCTGTAAGCAAGAAAGCCAAATTTTCCAGCAGAAAGATGCTATTACCTTGCTAGGTGTTACATGTCTCAAAGGAAAACTGCAAGTAAAGTATTTAATTTTTTTAATTTATTAATTATTTGTGTATTTGACTACAGGCTCTATTTGCCTGGAGTGAAGACTATCACTTCATTTTGAAATATATTGATCACATAAATTTCTCATCTCCCTCAGGTACAATGTTCAACCTGATATGCAGAAAGTACTTAATTTACAGATACACTGAAAGGACATTCGTTCCTATATTCTTCTTACAGATTATTTTTAAAATGTTGATTTAGAAGTTTTTAATTTTCTTTCTGCTTTCATGCCTCTGTAACTCAATCTGTCACACCATGTTTTGTGCTCAGGTGGGAAAACTATCACAAAAAATCATGATGCACAAATTCAAATGACTCTTCCTTCAAAGGCTTAGGTGGAACTGATACATAATATGCAAATAAAACTGATTACTACCTTAACAGAATTACTTAATAAATTATGGTAATTATTTCAAGCTATCAAATAAAGCTGATAGAAATGCAAATGCTTTGAACGACTCATGGTTTGCAACTCAGAGGACAAGCTTTTATGCCAAAACAGTTATATGATCAATTTTTTTTAACTAAACAAAATATTCTGAAAGAACACTCAAGCTGAAATATCAAAAAATAGCAACCTACAAAATTACTGAACCAAAACTAGAGAAGTAACTTTCATGCATGTCTCCTAAAACACATACCTAAAATACTTGGCTAAAAGCTGTGAAGAAATTGAATATGAAATCCTTTCTTAGATACTTTTTACTTTTATTTTACTCAATTTGTCCTTTGCAGTGCTGCCCCTCATTTTCTATCCGTCTTGAGCACTGTGCTCAAGCATTCATACAGAGTAGGTTTGGCAATTACAATTTTTAAACAGTCAGATCTAAAGGCAACAATCTGGATTTTTAGTTATAATATTATCTGATTAATTTAATATTAATCTGATTTTGCTAATCTTGGAAACAACATTAGAAAGCAATTGCTGTATTACTCTGCATAACAGGGTTCTCATACAGATCAGTTTACTACATGCTCAGATATGCTCCATAAATTTTGAAGTCATGGGTTTAAAGTCAGGGAAACTGGACAATGACACAGTTCTTTAAAATAAAAGAAGACGCAAACAAAAAAAAACCACACATATTTTAGGAGACTTCAATTTCCCCTTCCCTGAAATCTAACAATAAAATTTATTAATAAAAAGTAAAACTGGAGATGTGGATTCTAGTTTTGCTTGCATCAGAGAGATTTTGGTTAATTTTTGTTACTCTATGTGTAAAACTGAGTGCAGGGGAAGAATATCCATGTGTCACCACAAGCTAACAAGTGATACGATGCGCAGCAAAAGACAATGAAAAATGCAGTGAGTAAATAACAATTAAACAGCAGAGGCAAGTTATCCTGGACCCAATGTGGTCCTGGTTCAGCACATTTTCAGCTAATATAGTAATGTTTAGTGTTCCTTGAGGGGCTTCTGAGTATGGTAAAATAAAGGTAGAAAAAAGGACTTCATAAAGACAATGTGATGGAGGTGCTAGACAGCATTTTTTAGGTCATATATTTTGAGTCCTTCTCCCTTTAAACTTTACTTGCAGGTGAATAATCCATATTCTGTATGACTCAATTCTGCATCCAAAAAGTAGAAATAATACTTCTTTAACCTGAATTTTGACTTGAGCAAAGACCTAATCTGCGTGGCACTGAAACAGAAAGAGCAGCAACGGGAATAGAAGTTACTTTTAACTGAGCAAACAGCATTGGAAGTGACATCAACAGAGACATCAAGTAAACCTTCTCATCTGCAATTTTAAGGTCATTTAAATGCACTCTATGGGCATCATATTTCTACCCTAAAATAAATACAGCTATAGTTTTTGTCCACTCCATGATCCTCTAAAATTCCCAGAGCAATGTAAAAAGGCTTCGGTATCTGTAAAATCAAATAAACAAACTTGGCCAGCTACAGATGTGATAATTGCCCACATCTGAGGTGCAAATTGCTCTGGAAGCAGAGGAAATTATCAAAGCAACACAAAGAATAACTGGAAGTGATGAAACGACTTCAGAGAAACCAAGACTTAAGCTGAACACTTGGAAAAAGTTACTTACTATCAGATTTAATCAAAAGGTTTTAAGAGAAGACATATAACCCTGTAATAATCAGGAATACTGAACCCAGCACCACAAATGGAAAAATGGAATACTCACAGGAGCTGGGACTTCATCACCTAATGTATATTTTCCACACACGATTCCTAAGGCACTGTAATTTTTCTAGCTGAACTGTGTTCTACTCTATTGTACTGCACAGTGAAGAGCTTATAGCAAAATCAGATGATAGTATCAAGATAAAACCAGCAGCAACTTTCAATAAAAATTCCATATTTTAGTTGAGGACTTCATATTCATCAACCAATTTAATGTGAAATACAAACATGAACCAAACATTATTTTCAGGTTCATCTGCCAGAACGCCATTACAATGGCTCCCTTTTACACGGTACTTTTTATTTGCAGAAAATGTTAAGAATTTGCATTGCCTTTAAAGAATACTGTGTAAAGTCACAAATGTAAGGCATGGTGATTACACAGTAGGATTTCATTCATTTTAACCTGAAGGCTATGATTATGCCTCTTATGAGCGCAAGAAAGCGCTTCCTGCCCCTGTAGCAAATTTCTTCAATAACATCTGCATTCAATTCAATATTACTAACACTTGTAATGCGTTTAGCTTGAGATAAGAAGATGAGGAAAACGTAAAATAAATTGTAATATGGGTTTATTATTTTACATTTTCTTACTGACACAATAGTTTCTGTACGCACAAAGACTAGCTTATCCACCTTTAATGAACACAGAGGGTCAATACCAAACTGGAAAAAAAACTGAGATGAAAAAGAAAATGGATATGTGTATGTATGACAGAAAACATAGACTGCTACCAATTTGACTTCAGCTAAAACATTTTTTGATATGAAGGTGAAACTTAGCACGAATCTGCTATCAACCTGTTTATTCTACATACCAGTAACAACTCACTGACACACAAACACACAGAGTAAGACACAGGGAAGATGTTCATTGCGACCAATTTTCTCTTCTATCCCCATTTTGAGTCTTCACAGCTTCTGTATTGTAGAGATGTGTCTTACAGGCAGTGTCTTACAGTGTTATATGGATTCCAGTTACAATAGAAATCACAACCATCCATATGCACAATACAAATTCATTTTCAGTTCTGAAAAGGAGTGCATTGTTTCTGACATCAATATCAAATATGTGAACTTTTTATACCTGATGACATAGCTCGTGCACAATGACCATGGTGACATCCAGTAGGTATAAAATAGAAGAAATGCTTGGATCTAGCAGTATCCTTTGCTCCACGAAAACACTTAGTCCCCAGTTTTCCATAGCAGCATACGGATGCTTAGGCACAGCCAACAGATCTAGAAATAGAAAAAATAGTTAACTCCTTGTGGCAGCTACTGTGCTGAAGAGCACAGACCATAAGAAGGACCATAAATTATCACTAAAAGCATTTTAAATAACATACATAGGGAAAAAATAAAAAAAAAAAAAAGCAAAAAGCGAAAAAACAAAAATATGCTCTCTAGTAATATTTCTTAGGAAACGTTAATAAAATATTCATTTTTACCTTATGCCACTCTCTGCTCACAAATGATTACCATGCTACTGATGTAATACAGTACTTAGTATTTCTAATGAGACTTTCTATACAGAATCCAGCTTATTTACAACACCTTGCTGATTTACTTCTGGATTTAATGCTGCTTCTCATGTCTACTATTCTACATCATCAGCACAGTAACACAGACTCTTACTACAAGAATTTTTTATCTTTTCATTAAAGCAACTCCCTTATGAACATCTTAAACATCAAACTGTATGTAATGACTGACATTTAGGGGTGCACTGAAGAAATACTGTTTCACAACATCAAGAAAAATGGCAAATTGTTCAAAATCCCCAGTTGCTACTAAACAAGACATCTTCCAGTGTGCACTGTTGCTAGCACACATCTTCTGGGAGCAAGACTGCTGATAGTCACCTCCCAGCCCTGCCAGATGGAACAATGGAACCATATGTAACTAAAGGAAATTTGAGTTTTGTATTCTGTAGTAAGTGATAAAATATTAGGAACAACATGGGACATCCTTCATCAAGTAAATAAAAAAGCACCAAGGAATCTCTCGCAGTGCCAGGAGGTTGAACAACTCAATACATGTCTTAGAAAAGTCTTACTGCAAAAGACTGAAAAGGAATTAAATTGACCACCAGTCTGGAAAGAAATCTAAAATTGCAGTAAATTTCCATAGGGAATGAACCAATACACAATTCTGCTTCACAGCAAATAACATCTGAAAGAGACCAGAAAAAACTTGTTTCTCTATCAGAAGCTCAGTACAACCTGTGTACAAATCAGACAGAATTTTGGAAGCTACAATGTGACATCAGCATGATGCTCCCTCCAGTCAAACTAATTAGCTGGACTTCTCAATTAATTAGTCTGGCTGCCACATTCCTATCTCATTTGCCTCTACTACTTCTGCTTCCAAAGCTAGTTTTTTGGCAGTTATCAGAGATCTGTCTAGGTGGTCCTTCACTGGGTGACTTCCTAACATGAACAAGAGAAACCCTGACCTAATTATTCTAAATAATACTCTAAATTGCTTTATAGCACTGACACCTCTCCTAGGTTTGTCTGTTTCGGCTTGCTGAGTGCGCTGGAATTGGCTTGAAGAACAATCAGACTGCAGGAGCTCTACTCCAAGATTCACAAGAAATTGCCACTGAAATACTGAGAAATGAGATTGTGGATATATTCTGGCATTCCTAAAAAGGGCCTGCTTCAAGAAGCATAAAAATAGCAGCCTCCTAGTGAATGCAAGGTCAGTCTAGCAGCTACTTCCAAATATATGCAGAAAGCATTCAAATCACAGACACACTTCAAATGCTAAAGAATAAATATTTTATAGAAAAGCAAACACCAGAACATGAGCTTAATTAAAGAAAATAATGTAAAAACCCAAAACATGGTGTTCAAAATTAGGCATGTGAGGAAATTCAAAACTACACACTTTGCTTTTCTTCTTCAGTTGAAGCTTGAACTGTACAATTTTTTTAGAATAACTGCAATTTGTTATAAATGACATGCAAAATGAAAAGCTCCTGTCTGCTATACAAAAAAGGAACAGGGATGGGGCGGGGAAGACACAAACATTACTGGGTGGAATCATTGAAGTTAATGGCAAGTTTTCATTAACATTCAACAGGGATATCTCCCATTCTCAACTCCGTAAAAAAAAGCCATAGCTTCTCCTACACCAATGAAACTTTCCTCCAAAATGTGTCTTCAGAAGGTGAATACAGTTTTTATTTACCCCACTTAAGTTTTCAGACTTCCCCTTCAAACATAGAACAGATCTAGCATAAAAATAAAACCAGGTCTCTATTTCTCACTGATCCTTTCATCTCTTTATTCTTCTTTGTAGTTTTGTAGTTTTCTTTCCAGTCAAAATGGATAGATTTTGTCAGTGTCATCCAGTAAAAAGTGGGATAACTCTTGTGGAACGGGTGAGTCTCCCACTAAACATATTTACAGGCTAATTATAGGCTGTATTTCATTTTTTGTGGTGTGTTTGGTTTGGACTGATACTTTACAGCACTGACACACCAATAAAACCTTCCAATCTGATGGACAGATAACTGCCTTGCAGGTAGGCAACCACTGAGGGATATTTTAAATCACTTTCATCCAACACAGCCCCATTTCTCTGCAAGCCTGAAAAGTCCTTTCATGCACTGGCTACTGCTGAAAGGGCTTTTCTGGACAGAGAAAACAAAACACAATAGATAACCCTGTCACTTTCCAGAATGCTAATCCCTGCAGGTGACATGAGCATACCAATAACGCTGAGTGAATATGAGCACACTACAATTTTCTACTGCAGGTCTGATATACTACACCTTAATGCCAAAGAGACATTCTTCATCTCCACTGACTGACAGAACGGTCTCTGAAAATTCTCAACATCACAACTTTTTTTTCCTTATTATCCAACATCTTAATTCTGAATATCCAAGTCTTGATGTTAATCTTTCAGTGGCTGGTCTTTGACAGCTTCAAAAACTTCTACTACCTTTAAATAAAATTCCAAACACATCTAGTTTTGTGGTAAAAGACACAAAAATCTATATCTTTCTCTAGGGAGCAATAAACTTTTGATTTCAGAGGAACAGTGTGTGATGTTGAAGTCTCAACATGAGAATTTGTATTTCCCTGTTTACCACACCATTAGCGCTCTGAGCAAGGTATCCTGTGATCCTGGAGGTGGCATCTGTTAAGGTTTTAGTGTCATTTTTAAGGAGTAAGGTACAAAGGGAGGAGTGATAATGCACATTTTGATGGAAATATCATTCACATATTACTGCATGGAAGTGTTCTGCACTAACTGCAAAATGGGAACTACTGAATATGTAACAGCTTGTGTACATGCTGCATCCAGTCACTCTGCACACTATTTAATTAAATTCTTTGTAAAGCACTTGTGAATGTTTGATTATGTGGATATTGCTGGGGAAATAGAAATGTGTGTTATTGCTTGCCGAGAATAATATCCTCATGCATCATAAAACTGTTACTTGATATTTCCTGATACAGCAGTGCAGAGTCCCATGTAGTGCTGGAATAATAAAGGGTTTCCACCTCCTGGCCTTCACAGAGACTAAATTCATGACCAACAAGTAAAAATTATATGGCTAAAATAAAATCACAGGACAAAACTGTGTCGGAGCTTCACACTAACATGCTATACTGGTGCAATTATTTGAATACAAGAACAGCATTTGGGTTTCTAAAAAAATCTATTTCTGTGTGACTTTTGTGACAAATAAATTAAGTTACAAAAATTGTACATAGCTCAACAGCTTGTTTTATTTCCAAACATTTAATTAAGACATCATAACTATGTGAGCTTACATCAAAATATAATCCTCTGCCATTATCAGCAAGTTATCATCATAGACAAAGAGAAATTAGCAATTTCTCACTTAAGTTGGCTGCAAAGCAAATACACATTTGATGGTGGTTTTTTATCTATGAACTTAGTATCTGTGCAATTTGCACAAATTATACTGTTTTCCAGTCTTTGTCACTCAGTCTTGGTATCTTCTAGGTTCTGTTAAAAAACATTATATTTCCCAAAGCACAAACGGGGAACATCACTCTTACTTTAAATGAGAGCAAGGTTACAGTAGAAAAGGATTGAATGCAAAATGATACAGCTCTGTCATGTAGAGTATCATTAATTTCTGGAGCCCCTTCCCCCCTCTTTACCATCCTACTCTTTTGCAAACATCAAAGCATCTTCTTCATCACTGTGATTCCACTGTATTTAACCACTCTCATTTGAAGCTGGACAAGGATATTGGTTTAACATGCACATATCCTCACTATCCATATAAATTTGAGTGCATGAATAAACACCAACAGACATCCACATCCACATTTACCAACATTATGTACTGCAATCTTATTTGTTTTAGCTGCTGGTTGAAATGTAACCAGGGGCTAGATACTCCAGAACGTATGACATTTCCAGTATGAAATTTCTAATGCTCATGGTGGCAGTTAAAATGCACTAAGGGGGAAAAAAAAACAAAACCAGATGTACTAATTATTTTTGCAAATTTTCTGTTGGCATACATGAGATGTCTCCCAAATAAATCTCTGAGACCCCTGAAACACTGCAAGTTGTAAATGAGAACATAGAGTGAGAGACAGGAATTTTCTGTCAAGCATCTTCACACATATATTTTCCTTAATAAATCCAGGAGCCGTGCAGGGATAAACTGTCTACTTCACGAACTCCATGTTTTTCCCTTATAATCCCTACTTTTATTACAAAAATGACACTACAGGAATAATTTGAATTTATCTACATGCCTGTCCCAATCTTATTTTTATTCACTTATTTCTTCAGGATATTAGTGCAGGTATCTTGTTCCCAGGATTTCCACTTTTTTTGACAACAAATTCAACAAATTAAGAGGAAGCATGGACTAGCATAATTTTATTTAAGTCATGTCATAACTATGTTATTTGCCCTTTCCTAGTACTGCATAATGCAATCAATAGCTTTATTAAATCTCTCTAAAGCCTTGTGCAATTTCCTAAATGAATGTTACTGCACCAACAAAAAGAAAAAAAAAAATAAAATAAAAGAAAGAAAAAAAACCAAAACCAAACCAAAAACAAACAAAAAAAACCAACAAAAAACTGTTTACCAGAAGGGTATATATTTCTGCCACTCAGATTCCTTAATCCAAGTAATTTATTTTACTAAGTAGAAGATAACTTTTCTGTAGCACAATACCATTTCATGATTTATGCAGATTTTAAGGAACAAGCCAAATACAAGAAGTGACAGATCTCATTAAGAAACATGAAGTCAAACAGTAGTTATTGTAAGAAATATCCGAATTTTCTACTGATACAGAACTACTGATAACGGTACTTATAAGAAATAACTAAATTAGCTGCTGATTTATCTTTTTTCTGCACTGTTTGATTAGTGTATGCCAGAGAAGTTTGCTCTGGAAAACCAAGTGACATCCTCATGTACATTCATCTCCTTTAAAAGATATGAGTGGAGGGAGGAGGCAGGCAGCGGAACGACACAATGGGATGACACACCAAAAAGCCCAGACATCCCAGGCTTGGTAAAAGCTCTCTCAAGCCAATGTTTGAGACACTTTGAAACACCCTATTTTCAGAAAATACTAAGTGCATGTTTCCTGAATACTAAAGCAATTCAGTATTTCACTTTTGGCAGTTATGACCTAAACACCCTAAATTAGCTGTCTTGAAACTTAAATAGTATTGTTCTGTTTTATGTCAGTACACGTGAAGTATTCAAAGGCACAGAAGCCACAAATAACCTGGATGAGGCCAGGAAATCTTCGATTAACATTTCTGTTCAGCTAGATGCTTATTTTGGCACCCACCAGCTTTTATCCCCAGGACTATACCACCACCACCCTTCTGTAAGCTTGACGCTTAACCACCCACGCGGACGCTGGCCTGCAGAGTTAATGCAAAGGTCTAAAACTGTTTGCTGTTACTCCGGTCAAATCAAATGGCTTGTTGCAGACCCTGAGGAGAAATCACTACCACACAGCAGTTCATTGCTGGGTTTTTTATTGCTTCTTATTGCTGTACAAAGTATTACTTAACATTAACTGACATAAACAATGGATGGAATCTCAGGGTGTTTGAGACATGTGGCAGATGTTTAATGCAATGTGAGTATTAAAGCATGCAAGAGGGAAAAAAAAGTGGGAGAGAAAGCTGGGGAGGGTAAGGAGAGAGAATGTGCAGAAACAAAGAAAAACTTTGCTATGTTTTCAAGCAACTGAGCCTTGACACTGGGTGATAGCTAGTTTATAGTTTAAGAAAATAAAATAGAAATCTGTTGATTTTATTTGACATGCATACTATCAAATTTCTTTCAGTTTTGATACCCCCAGTCCATAGATCATTGCTTTGTTATTACAAAGTATATCAAATGATTCAATGTTAAAATGAAAAATGAAGGCAATCACCCATTGAGGATGAATTGTGCATCATTTAGGTTGTATCGATCTGCACAGGAACAATGCCTTTCTTTTAAAATAATACCTGGACAGATCATTATGAATTGCTGCACAGTATTAAACAAAAAAAAACCAAAATTATTAAAAAAAAAATCTTTCACGAAGTTTCTTTATAAATATACACTTTTTTCCTCAGCTTCATCGTTATGTGGGAATTCAAACAGGGAGCTGTATGGCTCAAACCAGGACACAGACTGAAATGAGCTCAGGTTTCTGTTACTCCAGGTAGCAGAGGTAGCAGTGCATATGCTTCCTCTACAGTATACAAACAGCAGACGAACAAAGAAAATACATTCCAACTCTCAACACCCAAATATCTGGAGAGAGGAGAAAACAAGAAATACTTTTGTTACCTTCATAAATACTGTTTCTAACATAAATACTAAGAGCACTGACATGATGGAAAATTGCCAACAGGCATTTTCCTACCACCAGAGTTAATAGAGCATGAGGATTCTATGGTTGAAAACAACATGACACTGATTACTGAGCACTATCAGTATGAATGCTGCTGCAAAGAAAATGATCAAGTGCCACTGCCATATTCCTTCTCTTTGCTGCAAAATCAAGGTGCAGGCACACAGAAAACTCCAGTACTCCATTCTACTTAAGAGTAGCAATGAGATTTTTTTTTCATCTGGCACCCATTAAACTGATTTGCATCACAGTAATAAAGAGATGAATGTCTCCATAAGTACAACACTCTGTATACCAAGATTTACCTCTTATATGTTTGCTTTAAAGTGAGATCACATTCACAGGTGATGGGCACAGTTTAACAGGGGAAGCAGAAATAGGAGTTTTGGAAAGCCAGGCTATTATTTAGCATTAGCAGTATCTTGTATTTCACCTAGAGATAAAATTACAATGTACCTAATCATATTCACTACATCTGAAGTCAATGTTTTTGTGGGGACTGTATCTATTTATCTTCTGTTTCAGAGTAAGATGAAGAAATGCAAACGGACTATACTGGATAGCTCCTGAGATATTATTTCTAGATCTTATTGTGTATCCAAAGTCCTAGAATAGAGTTTAACTTACATTCTTATGCAAATCCTTTTGCTATAATAGATCAGTATAAAACTTAGTATCTTAATATTAAAAACAATAATCCATTCATCGCTTTGTTTATTAAATTATTTTAATAAAATAATTAGTATCTTTCTATGACATATCACAATAAAAACCCATCATCTTGAATTCTAAAGAAGCTCAAGTAACAGAGGACCCATACCTAAGGATTCAACTATGTAAACTAAGTCTTGTCCCAGAATCCATATTCAGAGGCTCAAATTACACCCTGATGGATCACCTTGGAAGTCCAAGGTGAACTTCTTGATGCATTTAAATTTCCTAGAGAGATTTAACTAAGTGAATTTACTACTTCACTGTTACCTATCAGCATGGGCACAGCCTGCCAACCATGTGCTGTGCAGCTACTTGTGACAAGTGAAAAAATCACAGTTAAAAAGCAGGTATGCAAGACTGTGACCAAAAAAATCATGCCTCTCTACAGTTACCCTGTATTTCCCACAGTAAAATGAAGGACCAAGAAGCTTCATTTTCCTGTGGCAGAAGGGCTGAGTGGTAGACTCCACACACCCTGTTATGTAGAGGCAAGCAGTAGCATGACTCCAAGTAAAGGGGGTCTTTTTATAAGCATCTAGGGCCACTTAGCCCCACACGGTTATCTGAGGGGGAGGGAGGAACTAATTAAAAGAAATCAAAGAAATTAGCAATATGGAAAAGCAGAACAGCTGAAACCTTCAGCAGAGCTGAAAATCTCTCTGAGCATGAAAAACAATGGGAAGAGATGAAAATGGTGCTTCGTTCTGCAGCTGGAAGCAACCGATACTAGTGATGAGAAAGACAGTAATTAGAAAGTAGCCTTCTTTCTGACAGTTGTGGGTTCCAGACATACTTCAAGTGTTTAATAGTTTCAATTAACTCAGAGAGTAGAACTCAAACATGAAAATCTGTCACAAAAATGGAGTACTGCAAACTTTAAAAATAAAATACCCCAGAAAGAAGTATTTGCTATCTGAAGTTAGAAAAGAAAAGCAACACACTAAAGAGAGGCTGGTGGCCAATACCAAATGAACTGTACTACTTAGGTTTGGCAAAGAGCTAACCAGAGCTGACAAGAAGAGATTGGGACAGCACTGGGACAAGTCTTTCAGGAATAGACTCTTAACTTTTTCAGAAAAAAAAGGAAAAGCCGAGTCTTGCAAACAATAGGAACCATCCAGTCCAGAACAAAGTTTATGGATATCAGTCAGACCTCTAACACAGGGAGTAAGATTGATAATCCAATATCCCACCAGAAAATAAATACAAGATAGAAAATCATCCAGAGCTCAGAGAACATGCGAAGATCCACACACAGTGACAGCCTGGACAAGAGACAGTCCTTGTCAGAGCAGGGGAAGAAATTCTGAAAAGGTGATGGATTACAGCTCTCCATTCCACCAACAGAGTGACTATACTGACAAGAGGGATGATGACAGCAACATGTACTCCTATTAGTACTTTCTTTGTACTTTTATGATACACAAATGCTCTAGGGTAAGGTATTGCTATACTTCTATATTAAGTATGCCTTGTTAGTTCCCTTAAATCACATTTAAGCCAAATACAGGCAAAAAAATCAATCATACATTTTATCAATAACCTTCAAAACTGACAACACTGCTGAATGCTTACTAAATTTACCACCAAACAGACAAAACCTATGTTTAATGTAGTTACTGATCCATACCTACATCCATATTGAGCTGGCACTGAAAAGGAGGTAATCAGGTCCTTGTGCACACCTTATGTTTCACATTTACCCAATGCTCAAAAAATTATTCACAAGTTCTGGTCTGAGAATTCATCTTCAAGAGCTGAACTTCTCACTGAGTACTTTCAGGTGCACTCCTCCATTCCCTCTGAGATCTTCATATTCCTTCGTCAGTGAAATCACAACAGGCTTTGAAATGCTCTTGGGATCTAAACAGACTTACATCTTTCATCCTGACTCCTTCTGTTTCCTCCATTTTTGAGACACAGTCTATCCATTTTTCTTAATAGTGCTTGTTCGCTTCCTTAGATATGCAAATTTCTCTTTATTAGACTAAAAAACATCTTCCCTGCTAAACTGGCTGGTAAGCAGCTTCTTAACTTCAGTGAGGGATAACCATATTTTCCTCTCACTTTAGTAATTCATTTGCATTTTTTCAGTGTCTGATGTGACCTCCACCAGAGCTTACACTCTTTACCAATCTTTACTGGCATTATCCAAAGATCTAAATAAATACAATGTATGCAGCTCATTACTGACTGCTGAGACCAATAATCCCAACACATCAGTAATGAACCACTGTGGGATAACAGTGGGCTTGCAGCAACTGAACCCCACTGCAGCCTCACTATTCTCAAAGTTAGAGCAGAGTAAGACAACTACAGGATATAACAAATAAGAAAATAAAAAGTACATACATCTCCCCTTGCTTTTGCATAAGGAAAAACCTGTGTAAAATTGGAACTTTTTTTACCGCCTACAAAAGGAAGTATTTTGAGAGGCCACAGGTATCAAGTATTCCTGTGTTAGATGAATATGCAAAATTCAGGCAGATGCCATTTGAAAAGGTTATGCATTCATCTTATGATGGCACAAACAGAGTATCAAGTTTTACAGAGTAACACTTCCTATGGGAAAAAACAGGAAGAGGGCAGCAAGAGGCGTTCAATAGCTTTGGAAAGATTAGGAAAAGGCCAAGCTAAAACCAAACCATACACACACAAAAATAAATAAATAAATAAATAAATAAAGCAGAAAGAACATACACTGGAAGTATTGGAAGTATTGTAGTGGAAGTACAGAGAGCTGTTAGTGCATTGAGATGTGCAGGCAGAGTAAAAGAACAGCATTATCATAATGTCTAGTCAATGGAAGAGATATTGAGATTCCTTGGAATAATAGATTTTGTGACCAAATTTGTGCCAGATGTAGGGCGTTGTTAATCACTAACTACTGTAACCACTACTGAGAAATCCTGTTTGCAGACACTGTAGAAGTGTAAAAACACAACAAGAACTGAGATGAAGAGGTCTCTCTGAAATCCCACAGCCAATTCAGAAAGAGGATGACAGAAAGCATAAAGCTAAATTCCTTAAGTACCTTCAACATGGCATCAGGGCAGTCCTGTAACAGACTCACACAATGGCTGGGACCTCCAGGGGCTATCTTGTCCAACTCCCCTGCCCCTGCTCAAGGAGGGGCATCAAGAGCCAGTTTCCTAAGACTGTACCCAGACTGCTTTTGAATATCTCTATGGAGTGAGACACCACAATCTCTGTGCTCCCTAGCATTTAGCAGGTTATCTTTCCAGGATTAGTAGTTTGCCATTCTGTAAGACTTCATCAAACAGTTTGAATCTTACCTTAAATTTAAATCAGCAAAATAGCACAAGATAATTGGGCCTCCACAAACACACTATAACTTATACTCTTAGTTCAGAAGATACTATTTTATGCTAAAGTCTGATTAAAAATATGTTTTAAATAACAGCATTTTGTACACTTTTACTAATATATATCCTGCAAAATATTTTTCTGCTAGTGTCCATGTTTTACTTAGACTACTACTCTGGAGTAAACAGAGAGCTCTTGTCATAACTTTTTGTTACTCAACAGCCAGAAGAATTGCAGACAATGAAGTATGTCTACTTTTTCTCCACATTTCTTGCACTTCACAAATTGCAGAGCGATGACCCAAACTAAGAAGGTATCTTGGAAAACCAGAACACTAAAGAGACAGGATTACTTCTGAAAAAAACGAATATACAATGCTGAAGGAACTGAAACATCCCGTGTCAGAGCACCAAAAAACACAGTTGGAAAAGCTGAAAAGCATCACCTGAAGGCTTGAGAGACAAAGTTGAAACAGATGCAAAACACAAACTGAGAAACAAAACAAAGAAATGACACGTTTTCCTGAGATAGATAGCAAGTAAGGGCTGAGCTGAGGAAACATTGTCACAGGGACTATGAATAAAAACAGGAAGAACATTTCAAGAGGATGAAGAAGCAGCACGTGAACACACCTTGCCAGGACACATCTGCACTTCCTCAGGCTTATTCCAGTCAGGTTTTGTGTATCTTCAATGCACAGAACTGGAAGAAATAGAAAAGCTGTGGGAAAGCCCATCCACTGCTCAGGTAATAAAGAACTTTTGACTTCATTCCCCACAGCATACAGCTGGTCCAACTGACTGCTCATGGCTTGGATGGATGTGCTGTTCACTGGGTAAAAAAACGGCTGGATGGTCAAGCTCAGGGAGTGGTGGTGAACAGAGATACACCCAGCCAAAGGTCAGTCACCAGTGGCGTTTCACAGCACTCAGTATCTGGGCCAGTTCTGTTTGATATCTCCACTGACAACTTAGACAAGGTTGCACCCTTGGTAAGTTCACAGATGATACCGAATTGGGTGGGAGTATTGATCTTATGAAGGGTAGGAAGGCTCTGCAGAGAGATCTGGACAGGCTGTATCAATGCACTACAGCCAACTGGGTGAGATTCAACAAGGCAAAGGGCCAAGTCCTGCACCTGGGTCACAACAACCCCATGCAGTGCTACAGGCTTGGAGTGGAGGGCTGGAAACTGGACAGAAAAAGATCTGGAGATGCTGGCTGACAGCAGCTGAACATGTGCCAGTGTGTGCCTGGGTGGCCAAGAAGGCCAATAGTATCCTGGCCTGTATCAGCAATAGCGAGGCCAGCAGGAGCAGGGCAGTGACTGTCCCCTTGAAGTCAGCACTGGTGAGCTTGCACCTGAAGCCCTGTACTCTAGTTTTGGGCTCCTCACTACAAAAAAGAACACTGAGGTGCTGGAGTGTGTCTAGAAAAGGGCAACAGATCTGGGGAAGGGTCTGGAGCACAAGTCTGATGAGAGGCAGCTGAGGGAGCTGGGATTGTTTACTCTGAAGAAAAGAAGGCTCAAGAAAAGCTTCTCTCTACAACTACCTGGAAGGAGCTTGTAGCCAGACGGGGATTGGTCTCTTTTCCAAAGAAACGTGCACCAGGACAAGAGGAAATGGTCTTGAGTTGCAAGAAGGAAAGTTTAGATTGGGTGTTAGGAAAAAATTCTTCTCTGAAAGTGCCATCAGGTAATTTGAACAGGCTGCCCAGGGAAATGATGGAATTATCAACCATAGAAGTGTTCAAAGAACGTGTGGATGTGACACTTGAGGACACAGTTTAGAGGTGAACATAGCAGTGCTGGTTTAACAGTTGGATTTGATGATCCTAAAGATCTTTTCCAACCTTAATAATTCTATGATTCTATGAAACAGCTTTACACGGTGCAGTTGTATTTGAGAGAAAACTACATACGCAAAATGCATTGACACGGAGCATTGAATGACCACATGAATGTCAAAGATGTTGAAGGAAAACAAGCAGTTAAACTGAAAAAGCAAAAGAAACCATAAAAACAAGTTTGAATACAGTGAGCATAAAGCAGACAGAAATTCAGTACAATCAATTGCATCTGTCAGAAGCCGAAAGCCTTCCTGATCAGCCCCTGGCAACAAGAAAGATACCAAAGCAGACGTAGTACATTCTTCTCCTGAAAAAGCACTATTTGTCCAAGCACAATGTTGTTTATGCCCCATGTTATACCGTGACATTACAAAGTCATGGAGACAGATGTCTGCTCACAGTACTACTAGCCCACTGAATACATAAACTTTTCCAATTATACAGAAATCAGAATGGTTTCCCTGAGTAGAATTCCATTCTCTGCATCACAGGTTTAAACATTAAAGTTATATTAAAGTTATATTAAAGAATCATAACAAAGTTAGGTTCACAAACCTCATCGAAACTTGATAACCGATGAATAATTTACATTAAGATAATACAGGTCTCCTTTTAAAATGTTTCTATTATGATGACTTTTTCTCTATTAGAATCATAATTTTCCCATACCATCTTGCTTCATTATTATTTACAGAAAAAACAATTTCTGATCATTCCTCTTAAAAGTAAAAATCCAATTAAAGATTTTGCTGCATCAGTAATGTTTGATGTAGACCATGACTGAGCATACAGGCTTTTCTTTTCAGAAAATGTAAGAATAACTTGCACAAAACAAGTATTGTAATGTCTACTAGAAGAAAGAGAATAAATTGTTAGATCTTCAGTATAATGAAAGGCACAAAGAATGCCTAGTATGGAATCAGAATCTAATAGTCCCTGAATTTAGGAAGTCTTTTAGTTCTGACACTTATCAACACAGAGTATACAGCTAATTCAATGTGCACCATAGAAGAATTCTTAAAAATCTTAATAATATTATGCAGAGGACCACTGCAGTTTTGTAGCAAACCTAGAAGCCAGGCATCAAATCACCAAGTCATCAAATCATCTACACTAAAAGTATGCAAAATTCACACTGAAGGCTTTGAACCAAGTTCTCCTTCACACTGAAGACATGATCTTTTCCTCCTAAAACACACGCTATAAAATAGCCTACATGAAACTGTCTACACGTGGCTCCTGGTCCCTTTTCAGTGCTAGAACAATATAAATCAGATGCTGGTTCAAATGTAAATCAGATTCAGAAGGACTAAGGACTTGCTTAAAGCAAATTATTAAGTATATAAAAGATCAAAGCCTAGCGCTCTACTGGCATCGGAGAATGCAAATGAGAGATGCAGACAACGCTAAAGAAAAACAAAGGAGAACTAAGGGATTCTTTCTCAGTGCAAGCATTAAAAATCTACTGGTTAAAATTAAACAGTAACAATTATACCAGTGAAGGAATCCTCTTCTTGTCTCATGACTTTACTTGATGGAAGGCACATTACAGGTATTTCTATAAGCGGCCAATTTGGCTTGCTTTTTCATGCTAATATTTTGATATTTCTCAAGATCTTTTAATCCTTGAAATAAGTGGGCCAGGAGACCAGCTCCTTTTTTAAGGCTTCTATTATGGACAGCTTTGGGTGGGGAGCCCAAAGGGTCACATACACCGCTGTAGCTCCCACCAGATGACGCAGAGGAGGAGGTGCACAGCTTCATCTCTCGGCAGAGCTGGGGCTTCCGTCCTCACAGGGCCCTCAGGAAGACAATGCTGCCTTGTGGTCTAGGGGTGTCATGCCAGCCAAGTGCTATAAGTCATGGAGGTGAAGCAGCTCTGGTTGGTGAATTCCTCCTCTCCACTGTTTTCTCGACCTGGGAGTGCCATTTTTAGTCTTGGATTTTGTGTTGGCTCTTCGTTTTTAGGGATTTTTACCAGTGAATGGTATCCCATGAGCACTTGCTCTCGCACACCATTTTGGAGGGAGTAGTGGAGGTGGGCGTGGATACAGGAGTGGGTACTGGGACAGGGGAAGGGACAAATAGCTAGGAGCATTAACAATTTACAGACATAAAACATTAACAACAAATAGTCAACATAAACAACCATTATAGTCAACTGCATAAACATACATCAACACAAACAACAACTTGGTGGACACACAGCAACACAAATAATTCATTAACAATTCATAACACTCCTTAAGCCAGTTTTGTTCTTCCTCTCTTTGTAATCATTGTATTTTTCCTTCCTGTCTGCATTTCAAATAGAGCTAAAACAAGGGTGGTTTTGTTTAACACCCCTTCAAAGGCGCTGAACCTCCTCTGGCTAGCTGGAATAAAAATCCACAGCTGTAACTAGTAATTTATGAATGTTCCAATCCCAATTTCTTCTTCTTTAAAGCTTCAAAAATTGTTTAAAATAAACGCAGTGCATTCTTTTTCAAAGAAAAGTTTGCCATACATACATGATCACAGTACATTCCTTGCTGTCTGTGCTGACTGAAGTTCAGCTTGATGTCAGCTTGAAAGTATGGCAGTGATGACCAAAGACAGTCACCTACAGAGGCAAATTACTAGGGGCTTCAAGAATACCAGCTATCCTGCCAGCAAGAAAAAATGAAACACATATTTATTAAAAGACACTTTTGTCTCTTGCCACAGCTATATGCTGCACTGGGACCTGCTATTTCATTTATGAGTAAAGATTCAGTGTTGCAGTGACAGTACAAATTTCAATGAACAGAGTACTATGCCTGAAAAAAGTGACAAGGTACAAGATTATTATCTGTCCTTTCAAACTTCAGTACTTGAAGTAACCAATGGACAACTTTAGAAGCATCAGACAAAAAATGAAAAATCCCAACCATCAGTTCAGGATATAGAAGACCATATCCTTCCATTTGGTATTTAATATCCTAAGTACTCAGCTTTGTCCAAAGACATTCTCTCATAATTTTATATTAACTATTTTTAATAATAAAATAATAAACTTTCTTAGCTTATTTTTGTAATAAAAAATAAACTATTTTTGTACTAAAATAGCTTCACTTGAAAAAAAATGTCCAAAAGCAATGAATTAATTGTATGTAATGGAATGCAATACAGAGAAATGCATAATTATAGAAATATACTCTAGCAATTAATGAAGAAAGACAAGGAACCTTCGTAAAAAAAAGTCATCGCAGAACTCTGCTGCTTAGTTGTCTTGGGTTGCAATACAGGATGTGACCAAAAGTATGTATTCTATCACCATCTATTGATGGTGCCCAGGTGGAGCAGTGATCCTTATCTCCACGGGAGATACCCTCTGCTAATGGGCCGTCCATTGAAACCAGGTGGGGCATTGTTCTTTAGCTTTTCACAACCCATCCTAACTCCAGCAAGGTATCTTCTGCTAATGGCCCATTAGTCCCACTGTGTGACTGATAAAATTACTTCATCTCATTGGGAGTTGCTCCAGCCAGGGGGAAGAGCCAAGCCTTTCCTACCAAGATAAAAACTGAGGGTTAGAATACCAAGGTAGCCCTTCTTCCACTGGATCTCAGAGGAAAGCTGGACCTTTCCACATCGTCACTGGACCTTTGGAGGAAAACTGCACCCTTCTACAGGATCACTGCTTCAACTGAACAACATCTGTCACTCCAGAAAAACTGCAGCTCCCATTTAATGGGACTGCTACCAACACCCTAACTGATGGGTGTCAGGTTGTATTCTGACTCTGTCAGTGTTTTGGGTTTGCTCTTCGCAATACTGTATTTCTATTTTAATTTTCCTAAAAAGATCTATTATTCTTAATTCCCATATCTTTGCCTGAGAGCCCCTAAATTTAAAAATTATAATAATTCAGCGGGAAGGCAATTACATTCTCCATTTCAAAGAGAGTTTTCCGCCTTTCTTAGCAGACACTTGTCCTCCAAACTAGGACATTAGTCTATAGGGTATCAGTCCTTCTGGCATTAGCAAAATGTCACTTCTAGATATTCAGCTCCTGAGGTGTTTTTTCATAGTCAGAGAATTGACTTGCATCAGCATGCAATCTGATTCATATACGTACTGTTGAAATCACAGTTAAGAGAGCATGGTCTCCAGACACGTGAATCCCTGTAATGAATTGGCCTGGTGAAAATCCAGGCATTCTGGCATTCACATAACTCTCACTGTCAATTCAGCGTGCCTCTTCTGGCTCATTATATTTGTTAACTTGTCTCCTCTCCTAGTACTGTAATGATGTCTCTCTCCCTCTTGATCAAAACTCTTTTTCTTCTTTCTGACTATATTATATTACTGCCTTTCACATCCTTAGATACATTTGCAATTCTCTGTGTTTGGACGCTGGAAGAGAGCAAAGACAAACGGAAGAGAGAACTGAATCTCATGTGACGCCTGAGAAAGAAAAGTAGTTGTGTCATCAACCCTTAAAATTCCTTTAAATGCATGTAATCGAAGACCAGAATTTACCAGCCTTTATTACGCAGATTCAGCAATTCTACCTTTCTGTCAGTGCCTCACACTGACATGGCAGAAACTTTCCCCTAGGCCACAGTAGTACAGGTCCATACTTATACTGGTCTAGTCTATGCAGCGATACATGATCAGTTTACCAGGCTCATATAGGAAATTCTGCTTAGCATATTTCCAAGTACGTACAATGAAAATCTAGACTTCTTGGTCTCCCCTGTTTTCTTTGCAGCTTTTGAGGCTTTTATCCTTTGTACTAAAGGTTTAAAGGATGCTGCAAGCAGTTGGAAGTACTTTGTGGCTTCTTCTGAACTAAATGACTATCAAGTAGGCATCTGCAATTGAAGGTGACCAGGTTTTTTTAATTGTTTTCTTGCAGGTCTGGTAATTTTCTATCCCTCCCTCTCCCACCAGTACTGTATATCAGAAAACCATACCTATATATTTCTGTAATCAGATCCGAGGTTGAAGGTAACACACTGATGTCGACATAAACTTGTAATAACCTGCTACTTCCTAGACTCCATACTCTGTTCAGGTCCACATTGTTTTCAGCACGCTACTCACTGAATTTGCAGGAGTCTGACTGTTACTTTGGCTGAAGCAGGACCACTGATCTTCTTGCTTGCTACAGAATGTGCCTAGAAGTGCAGATCTGCTGCAATGTGGTTTTTTCTTGACTTTGTAAAGGTTCTGTATAGGTATATGAACAAGGATGGTGCTGGTAAAGCAGTAAAATGCTCAGAAAAAACACCAACTTAGAACATCCCTGAAGCAGCGTTCTTCTGCACAGTTCCAGACTACATCTATCTTCCCTTGTCACTTGATGCAAAGCTGTGTCTGCCAGCCCAAATAGAAAATATGTTCAAGGTGATTGAATGGCTCACCCAAATACGCTGAACTGGCACACACTGCCACCTCATTGTAATTTTGCACCAATAAATCAACAGTTAAAAGGCATATAATACAAGGTGACTTGAAGTGGCTGCCATTAATTATGTTCTATCTTTTGCTTAGTAACCACCACAACATAGTCTTCAATAAAACTAACTCTAATTACAGTCTGACAAGTTTCCCAAATTATGCTTATGATTTATTTTAGCATGACAGTTTTGGAAACTGCAAGAGCTGTTCATTTCCTTTTTATTTCACAAGAATATCCAGCAGTTGCAGTTAGAGATAAACAAATATGTAGAAAGTGACATTTCAACATCCAGAAAGCAGCAATCAGTGAGAAAAGATGCTAGTATACCCTGAAAATACTAAAAATCAAACTTTTAGTAACCACAGTATCAGTTTCAGAATCTGATAAAAAGGTGGCAACTTCCATCCAATCCCTTATTGAAGAAAATTAATCAAAAATTCTCTTCTGCACTTCACTAAAGACTCTTAAAAAGTATTTTCTTCCATCTATTTCAAACCAATTTTTTATCACTTTCAATGAACATCAGAGGTAGCAGTGTCCCTTGCAGGGCCTGATGAACTGTAGTTCTGCAGGAATTCATTTACAGTTTTATCCTTCTCTTTAATAAACTCTCTGTCAAAAAACACCCTTAAAAATGTATTTGTTACTCTCAAAGTCAAACTGTTTTGGATAAATTAGGGGAGACTAGAAAGAAGGGAGAAAGAGATACATTTTTAATTTTAAATTCTACCTCTCCAAATAATTCTCATCTAAATCATTTCAATGTTGTGAAAAACACTTCTCCAGAAAACAAGGAAATAAAGCATGTTACTGTCTTTGCCTACTTTACAAAGAAAATTCAGGATGAAATGTTACAAAAAAATCAGCCTTCCCTACTGAAACATATGACCAAATTTGGAACGTTCACTTCTGTACCAATGGCAGTCAGAATGAAATAAAACCTCTAAATTCATGTGCTATAGGAAGAATTTCATAATAACACTTCAAAATCATGAGTATGCAGCTAATGAAGGAAGTGTCATATCTCCCATGCTCTCAAGTCACTCATATCTGGCACTGATCCCAGGAAAGGCGGTATCCTTGAATTGGTCACACCTGTTCTACTTCAGCTTTAGTGGAAAATGGGTTAGTTAATAAAAAATGAAAGATCAAATATTTTATCTACCTTCAATCTGAAGTGTACATGTACCAGCCTTTTCTGTATATTTATGCCTTCAGCTGACATTAGTCATAGAGTGGTACATGCTGGAAAAAATAACATAGCACTGGTTGCATAACTTTAACCCTAAAACTGATGTCAGAGAGGTACCAGCCTCAAAGAACACTAATGCTCTTACTACCTTGCTTATAAGACCAGGCTTCTTTTCTCAGAAACTCACACAAACCAGCGCAAAGGCTCCAAGTGTTGCTCCATGCTCTATTTGCATTGATCCTCAGCTGATGCCTGTGACACTGCACATAATACCAATGACCCCAATTATAGGGTTCTCAGACACTGTCAGCAGTTACAGAGGAGCCTGTGCTTGATCTCACTCCCAGCACAGGGAGGCTGGCACCTCATGATCCAGAGTGAAGCAACAGATGGGAAGGAGGGGAGAAGAAAGAGAATCAAAGCTGTTTCAAGCTTTTTGCTCAGAGGTTGCCAAAACAGGCACTGACAGCAAGTAGCCATAGGGAACTCAAGCGAGCTTAAATTCTAACTTCTCAGCAGGTGCAAATCAAGGAGATAGCATTTTAAAACAACCCCTTAGGAAACCCTAGATTTTTTCCTGTCTCTCTTCCTTTCTTCTTTCTTTTCTCTTAAACAGTTTCATCCTCTAACAAACAAAATTGCCAGTGGCTTTCAACTTACAGCAACAACCTGGAGGCAACTCGTAAGTACTTTGTCAACAATGTTAATCCATAAGCCAAAGGAAAAAAAGACTTCCATTTACAGTCTAAAAAATTAGAAAACAGTTGTTTTCTCTGCAAAACAGGCCTAGGAAACGTAAACTGATACAATCAGGTGCCTAGGGCATTCTACAATATGAATTCCGCCTCTGTTCCACAACTGGAGATCTGTCTTTCTTTGCTTCACTCTCCTACACATCCACGTTTTTATTCTATTACACTTATTCTTGTACACATCTCACAGAAATCACAAAGAATTACAGTAATTTCATGTGTACAAGGTGCACATTTTTGACTGAAGTTTTGATCCAAGCCCAGAAGTGCACCTTATATGCCGGTGCGCCTTATATATGAACACAGTTCGGAAATTTGCCAACCCAGAAGTCCAAGCCACGTGGCCACGCCCGCCCCCTCCACCGCGTGGCGCAGACACGCTCCCCCATCACTGCACAGGGCAGGCACGACCCCAAGCCGCGCAGGCAGCCGGCGCCGAGGGCAGAAGTTCCGGGACCCACGGCACGGGGTGGGCGCCTGGGGATGCGCTTAAAGGCTACACTGACGTGTGAAAACTGCTTGCAAATTGAGCACCTGACAGTATTCTGTTACTAATTCGTTAGTTTGTTGCGCACAGATCCCCGTTTTTAAAAAAAATAAGTGCACCTTTTACGCCGGTGCGCCTTACATATGGACAAAGTACGGTGAGTTGCCGACAACCCAGAAATGCACCTTACAGGTGTGAAATTACTATACTCTGTGTGCTCTGGTGTGCAGACGTTCACTTAACACATATTACCAATCACATGGTGAAGACTTTCCTTCATTATCCATGGATGACACTTCTCCAAATCAATTAAGCAAAAACTATCAATGCCATTTAAGGAGAGAAGTAGCTTCTTTTTATGGCCTTGGATTTGGAAACAGAATATTTAATTAATACAGTACTCCAATACTCCATTTTTCAGGAGCATTACAAGCAACAGGAAGCATATTGAAGTGAACTAGTTAATCTTGTATCAGCTCTACATTAAAATGAAGTAATGGCCTAAACACAAACAGCAGCTTGCAGCTAAAAAAAAAAAAAAAAAAGTATGGTAATTTGAAGGGAAGGGAAAACTTTGAACTTCAACCAGCTTTAGAAGTTTCTACCACACTGTATTATTTAATTAGTAAACCAGTAGTTTTTCCAGCTAAGAACTGCTCTTTTCACCCTATCTCCTTCACCCACCCCTGACCAGAAATGAGTCCAAATAACAAGATACATTTTTTTTTCCATGACCCAGATCTATAAATGTAATTATTCGCTTTTCAGTCTCTCTCACGTCCACATCTTCTGCCAGAAAAGGTCTTATTTGTATGCATCAGTCCAGACAGGAAAAAATTTAGTACTTCACCTATCTTCTTGGCATATGCTGCTTTGGTAGAGCTAACATGAGAGGTGGCACCCAAACAGTGCCTGGACTGACAACAAGCAAACTTTCAGCAAGTTATTTTCTATAAGGCATAAGACTCATTCCACTGAAGACTAAATGATTTCATATTCACTGCCTGACACTGATTGAAAAACATTAGTCTCTTATTTTATAGAGAGATAGAGGACATGTGCAATTCACACAAAAGGCAACATGGTCTTTTTTACTGAGAGCAACTATGGTGGTAACAAATCTCTTTGGGATGATAATAATTTTGAGATGAACCGATCTTAATCCTGTCTGGAAGGGTACATTGATACTCCAAAATATCTTAAGCTGATTTTGCACCCAGAATCAGAAAATACAATCTCTCATCCCCTCCGGTAACCATGTAACTCTCGCATCTTTACCCAAATGTTGCAGTAAGTAGCATCACTGAGAATGAACAGCTGTGAAAAGCCTACAGCACAACCTGATCCTTTTTTTAATTTGTTAGCCTCTCTCTCCCTCCTGCCCTTCCATCCCTGTCAATCAACAGGTGTATTATGTGCTAGAGCATGAGGGTTACATATCTCCAAAAGTCTCAGATAATCTACTGTAAACGAATGCTTTTATTCATCTGACTCTTCACCAGACCTGCAAGGTTCTGGCCTTGGTGAGAACTGGAAACACCAGGTTTTACAAATTAGTCTGCCTCCCCAGAAAAAGTGTGGATTTTCTAAGATCCAGCTCTGGAAAAGAACTGTCTGTAGTAAAGCTAGGCATGGCCCCTATCAATACATAAAGTAGAAAGAAACTGAGTGGATTTGGGAAAGATGTAGAAGTGACAGCTTGAAAAAGAAAAATAAAAGCCATATGATAGCATCCCTCAAAGTAGAAACAACATAACTGATCCAGTTGCTGTTACGCCTGGACCTCAGCAGCGGTGTCTAACATAAATGCCAAAACCAGGGCATCCGGATTTTCCATCCTTCCTGTTTTTGAAGGAGCTAGGAGTCCTAAGAGGAAACACGTTACCATGTCATGCCTAAATTGTCAGACTTTCCCTTGATTACAATGAGCCCTTTTTCTCTGACTTGTTTCTCCTTTCTGCTCCAGGTCTAAGGTGTGGCAAAAAGTCAAAATGTTTTCTTCAAAGGAATGAACTACATATTTAGTCTTCCTATTTGCACATTTTCCTTATTGCCTACTCCTTATAGATCAATGAAATCTGTCAAGTACAAGAAGGACACAGCTATTTGTTAAAATACAGCTCACTCCTTCCTTTACCAAGTTAGGATACATTTACCGTGGAGCAAACAAAAAATGTATATTTAATATTCTATGTGGCAGGATTTAAAATTAATGTTTTCTTTTTCTTCCAAAAAGCAATGTAAAATGAAGCATGTGGCCACCACAAAGAGAATCCAGACTTCACAATATGCATTTCTGTCAAGAATTCTGAATTCAGAACATTTTCTGGGAGAAATATTGGAATCAGAAGACTCTAGACATATCTAAACTGGAGTTTTATGAGTTGCTGATACAGCTGGTCGTCAAACACAGAAGTAGGACTTGGTGCTACAACTCAGGAGATCCCTTTCCAGGCTACGTCCCCAACTACATGATGCATTCTCTTAACTTTAACAAACTTTAACAAACCCTGCATTTTCTCCTGTTCAGGGTGGTCCCACCGCAAGATATTCTTATAATTGTGAAAATATTTATTGTAGGTATACAAGTTATCTTTCTGGGGCTGCTGTTCAACAGCATTTTAGAAGAAATCTCAGACTGGGAAAGAAAAAAGCAACCAGTGGCACTCAGAGATACATAACTATTTCTGTTTGCCTGGGCTTGTTTCTTGGTCACTTATTTGAAGGATGTCAATACCACTTGTGTGACAAGCAAGAGTTAATAGAAGACACTTTTAGCCCTTTCAGAAACCTGACACCAAAAGAACAGTTCTATATGTTTCTTTTAAGATACAGTACAAAAAGTAACAGCTTTGATTTTGAAGAGTCTACAAATCAACCAGCATACATATCCCACATGTATGCTATGGAAGAACACATGGAAAGCAGACAGAAATATGACTAAAGCATGTTTCTATCACTTGACATTTCCCACAATGAAGATGGAGAAAAAATAAGTCCCCTCATCCCTGAGAGAGAGCTTGGGATGCTTATGCAAGCACCACAGAAGTGGTGCCAAAAGTAAATAGCCAAAGTAAACTCTGCTTTTGCATTTTTTTCAATTCCTTTCTTTGCTGTCTTCCAAAAGGACATCACACTGAAGGAAATATAATCCTTGGTATTCAGAGTGAAGTGTCAGCTAGGAGGAGGAACTTACTCACTCAACACTTCCCCAGATAACACAACATTTGACCAAAGAATCTCCTAGAAATGTTGATTCACTAATGAGTGGGATAACGGAGCAGTTACAGCAGTGATGTACACATGTACAGTTGTGTACACAAAAGACTTTCAAATAATCATGCTTCTGTAATGCCATTCTTGTCCTCATTTCCTCAGATCAGCCTGTAGCCAGAACATGGGGGTGATGCCATGAAAGAAAACATAGTGATGCCTATCTGTCTGGAACCAAGGGAAGCCTGCTGACAGTCTCCTACAGAAACTCAGGCATAAAGTTCAGCCCCCTTGCCTTGAAGCAGTGAGGAGAGTCGTGCCTGTTAGCAACACAACTTGACAGGGGCACATAATCAACAAAAGATCTATGCTGCAGATAGATTTCTATGTGCTTACTTATAGGCCATGCAGAAATCCACAAGCTTCTTCTCCAGTCCAGACAGGAATAAAAATTCATAGCTACCAATCCACAAACTTAAATCTGGAGTCAGATTTTTAGTGAACAGGGATTCAGGGATTCAGTGAAATTTGAAGCAGCTTTCTGCCATGTGCCATATGGTCTCCTCACATTTCAAATTCTGTCTTTAACAACATTTAAAGCAAAATCCTAGTCCCTCTCTCAGTATCCCACCAGGCACCTGATTTTTGCAATGCTGCAAGCCTGCCTAAAACACAAAAGTGCAATAAACCTCCTTTACATGAACAACATCACTGGTTTAGGAAGCCCATCCAACAGAACCTCCCACCAGAGTGTTGATCTACTCTCAGAAAAATACATATATTAATTCTGATATTGCCCAGAGACTCCGCTGTCTTGAGAATCTTATCCCATGGTTTTGACACAGGAGGAAAAAATCTATATAGAGACAGCTTCTTCCTAGGGATTGATGTATTGTTTCCTTGCAATAAAGATCGTTTCTAGCCATAAAAGAAAGCAAGAAAGGTCAGAGAACGTTCTTTGGTCTGAAGCCCAGAATTAAGAAATGGATTAGCTTGTGAAGAAATTCTGAGTTTATAAAATTGCTTGATAAAAGCACAATACAGCTCTTTACATAGAGAAGAGGGGCAAGAAATTGGCTTGCTGTTTCTGCCAGCTCAAAGCTTTGAATCAATATCTGTGGAAACAATTTCAGGTTTCTCCCATTGGCTCCTCTGGGCATGGAATTATGCTTCAAACAACCTGTATAGCTAAAGCTCCAATTATTTTGCTGTATCTGAAGATTATCCCTTGGGCTTTTCTCTGTGATTATTTCCTCCAGATGCTTTTATTCTATTCTATAAATCATTTAACAAATAATGTAAATTCTCCACAACATGATAGAAAAGACAATTTGCTTTGTCAGTCAGTAAAAAGTCAATGCAAATGATTCTATCTCTTTTTTACATAATTTACTTGGCTTATAGCATCTTTAGATGTCAGTGTACAGGGTCCTCAATACTAGTTCTTCAAGAAACTACAGGCCTTCTCTTCAACAACCTTTTTCACTGCTGTCTTGTCAACATGAGCTTGACAAAAGATCTCAGAGAAAGAGAAGGAAGCAAAAACAGAGGTAGAGCAATTCTTGATTAACAACCTCTTTGCAACAATAACAATCTGCCCCTTTATCTCTCCAGCTACTTTAATATCATCCCAGATACATCGAAAACCTATTCAGCCTCATTCGCAAAGGCAAACAGAAATTTTTAGCTATTCTAACTACTTATGCATTTGCACACAAATGGCGAGAATACACAGAAAAGCATTTGAAAGCTAATAAAATATCATCAGAAAACAAAAGAAAAACTAATCACAGGAAAAATCTGATCTGACTCTTAGAAAAGGGTCTGAAAAAGAACCACACAATGATTATAAATCTATTTTAGAGAAATGCTGAATTCTGTCCATTACTTCTGCATTTTGAAGAAGTGATTCTGGGCACTCTTTCATGAGATAATCCCTCACATTAATGTACAAGATACTGGGAAGGGTACTAATTATTTGATGTAAAGTGTCTTCTCCTTTCACGTCTCTTTTCAAAACTGAATGTTTATAGTTTTAAAAAATCCCAGAGTCCAGAAGAATCTTTCATAGCAGCTTATTTTTATCTGATTCATTTCAACAAGCTGATTGACAGCAATATTTAATAACAATTTTAATGGTTCATGTGTGGGGAAAGTGGGAACAAGCAGTAACAAGCAGAGTTGCTTCATAATCCAGATTTTTCTGGCAGCTGTCAATGTATGGCATAATTACACCCAAAATAAAGTCTGAGAGGATCCAACAAGGAAGAATTCACGGTTTTGTGGACTCAAAAAGACCCTATGGCTTCAAAAGCACGAATAAAGAGTTCTTCTGGAAAGCAAACTGATTTTATCTTTAATTTGAATTTACATATGAGTAACCTAAGATTTGGTCCTTAAGGCAGTGATTTCTAGAAAACCCAAGTGACGATGAAAAGGCTTACTGCTCTGTTACTCTTGCTATTGATATTTGTATTTCCAGGATGGGAAAATCCTGATGCTAATTGTTGTACAGAGCCATGCTACACTGAACTGCTGTCCAGACGAGCCAGAGATTCCTCAGGCAGATGACAGGGGAGAAGGTGACCTCAAACGGTTGTACCATGCACCACCATTAGTACTCCTGGAAATCTAACAGTATGATATACCATACAGAAGAACACCTTTTTATGAACTGTACATGAATTTTTAAATACAGTAATTTCACACTGATAAGCCGCACCTATTTCACTGAAGAATTGAGCTGATCCTGGAAGTGCGGCTAATCACCAGGTGCAGCTTATTTATGGACAAATTCTGGCGAAATGCCAACCCAGAAGTGCAAGTCAGCCAGGTGGGAGCAGCTGCGGAGCCGCGGCCGGCCAGGGAGGGAGCTGCCCCAGAGCCACTGCCAAGTGGGCAGCGAGCCAGAGCCACTGGCGAGCAGGCGGCGAGCTGCC
This sequence comes from Sialia sialis, assembly GCA_009812075.1. Taxonomy (NCBI): domain Eukaryota; kingdom Metazoa; phylum Chordata; class Aves; order Passeriformes; family Turdidae; genus Sialia; species Sialia sialis. The sequence continues at coordinate 12,362,540 of VRYO01001878.1, read as the reverse complement.
GCCAGCTTCGAGCGCACGGCGAGGGGTCGAGCCGCCGGCTTCGAGCAGCACGGGGAGCCACCGCTGCTGCCAAGCAGGCGGGGAGCCGTGGCGGCCAGCGCCAGGGGTGGGAGTGCCGGGGCCCACAGCACGGGAGGGCGCCTGCGGCTGTGTTTAAAGGCTTTACTGGTCTCTGACAACTGCAAATTGAGCACCTGACAGCAAACCCCACGATCATGCGATTCTGTTACTAATTCATTACTTTGTTGCACATGGATTCTGGCTTTGGAAAAAAAAAGAAAAATGTGGCTTATCACTCGGTGCAGCTTATTTATGGACAAATTCCGTGGTCTTCCCAGCTACCCGGAAGTGCGGCTTATAACCAGGTGAAGCTTATGAGGGTGAAATTACTGTAATTTGCAGTTTACTTGTCATGCAGGCAATGCCGGAAATCAGCTACAAGTTTGAGAGGAAAGGATTACTTACAACTGAAAATCCATATCAAAAATTCTATCAAACACAAATAAAAGTAAACTTTGTCTGAAGCACCTTCCATTAAGTGAAACATTCTACAAAATTCTTCTTTCCTATTGAAGGACATTTGAAAAATGGTTTCTTCTGCAACCATCAGGAAAAGGTGCTTGAAAATTCATTCTGTGCTGGTCTTATTTTGGCCATGAAAGCTTACTGTAGCCAATCATAAACTATTACTTAACACCTGAGGTTTTTTTCCATTCTTATGAATTATAAACCTCAGCACAGTCATTGCTGAAAAGATCAGTTTACATGTTTGCTCAAAAGTAAAGTCTCTTGCAAGCAAAAATATACATTGCATCTAGTACAACTTTTTATTCATTTATATTTTATTATATGAATTTTAAACATTTCTTCTGCAAGCACATTGATATTGATATCTGTTAGCTACCAAACATTCTGTACATTAAATACCACTACAGACACAAATCACCTGTTAGCATCTCCCAGTTTATGTATTAAAAGTTCAGGGCAATGTGGTACTTGCATGTTAGGTTTGAGTCAGCAAAAAATAATCATACACTTAAATTCAAAAATGACTTTTTGAAATAGCTCCTGTATTGAAATCTCCATTGGCAAATTATTCATTTGAATCTATAGGGCTGCAAAACTTTTCCTCTTCTATTATGTTCTTACCAAAAAAAAATAGCTATCTTCTATGTCCATTGAGGGCATGCCAGTTAACAGGCCTAAAAAATCCCACTGGATACATTTTAAAACCAACTTTCTTCCAAAAATGTCTAGTGCTATTTGAAAAATAAAAATTTTTAACCACAAAACACAAGAATTTTTTTTCCAGTCATTATTTGGTGGAAAGGTTTTTAATGTGTTTGGATATCACTCTACACTCTAATGATACCTATTCCAGAAAATCCCTTTAGCAACACTGTTAATCTTTTTATAAATCTAATTTTCTAAGCCCTTATAAAACCTGCAACCTCATAGCTATTGTGCTACATAATGTCAAATATTTCTGGTCACAAAGATATTTTTCCAGCCCTACCCATCACCATATGAAAATATATATAGCACGTAATTTATTCTGACATTTATAGTACAACACACAACTCTAATTTCATATTCTATGCTATTCAAGAGATAACATACATGCAGAAATTCTGGGCATATGACAATATTTTATTGACAAAAAAAGTAAGACTAAAAATTATATTTTATCTGAACTACGGATAATGACTGATGACAGATTTTATAGCACTTCATTGTTTACTTAATCACTTATTATTCTGAAGTGGTGTTGGCTTAATGGGGTTTTAGTTGAGGGAATCATTGACACACAAACACAATTTACACTATGGAGAAATTTCACCAAATGCAACTATCCATATTTATAGCTCACCAAATGCGCAACTATTTTAAGGCATTGACATGATTAAAGATTTCTTTGGGTTTATTTCATGCTATAGCAAAAGAAGAATTGAGCTGGTGAGAAGCAGAAAATCAACTGAATTAAAAGATTGTTTTCCCCAAAAGACAGCCTCCATACAAACTCTGGTCGTGCCTAGCCATGTTTGATTGATGAAAGCTGGTGGGATTACAGCCTAGTTGAGGCAGCCCACAATACACAAATGTGATATTAGTAGTGTGGTACATTAATCAATAGTGATGAGTACAAAAAAATTTAAAGCGCTCTGATCTCAATATGTTTTAGTTAGTTTTTTGTATGCAGTAATGGGAAATTTAAGCATAAATTAATGTGCACTGATCATACACTATACCTTAATTATATATTCAAAACTCTTGCTTTAAAAAGTTTTTTGTCTATGTAAATATAGCCTACAATTTCATCTTCTAAAATTGTACTATATTTTTGCTTTGGACAGTAAACAAGAAAGGAAAAGTAATTAACTTTTTTTAATTACATCAACATCTGAAAGAAACATGAAGACAATAAAGTCTGATCCAATTGAATAAAATGTCTTGACTAAAGTATTCTAAATCAGATTTAGGATAAATTCAAGGCCTAAATGAGGCATCACCTTTTAAGATCAAGCAGATAGATCATTATGTCTGAAATCATCTTCTTACAGTATGTATTTTGGTGCCACCCCATTTAAAACATAAATCAAGTATGCATAGAGCATACTAAGGACAACCAATTGGTAGCCCACATGTAAAGTCAGGCAGCTCATATTGATTCTCAAATCTGCAACTCATCCCAGCTTCTGGCACCTCTCCAGCTACATACTGAATTTCTAGTCTAACAGCACCTGGGATTCCCTATTTCAATGCTCATCACAATGTATAAATACATGAAAGGAAGGTGTCAAGCCAAGATTGCTGTAATAGACTTTAAAGACGGAGAGATGGGCTCAGTGTTAGAACAGCTCCAGTGGACATAAAAACCATGTCAAGAGAAGAGAAGGTAAACAAAAGGTTATTTATATGCTGTTAAGTACTACAACTATACTGCCTTCACAATCACGTTGGCAGAGATGCAAAAGTTAACACAGTGTAGAGAAGCTAGTATGCAAGATTCAACTGTTCAGTCCACTTCACAAACCAAACGTTTGAGATAAACTCCAAGTAAATCCATAATCCCAAATGTCATAAAGTCTGACTTAGGATGAGATAAGTAAAGGAAGGGGAAAATCCTTTTTCATCTCTATTTTAACCCCCACAGAAAAAAAATCTTTTTAAAGAATACAAATGTTAGTATGCTGCTAAAAATCATTAAAATGTCATTATATTTTGAACACATGTGATTTTTAAACCTGAAGTAAATCTCAGATGGTAGTTTTAAACAATCAGGTACAGGACTCAGCTTCAGCTTCCTGCTAACTGAGTCTGGAAAACACAGTACACCACAGAGAAGTGTAACATACAAATGAGAAAACAGTTTGACTCAGAGGCCACTGCCATCCTAAAATGGCACACATGGAAATATCAGAAAAGAATAACAAAGGCAATTAGCTCTATAATAATGATACTAAGCACTCACTATATAAAGTCAATCCTCCTCAAGAGAGCAAAAATGAGAAAATATTATGATTAGATTGTGAAGTAGAACTCAGTGATTGGTATGAAGAAAAGTGTAAGCCAAGGTTCTAATATTTCTTTATTATAAAATCCAATATGTGAAATCTTCTGTTTCATTCTTCACTAAATCTGCTAAGACAAAAAAGAATCTTCACAGGTGCACTTTGTAATATAAATTATACCAAAAATGCAACCTATTCATGCTGAAAGAAATGGCCTATGCTTTTGAGAACGCGCCCCCTATAACAGATTTGTGAGAGAACGAAGAAGATGCCTTTCCTGTACTTGGGTACTACACACACAGCTCTACAAAATTGTCAGTCACTGGAAAAGAAGGAACTGTATATGAGATGAATGCAGTCATGCAATTCTCCATCAGAGCATGAGACACAGGGTTAGTGACAAAAGATTCAAAACCATGTATTGAGGGAACAGCACCAACAAATGAAAATTTACCACCTTTCTATGACACATCTTTCACTAGCATGCTTAGTTTAAGGAAGAACAAGATGCTACAGTATTAGGATAAAGGAAAGATGCCTTATTGAAGAGACCCCACCCACATGTGGGTGTTTATCTGAATCAAGTGCCATACAGATCTGCATCACAAATTAGGTTTTAGCAACTTGAAGAAAGGCATTATCCCTTGTAGGTGATGATAGATAGATAAAGACATTCAAAAAAGCTTTTAAATATACCTGAGGGGTTCTGCATTTTAATACCATGAACCAATAGCAACATAATCAGGAATTTTCCATCTTCACACTGTGCCTCCTGGACTTGTTCATAATCCCTAGGTCAAAATGCCTTGATATTGGATGTATAGTAAATGCAAATTCCAAGCTGGGAGGGTTAGAATGAGTTTCAGTGAAGCTCACCAGTCTAACAGATCAAAGAATATACTGTCAAAAGACTGGTTCTGCATGAAATTACCTTCCAAAATATAAAATAGCTTGCTTGTCAAGTCAAAAGTTTTGATATGAAGAGAGACATTTATATTATCTCTAGTCCTATTACCTCTCTATAGGAGCCCACCTCCTAAATATGAATATTGAAGGAAAACAATTTTACAGCTTCTGTGTCTGTCAACTTTTACTTACAGACTACTTGAATAATGGAAATGAGCTGCTAGTGGTAGAGTATAAGACAGTTCTTTGTCTCCAGGTGGGTTGACTCTGCCACCTTTATTTCGCTGACAGCCATCAGGGGCTTTCTGATGCTGAGGAGCCTGAGTTTGATAACACACACAACATACACTAGAATGTTACAATTACTTTGGAATTACACTTATTTTTACCCTGCTGTACCATCTATGACTATTATGTTCCAGGGTTACAGTTTCATGTATACTGGCAGCAGACCTGACTTAAGAAGTTCTGGATAGCCCAGACAGCAGCAGCTTCTCAGCTGTGGGATCAGCGTGAAAAACAGTTCTCTAGAAAGAGGTGGTGAAAAATAACCTCTGAAAAAATAAAAGGGAAGAAAACTACTTTACACCACTAAAGTTAAAGTCTTATAAAACTGCACGTAGGACAGACTGCTTGCTGATCTTTCTTGGGTCTGATTAAAAAAACTGCAGTGATGATTTGTAAGTGGAGGAAGCAACTACAAAAACATCAAGAGACTTCTGTTCCCAGATTCCTTATCCCATGATGCACACTTCTTGGTTCTATGATCAGACCTACACCTGTTACATATGACAGCAGAAAGGTGGGAACTGTAGTTTGGGAAAGCTTCCATAAAAGTCTGGCATCTGCTGACGAGAATTTTATATATATGTTTTCTTAACAGTCTTTATAGGCTTACCATCATAAAGTACAGCCAGGATATATCATTGGACAGACAGATTAATATTAAAGGAACATTCACAGACAAGTATATGTAAAATTTCAAGGGGTTAGAACTACATATAGGAAGATTTGCTTTTAATGTTTAAAATTACATTTTACTCACTTGTAGTGTTATTTTTCTGCACTTCACTATTGAAACATTAAATTATCCTTCAGCTGTGTACTTAGATTTGATCATTTTATACTCCACATCAAAGCTGTCATACAGAAATTTTATTTTGATTGCAAAGAGCAAGCAGTGTTCTTTCTTTTCTCAAGAAATAGACTGACAAAGATAAAACAGTGACTTTTTCTGGACTGGACTTCCATCCAGCTGTCCCCAAATACAATATACGCATCATAGAAAGCTGTCTGTTCACTTTTACTCTGAATGACTTAGAGCAATTTCAAATATCCTTCAGTATCACTTGGCAACATCCTTGTCTTCGGAAGGTTTTATTTAGAGCTACATAAGATCATTGTGTTATCAATCGTAACTTGTACAATTCAAACTCTTTTAATCACTTGGAAATTGTTGTATGATTTCTACCCAAAATCCCGGAGATATGGCATGAAGCATAAAACTGCATTTCTAACACATCTGTTTGTTACTGGGTAACAGTAACTGCTTCTTCTTAAATTTCAATTGTCTGTGATTACCTTAAGAGAGAAGCAAAGCTTAAAACATTTCAAGAATACAGGGAAAAGTTGTCTAGGAATTAATTTTTACATTACCAGTGAAAAGAAATATAATGCACTTTACTATGCAGTATCTAAGTTATGACAGTTTTGTGAAGCTTTATATATTTCCACACCCAAGAATTAGAACTCTTGGAAGAACACCTCTCAGACCAACTTTAAAGCAGGAAATATTGCAGTCACTTGTATGTCTCTCACATGAATCATCAATACTTAACCATGAAAGGATGCAGGTTCTAGCTGCCTACTGTCTCCATGCATACTCAAATTCTATCTGGTGAGTGAACATTTTATACACATCTGACCAGCAATACATCTGCCTGTCCTCACCTGTTAGCCTTCTTTGGCTTTCAGCTGAGCATCTAAATAGGACAAGAGAACTGTGGTGCTTCTCCACTCGTAAATGCATTACATGTAAGCAGCGATTACAGTGTGCCTAGGTGCTGCAACAACCATGGAAACATCTCACGTAATTTCCTAGGAGGAATTCAACCACTGACCTCTGTTACTGTTTGGAAGTCACATCACTAAGAGCCACGTGTAATTAAAGTTCTGCCAAATTACCTGTGCTTTTAAAATATGACTTCTAAAGGAAACTTAGTGTCATAGTGGTGGTGATAGACCAAAGCCCCTGCTGAATAAAATACGTATCAGGAGCTCTTTTGGCATGATCCGTTCCACTGATAAGTTCTCTATTGTTGCAGAGCTCATGATCAATTACAAAGCCACAAACTCAGGGACTATTTGGAAACAGTTTCTAAAGATTTATCTTAGCGCCCAAAAGAGACAGCAATAGCTGCAGAAACTTAAGACAAGGGTCTCCAGAATACATTCCTAGATTATTTTGTGCCCCTGTCTCCTTTTCTCCCATCCACCTCAGTATTCAACTGGCCAGTAACTTACAAAAACGGAACAATGTGCAGCAGTGCCTAACACTCCAAGAAGAAAAAGCAATTGCTTTTTCTAGATAAAATGTTGCCCAAGTTTAATTTCAGCGAGCAGTGGCAAATGACAAGGAACATATTTTTTAGTTGAACAGTGGGAGTTGTTTTAGCTTAATACACTTCCTGAAGTGTGCTATCACTATGACAAATCTACATCTTCAGGAGGACAGCTTTGTTAGAAGTGTTACTGATAAGAATCAGAGAGAGCGACAGAAATCACAGTCTTCACAGAACTGATCCTGAATCTGGAAATGTTATGGTTTAAATACACAAGCAGATGGCATTTAAATAAATTAGACAAAAAGAAGAGGAGAATTCATATACAACAAGAAAGAACAGGGAAAGCAAGTTTAGAATACCTACCAGAGATTTCCATAGAATTTTAATTAAGTGATTCATTCAATGTCCATATACCATTTTAAGAAGCTTGCCAGCACACAGGAAGCAAAGTGGGGCGAGGGGGAAATGCACAATGGTAATTCACTTGTTTAAATTAAAGTTGTTCAGCCATCTTACACTGAAAATCATCGGTTTCCATAATGTAAAAATGAAGTTGCTTCGGGCATGGAACTGCAAACGTGACATAATTCATTGTGTTAGGATATTTTTCAGTTACAATATCCTTAGCAAAAGCAATAAAAGGTGAGCACATACATGCCTTTGAATTTCAGTAGCTTACAGAAGCTAGCTAGTACAGGTAGAAGGTTTATAACTAAGCCAGCAGAATCTAGCCAGCAGCAATAGATTTATTCAGCTCAGTAGCTATACACCTTCTCACATCTTTTGTATGAACAGAAATCTTTGGCCTACTTAAGTCCCACTTTAATGTGTTATGATCTTTTCAAGACACTGTCATAAGCTCTTGAAAGAAACTTTGTGTGCTTTGTGCTGATACATGAAAATGTATCTTCTTTATATATGCATCTATAGGGTTTTTTTACAGTTCAGAAGTAAGAAGTGAAAGCTCATTTTTACACATCTGCATAAAGATTTTTAATGATTTCTAATACTCAGGATATTTTCAGTAACTGGTAACTTTTTCCTAACTCTCACTGCATACCTTTTAGATTTATTAGGAAGAATATTAATTTGATTATTTTGAGAGAGAGAATGTGTGTGCATGTGTGTGTGTGTATGCATGCATTCTTCGCTCATCTATTTCCTTTATGGCACAAGGTTCATAGTGAAAAAGAATGTGCTTAGTAGGAACAATTATGGAGTTGTCATGATCTTGGCATTACATTGTGTGAATAGGTAACATTTTAAAATACTTACATACATATTTCAAAATGAGCATAAGAAAAAAAGCCAAGCCAAATACAAATCAGTTTAAGTGAGGCAGTGGGCAAAGTGCTTTATCAACAGTTTTGTCTAGTGAAACTTCTGTTTCTCAATATAATATACTTATATATAATATATTTGCTGCCCTCAAAACAGCATCTATTGTCACAATACCATCTGGAGGGCATAAAAAACTACCCCAAAGGAGCACAAACCTTCTAAAACTGAAAACATGGAGAATTAATAGGAACACTTCTTCAGTGCTGCAGGGGGAAGAAAAAAGAAAACCGAAAAACAAAATCCAATTGTTGTTCTTCTAACTTACTTTTAGCAATGATACTGGTATGAAAAATAAATAAATTCACATATCCCTAAAGGTCCTAATAATCATCTCGAAACTGATGGCAAGATTTCTGAAATTGCTGTGAAAACAATTGCTACCTATGCAAAAGGAACAACACAAAGCAAGTATTCTTAAAATCTTTTTGTCTTTCTGCTTGGAAGTGGTCGTCCCAGCCATTTAGAGACTTTGAATAAGTAGCAGAAGGTACAGATTAGCTCTCAAACTCCAGTTAAGCATCCTAAATCAGTTTGCTAAGTCTTCAAACAGCAGGCTTACCCTAAGAGAAGGAAGGCAAGGAGTTAGGCAAACCCCAATATCTCTTAAGTGCCTCCAGTGCGGGAGAGATGCAGGAAAAATGTCTTTTAAGACTTTCTTGCCTGTGTCAACCAAGGAAATAGGCTGTAGTACAACTTTCAGGCGAAGTAAAATTGTGCTTCTGAAATACAACTCTGTCATAACATTACCTCTTCCAGGGCTGGAAGCAACAGCAACCACAGGATTCAGCAAGCAGGCAGGGCTAAAACTAGTACAGAACACCCTTCTAGACAGGAATGGAAAAAGGATTCCATTGTATTGATTTATAGTTCCTCTCAGACTCATTTGAACTTGTTTCTGAGTCCAGCCTGAAACTGAGTTTCCTTCACTTTTCAAATCAAATGTGGGAGGCAAAAAATGCAACGGTGAATGAGAAGAAAATATTAGTGGAAGATATTGCAGCTGCTACTGAAGCATGTAAAACTACCTGTCTCAATAAATTCACACCAAACTTTAAAAGTAATGGAATTGACCTGTACTCAAACTGCACGTTAAACAAGTCTGAGCGAACTGTGCCAGTGTTTGATGTGAACAGTCCTATAATCTAGCTTGTTTTTTTCTCACCAACACAACACTTTGATTTTGCTGAGTTTCACTCTTCAGGACATCCTCTACTTCACATGTTAAGAAAGAAGAAACAGGAGTCACCATGGTATATTTGTTTACCCGCCTTCCATTTGAAACAGCAAGGTTAAATGAAAACTGGAAGCCTCATGAATTGAACTTAAAATTATTTAAAGTTTATCATACAACTATGAACCAAAATTATGGATAATAAAGCAAGTCAACTTTCATATTTACTCAAATATTGTCAATATAAACATGTTACTCCATTGCATGTTATTCCACTAGCTTTGTTTGTAAATATAAAGTTGCCCTGATGGTGCTGTTTAAATAATGCCCAATGTGTAAGACTGCATGGGGGACTATACATTTCATTAGGTCAAGAACAGCCATTTCCTTTTCCACCATAAGACAACATTCTTGAGCAGATTGTGTAACACTTCTGTCCTATCTCAAAACATAGGTGGTATCAGGTTTCTACCTCAATTCTGAGAGAAAAAGCCATTATTTTCTCCTTATTACTCTAATTGATAATGATCCACTGCATTACCTACTTTATTCAAACAAAATG
>VRYO01001878.1:12320687-12335826 GCA_009812075.1 Sialia sialis | reverse complement strand
ACCCGGAAGTGCGGCTTATATTCAGGTGCGGTTTAGAATCGTGAAACTACTGTAATAATCCTATAGAGGTATTGCTGCTAGCTATAATGAGTAATAATCCTATAGAGGTATTGCTGCTAAGTCTGCCCAAAGCAGCTCAGGAACCCCAGGAATTAGAGTTGTTAGGTTCCTATGCAGCACCATAATGCATTCATTACATGATCACTTCAAACCCTACAGACACCAATGAGTTTCACAACATAAAGCAATATAGGCAGGAATTCACAGCCAAAAGGTGGTGCAATATTCTAAGTCAGATTCCAGCTGACAACCCATCTCAAGCAAATCCTAAGAGCCTCCCTAAGGGGTTGTTCTTGATTTGTGGCGATCAGGCATGGGCAGGGATTCCTTCTCGACTATTAGGAGGGCCTTGTATCTTCGGGCGGCTGTCCCTGTTGGCACCCAACTAAACCTTAATTAGTGATTGGACTCATAAAAACGAATCGGACAATAAAATCCAAAAGAGAAGTATAGATGATTTGGATCCAAATTGTGATTCTGAAATTGTTCACTGGGCTAAGTCAAAAAGCATTGCTGTATCCCTACTCCTTCCATGGGTCTCAGCAGTCAAGACTCTGGATGAATTAGGCCATCTAGAGTGTTGGGTAGTCAAACAGGCAAATTTGACATCCACTGCCATCAGTTCCCTCCCAGAAGATGAGGACATTACCAGGAAGGCCACACTCCAAAATCGTGTTGCCACAAACTTCCTTCTGCTGTTGCATGGACATGAGTGCCAGGAATTTGAAGGACTTTGTTGCATGAACCTGTCCTCGAAAGCTCATAACATCCATGCTGCCCTTCGAGACATGAACAGCCTGATTGGACAAGTGAAGCAAGAATCTGAAGATTGGTTCAATGAATTGTTCAAGGGCTGGGGATTCTCAGGGTGGTGGGTTTCTTGTTAATGTTTGTTATTCTTTTCCTTGTAATATTGGATCTCATTCCTTCTACCTCGGAGGTCAATCATATAGAGATGAAAAACCTAAAACAATCTACCTCTCCCACTAACCGCAAGTGGTGGGCAAGATCATAAATTTGAATTAAGATTAATTTAATATCTTCCCTTCAACTTTATAAAACAAAAAACGGGGAGATGTTGCATTCCACAACATATTATGACCACTGGTCTGACCCTTGGTCTCTGACCACGCTGAGTTGAAAGGTATCCAGTTACAACCAATCACATCCAATCCCAAACCCTATGTCATTTCCTGTATCCTAAATCCTATAAAACCCTGTATCAGCTGACCCTCTCTCTCTTCTTCATCCTGGACCCCTTCGAGAATAAACCTTGGAACTGAGCCAGGACGGAAAGAGCCCCTCTTTGTCTGCCTATCATATGATGCAACCCTTCTTCCCATCCCAAATTAGCTAGTCACAAATTTGGAGATAGGGGACAGGGCTGCATCAATTTACCTGTGTGTAATTGCAAAAAGACTTTAGTCCAACCTTCTCCTCTACAGGAATTCACTAAAGGAAGACCAGAGAGAACTTGCCAGTGTTCCTCCTCTGGCACTAGAAGATACGAAAAACCTCTGCCACCAAGCCTGCCAACCTGCTTTCCCAGGGAACTAAGGAACTTGACAACCAGGCAGAAATCAGGAAGCAACAGCAAGAAGTTTGCATAAGTGAAGCATGCCATACACCAGAACTCAGCTCTTACTTTAGAATTAAATGTTCACTTCTACATTTGAAGCCTGATTTGGAAGACATTATTCTCTATGTCACCTTCTATTTCACATATGCAGCCCCTTTGAAACTTTCTTCTTGCAGTGGTGTTATATTTTTAGGGGAACATTACCTTGCTTCATATCAAGACATTTGTATTCTTTCATTCATTGTTATAGTAAAGTTTACTGATCACAATAATCCTCTGAAATAGTCTGCAATCATTCTGCAAGGCATTTTTTCTTTAAATGCTTAGCCATCTTTTCCATGTCTTAAGACCACTCCAATTGCCATCACTGTCTTCCCCTATGCCCTGTGGAATTGCAGCTCACTGGATGAAAAATCCTGCTTCAAGGAAATAAAGTGGACCTCTATTTTAGCAAGCAAAGGCTTGTGAAAGCAGATGGATCATCAGGCTCTAAAGGTCTAAAACAACATCCGTTGCCTTCAACTGAGTGACTCCTGTTAACTGCAGGGGCTTTCTGAAACATGAGTGGTCCAGCCTCTGGGCTAGGAACACTTCTACCAATGCAACTTACACCAACAGCATCTGCCATGTGTACAGTCCATGTTTCTAGATCACCACACAAACAGTCCTTGTTAGTCTGTTGCACAGCAAGAAAAAAAATTAGTATTTAAATAAAGGCCTGTGCTTTGGTCATGGCCACTGACAGCTCAGATCATGAGAAGCAGAACCAGATCTCACATTTCTATCTCATGTGCTCTCACGTTTCTATCTCACGTGCTGTAAAGAAAATAGCTCTCTGAATTCTGAAAACAGCCTGATGAAGGATTTACACAGTGGTAACCATTGCTGTATCTCTGCCACAGAATCAGGTACAAGGTCACCTTTGAGGCTGACAAGAGCAGAAGAGGCATGTATAATCCTAACCTTTGGATGACACCATCTGATATCACAGATATTGCCAACCATCTCACCACACAAAACCACTCCCAAAGGTACCCACACACATGGAGAGCCTTTTCCCAGCCCTGAATGCTGTCACTTCACATAGGTGTGTGGAGACCTGAGCCCCGTTCTCATTTAGCTTTCCGTGATTACAGCACATCTCCAAGCAAACATGGCTAATGTTCCAAGGCTGGCATATTCCTGTTTTGCTAATGCCTAGATGTCCCCTTCTCCTTTCTCCCGTCTTTGACCAATTTTGCTACATGCACTTAAGTCTGAACAGATAGAGCAAATGAGGGTATGGAAATTGAACAGAAGTCTGGTAATAACCATAAATCTTGTTTTCTCAGGCAAGCATGGATTAGATAACCTTGTATCAACACAGGAATCCACTTCACAATTAAGGATAGTTATCCCTCCCACTTACTTCACACAGAATTAAAAGTAACTTTGTCAGGTGTTTTAAAGCAGCTTGGAGTGCTTTCCCATTATGGAACAGATGTTACTGCTCATCAACTGGTGTCAGCAAAGCCATCCTGGGAATAATGTCTGCTCTTTAATCCCTTCCTCAAAGCCAGCAGACTCCACATAAAGCCCCTCCAGACAAGCTCTAGTCCTCTGTGTGCCTATACCCACAGGCTCAGCCCAGCTCTGGTACATCTGGGATCTTAAAATGATTTTAAAATCTCAGTTCAGAAAGGGCTTATGTGTTAGTTTAATTTTAAATACGTGTTTAACCTCAAACATACCTTTACATGTTATAGTTATAGTTATAGAAGGCCCTAACATCTTAACAGAGCAGCACTTACAAATTTTATAAAGGGGCACTAAATAGTGTTTTGTTCTTTATTTCATCTGCAGCGACTTCAGCAGTGACACTCTCAGCTAAAAAACACACGTACTGCTTCTGTACTTAAATGCTTCAATTTACTTGATAACCTGAAATCTTTTATCATTATTTTGCTCACTGACTATTTTAGGCACAGGTACTGCTTTTACAGTTTTTACAGAGAAAAAGATGTGGTCACACCACACATATAATATAGCAGATCCAACTTCCTCAGCTGTGAACTCCCTGGATCACTCCTGCAACCAAGGCATCACAACTCAAATGGGTTTTTAATGTGATAAATTCAAAATAAGTAACAGTTCTCTGCACACACAAACAAGCTACAGGTCAGGTTCCACCAAGAATCTGCATGAATTGTTTCACATATGCAAATACCTCCACAAGTTATGCATGGTGCAAATGCAATAAATTTTACAACATTGATAAGTAAAGAAGAGAGAGCAGTAGCTGTATTGAAATATCAATTCTGCTGTAGTGAACATAGTTAGATGTGATAATGGGAAGAAATTACAGAAGAATGCCTTGTTTCAATCTCTTATTCATTATTCATCATGGGCAATACTCACAAAAGACTGCATGATAATGAAATGTGCTTACTGAATACTGAAGGAACAGCTCACCTTTAAAAGACTGTTTTACTCCAAACTGAGCAAACACAGCACTGCACTGAGCCTTTCTTGAATGTAAACAAAACAAAACATGTCTGAGAATTTTCTTAGCATTAGCTGAAACCATAGAGCATTCAATGACCTGATACTTTCTCAGGAAACATCTTTGCTAGACATTGGATGAAAGTGTTCTTTATAGTAAGCAAACATTGTCTTGGAATCTCATTTGAGACTCATATACCAGACCAGTTAAAACAAGAGAACCAATCACTTAAAATAAAGTGTTTATGAAAGAAATGGTCACAGAGGGAGTTACAGTGGTAGAGAGATGTCTCAAGAAACTAAATGCAAGCACTGGGCGGCCAGAACATTGTTGCAGGGCAAGGGAAAGAGGCTTCGAACAGAAATGATTTATATTCCTGGACAAAAACTTAGCATGACCTGGAAGGAGAAAGAAGTAAGCAAAACTTCTGGTGTTCCAGGGGACAGTAGGCAACTGAGGAATACTAAGCAAAGATTGCCAGGTATTTTCAGAGTTGTGAAAGAGGGGGAATAGTTTTGTGCAGCCCCTTTCTAAATAAGCATGAACACATGGAACAAGCATCTAGTTGCCTCATCAATTGCTCATCTGAACCAAAACAAATGCAACTGCTCCAGCCAAAGGTGCAACAATATATTCTACCAGGAAGCAAAACTGTCACGCAGACAGGCTGCAATTTCTAACCTGAGATCATAAAATACTTTGGAAAGTTAATGAGCTGCATTCACATATAAATCCAACCAGTGCTCAGCTGGCATACAATAAAATACTGGCTATGTCACTGACCACAGTGCCATTAAGATTAATTTAGAGCACTTAGAATCTCTATCATCTTGTTGAAATGGCTCAGGGACAGAAAGTGAACATGTTAACAACTAACGTAGAACAAATGTAATTACAGACACCATTCCATAGTCATTTCAGCCAACTAAGACTGCCACAATCTCACCACCACATACTCTATTATTTGGGCCCTACTCTTCTATTACATCGGCACAGGAGTTCATCTCCTCTCACAGCAACTTGCCAGCCACATGAGTCAGGTAACTATGCCAGGTGGGTAGTGTCCAGGTAGCCCAGCTTCCTCACCTGGCCACCATGAGTCCAGTGCTAGAAACAGCATGAGAAATCAAGAAAACATCTGTGGAGAGAAGAGAGGATCATGACAGACTGGCTACTAATACATTTGAGTTATTACAGAACTTCAACGTAGGAGCAAGGTTCAAGATCTTCCTAAGTGCTATTATAGGGAATTCAGTGTCTAAATTGTTGAGATTCACAGTGGTTAAAACTTCTTCCAGTCCTTCGTAGGTGGTGAAAAATCAACACAGCTTCAAGTAACAAAGCACAAAGACTTACATTTTTTATCTATTATACATAAGAGTTCTGTATCACAACCCCAGTGGTAAGATGATGTGAGAATGGCTTTTTCGTCCAGAAAAAAGTATCTGCAGTAGATGTATCCGTACAGTTAATATTCTGATTTCCTTTGGTTGGCCTAGGATTGGATTGAATTCTCTTATTTCAAGTACAGTAATTTCACACTCATAAACCGCACCTGGTTATAAGCCACACATCAGGGTAGCTGGGAAGACCACGGAATTTGTCCATAAATAAGCCGCACCGGCTGATAAGCCGCACCTTTTTTTTTTCCTTTTTTTCCAGCAAGGATCCAGCTGTGGCTGGCCCCGCCCCGCTTCGGGCCGGCACAGCTCTGGCTGGCCCCCCCGCGCCACGGCAGTGGAACCAAGAGGCGCTGGGCCCTGCCCCCTGCAGTGGCAGCTCCGGCCCCACTCTGCCTCGGGCTGGCCCACCTCACACTTCCGGGTTGGCATTTCGCCGAAATTTGTCCATATATAAGCCATACCGGGTAAAAAGCCACATTTCTGGGGTCAGCTCGAAAATTCAGTGAAAAAGGTGCGGCTTATAAGTGTGAAATTACTGTATTATTTATTCCCTATTTTAGAGTCAAAGCATTCATATTACACATCATTCATAAATAGTATTTTAACCTCTTGGTTAAAAAAAAGGAGGTTAAGAAGTACACAAGTTTAAAGAAAGTACTAACAAGTGGCCTACAATGTTCAGCAGCCCTATAGCATGCCCAATTTCACCTGGCTTGAAACTGCTTTGTTACAAGCACACAGATGTTACCGTAGAGTAATTCCATTTTACATGATAATATGAAAACACCATAACTGCTTATTTATATTTTGGCATTGCCTAGAGACTGCCAATGTGACAGCACAATCCCCCTGCGCTTAGTCAACTACATAAATAGAAGTAAGAGATGTTTGTTATTGTCAGTCTTTCTGCCTAAAAAGTAGTAGGCAAAATATAGGGAAAATGAGCTGTTATCATCTTCATTTTATAAATGAAAGTTACAGAGCAAGATGAGCTTAATATCAGGAAGAAAGTCTAAAAAGAGCCAGAAACAGAACTTGAATATCACTTCCCCAAACTGATGAATCATTTTTTTGTCATAAAACAACAAATTACTATTCCCAAAATACATTTTCTGAAAAACACCACCTTTTCATCACAAATTTATTTTTAAAATCCTGGTTTTAGGTTCCTCATTCACAACACGTTTTTCAAAAACCAAACCTAAACTTCATGCCAAACTGTAGACCTGTATCCCTGAAACTGCTTAACCTAAAAGCATTCTGAACACAGAAGTTCCCCACATTAACTCATGTCTAAGAGTAATCATCCCACTCCCGTAACACCTTCTGTCAAGCGGCTACCATGCTGAGACTTATTTAGGTTTCTTTAAGGCAAAGGTTATTTTATAATTCATTTAAAAGTAATTACTTTAGGAGATGTCAGCATAGTGGTCCCCTATAAAACAGCAACTAAGTAAAGTGATGTTCTTGTCCAGAGCATAACAAAAAAAGCTGGAAGAAGACAAAGATAGACTCTACATGATCCAAAGATGAATGCAAGGGCATGTCAGTACTCTCCTGTTCCATATAAATTCTGCACAACCACAGTGGAAACCCAAGTCTGGTAGATACACATTTCAACCCTATTCATCAGATGTTTGCAGTAATTTTGTTCAGTGTTAGGGAAAAAAAAAAAAAGCTGTGGTAAATAAGGGGAACCGCTGACAAAATACAATTACAAGAAAAGCAAAGCAAAAGCACAGCTCATGTGTGAACTCAAGAGCATTTATTAAATGCATCACTTTATAACAGCAGCAATAAGCAAGAGGAACACAGCAAGGTATCCTGTGAGCTGCATGTAAACTTAATAGAAAAACTGTTTGCAAGGTAAACAGATTAGAGCTGTAAGGTGCTACATTTTAAAGTATACTTTAGAATTTGTTGGCATTGAGAAAACACAGCACTTTGTAGACAAGTCTGCACTGTGCTGGATTGAGCTGGAGATTTTGTGAAAAATTGTACCTAGCCATTAGGAGAGAAAATTTTGTGCCATAACACAACCAAAAACAGATTTCATCAGTAAGAGTAACAACCATATTAAGAGTGAGAGCTCCTTCATGCTAAAAGGAGCAAAGAGACAAGCAATTAGGCCAGTGAAAACAAAAACCATAAACCATGAAATAGGGAATCAAGAAATCAAATTTTTTGTATGAACACACACTAAAATTCACTACAAAGCTTCATTAAGAGCTCTGGTTTCACTCTCAACTAATGTTTCAAATATATTTTTTAAATCTCCAAATTGACAGAACAGTATTACAAAAAATTTAAAAAGCTAAATGCACTAGTAATATTCAAACACTTTTGCTCAACTAGCCCCTGATAAAACCATGGGTAAATTAGGAGAGAGGTAGTTATCTATCATTAGCATCTCCAACTGAAAGGACTTCAGTCCTCTTCTGAAAAAACTGAAAATTTTTTCATTTAAAAACATGAGAACCAAAAGAGGAAAAAAACTTCAAGATAGGTACCAAATTAGATAAATATCAAACTGAAGTTTTTGCACCTTAAGACAGAAGAAGCTGAGAAATTTAAGTACTCTGACACAGACAAACTTAAACAAGTAAATGTGATGACTCTGAAGTATTCAGGTTTTAGTCTACAAATACACATTACTGTAACATGTGAATTGTTTAAAATAAAATATTATTACAATTTTCACTGCAGGGTTATTAATCAAATCCCTTCCAACATACGAAATGCTCAGATGATTATGAAAAATATTTTTGCACATTTTATCATTCAAATTGCTTTCCTCACCCTAAAACTTGCACTACTCAGGACATATTTCCTGTCAGGAAGATGTGAGCTAATCAGCAATGTCCTCTGCATGCCTATAGAAAAGGTCAATTTGCTAATGCTTTCTCATCAGTCACAGCTCAAACACCCTATCTAGTTTTACATCCAAACAGCCAGCCAGTCAGCTAAGCAGCTGAGGTTAAACTAGACCTGGATGACTATCATGTAAGTTTCCTAAAACAAAAAAATTTGCTGGGAGCTGACCTCATTCATATCAATGTGCTGGTTAGCATTAGATTAAAATAGAGTGTTTAAGACAGGATCAATTGTAAGAAGAAACCCTTTCTTACAAAAAAGTCAAGGCATTTCCTTCCCCAGGAAGCTAACTAACATAAAGCAACAACATGGTCCAATGGATTATGGGAAGATGAAAAGGAGAGAGAATTTTCTGACACCTGGTATCGAGCACAGCAATCGTATCACAGGCAAAACTGATCTTGCACTCAAGGTTTAAGTCTTATTGGCACGTCAATTAGGGAAATAGGAATACCAAAAATATTACCACCATCATTACTACAATTCCTAGCATAATAAAATGGACTGCACAAATATGTTTCTTGGCTGACAGTGGAGCAGATCACTGTTGTTTGAACAGTCCTTCCTTCTCTTTTTCTGAGCTGATGAAGAAAGCTATGCCATTGCTTAGCTTCCAGCTGGCATTCACTTCAATATAACAGCTTCATTAGTCTCTCTTTTTAGCACTTTCTTAGAGTCTAAGATAACATCCCCTCTCCTGAGACATACCCTGACTGCACAGTGCAAGGTAAACCTTTAAAATGGCAGCCTTTATTTGCTCTTGTCGTATCTCTACCTGCAGCACAAACTGTATCTACAACTGGATGATCTGCAGATTAACAATCATTAAGAACAATTACTGCAGTAATATCAACAGTGCATGGGCAGCAGCAGCATTTGTGCACTTTAGCAAGTAGACACCAAAAAATGCAAAATTTTTCAGAAGTTTCCATAATATAAAAAGACTGGAAAGGATAAAACAGGACCTTGCAAGGAAGGTTCCTCTAAGTTTAGCATAGCAGAACAGTACATCAAACAGCCCTTTTGCCCAATGTTTCTAGTGTTTGAGTGTTGTTGGCAGGACAATGAAAAACAAGACCTGTCCTGCAGTTCATGTAGTCTTAATATATTCCAGTGACGAGTGGAATCCCTGAGCTTGGAAATTTGATTTCCATAAGAAACAAACTATCACTAATGCCATGGGAATGTGAAAAGACTATTAAAAACAAAAGCTAAAGGAGCTAGGCTAACAAAAATTTGAGAGTCTTCAGAGCAGTCTACAAAGTGAAGGAAACTGCCATCTGACACTTCTATGAAAAACATTTGTATAAATATCATTGACTAATATTCTGCTGCCAGTTTTGCCTAAAGCTCTCAAGTAGTGACTACTGCCTTGAAGACATCTACTATACTTTAACCATAAGAGTGTTCAAAGCTGCCATTTTCTATTAGGTAGAGCAAGGGGGAAAAAAAGATGAGGGAATAAGAAATCCCAGGGAGAAGTATTGTGGCTGGATTGCATGCTCACAGTGCTGAGTGACTCATTCTTAAATGGAAGGCCAAAGCTTAAAATGTTCCCTGGTTCAAGGACCAGTCAATCTCATTAACCCAACCCAAGGGATTAACGCTGTAAAACAGCCAACTTCAGCTGCTATACTTCAGGGCCTCCCAAATGCTACCCAGCCAATGCACTTGCGTGCATTATGATGACAAATCCATACAGGTCTCCTGATTTTTACTGCACTTTACCATTGCCCAGCTTGTTCACGAAAAAAAAAAGGAAAGGTCAGTAGTCCCAGATTATGTTAAACAGTTATTAGAAAACTTCACCTCTGTTCTTTTTCCCTGACAAAATGAAAGGGTCTCAATCACTCACAAAAAAAAGGGAACCTAAACTAAACAAGATCACTGCAGGTCTGTCAGTGGTAAGCTCATAAAACAGTAAGCCATTGAAGGAGAAGACACACAGAGATGAGAGCAACTTGAGCAACTTCAACTGACCTTGCTTGTGAGAAGATTTCCTCTCAACAGCAGAACACGGCACAGAGGAGCTGGCAGGCACACCACCATCACTGTGCTCTACAATCCAGCACCACTCAGAGACATATGCATAGCAGAGGCAGAGCTGTGTCTGAGCTAATAAATCTTGACTTGCAACACAGCAAATGACCTGGGGCATGATGCTCTGCTGACAGTGCTATCCCACTTTCCATTCTAGATCCCATTAAGGGATCCTCATGCTTGTACCTGCACTCTGCTGAGAATTACTCATCTCTCCCTAAAAAGAGCACATGAGCTTCGTTTATTTTACACCAACACAGGAACAGGGTCAAGTATGAGTTGTGCAATAGCTTTAAGTCAGCTGAACAGCCATTGTCCTCCACATTCTTCTCTGTTATTTTTAGTACCTGGACACTGTAACACAGACCCTTAACCAGCAGCCAAGGCCACTCCAATGATCTTTTCTGAGCCAAGTCTCACTGATGCACATTCTGCAAAGCACACTCAAGACTCTGAGAAGTAACTCTTGCTTGAATGTTGATTTTTACTGTCATTTGTGCTGAGATGGCTAAGGGCTATTCACACTTTTGAGCAATAGGCATCCTGAAAGCTCTACGAACGCTTAAAAAAAAAACAAAAAGAGTTTAATACCTGGTGGCATCTGAGCTCATAAAAACCAAGGCTTCTTCATCACAATCAAAGTGCAGATATTTTGGAACAAACTCCAAATTCTAGGTCACTGAAGGCTTGCGAATTACAGAAATAGATCAATTTACAAGGTTGCTCACATAAGAAAGCCAGTAAGCATAGTAAGGAAAAAAGGTGATAGTACCTTCTCCTATTTTGATCCTGCAGCTTCAGCAGAAAACTGAAAGCAAATACAAATTTGTTTGTCTACATTGAACACTGCAATGTTTTAAGAGTTGATCAGCACTGTATTTAGTCTCCCATTACACAGCATTATCATAATTGTACAGTCTCTCCAATTAAATTAGTGGTATTTCTAGACCTGAACTTAGGTGGTATGTTACCTAACCCTGCTAGTTTATGTAACAGCAGCTTTCTTAGCTGTACATTGCACTGCATTCATAGGAATATATTCAAGGACTTAGAACAATCAATATCAACACAAATATTTAGAAAATAAAGGAACTGATGAAAAATAACACCCTGTGAACATTTCTGACTCATTTTAACTCCTGTGATAAGAGTTAGCAACAAATTAGGATCATTCTGTGGACACAAAACCAAAGTTCCCAATAGGTTTGTATATTAAAATCTAAACTGAAAAGAAAAAGTGCTCTGGTTCAGTAGTTTCCTGTACACTTGTGGATTCTGAGATTCATTTACTGAAATGAAGAAGCTGGAGAAGAACAACCCAGAAAACAAATGTATTTTCAGCTGTACAAGGTGTTTAGAGGCCATTTGCAGTAATTTTGAGTCATCATAAACAGCACATTATACTAGTATGAAATGCTATCCAGAATGTTGAATTTTAACTGGGAGGGAAGGGATTTCATTATCGCTATTATTATGATTATTATATTACTATACTGCAAATAGGTACTGCGGAGACACAGCATCCATGATTACAGAGTCTGTGATTCTACAGTCAGCTGAATTTTCAAGAAGAAAATTCCAGCTTGCAAACAGTTTGCAGATGTTCGAGACTTCATTAAAAATACATTGTCAGACCCAAGTGGGAACAAAATGCAAGGTTGCAGAAGTCTTTCAGAGTTGTTGTGGATTCCTTTTTGTGTTTTGATTCCAGTGTAGGCATATTCCAAAATGAATTCTGTTTCCATTGTGAGTTTACTACAAACAGTTTAGCACTGTGCTAATGCATAACTTGAAACATTTTATTTAGAAATAAAACAGAAAATGCACTTTTATTGTTTCTTTTGATAAAATGAAATTTATAAGTTTGCAACGTTTATTTTTTTTTTTACAACTGCTACTTTCAATTGCAATGTAACTTGGTCATGTAGATAGCACCGGTATCTATACTGCAGTCTACAACCCTCAGTGGTAGCTGTGCTTTCACCACCCAGAGGTTCAGCTGCCTGCATGCCCAGGTCCATCTCTGGTATTGCCTAGCTGTACAACTACTGAAAGAGAGGTGAAAGGAAGTCTGGAGGGAGATAACAGTTACAGACTGTTGTCAGTACAGAAAGTTACAGACTTTAATATTATTGAGACATCATCATTAGGTCCAGGATCCAAGAAGAAAGTACCAATACAAAGGTATAAAATCATAGAGCTTGGTTAGCTGGCCCCACTGGGAATCACCTCCTCCAGTCATCATCATCAACGGTGTGGACAGAGGTGGTGGAAGATGGCAGCTCAGCAACACAGTTTATAGAAAGAACCACACTGGACAATCCTATCCAGCCAGTGCCTGCCAGGACAGCAAGGATTATGAGCAGTGGTGAGCACACTAAAACAGAACCTAGCATTAACTTCTAGATATCTTTTGTATGCATTATCAAATAATTCCTTCACACTTTTAAGATTAATGCATCCTGTATGCAGAATCCTTTCTCTACCCTGCCCAAACAATATAAGAGTGGCTGAAACAGGCTTTACCTTGGCAACAACAAAATTGGCAAAGCCAATAACTAAAGAGGCACTAAACATGTAAGTCACACTCATTCTTAGGATTTTACAGAATCAGGACATCTATTTCCCTTGAAATCAACTAATAACAAAGTAATTTTTTCTTTATATAAATACAAGAATAAAATACAAAAGGCATGTACTTTATTTAAAACGTTGTCTGGGGTTAGCCATACCGGGCAATTGTGCGTTGCCAAGCACTGATTTGATTTTCATTACACTGCACTGATGGCAAAGTCATTTATCTTTTCTGCTCCCAGTCTCCTTTTATCTTTTCCGTATGCTTCTGTACTTTTCCTCTATCCTGCAATGTCGCTGAATGCTGATGAGTAGAAAATGGTACAAAACCACAGACAACCTCTTTCAGATTAAAAGTTCAGGTACGGAAGGTCCAACTTTTTCCATTCTGGGGTTTCCAAAGAAGCCTTATATTTGGTATTGTCCAGGTATATAAAGATCAGTTAAATACTTCACTGGCAGTCTTCTCTAGAACAGACAGACTTTCAAACAACGAATGATGTTTCACTCATAGTTCTAATATCTTTCACATTAAAAACAGAAATTATACTCCTGTCACTGTAGCCTTGGATATTTAAATAAATAACAAAACATATAAAAAAGAGGAAAAAACCTAAAAGCGGTTTTCCACATACCAGAGCCATGATTTTTAACTCTTTTTTTTTTGCATTCAACTTGCTATATTTTCAGATTACTAGCACTCTGCAAAAATTGGAAAAATGGCAATATAAAGAAAAAAATCTCCCTAGACCTATGGTTCTTATCCTTTATGTGTTAGCATCTCACCACTGATGTGCATTCAGCTGACAGCTATCAACTCCCCAGCTGAACTTGCCATTATTGGTTTGTTAGTATTGAATCAGGATTGCTGTAACCCTGTTTCTCACCAAAACAAAACCTAAGTATTTAATGTCATGAGAGACAATACATCCCACTTGAAATAAAGTGGAATGAAAATTTGTTCAAAAAACAAATGTAACAGAATTACAGTCGAAACACTATAGCTGATGCTTCACAACACAGACACTTCAGTTACATTTCAGATCCCAAAGGTCTCTATGCTGTGCATGTCTGTACGCAAGATGGTATCTGTACCTCTGCTGTCAGGCAACAGCAGTCTGTTCAACAGAGTCAATAGAACCTAAAGAAGGATTCAGAATACTCCTGAACAGATACACTGGCTAAAATGCACCCAGAAGAGTTGAAAATTTTGGTCAATCTCAGCACAACAACTGCAACTGCTAATGTTATCAGACTTCTCACATAACAGTGACCTGAACCATAACTACCCATGACTTCTAACAACAACCTCTATATTCTCTATTCACCTGATGAGGCATATGTGTTATCACACTATCAGCATCTTTTTCAGCAAGACATTTTAGTCACCTTCCATAAAAGTTTCCTGCCACAAAACAGAACACTCAACAGCCATCTTCTTGTCAGTCATCAACTCATGAGTGTCATGAACGCTGCCACACCAGCAGAGATAAGCATTAAGGAATGTGTCCAGAAATTATGTGGACAAATAAGCAGAAAAGTTTTCAGTCTACACAGAATTATTCAGAACAGTCACATGTACAAAATGCTGCAGGTGAATTTCATGACAGCAAGTTGCTGGTTGGTAAAACAGTGAAAGTAACTTAACATCAATAAATGTAATGTAAACAGAAAAAGAAAAACATAAACCTAACTATGCATACACATTAGAAGTCTACGTTAGCTATAGCTCAGGGAAGAATTCTTGGGAATCACTGTGGCCAGCTCTCTGAAAATGTCAGCTCAGTGCTCAACAAACATTCAACAGGAAAACACAACTGATTAAGGAAAGAAAAAAATCTAAAATGCCACAGAACAAACTCAAGCATATAAACTTCGAGCATTGTAGGCAGTTGTGGCACCACCCCTCTCTCTTGTTCAGTGCTCCAAACAGACACTGTAGAAAATAAAATGCACAGAGAAAGGTGATAAGAATAAGAAGAGATGGAAAGTGAATCCCATGCAAAGAGAGATTAAGTACTTTTGAGCTCTGTAAAAGGACAGCTAAACTATATATAGACTCAGAACTGGTACACAGCAAATAGAGAACAGTCACTGATCATCATAGAAAAAAAGAGAGAGAAGACA
>VRYO01001878.1:12262975-12319687 GCA_009812075.1 Sialia sialis | reverse complement strand
AATTACTGTAAGTAAATGAGACATGTAAGTAAAATACAGATCTTGCTGCCACCAATTCTCAGAGTGTGAAGTGCAACAGCTTCCAATTCAGACAATCCACATTCACACAGAGCAGGTCCTTTGGCAGCTATTAAGCCAGTGGCCCATGTAAAACTCCAGGTCAGGGTCACTGACAAATTAGAGTTTAGTGAGTAATACTCCACTGATTATCTTCTCTAAACTGGTCTCCATGTAGGATATAGGAAAGTATCCATGTCTGTTCTTACATTAGGTGTGTTGTGTTTTTTTGATAAATACTGGGAAAAAAAAATCTCCATGTAAACTAACATGACTCAAAGACCAGCTCTGGCTGTGGGTCCTTTATACAGTGCCTCTTCCTTGTGGACAATGAGACTTTTTTCTTCAACTATAGAGATCAACATAGCTAAACCCCAGAAAATAAACGATAATAGGTTCTCAATAATCAGAAAGGTGAGGTACAGACAGAGAAACAGTAAAATCTCACTTTTCTGAAGGATCTTACTTGTAATTCACACATACCAAGCCCCAGGGCACTTCTCCACCTGGGCAATAATGACAGCAGCTTGGATGGGAAATACTCATGGTTAGAGGGATGCTTCACAAAGTTAGAGAGTTATGGTTAGTCATATTTCTCTATGACACCTCCATGAGTCATCAAGAGTAGCAAAATATCTTCAGAGTTTTATATTGTTCTTTCTCCATATTTATGATAGCATATCACTAAAAAGGACAGTTGTATATTTCTTTCTCATCTCAAATTAGGTCCATAGACTATCCACATATTGGATGAGAGAGTTCAGTCAAAAGGTCATTAAATTTTTTTTAGTTTCCCATTGGATAATTGCAGGCTCACTGTCCAACCACAGACCACTAGATATGACAGAAATGATACAGCAGGCAAGGGAGGGGGAGGAACAACACAATCTGCTCAGTAGCAGCTTTCAGCTACTCTGCTTTACTCACAATGGTAAAATGCAATCTATGGTTCAGCATCACTACTTGAATTTAGTCTGCTGAACGGAAAACATATAATTCTATGGACCTGAAAGATGGTGACTCTGAAGTGACTAGAAGCCACAAAGCAGTCACCAAAAAAGAAAGAAAAGGACATTAAAATATGTGGTTAGAGGATGCTAGATAAAGTGGAGTTTGTCCAAATTCAGGTGACAGAAGTCAAAAAATAAAGAAAAGCACTTCAATTTGTAAAATTACAGCAACAGCTCAACTTAATGAAAAACATCCCAGCCTCATTAAATCATGTTTGCATTTGAGAGGAAGCATCTTTTGGAGCACATAGATTCTGCTGGGAAATCAGTTTTGTTCTTTTCCGGACTTCCTCATGTAGGTCCTGCAAGGTGTCATTGTACTGTTGAGATCAGTTACAGAACAGAATGCGTAATTAAATGTATTTAAATACTTCAAATGCAGCTAAATCACAAATGTACGTACAAAACAGCACTCAGGATATTTCTTTTTAGCCATCAACCCTGAATAACAGAACTGTAAAGCCAGGCAACTCTACACTACCAGCTGCACTGTGATTCACAGATCCTTTTTATCCTCACAATACTTCATGGTAGTATAATCACTCCTAGTCATGTGTGATTCATCAAAGTATTTTGTAGTGAAGACAAATGTTATAATATGCCCTATTGTAACCACGCAAATTGCTTATCTTCATTTCCATACCTAAATTATGCTTTCACTGAACTTTTCTGCTGCTCAAGCAGCTCTCATGTTCCAAGCTAGTTCAGCATTTCAAAATTCTTTCATAGCAAGGAGTCCCAAGTTTTCTGAGAGGTGGCCTTCTTCATCCCCTTTCACTTTCACATAAAGCCTCTTCATGCTTTACACATCACTGTTTTGAAAAGGTTTGCACTGGATTCTTAACTCTGAGCTACCACCCAATCTCTTCTTTATGCCCCATGTTTCCTGTGGACAGAAATTAACGTAAGCTCACTTGGCAAACAAACTATATGGTACTTGCCTCAGCAATGTAAATGACAGGTCTTCTGTGGATCATCACAAACCAAGCAATACAGAGATGCAAGGAAAAGTTTTAAACTTCCTTTTTCTACATCAAGATACACATCCCCAAGGGATTCATCTTTCTACTCTCTTGGGGCCTATTAACTTTAATATACTCATTGCTATGCTGTCCACAAGAGATGCAATATTTTTAAGTGGGAAAGTTAACACAGTTTATTTCCTAATCCTCCACTTACTAAAACTATTCTTAAAGTGATTGTCATGGTCAGCAGGTGACTGCAATGCTATTTTAGAATGGCTCATATTAACTGTCTAAATTTCCACTTCAGACCTAATGATCTTGGCTTAAAAACAAACATTCAACAGCCCCAGAGGAAGTAAAATAGAGCACAAGTACAAACCACCTCTCCACATTTTATAGTTATAACAAGAGATCACAATAAAGATCAAATACAACCTGAGCATGGTGTGATAGGAGACTTTCAAAGAAAGGTAGAATGCTACTAACTATCTCTGCTGGTGCTTATCACTGAACAGTTGTATATGGACTGAAATAAATCAGATACTCCCTATGATCATCTGTTCCTTCACTTTAGAGCTGTATGTTTAACATTTTAAGCATAGAGAATTGCTAAGGAATAAAAAGCAAAGTTTAATGATGAGAAGAAAAGCAAGTTTGGCCATCAGCCCCTTCCATCCCCCAAATCCAGTTAGTAGAATTTCAGTAAGAAATTGAGAGAAGAATGAGAAAAATCTTCCTTTAGTCCTGTGAGCAGAAAAAAAACCCCAATGTATGTCATCTCTGATGAGGCAGAAGCCAATGCATTTATGAATGCATATGCATTCATATATATGACTTTGAATGAAACAGTATATATTATCTTTCACTGACATTCCCACACACAGATCTGGGCTTCTATCTGAAAAACAGATATCCATCTATCAGACAAAAAACTAAAACTATCAAACGTTCTCATCAGGTATAAATCAGTTTCCCTTTTTCCCATGGTATTTAAAGTGCAACAATGAACTTACAACACCATGATCAAATTTCAAACATACAGGAACACTTTTCAGTGAAATAAAACACAGCATGATGTTATTATATTCAACAATGGTCTGTGATTTATTTAGCCAGGGGATTGAAGAGCAACAAGAAACACATGTGGTATGCAAATGATTGAGTAGGTATACTTTCTTTGAAATTATTCTATAGGAATCCATTTCTCTTCTTTCTCCTCCACCTTTTATTCCCTTTTACCTTTATTGACTGAGGTACTACTTGCCGTCCTGAGGATACGAACCCTTAATTGAAGTTCCAAGCTGCTGTGACTACCAAACTATCACCATGCTTGGGAAAAGGGAGGTGAGAGGGAAAAAAATGTGGGTACCCCCGGAGGTAAGTGCTAATAATCACATTTTGCTTCTTAGCCTTTCCCTCACACAGTTGTTTCAAATAAATAAAATATTAGTCTTCTCGTTCTGTCCCACATTGCCACATAGCGCCACTGCACGTTGTGAAACAAAATGCATTGCTAAACATTTTTCATGATAATCCACTGTGGGATAATTTTTTCTAATAAACTTTAGGTCATTTACTCTTCAAAGAGAAACAATCTGCTTTCAAATTATGCTGTTCCAAAAACAAAGATAACATGCTCAGTTCTCATTTCTAACTGCTCTTGCTAGGTCTCAACAGCATGTAGCAGCCAGGAAGCTGCCAGGCAGGAGCAGCAGAGGATCTCCTAGGGGTACCATTCAGTGGAACCAGGCCAACAGAGCTGGTTCTCTGGCACCTGTCCCCACCCAAGTGCACAAGAGGCGTGCCAGGGGATGGGGCCACGTGCCGAGCTAGAGCAGTTGGACAGTCATAGCAACCACTGTGAGTTGGAATAAACTTCAGAACAAGGGCATTGCCTGCAAGGCAATCGATCAGTCTTTCTATTTCCACTGCTGCATTTGCCCTGTGCAGACAACACTCCTGGAGAGCAGCAGGAAAGGACATATGAAGCCATGGAGGCTAGACCCTGGAAAAGCACATTTACAGATTCACAGAATATGCTGAATTGGAAGGGATCCATCAAGATCATCGAGTCCAACTCCTGGACCTGCACAGTACCATCCCCAAGAACCACTCCATGTGCCTGAAAGGATTGTCCAAAAGCTTCTTGCACTCTGACAGGTTTGGTCTTGTGACCACTGCCCTGGGGAGCCTGTTCCAGGGTTCAAGGTTCAAGCATGCTCTGGGAGAAAAACCCTTTCCATACACAACCTAAATCTCCCTGACTCAGCTTCAGGCCATTTCCTCAATTCCTCTCACTGGTCACAAGAGTGAAGAGATTCATACCTGCCCCTGTGTTTCCCCTCATGAGAATGTTGAAGACACAATGAGGTTTCTGCTCAATCTCCTCCAGACTGAACAGACCAAATTACCACAGCCACTCCTCAGAAGGCTTCCCCTCAGGGCCCTTCACCATCCTCATGACTCTTCTTCGGACACTCTCTAATAGTCTAAGATTTTTGTCATATTGTGGCACCCAAAACTGTCCCCAGGAGTTGAGGTGAGGCCACCCCTGTGCAGAGCACAGCAGGACAATCCTCTCCCTTGACCCAGCTGCGACTGATGCCTCCCAGATATGGTTGGCCCTTCCTGGCTGCCAGGGCACTGCTGACCTATGTTCAGTTTCCCAAAGACCAGGACTCCCAATTCTCTTTCTGTAGCACTGCTTTTCATCTTCTCATTTTATTCCAGTACCTGATAAAAAAAATGTTTCAAAAAACGTACCCTAAGTGTGAAAGCACCCCACTGGAAAAAAGCAAATGAGTTCTGTCAACCCTACAGAAGAAAATCAAATCAACCTTAGAAGAAAACCAAATTGACTAGGTATTCTACTAGTAAAAATAGGGGTAAATACCATAAACCTCCAGGCAGCAAAAAACACTGGGACAAAGGCAAAACTAAGGTGGCCTTTGTGCATGTTTTCCAACATGAAAACAAAAGGTGAAGGCAAGCCTAAGAGGTGAACATTACAGACTTGACTGTGTGTCCCCAAAAAGAAGGGCTTGGACTGGCAACAGGCATGAATCTCCAAAACAAGTGGTTACTTTTTCAACACTGGCTATAAAAACTGGGAACAAACAGGCTAAGTTTCTTGTTCCTGTAAGAAAAATACAGTAATTTCACGATTATAAGCCATACCTTTTTCACTGAAGAATCCAGCCTACCCCAGTAGTGCAGCTAATCATCAGCTGCGGCTTATTTACGGGCAAATCCCAGCGAAATGCCAACCCGGAAGTGAGAGCCGGGCAGGGAGGGCGCCTGGGGCTGTGTTTAAAGGCTTCACTGGTCTATGAAAACTGTTTGCAACTTGAGCACCTGACACCAAACCCCGCATTGGCGGGATTCTGTTACTAATTTGTTACTTTGTTGCACATGGATCCTAGCTTAAAAAGAAAAAAAAAAAATTTGCAGCTTATATTTGGGTGCGGCTTATATATGGAAAGATCCCATGCTCTACCCGGCTACCCGGATATGCGGCTTATAATCAGGTGCAGCTTATAATTGTAAAATTACTGTACAATTAAAATTTACCTACACTGTGGAGACACCGGCCTATAAATAAATAAAACCACACATCACTCTCCTCCATCAACAAATACTGCATCTGTCACTGAACTAGATGTCAACTCAGTCTGTAATCCATTTTCACTGCATAGAGAGTTACTATGGTAGATATACAGGAAAGTACTGGCTTGACAGACAGATGTTCAGGCCCGTGCAGCAATGTGCTCACCTTTACATTGCTCTGGAGTGAGATACCTCCTACAGATTATTTTGCACATCATTTTTGCTTTTATAGCAAGAGCATGACTCTTACAGAAAGATGCTAATAGACTCTTGCTACTTCCGTGGATGTCAGAAAGCAGAATTCATGTTGATGTCAAGGACAGAAGAGTACGTTAATGAAGTCAAATATGACAGCACAATGTAAGAAGCATAAGAAGACATGAAACAACATAGTACAAAAAGTAGAGTGCAGCTCAAGTGTTCAGTCTTGACTATGAGTTGGATTGTCACAGCACACGCTACTAAGCATATGCTCATTAGCACATGAAAGGGAAGGCAAATAGTCTCTTCTCTTACATATCCCTCCTTTCCTTGCTTGTAATGTGGGAAGTAGGAGGAACTGCAGCACTTCACTCTAGTCTCCTCTGAGCAAATGGCAGAAAAGGAGTGGGAAATACTCTCAGACCTTTCTTTTCTTTCATTAGCCAGCAGAGACCCCAGATGAAGCAGCTACAGGCTGAACTGCTCCAGAACGTACAGAATTACAATTAGGAAGCTGTTATGACCATTAGGCCAGGAAACATGTGCTGCCTCTCTCTCCTCACTGTAATGCCGGCAAGCCATAAACGTAAAAAATAGCCATAAATTAAGAAACTAAACTGTGCTTTTTGACAGTCTGCTTGCTACTACATATGAAGTACACCACTGCTCCCAGATACTTACAGGTGATCTTCCTAGCCTAAAACAAAACAAAACAATGCTCCCAAACTCAAGTCTTGCAAACTCAATAGCATTATTTGCAGAGTGCACGTGGGCACTGACATTAGTAAAACAAATATCACATTTAAACACGGCATGTACTACAAGTGCTGACAGAGAGCAATTTTTAAAGGAGTAAGCACAATAAATGTACAGCATTTTCCTAGTGCATTCGACTTGCAAATTCAACCAGAAATCAATAACAATGGATTGCAAGTTTGCAATTTATGTTTTTAACAAATTTCCTGGCATATTCAGTTTAACATGGATGCTGATCACATAAGTTTTTGTTTGTTTGTAGCATGTTTTGTAGCTACAGTATGTAAAAATTAATAAACTAGAAGTTATTTTCAATATACAAACCTGAAACTGAATGGGTAAATAAATATTGATGCGGTAAATCTGAAAAAGCTACAATTTCTTTGGATTCCTATTGTACTAAAATACAGCTTCCCACTTAAAATAATTCACAGGAGTAAGCACTGAATTGAGTAAAAGACACTTGCGAACTAGCCTGTTGTTACTATAGAAAAAATTTCACACACGCAAATGAAAGCACAAACACATCTATCTATATCCATGTGTGCTTTTCTAGCTCAATGTAATTGCATACTTCCCAATACACTCTTTCTACCATGCATTTTATTTTTAACTGTTTGATGAAAGCTGTTCTGAAGAAGGCAAGTCGGGGACATTTGTAATAAAAAGCAAAAACGAATGTGCATCATTGCAAGATTCACGGACATATAAAATTAAATATTACAAGTCTGCATCATACCGGGCTTCAGAAACATGTCTGGTGCTTTCTGTGTTAGCTGTTACCTGTTTATCAGATAAATGCGTGGCCTCCCAGTAGTAAGTGATGGGCTAAAAAAAGTTACTTTGCAGGGCTTCAAAAGTAGAGCACAACTCTGGAGCTGGACTTACATTCAGGCTGCAGAGGAAGAAAATTTTAATTGAAGACCAGTTCTACTTTTGGCAGCGAAACCATTCTGCTGTAACCAATATACTCCTCCACAAAGAATTATCTCATGTATAATTGCTTCAATTCTGATTAATAAATAATAACTGATGAAGAGATTTTGCTGGCAGTTACTATCATCAGCTGATGAGAGAGCCTAAGGAAGAGCCTCAGGCCTTTAACCCAGGTAGTCATTAGCTGACAGAAAGTGCCTGGTCCTGAGGTCATTCTTGCTATTAGATAAAAATATTAATACATTTTTCAAATACAAAATAATTTTATAAAAGGTACTGGCTGAACTGCATAGTAAGTGCATAGTTATTTTAAACAAGACTGATATTTTTAGTTTTTTCTGGTGACTAACAAATGACAAAACTCACTGGGAAAAAAGTTATTCTGCTGTTCAACATGGGGTTCTTTTCCTTTCTTAGACTATTACCGAAAGTCAGCTCTTTTGTCTCCTCAGACTGATCACCACACTTCAGGTAAGGGAATGCCCAACACAGCTGTCCAGCTGGAATCACTGTACTACATCCAGTCATCTTGTCTTAAGGACATGAATAAAACTATGATGCCATGTGGAAACTAAACCAATATGAGCTGCTGGACACATAGTGATTCTGTCCTAAATCTGCTTATGTGACTCTTTTTACTAGCTCTTCCTGGACAAAAATAATTTCTCACTTGTGCAGAATCAAACAACTATTACTACAAAGACCCTATTTTTGAGACCACTGTATGTTTTACACTTATATTAAGCCAAACAGAGTGAGCCCTCCAAGCACATGCCTGAGAGAATTCAATGCCAGGACCTTTATACAGGCTCTCTGCAAGCCAGAAAGCACTGTAGAAACTGTCATTATCTTACTTTCCTTTAGCTGGATTATCAGAGCTTCTCCTCATTGGCCAGAGTAAGACAAATGTACTGTAAAGCACATGAACATTAATTACATCTTAGATAAAGTAATACCAAAACAAAAAGAAGTGCAATAAAGGTTGACTTTACTCTGGTACAATTTTTATCACAAGATCTTTCTTAGCCTTAAGGTCTTTGTATCATGACAGAGTACTCAGCATTGATGGCACTAGAGTAACATTTCATACAGCTGAAACCAAGATGCACCTGACCATAAGGGTCTCTTCAAAATGAAATGTGCATGGGTTTAGTCAGACAGTGGAGATCCTACCCTGAGCAGCTGACCCAGCTGTGGTCAGGCACACACTGCCAGTCCTGCAAAACGTCCTGCCACCACTTTGCAATAGAAGCAGGGGTAGGAAGGTGAAACCACACAAAATTCTTCCTTCAGCATTTCTCCTCCCACTCACCACCGCCCAGCTAGAAAGTCACTTTCTTTCACAGCTGCTCATTCCCATCTGCTTTGGTACTGTCTAAACTTGTCTCTTTAACCCCTGCACCCACAAGTCCTCTTGACCTCGCTCTTTCCATCACTTTCTTTTTCTGTTTTTAGCAGATACTCCCTTTGACAAGAGAAACACTTCAGTGTTGCCAGCTGGCATTTTATTTCCACACCTATCTCCACATCCCATTCACAGCAAAAAGGAAGAATAGGAGAAGATTAATCTCCCAGAAACATCTTTTCCAGCAATACATTCATCTCCACTGATACATTATGTGCTTCCTCCTTCCACTAATTCAAAAAGAGAAAGAATTTCCAGGGGAAAAAATGAATTAAAATAACTTACGAGACACTGAAAAGCCATGCAGGAAATAGCAAGTTTTCCATGTTCACCTGACAAAGGAATGAGAAACGGTGGGTTTGGAGAATAGAAGCCCTAATCCAAGCAGGGGAAAAAAATAAAGCAACGATAGTAGGAAAAAGCCTAGTGGATTGAAAGCACAAATAAAGACAACAATGAAGGAAAGAGACACAGAGATGATGTGACAGACAATACAATCCAACCAGCAATATTTTGCTTGTAAGAATTACTGACAAAGAATGTGTGATGCATGATTAGGAAATGCAACATAAAGACTAGAAGCAAGCAAGCATGTGGAGGTAAGTGGGGCTTTTTGGATTATTGTAATATGGAAATTTGACACTACATAGATCCCACGATCTTCCCCATCTGGGACAACTCCTAGAGCCATACACTGATTAGCTAAGCCTGCTTGCAAGGGCACCCCTCCTCCCTCAAAACAGCATCACCTCAGGCACACCCTGGTAGAACTACACCGCTCCCTAGTCCACACCAGGATGGATGACTGCATCACTGACCTTTCCACAGGAATAAAGTCCCTGCCTAAAGACAAAGGCGGTTGCAGTGATCTCTTGTAATCCCATCTGAACATGAATAACTTACAATATACCTGTAACACACACAAAAAGTCAGCTCTTTTAAATTACCTAATCTGGGAGGGATTTGGATCAGACCCATATGGACTAAAGAGTTATGAATGTGATAATGATTTACATGTACTACAGGATGCTCTTAAAAGAGAACTGCTTGTCTTAATTCCTTTTTTCCAATTCATTCAAAATACAAAACATCTTCATGGAAGAATTATATACACCATAGCCACGTATGTATGTAGATTAGCTACCTAAGATTTCCAAAAGGCAGCTTTCTATTTAAAACTTGACTTGTATTAAATGTCATGCTTAGGTTTAAACCAATTTTGAGGTCACTGGCATTCTTTGAGAAAAAATGAAAAGTTAACATTTTAAGCAGTTTTGAGAAAGAAAATCTGCTTTTCATTTTACAGCTACTTCTATTCCTCAGAGTTATCTACCTTTGACAATATCACTGGTCAGCTGGGAAAGAAGTGAGATTATAATCATTAGCCTGCTGTCAAAATCTGAAAGGACAGCCCACTCCCCACAAAATGTTTTGTGAATCAAAACGAGGTTTACAGAAGTGCCAAAAGAAAAGCAAAAGTATATGTAAGCTGGAGTCTTTTAGGTGTCTTCTAACGAATACAATATACACCACATTAATTAAAATAAAGGTTCACCAATATAAGAAATAGCTTATGCTTCAGCTGAAGGTTTGGCTAATTTTCATGAAAATCCATTCATTTTTAGAAGCAAACTTACTTTTATTATACATTTAACTGCCATGGATATGGAAGTAACTATATTTTAGTAAGAAGTGGCCTTGAAGGAAACTAAGAAATTTGAAAATCCGTGTGCAAGGACTCAGATAATTTCAAATTCACCCAGTAGCATCCATGAACTCCTGGCATTGCAATATAAGAGACTCAAAAAGATGGATTACCTCAGCAATTCATCTAAAAGAATGCAGCTCTGAACTGAAGTACTTGCCGTGAGTTCATACCTTAAAACACACTCTTTCAACAAAACTGAACCATGATAAAAGATGATCAGATCCCAAATGGAACTGAAAAATAGCAAGATATATTTAAACAATAACCCAGTGCAAACTATTTCGGTATTCATGCATGTTAATATACCTCTATGATAAGAGCTTTATAAAAAAACAAGAGCTAACAAGGGCTAGAGTAACCAATTTTACAGGATAAGATACTATCTCAATCTATGTAGGATTTTGGTCCCCAAGTTTTCACAAAGATTAACGTACTAAATTTTATAACTGTTGGCAAAGTTCTGTACAGTGGTACTGTCAAGCTGGTGGGATACACCTATGTACCTCCTACACGTGCTGAACCAACAGATTCAAGCATAACTATAAGGCTTTAGTAATCACAAATTCCTAACAAAAGGATACTTGGATTTTCTCTTCAGATTCCAGGTAAATCAAAAGTCTTGAGAACAATTTTGGAAAACACAAGAACAGCAGAAAGTTATCAACTGTTGTCCACAAGACATAAATGTGCCTCTATATTCAAGGCATCTGGTATATTCAAGCAGTAAAAGTCGACAGGATATGAGCTCTAAAAAACATTACAAGAAAATGAGTTAAGGAGGAAGTAGGTTGCATGCTTCAAATTTATGGTCCTGAGGTCCATCCCCAACATTTCAAATTTTTGGTTATGTCAATAGAAGTGATAGGACAAGGAGTAACAGTTTCAAAACAAAAGTGGGCAGGTTTAGATTAGGTGTTGTGAAGAAATTCTTTACTGTGAGGGTGGTGAGACACTAAAACAGGTTTCTCAGAAAAGCTGTGCATAACCCATCCCTGGAAATGCTCAAGGCCAGCTTGGATGTGGTTTTTGAGCAACGTGGTCCAGTGGAAGGTGTGCTTGCTGTGGCAAAGGTGTTCAGAACTAGATGGTCTTTATGCCCAAACTTTTCTATGATCCTATGACTATTACAGTCTCAGCAGTTCCCATATCATTATAGGTTAAAGCACCTCAGGAGGATCACATCCTAGTCATACCTCCTCTTGTGTGGTGCCACAGAGTAGAGTCACAGTCTGCTGCTCTACCACCACACACCAGTGTACGACACTACAGTGACCCACCCAGCTGTTCCAGTAACAAAAACAAGACTTATTTTTTGATCCCTTCAGAATGGCCTACATGAGATATGCCAGTGCTGGTCTACCTTCCTTCAGCACAGCCTCAAGTCCATGCTAGGACTCTGGAAATACCACAAAAAGCTGGATCAGTGAACCGTTTTGGCTGAAAACTTACCACCTTTACAGTTATCTCTCAGGTCAGTTTTCAGCCAAATCACATGGCTATACAGAGCTGATGGCTGGCACAAGGAAAGCCAAGAATACCTGTGGCTCAGACAATGTGGATTAGCTTCCTCCACTGCAGCACAATGTTTAAGCTGGCTCAAAGTGTTTAAGGAGATATTTCCTGATATGAATAGTCTGCAGCCCTTCCTCGTGCCCCTAGGCTACAAGGCAAAATCATACAGCATTTGCCACAGTGAATACCACTTTGCTCAGGTTCACAGCTCAAACTGTTGTCTAGCTCACCACTTCCAGGACTAGCTCTGTTTTGTTATTCACAGTAACTAAGTATGAAGGGTTTCCTCTGTATGTTCACCTGAAAAATCAAAATGACAAGGCTGTGAAATATTCGATTAAGTTCACAGCATTTCTCATGTATGTTTTGGCTTGCATACAGTTCTGAGCTTGATATTTGTGCGCAAAACCAAAACTGACATAAATAAAGGTTTTTCTCTCATTTTTTTTTCAAGGCGTAATTCCTGGGCTCATGCCATATTTGCAAAAAACAGCTCCAGAAATTTAGCGCTTCCATCAACCTCCGGAAGTGGGTAGGTTGCTAAGTCCTGCTCCTGAGAAAAAGATCTAAGAGAGAAATTACTTTATCAGCCACCTGAGCGAGCATACAGCACCCCAAGGGACAAGTCAGTACCAAAGGAAGGAGACTGGGAACCTTACCAGTATTACCACTTTAATAATCTCATGAACACTGGTAATGAAAAGGCTACAGGAAAAACAAGAAAAAGCTTGCCAAGAAAACCAAAGTGTAGTTTAGCAGTATATTTAAAAGTTAAGAATTTCATAAGATAACCACACCTACTAAGCCTTACAAAAGGCACAAGACAAACCAAAAATGTTAGACAAACCTCCAGGAAAGGTCCCAAACAATACACATAATCATTAAATAGACCAGTAAATTTCAAAAATACGAATCAAGAAAATATTTTAAGTATTTACTAGTACAATCCCTTTACAAAAAGTGAGGTTTTCAAAGTAATGAAATACAGTCAGTACATTAAAAATACTTACAATTACTCCACTCTTGGTGACAGTTTCTCGGTATGTAAAATTGCACACTGCCCAAGCCAAGTAATAGGTGGACATGAGAGGGGTCTGTGAAAAGTGATCTGTAACCCATCCATCTTCTTCAAAAACAGAAGTTTCAACTGGCATGTTGGACAAAGATAAGTAAGTCGCTTGATGTCTGATGCTGATTTTGAATGTGGCCTTGTAGATGGGCTCGTCAAAGCAAGGAAAGGCTTTTCTGGCATGAGTAGGAGAAAACTGTGTAACACCAAGAAACCTAGGAAAGCCAAAAACAAAAATTTATTACTAACTGTGCCTAGCACTTGATTCATAGACATACCAAATAAGACTCTGCTTGACAATTGTGGTTTAAAGGAGGGAAAAACTACAACTGAACAAAATATACAGTGTTTGAACACTGCTTTATCATTTTCTTACTACCTCCACTGCAATGCAATAGATACAAATTAATAGTCTATAAATTTGTGGACACCACACTGACACTAAATAAATCAACCTTCACCTTGCATCAAACTTCAGGTTCTAGCAGTATCGTTCAACAATACATGGGGGAAAAAAGTGAGCCATGTTGGTTATACAATGTAAAACAAGCGCACTCACGTCAAACTAGGATTTAAGAGCCTTCAGGGAATTCACCCTGCCCTGAGACACTGACAGGGTGCTTTACCTTTCTTTGGGCATGAGAACTTACGGTCACATAGTGCACTCAGGAGGGTCATTGCTTTCCACTGCTGATTACTTCTCTACCAGCTGCATGTAGGTCTGGGACACAGTACTATATAGCACTACTGTGTCTGTGCACATCCAAAAAAACCGTTCCATGAGCTTTGCAGAATCAAAAATGCAAGCAAATTATTAAACCAGCACAAAGTATTTCACTATTCTTCTACATGTGCTTTTCTTTTCTGGTGTATTTTATAGAGAGCAAATCCATGTTCTCAGTTAATGGGTCAAATTAGGGAAAGACCTCTGAAGGAAGTAAAGGTAATTATTAAGCACATATGGGGAGAATGGGCAGGCTTTAGCTTGATAATAAAACTTGTAACTCTATTCTTTGGAACTAAATAAATGTTGATCCAGATACAGAGTAGAAAGCTTTCTGGATGGAGACTTATATTTACACATTTGGAGAAAACCCATAATCTTTTTGCAGAAATAAGAAGCTACACTTAAAAGGCTGAATTATGGAGTTTGGTAAGAGTATTTTCTGAAGGCATGTAGAATGAGAAAATTACCATAGGCCAACCATGTAAATGTGAAGGTAGCATGTCTGTAGGATTTTTGAGAGGCACTGATTTACATCTCGCCTTCCAAGACTTCATCTGTGCAAATAACTGTGCAATTTTAGATACCAGGCAAGCATTTATCAAAATTTTAGAGACTGACTAATCATCTGTTATTCCTCTGAGGGAAAAGGATGGGTGGATAACTTTGATGTAATGAAAATGGTGGCACCTATTATTAATCAGTCTATAACCATTAATCTGCAATATGATACTCTAACACTGACAGAGCAAACACATAGGTAGCCCACAAGGAAAATAAAGCATCTAATTAACTTCTTCTAGAACTTTTTGGATTTTGCACATATTTTAGCGGCAATGAAGGAATACGTTTGTTGAAATATTACACCTTTTTCTTGCTATAGTGCCTGATAGAACTAGATATATGTTTTCCAGTGAATTATCACCTCTTGCAAATAAGGATGACTTTTTAAAAACTTTTTAAAAATTTTCACCATTGAAACAGTTCTCATTGATCTTTTTTTTAAAATAAAAAGCCTTTTTTGGCTAATAATTATTGAAGGAATTCATCACACTTTTCTTGCCTCATTACAAAACATGGATTATTAAAACCATCCTTTTGGATAAGATTGACCAATCTAAGGTAAAAAATTGGTGCCAGATATCCCACTGTTAATCAAAAAAACTCCCATATTATCAGTGGATTTACACTACTGCAACAACGCCAAATCAGCCAATTAAATGAAGCGACTTAATTTATATGCAAAGTATTTCAAGTGGACCTGATTCTGCATTCTAGGCACACTCTAAACAGCTACAGACATCAACAGAAGCTTCAAGTGAGCATGGAAAACTGTACTGGCCTGTAATTAATAAAGCACAAATGATGAACTTTCCTCTGCAATTGACAATTTTAATGAGCTCCGACACACACGTAAACGCATACTTGGGAAATACTGCTTATACTGTGATACTCTCTAAATAAGGAAGCTTTCCCTTGTCCCCTCTCCAGACCTTCACCCCACTTCCCAGAGATCTTATCAGTCATATTTTAATACATATTAGGTCCCTGAAAAAATCCCTTCACCAGGCTAATAAACCTTGGCAAACTCTTCATCTTCTGTGTTTTCACAGATAGACAGATACATCTCCATAGACATAACTGGGCAAAGAGAGGGCAGTCAATATTCCATACTAAAAATACATCAACTACCAATAATAGTGATATTTATAACATGTGCTTTACTACCAAACATCAATTTGCTTGTTGTGCCATAAAGTAAAACAAACAAAATCTTAAAACTGCTTAAATAAACTAACCATTTACTTTTAAAGAAAACAAGCAAAATGCAAAACATTGTCTCTTCATCTACTTTGCTCTGTGTTCAAGTACAACAAGCAGACTTCTACAGCACGTCAAAAGGGAAGGGCAGGTTGACTATATCATCCTTCCCTTTACACACCTCTCTGGGTACCAACACTTCTACCTCCTGTTGCCAAAAATACCACCATAAAAGGTTGCACTTGAGAGAAGGACAGGCTCTCAGTCTGCCTTCTCAGAATACCCACAGCAGTAACTTGTTTTAATTCCATCTTGTCTATTACAGGAAGATGTGTCTCCTCAACAACATATCTATTTTGACATCTTCGTTGTTACAAGACTAAAGAGTATATCTTTGTTTTGTCTGTGTCATACAAGAATTCTTTTATCTTTTCACTTATGCCAAAGTTTGAAGTTTACTTATATTATTTATATGATTGAGGTTTATGTATATTATATTTATGTTATACTCTACAGTAACTCTGTATTATATTTTTGTCGATTACTGTCAGTAAATTCTAGCACATAATGCGAGGTAAATTTGTAGCGTATCACTTGCATTTTACATTTCAAGTACCATAAGAAAGATTTCAGTCAGAAAATACTTTTGCACGGCTTTTACATTTCAGGCTGATTTACAATGTTCACCTGTGAAGGCCAGAGTAACTTTAGGGGAAAAAATCATAAAGTAAAGGCATTAGTATGTTTGTGATGCCTCACAGCAGAGTTATTTGCTCCTCATGTACAACAAAAGTGAAAAATGATGGTTTGGACCCTTTTACAGCAAGTACTACTCCAATGAGGCTGCTGTATTTTAATTGAATATAAAGATGTCAAAAAATCAAAGCCCTACTGGAACAGCAAGGTCTCTCAGAGCATGCAACTCTGTCTGTATATCGTAACAGAAGCTGTCCATGTTTAAGGACTAAAAATGGTAATATGTATCATATTTAAAAGCGGGCT
This sequence comes from Sialia sialis, assembly GCA_009812075.1. Classification (NCBI taxonomy): domain Eukaryota; kingdom Metazoa; phylum Chordata; class Aves; order Passeriformes; family Turdidae; genus Sialia; species Sialia sialis. Next base: position 12,302,975 of record VRYO01001878.1, on the reverse strand, counting down.
ATTAATCAGAATGCAAATTGTTCCTGTAAGCGCACTCTCTGATTAAAAAGTTTCCTGGTTTAGGATGGGTATTATTCACTTTATACTACAATGAGTCATTAAGCCTGCGACAGTTGAAAAGGAAAAACACTTCTATTTAACACCTGAAATTACAACTATGCAATGACTACTGTTTTTTAAATATTATACTTAAAGAAATATAAGTGAGCTGGTGTAAAGGAAAACCATGCCCCTGATTCCAATATAGCAATGCTACCTTACATAAGGTAAGTATTTTGCCCACGATTATACATAAGTGTATTAAAGTAACTTATATGTGAAAAGTTACACACAGAGTACCGTGAAAAACATTTTAACATTGCCTTCTGCCCTGTGTCTTAAACTATCCTGATGACTGAAATGGTGAATAGACTTTTTTTGTTGGTGATGGTTTCTAAAACTTAACTAGGGGATCAGTACTGAAGTGTAGTACAGTAACTCTGGAGAAATGTCATTGCCACACCTATCTGACAGTTCAATTATTCCTCCACAAAGCCAAAGTATATGAGAATAATAACTGCTTAAATAACTTCTCATATTTGTAAAGTGAATTATACCCCCTGCTGTTAACAGAGTTTTGTTTTCTGATTTGCTCATTTCAATACAGGTCTGTACGAACTCCCAATTAGCTCAACCATTCTGTCACGCGTGATAAAGGCATTTTATCCACATCTTTTCTTACAACTGTGCTTTTTCAAATTTCGTTTTTATTTCACTGTGATGACAAATCACAAAAACCTAATTTCGATCCTGCTTGCGGTTCTAATATCAGGCTTTTTAAAATTGTCAGTAATCATAGTAATGAAAATATGTTTTAATAAAAGGGCTTTTGAATTGAGTTGGTGAGAATGCTTTTCATGTCTTGATATTTTTGCCCAGTTCTTCCAACTATAAAAATCTTTATTTCACTTAGATTATTTTCACAATCTAAAACAGTAAGAAAACCTGTCACTACACAGATACTTTAAGAAAGGACAGCTTAAAAAGAATCCAATTCTAAAATTATAAACCATGCCAGAACTATCATGAAGTCCATCCCACCAAAGCCTCAAGGAGGTTAGAAAACGCCTTCATTAAAAAGAAAGCCTCTGAAACTGACTAAACGGGGCCCTCCTCAGTAACCCTGCCTACCGAAACAAGGGCCTCGATAGCGACCCAAGGGGCTTTAACTACATTAGTAAATACAGATCAAGACTGAATGTCGCTCTGCCCGCAAATGAATAAGGTTTGCCGGGTCACAGGGCATCTGTGCAACCCTGCTGCAGCAGGTGTAAAAATTTTCACCTTATGTGAAAACAAATCCCACCACGTTTTTGCTTTACGTGTTTCGTTAAAAACAAAACAGAAGTCTCGCTGCCCTACACGCTGCTTTTTGTAACCTGACAAGGCTCTGTCACACGAGGACACACGGCAGCCGGACAGAGTCTTTGTGTGAAACAGACCCGGAGTCTGCTGTGGGCCTGCCCTGACAAGGGACCATGGGGACGGTCTGCTTCAGCGGTGCCACCCTTGCAGGTTTGCTCCTTGCCGCCGTCCGTCCCCAAGTTGCGCTGGGGCATATCCTGACCCGCCGGCCGCTCCCCGCAGCCCTCCCCGCGCAGGCGGAGCGCTCCGCTCACCTGCCGGCGGCCCCGGCTGACCCGGCCCGGCCTCCCTCACGGCCCCAGCCCGAACCGCCCCGCAGCCCGAGGCAGCTCCGCCCGCCCCCGCTCGCTCCCGCGCAGTCTCTCAGCCTCGGCCGCCTCCAGCCGCTCTCCCGGCTGTCTCACGACACCGGCTTGGAGCGGGCAAGGGCTCTCGGTCCTCGAGAACCTCCGCATCTCTGCCTGACAGCCGAGCCCTACGGAGATGTCCAGAGAGAGGTGGCGGGGAGAGGCGAGGCCTGGTGTGCGCTCACCATCCGGCCGGGCGGGCTTGGCGGCCGCTCCCCCCGCCGAAGCCCCCTCCCTGAGCTGCCGGCCGAGCCCCGCACCCTTCGGCGGGACCGCCGGGGCCGGGCAGCGCGGGGCCCGCAGCATCCATCGCCCGCCTGGCGGCGCCGCGGCCACCGGGTCCTAGCGCCGCCCTACGCGAAGTTCGGCGCGGGGGCCGCCAACTTCGGACCGAGTTGTGTTTAAGGCGACGCGGCCCCTTCGCTACCTTCGCTCGCCGTGGAGGACGTAGGAGCTGCGGAAGAAGCCCAACAGCTCGTTCTCGATGAGGGCGTTGTAGATGATCTTAAGGTTGTAACTTTTCTGCACCTCCAGGCTGCGGTTGAGGACGACGACGAACACCTGGGTCTGGGGATAGAAGAAGGTGCGGGCCACCCGCACACCGCCGGCCAGCTTGTCCTCGGCCACGCGGACCGCCTCGATGTGCATGCGGTGTGCGTGCAGCACGATGTAGCGGCTGGCGTTACGCACCTCCAGCTGCACGTTCACCTCCCCGCTGAAGGTGAAGTTCTCCATGAAGGCGCTCAGCATCAGGTTGTAGTGCAGCGGCCGCAGGTGCCGCGGAAGCCGCGGCCGGGCCCAGGGCGGCAGCTCCCGCCGCCGCTGCCACTCCTCCTCGTCGTCGTCGTCGTCCTCCTCCTCCTCGTCCTCCGCCGCTTCCCCGCCCCGCGCCTCCTCCTCCGGCCGGCCGGGGGGCTGCCCCGCACCGGGCGGCTGCCGGGCTGCCCCCGAGACGCTCCCGTTGCCGCCGGCCCGCGGCGGACCGTCGGCGGCGGCGCCGCACTCCTCGAAGCGGACGCTGAGCAGCACGGCGATCATGGTCACCGCCAGCAGCGCTAGGATGGAGACCGCGAAGCCCAGCACCAAGCGCTTGTGCACGGCGATGTGCCGCTCCGTGGTGCGGGGTCTTGGCCCCGCCGCCTCGGCCCAGGGTCCCGGAGGCAGCCCTCGGCTGCCGTTCCGCAAGGCGGCCTCCTCCTCGATCATCATGGGGGTGACGGGCGGGCGCTTCTCCCGCTTCTCCTCCAGGGCCATCACAGCAGCGCCGCGCCCGCCTCCCGCGGGGCCGCCGCCACCCGAGGGGGCCCCGAAAGCATGGGAGACTCCGAGGCAGGGGGGCCCCGGCCCGCGTGGGACGCACGGTCTCTCACTTCCCGACGAGCCGCATCACCCTTGCCGCTGAGAGCCCCGGAGGGGGGGCAGCCCTCGGGGAGGGGAACGGGACGAGGTCGGCTCGGGTCACGCAAGAGGCGGCGGGCGCTCCCCGCCGTCCGGCCGCCGGGCCACGCCGCGCAGGCAACTTGTGTGGCTTCCGCGGGGCACTTCAGCACATGCCGCCGAGCGCACCTCGGCGCCAAGGGGGAGGGCTCTGCCGCCCCGGCCCCGCCGCTAGCGCCGCCGTCCGCAGGGAGCTCTCTTTCCCCCACGTCCCGAGCCGCCGGGGCCGGGGTCGGGCTCCTCGCCCGGCCCCGGCAGCGCCCGAGCCATGCGCGCCCCCGGGGCGCCGCCGCGCAGGTCGGCCCGTCCCCGCGGGGCTCGCCCGGCACCGGGGGCGGTGGCACCGGACAGCGGCGCGGGCCGGGCCCGTCCTCCTCTTCCCGATAGCGGGTCGGCTTCGGAGAGTCGCTCCTCTTATTTTCTCTTTCCTATCTCCTGCAGGTACAGAGCAATCTCCCGGCTGGCTTGAGCAGAGGCGGCTATATATAGGCACCGGGGAGAGGCGAGGGAAGGGAAGGGAAAGGATGGGAAGGGGGGAGAGGCGGGCAAGCCCCGCCGCCCCTCGGCTTCAGCGGCTGCTCCGGCTGCCGGCGGTGACGGCGGCGCCCCGGGGGAGCGGGCGGGGGCGGGAGGCGGGGGCGACGTGGGGACGAGGGAGGCTTTTCTCCGGTGTGTCACACGCGGCGGCTCCGGGGGAGGTCGCTGAGGCGGCGGCGGCGGGAACCCCGTCCGGGGCGGGCGGAGGGCGAGGGCCGGGTTGCGCCGGGAGTGAGGAGGCTGCAAAAGCTGCGAGCCGCAGGACTGCCCGGGATTACACACAAATGCGTGCGCTCTCCACATAAATATTGAATGCCCTTACTGTGTCATATTTATAGAGCCTTAATAAAGAGCCGCCGACTACGTGTTTGAACGACAATAGTGCTGTCATACTAACGTGAGGATGGAGCTCAGAAAAGGATAAATACTCCTACTTAAATCGATAGGATTAATATGCCCAGAAAAAATCGCGCCGTAAGCGTTGGCTGGTACTTTCAGAAATCCCCCTGTCGTTACTCCGCGGCCCCAGGACTCTCTCTCTTACTCTCCTTCCTGCCAGTGCTGAACCCCCACTCCTAAACTGGAGGGATTTAAAGCTTAGTTAAATGCTGCCTGTGATAATACAGCAACACATGGCTTGAGTATCCCTAGGAATAGGGAATCCTTGTCTGGAAAACCCAATCAGCCTACTTTTTCCACCTGAGCCCAAACTTTTGTACATAGGATCCGCAAACACACAGAATTAATATATACAGCAAGGATTTAGATCAATGTCTGAAAGCATCTCTGTTCCCCTTGTTTTGCTTGCATACTTCAAAAACTATCTCTGTTCATTTTCTTTTTTGAAGCTCTGTAGCTGCAGTCTTGTAAGCAGTCACAGATGTGTCTATCTTCGGCATTCAGTCCTGCTAAATCTATGGGAATATATACATCAAGTTAAATGCATGCATAACAATTGGCAGGATAAAGGCCTTACTTTCCATAGTGAAGAAAGAAGAAATAAAAATTAAAATCAAATCCTACGCTTCCTTCATAAGCAAAGCAAATCTGAAGAGTTTAAGGAAATGTGATTTATTAGCCATTTTACTTAAACAGGAAATGCCTAATCTTTCTTTGTCCTGAATCTTCAACATCTTCAAGAAGTGTTACATCATTTTGCATGCTGTTGCAGAATACAAATGATCATTTATTGGCACTCGAACCAGTTTAAGGATTACTAGTTTCAGTATAAGGAGCTTACTAGCTTCCTTGTATATTCCTATAGAAGGATTGTATTCAGGTCTACTGTCTCTGGAAAGAAATGAGCCTTTATCTTGCAGCACAGTCTAAAACAGGTTTTTAATCTTAACAATTTTTAATCAGAAGTATGTTGATACACTTGCTAACTGTGTTTGTGTGTTCTAAGATTTTGCTCAATAACTAGCATTGCCACATATTTCCTGTGATGATATTTGGCTGCCCACCTGTTAGAACAGGTCAAAGAACAGAAACATTTTATTATCTGAAAACAGCCTTCATTATTTTTGACTGAAGTTTGATGCAGAAAGGTAGAAAACTATTGCTATGTGATTTGGAAAAAAAAAACAAGAAGAAACTGACATGGCAAAATAACATCCAAAGCTACAGGTTTAAAATGTCAGTTTCTATATGTTTCATTAAACCCTTTAAAAGTGGGCACAAAAGGAAGTGCCTGAGTGCTTTTAAGATTTTATGTGCAGGCTGTCAGTATCAGGCATTAGTAAAATAGGCAGTGTTTCCCTCTGTCGCTCTGAACTGCACTTTCAGTTATGTTTGTTCCTGTCAGCAGAGCAGGGAGAGGTTCAGGCAAAGAAGTGATTCAAGACTTGGAGTACCCTGGAATAAAGTGGTACAGTATGTCCCATTAATAAACATTTCTGATTTTTAGTAGTTTTTAATTAAATACAATTGGATAGTTACAAGTTTCACAGCTTAAGGTTTTTGTTAAGCTTTCTCTGAAAAGCAGTGAGTAGCAGGGCAGTTGGGCTAACCAGATGTGTCACTTGTGAAGAGGGAGGTACAACTGTGTGTGTGACAGCACAGGAGCATCATTCTGACCTTCTTTATGTACAGACAGCAAATACATAACTCTCCAGGCTGAGATCTTCCAATCCCTGCCAAGGGAGTCAGTCTTTCGCTTCAACAATATTAGTCTATAAATTGAAGGGTCAGTATGAAGGAGGGTGTGTAAAAGGTTTAAGGTGCTAGTGAGGAGCCTTGAGACTGATTCCTTTAAAGCCAAGTTGGAATAGCACCCCAAAAACTAGCACAAGGCATGAGTGATGGGATTAAGGCTGGCTGTCTAGATTCATCTCCAAATTTCATCATTGCTGAAACAAAGTATTGAGAGGTTTGCAACCCTTCCTCTTTGGGCTTGTCAGTCTGGAGACTTAAGAAGGAGCAGCTAGGTATTGTGTTAAATAGCTCACGTGCCTTGACTCATCCATCATTCTGAAACTTCACATTACCAGATTAACCTCTTCTCCATATTAGTAATGACAGGTTTCTAAAATATAGCTTGACCAGATACAGGTCAAAGAAGGTATTAACTTAGTAATTTGTTCTCAAATGCTACTCTCTGCAAGTAGCTTAATGTTATATATAGCCATTTTGCTGAAGAAAATACAAAGGCATGAGACTACCAAAAACGCTTGTGTGTACATCTGGGAAAAATTCTTGGTTTTTTTGTTTGTCCATGGTTATAAACATAGATGTGAATTTCATGGGTATTGCCTCTGAAGCTTGCAACTCCTTTGGTCTTTCTGCAAAGACTGAAAATACATCAGATCATGGATCATTTTTTCAGCAAAATCCTGATAATGACTCCCTGTTGTTCAAAACTTCCCCTAGGCCATCAACATCTTGTATGCAATCTCGTTTTATGAGCTTGTAGCCTAGGGTTGCAGGTGCTCATACAAAATAAAAGAGTGTATCTCACCTTAACTGAATTTCTATGGAGATGGCCCTCCCTAGACAGGTATCAGAAGGAGCATGGATAAACTTCAGATAGCACAGTTTCCAATTCTGTACCAGCTTATAGCATGGTATAGAGCTGATGAGGGATCCGCATAAAGCTGTAGTTTATGTTACGTTAAGATTGCACACAACACCTCTCAGTATTCACACTGGTGCTTTACAGTCCTGGAAGAAAAGCACTATAAATGAGCAACTTCATTGTATATCATGCAGCTGGGTACAGTTCATCCAACCCAGGGATTGGCACATTACATTTTCCTGAGTCTACCTAACTATTGCTGCTTTTTAATCCAAGTGATCCATCTTTCATTCATCTGGCTATAGCAGAGGTTTACAGGCAGACTTTATCATACTGATACTACTCACAAAAAAAGATTAAAAAAAAAAAAGATGCTCTGAAAATGTCCTTCTATGCAAAGCCCAAAATCAACTGGAATTTATATTGGGATGAATTACAGGGGAAAAAAGACTGCATCAGCCTACATCAGTCAGTGCTCCACTGACCCTTTCAACCTCAGTAAGGCATTTCTCTGCTCATAGCTAGATTCTCCTTGCATGTTTTAAACTCAAGGATACCTATAGGTCTTAATCCCTTCTGTATAAGTGCCAAAATTGACTATACTTCATAGCCTAGTATTATATTGGTCAAAAAATATCAACAAGGTGACCTCTCAGAGTATTATGAGCTACTCACTCCCCTCCCCACAGACACAGCTTCCATGTACCTGTTACTTACAAGACCAAGTGGAGGATGACTGTTTCCAGCCACACAGGTTGCCAGTGAAGCAAAGAGTCTGTCATTCACTGACTTGTCACTTATGACTAATTCCTCAAAGAATTGACACTGCCTAACGGGACAGCTGTATGCTCTTGAGGCTTACAAGTAGACCAAAGAGAATGGAGTGGGACAATGGTCTTCTCTTTAGTGGGTTTTTAGTTGGTATTCTTTTGTTTTGTTTTTTCCGAAAGACATTTTCAGTAACATGTCAGGTTTAACATATGGCACTGGGGAATACACCTTCTGTTTAGTTTAAAAATTGCTGCTAAGAAAAATGCTGAGGGAAAGACTTTCTAATTAAAAGTGAAAACACTGGATTACAAAACAAGGTGACACACAGTGATTTGTGCTGGCTTAAACATCCCAAGAAAGGAACATTCCATCCCTTGTTTTCTGCTCCTTCACCCTCATGTCACCTGTATAAATGGCCTTTCTTACTTGAGATGGGCAGTAAGCACTAATTATGTTTAGTTTATAACTAAGTTGTCCAGATGTCTAGGTACAGCTTTACCTTGGACAAGTTTTGTATTTTCTTTTTTTTAAAGGAACAGATAGATGAGGAAGGGGATTGGTGCTGTGGGTAAAGTTCTGGGGAATGAGAAGATGGAAGTTTGCCATAGGACAGAGAGGCTCCCTAGTAACCCTGATCCTTCTCTTCTCCTCCTCCCTTTTTTTCTTATCATCACCTCTTGCTTTCCTGTCACCTCTCAAGTTGGAAGGAACATTAGAGGAGTCATCAGCAGAGCACTGTACACCACCAGGCCCCAGTGACCACCTGCTGCTTTCCATTCACCTTGTGTCTTGAAGTCACACCATCACCACCCTGTGTTGGGGAATTTACTTCCTTTATATCCCAGTCCTTTTAAATCACTCAATACTACCCTACAAAGTCGTAATGCTTTTTCATTTTTCAAAAGTCAATATTTTCTTTCTCAAGCTTTAGGATAAGAGTATCTACTTTCATATGAGACCTAAATATTTTAAATTTTCAATTTGGGTGTCTGAGATGTATTCTTTTCCCCAGTTGTTCTGTTTTTATATTTATCCAAATCTACTCAGAGCTGATTTTTTGTTTTCTTCTTCACATTTCTTTTCCTTCACTACAGCAGTAATTTAAGAAGGAAAACAAGTGTCTTCATTCTTCACTAGCAAGTTTTAGTTAAAGTATATTCTAACTTATTTACAAGGGTTTTTTTCTCAGTGTTTTTAAACACATTTTCTTGAAGATGCGTTTTTCCAAGCATGTACCATTTCAACTCCGCAAGTTCTATAATGCCATGTTTTTAGCAGTGGAATGTAGAGAATAGATATAATAGTGTTTGTTTCTTTCACTGAATAATTACACTTAAAACTGGCTAATTGGAATCAATTAGTAGTAAGAAGTTAGTCTCAGGGGAAGAAGAATTATTTGTGGAAACTCCAGATTGTGTTAAGAACCAACATCAGTATGTCTAGATTGTGTCTTATCTACTGAACCTTTTTCATTAAAAATACAAGGAACATTGTAGGGGGCAAGGCAAGGGTTTACTTCCATTAAAATTTATATTAAACCCCATTTTTAAAAACATCTGTGGATAATACCTTCATCCTTTAAACTCTACAATAAATATTCAGACTTCTGGAACTGGATTTCAATAGAGCGTTTTGTGTATTTGTAATATTACAGTAATTATAAATATAATGTACTCTTTTGTTTCTTTCAATGTCCCATTTCCATTTTACAAGGCAAAGTATGGATGTTTGTTTGTGGGTCTCCTGATTCAGCTTATCTAAAGAGTCCCACCTTATACAAAAATACATGTGTTTACCATCACCTGCCTCAGGCCCATATTTGTATCCAGTAGACATTATATGAGAATGTGAATGTATTTTGCCAGCTCCACCATAATCTTTTGTACCCTGCCCTGGACTCCCCAAGAAAAGATACTCTGATAGTCACTGATACTCTGATACTACACTGGTACCTCAGTCTTCAATGATCACCTCCACTGATCTTCCCATTAAAGTACCTTAGAGATCTTTGATTTGCAAATGTCCAGCATAAGCATAAAATAGGATTTTTTTTCAGAAATGTGGCCAAAATTTTACAGCTGAGGGAAGTACAGCCCACAACAATCTTTCAAGAAGAATGACCTGTTAAAACAATCACAAGCATCTACAAACAGAATCACCATGAGATTCTTTAGTCTAAATGCTGATTGATCCCAAACTTTCTCTGAATAAGGACTGCAAGGTGAAAAAAATAGTGTGTGTATGGTTGCTATGATTTTATAATTCATTCCAAGAAAGCACTTTGGTACCTGCCAGAACATGACTTTATTTGGGTTGGCCTTTAAAATGGAGCAAGTGCCAAAGGGGAGTCATAAACAGGGAGCACAAATTATGAAAGGGAAGAGGAGTTCAGCTGACTGGGCAAGATTGTTTGTCTCAGTGCTCTTTTTAGCCAAAATCTATCTGGGTTTGATTTTACTGGGATCCTGAGGATTAGATGCTTCAATTTCCTCACAAAATGAATAATGTGAACGAACCGAACAAGGTCTTTTAATGTAGAATACCAGTTATTGATTTTTAAAAAATGAAACCAAAAACAAAAAAAGTAATTATTTGTAGTGATAGTGTAGTAATAGTAACTATTCTAAATGCAGCAGCTGCACTGATAATTTAACCAACATTTAAAATACATGAAAATATCCTACTTAGTAATTATTCTAGATTAAAGTCCTTCAAGACACCCATGAGTGACTCTTGATTTCCAGGGTGGTTGTAATCTTGCAATTTTATTAAGGATCGAAATACATTACCAACATTTCTGATCATTTGATGGGCCCCAGAGCCCACTACCAGGTGTTCTGTAACACCATTCAATTCAGAGAAAAATATTTCACAATAGTTTTTAAGATTTTCTTCTTAATGCATTAGTACTATTTTGAGTTTATTTCTGCAATTCCTGACCCCTATTGCCCATAGTAGTGCAGATACCACATGCATGCATCTCAGGAAAATTTAAAACATTATAACTTGTCCGGTTTTAAAGGTCTAACAATTACTCAGATATGTTTTTTTCATTATGTTATAAGCTTTCTGTCAGCTGTCTACAGAACTGTCTACAGTCATGACTGCTACTTTTTTGTTAGAAAAGTGCTAATCTAACTACTCACACAAAACTTGGATCTCAAAAAGAGTTTCATTATTAAGATGTTTTGGTGAGAATTCATATTCATCATCAAAGTGGCAAGATTTAACCCCTGTTGGTATAAAATTCATGATCACAGAACTCAATGTGCCAAATAATTTACTTATGAAGTAAGACCAGAGCACTTAACAAAGCCACAAAAATTAAACAATCAAAACATTTCAGTAGAAAATACATTCACACTGCAGGCAATAAATAATTCCTGGTGTCATATCTCTTACCAACATGACTAATGACTGAAAAGAAGTCTTCAGGTTTTAGTTCATTTGAATTCCTTATTCCTTAGAGAAGAACATTAATTAAACTACATTTTTATCACAATCACCTTTAAGATTCTGGAGCTGTGATAAGCAGGCAACCTATGTCTTGCTCATTCTTTTGAAAACTTAACTTTTGATGTGGGATGGGGCAATGAACCATCCTTGCTGCTGTATAGCTTTAAGGCTTTTCACAAAATAAAATTTAACTGACAATAAAGGAACTATGCTCCTAATTAAAATAATATTGATTCAGCATATGGTAGTTTGCCTTTGTTTTTCACTTTTTATTAGCCGAGTTGTCACTTTTCTCTTTAGTGCCACCTTGTGGGTCAGCCAGTTATAAAAGCACAGATATATCTACTGCACTAAAAATAATCTGGATGTGGCATTCAGAACATCATGGGGAAGGGAGGAGGTTTGGTTTAAGGGTTTAGGCCATCTTTTTTTTTAAAAAAAAAAAAGCAACAATGTATGGTGAAAATGTTTGCTATTCATTTATAATAGATATGCAAGAAGACAGAACAATCTCTCTGGATTGAAAATAATGGAATCTACAGGGGAAAAAAAATCAATGTTCATTTAAAGGATAATCATCAAACTTACCCTGGAAAATGTAAGTGGCAAGCTCTGACTTGTGTGATTTTTTGCCACAACAAAAATGGTTTTGTGACATTAATTTTGCAACACCTTCTCAAGAGAAGTAAAGCTAGATAATTGTAAACTCCCACTAATCCCACGTTTGGAAAAGATGAATGATCAGATACAGCACCATAGCATACTTGCTTAAATTCAGGGTAGATTTACACACACCAGCTTTTCATTCTGCTGATAAAGCACAGAAATTAGAAAGCATATATAAAAAAGTGTCAGGGTACGTGTACTGCAAAGGACATTTGGATCAAAACTTGGCTGAGTGTGGTCACAATAAGCGTTTAATATGACGCTAATGACTCAGCTGTCCCCTCACCTTACAGGGCAGCTCAAACACTCCTCATTCATTACTTGGACAACTGTGGACAGTGGAATTATGGTCAGTTTGTCTTTTTGAAAGGAGCAGAGAGAATGTTTCTGATGTTTCTAATTTTTAAAGAGCCCTTTTTGTTACTTTCATTAATCCTTTTTGTTGCTTTTCTTAATGCTGACAGTTTTGGAAGCTACAAGAAAAATATTTTTTTGTACATTATAGGCCCCCATTTTGTTCTGCATACCCATAAAAAGCACTTTAAGCTTACAGACTCTGGTTTTTATCTAGCCAGCGCCTTTGCATTCTCTCTTACTAAATACAGGCTTATAAAGCAAAATAATTCATCCCTGAACATTTCTTAAATTTAATCAAGCAGTTACATACTAGGTAAGCTTGCTGGTAAGGAGAGGGGTTATTTTAAATGGTAGCCTTGGGTTTTACTGAAATTAGCTATCATCCTTAAGACATATGATCAGAACAAGTGGCAAAAAATAGTAGACAGAAGAAAATGCAGTTTCTCATGAGCAGATATAGCTATTTCTTAGATGGAAAGACATTAAAGATCTTCACAGAAGTATATGCCACAGCAGGCAGCGAAGTTCAAGAACATTTCCCAAGCATGGAAAGGCCAGTAAATTCCCCTACCAACAAGTAGGTAGGTGTCCAGCAGTTTCTCTGAGTCTTAGGTAATTTCAAACACAGTAAGTTCAGGTCAAGTAATGGAAAGGATTGTCCAACAGTGGGGTCCCTAGCCTGCACTGGAGAAAACTCAGCAGCTGATTTTTAAGTACAGCCACAGCCTTCTTCCATAGCCCCTTTGCTATCCTCAACCCTCTAAACACCGGAAAAGCCTTTGAGGAAAAGAGCTGTTCATGACTGTATGGTGTCTGGATGCTACATCCCATGGAAACACTGAGATAGCAATGCCTGGGATAGCCAGTCATGTTCCAAAATTCACTGTGAGCTGAACAGCCACCCACTGCAAAACACCAATGGGCAAATGCTGCTCTACTGAGAAGACAGGAGGAGAGAAAGGAGTTACAATAAGGCTGAGTGAAGAATGACACACAATAAGGGAGAGAGCTTTCACCCTGTGCTCACATTTCAGCAGTTGCAGAGGATACAGCTACAGAGACAGCTATCTCTGCATGACTCCACCATGCATCAGTTATTCTTATCACTCTTTCCCCACTTTTCCTTCTCAAACTTTCACAAACCAGGCTATGATCAGTTGCAAGGTGCTTCTACATAATTACCAGCATCAGAAGACATAGACTGGCAGCCTGCCTGTTGGAACATTGCACTTACTGTGCTGAGAAATGGCCACATGCTTAAAAATGAGATATGAATATGTGTTTGAGGGGTCTTTACAGGCTCGAAAACCTGACAGTCTAAAAATGTATCAATGATGTTTAAGTGGTGAGAGTGATTGTAATGGCACAAAACAAATACTCAAAAGAAAAAATAGTGGGATACCCAGGATGGCAACCATTGTTCACACAGAAGGTTCTTGTGTTATTTTCAGGAAGTACTTAGTAGAACTGAGTTCCATTTTCTATGAGGGGTTTTTAGCTTCTGCTTTATCAGAAACACCACAAGCTATGCTTCTGCCAGGTCAGTCTCCTACCAAACACACCAAGTATGATGCCCTTCAGCCTCAGCTGGGTGCAGTCTGACCTTCTCGCTGGCAGCTTTGCTCACGTTTAGCCAGGTTCGAGTCAGACAATGACAGATACAGACCCCAGTTTTGCAGGGATGTAAGCTTTCCTACCTGCCCCACTCCTGAGACAATTTTCATGCAACTGTCTTCCTTTAAAAGCTGCTCAATTTCCTTTTGAAAAGTTATGTACATAAGTAATTTCTCATGGTTTTATGTGAAAAGCAAGTTCTCCAGACCCCAGGAAGTTCCACTTCTAACACTGTATGAATATTCAGCTGGCAAACTTAATTTTCTAAATCTTCAGGATAGAGAAGAATAGTAGTGTCTCTATTTCAGCAAATCCCAGAGCCTAGCTTTGCAGTATTTTTACTGCAAGAGGTCTGTATAGCACAGCATCACCTGGAAGAGCTGTGATCCAGCTGGGGTGAGGAGGTTTAGCTGCTTTAAACACTGTGCTGTTCAGACTGCTCCAACATGTTTTTCAGCAAGATCACCTGTGCAAGAGCAAGCCCGACGAAGTTGTCACCCAGTGCTGCTGTCAGAGGCAGCCTCAGGGTCTCTGCACAGCACTTGTATTGTACAGCTGAATCTCACCAAGGCAGCAGAAGCCTGCTGCACATGCTTGCAGTGAAGACAAGCATCCCCATTCCATGCCACTGTACTCAATCAAAAGAGCACCACCCTGTGACCCTGTACAAGGGCTTGCAAAGTCAATTATGAGCCCTTACTCTAACTTCAAACACTCTAGTCCATGCAGAGATGTACTTTCCTGACAGCTTTAGAGCAAACAACAGCAGATCACCCTTCCCTACATCTCCTTCTTCTCTTGCAACTTCCTTTCTCCCTGCTTGGCAGTTTTTTTTTCTCCACATAGCTTTTTATACCACTCCTGTCAGCTTGTATCTCTGAAGCCTCCAGGGCAGCCTGCAGCCTCACCATTTGCTGCTCCATAATGCCCAGGCAGCTGTCTCTTACAGCAGCTGGTTTAGCTCTTGATCTCAGCTAGGAGAGGTAATTAGGCCATTAACCCTTCCTTGGGCTGTAGGCAGGCACGGTGTACCTACTCATCTCAGCAACTGTGGGGTGCAGTAGCAACTCTGGGTTATCATCCCACATATGAGCCAGCACTAAAGAGCCCAGGTGCCAATTGGCTTTACAGACACATCTTTAGCAACAGCAAAAAGGTTAAATCTGTGTGAGAGTTTGGAAAGAATGTGCTCTTCTTATGAATATCCTTCTGTCCTCCCCTCCTCCCCAAAGCTGCTGCTTTTTGCTTCAACCACTTCCTTCTACTTTAACTCCCCTGTCAATCCCCAGACATCTCACCTCAGTTTTAGTCACCATTACTCAGGCTCCTCATCACAGCATCAATCTCTTGGAACACCTCAATGCTGAAAATCATGACATGACATTTACAAATACAGTTTTTATGTGAGATTTCCAATAAGGTCTCAGATTTCACTATGAGGACCTAACAGTTTTTGTACAACTGAAATACAGCAAAGCAAATTTTTGTTCTGTAGTTTTGATTCTGAAATGCATCATGGCAGAGTACAGTTTAAATATAAACAGAAAACAGTGCTCCGTTGTAAAGTCTCTCTGAATTAACTTTCTCAAGAAATATTTTTAAGGCTGACAAATAATATGCAAGGTCTTTTCCCAAAAGAGAATTTTTTCTTGGATTCATTTAGTAGTTGAAGGTTGTGTCATATGTCACTGGAAAGGTAATTTTTCCTAGTTTATGAAAAATGCCTTGAATTTGACTTTGCTGTCACAGGGGAATAATGATATCTCTACAGGTAATAAACTGGCACACAGAGATTGCTATTGGTAGTTTTTCAAGAAGTGTACTATTTCATGGAGGATGATAGGAAGTAACAGAGTGAATTAATATCAAATATGCAATTTATTTCTATAACATCTACATGACTCAGGTTACCAGCATTTATAATATTCTTTTAAATATTAATATGTAAAACATAACAAACACAAGATCATTTTAGAGGAGCTAATGCACAACCCTGTATATTCAGTAAGCGATGGCTATTAATGTTCTCTTTTGTCTTCCAGACAGAAAATCAAAGCTATTTAAATTAAAGGATGTGTATAAAATCAATGTATGTTGATAAGGTGTGCACATTAACGATAATGTTTGCAAACATTCTTTGTAGCTAGTATATATAATCTTCTTTTTCTGGATAGGTGGGCACATTAGCTGGCATCATCAGGCGCTATTAAATTAATTTCTTCCTTTGTTTTTTTTACATTATTAATTTTAAGCCTGTATGGTAGCAGTCTAAGGGAAGCTATAGTGGTGCAGGTGTCATGGTGACACAACTGCACGTGCTCTTGGATGAGTGAGATGTTCCCATACAGCCTTTTTGCCCAGGCTGAGGCTGGAAGCCAAGGAAGCTGGTTCACAGTGCTGAGCTCAGATTTGGACCCAGGCAAGCCCCGCAGCTGAGGTCAGCCAGCCTTGACCCCACTGCCAGGCAGTGATCACTGCCAGCTCCTGCCTCCCAGCTGGGATCCCCAGCAGCCCAGGGGATGATTCCCAACACAGCACCTTTCAGCAGCTGTTGGTCAGGCCTTCATGGCCTTGCTGGAGGCATCTGGTCACTATTGATATGGCATCCAATTTCAATGGCAAAAGCACAGGACATCTTGTTTCCTAAACTGGATTGAGTCCAGGGTGAGGGCAGCAAAGTGTAAGTGCTGACTGAGTGGAAAAACAGGCAACTAAGAGCATAAATACAGGCTGAAACTAAGATCAAATGTGAAAAATGGGCATAGCTTTAGCATGTGGAAGTGATTATTGAAATCTTGAACACATAGCTTTGACACATGACAGCTACGTAGAGATTTAACAAACTAAAAATAAGCAAGAAATAAATGGTGATTTTTTTTCAAATTATTATTATTATCTGTGCATTCAGCACATCCACACTTGCATCCACATTTCGTAATTAAAACTAGTTAGAGAAGGTTCCATATAATCACTGTTTATTCCACATGGTGTGGTCCAGCTAAATGTTGTAGCTGGTTGCATAAACCTCAGCCATAAAATTCTTCATTTAACTGTGATCGATACAGATGAAAATTTTGCCCCACACCAACTTGCAACCAGGTTGGAGGCCAGACTTCCAACACAAAACATTTGTACCTAGGCCTTCTGCTCACAAAAATGTCTTGGAAAGGATGAAAATAGAGTGAGATGGCCTTTTGTTCACCGATAAATCATTGAACCAGAAGGGATCTTAAATGACTTTGCAAGGCAGCTTGACAGAATCAAAACAAAGGCCATACAAGCATCATTCCTCAAGAATATGAGCTGTGCTGGCTGTGGGCAATGGAACTGCAGGATGGCATTACTGGGGTGTACACAGAAAGGCACAGAGCAAGGAACATCCTAACAAGTTTTGAGGAGGGCTGCAGCCCAAATGTGTAGAAGATAAACACACCAGATATAACCATATCAACATGAAGAATCTATTTTTCTTCAGCTTCTGCATGGGCTGAAGCCCTTTTACTCCGAAGCAAATGGTACCCAAACAAAAAGCATCAGAATTGATCTTCTGAAAAGCTTTTTTCATATGAATAATTACACCTCAAGAAAACCATGACAGGTCTATTTATCTGTGGTCAAATTTACTGGAAATATTTGAAACACAATACGTATTTATCAGTGAGAAATGCAGGAACAAAACCCCATGTTCCAATGTCAGCCTTAAAGCTTAAGAATTCTATTTCTGGGATAACCAGGAACGCTCTGTTGCCTTCCAAACTTGAGCCCAGACACATGAGCAAAATACCAGCTCTCACTTTCAAACGTGCCACTTTAAAAGAGACGGTTTGACAGGAAGGTTGAATCAGCCTTTCTCTCCTTGGCAAAGTCCCTAATGAGGTACAGAAAAAAGGGTTACACCTGTTTAGAAGCCAAAAGCCTTTTTACAGAAATAGAAAGAGATGCTCAATAAGAATGAGAACCTCAATCATTACTGTCAGGAGCTTGACTGGGTGGCAGGAATGGGGGCACAATGGAAAAGTCACAGCCGCATAATCAATGCCACATCTACGGCATACCACAGTCTGTGGTTTATTTTATTGCTATCTTCTTGTACCACCTTCCCAAACTGAAGATAAATGTAATAATCATCATCAAAGCAGCATTTTTTCCAGTGCCAAATTTTGAAAATAGCTTCTTGCAAATGGCTTTTTGCTCAATAAAAATTAATTAAGGAAATTATGTAAAAAATATATATGCTTGGGATGCTCAATACAATGAAAACAAAGCATCCTTTAGAACATAATATTGAAAATAATCCTGTACACCACTATTCCCAGAAGGTTTAAGACCTGTCACCTACACAATAGCCACTATATGAAGTTGCAGATTTGTCCGTCATCTATTAATATGCATTCCTATGGCAGATATAAAGTTCAAAATCAATTTGAGCTTTGCCAGTGGCTCCAAAATGAACAGTCATGCACAAAAGTTCATAAAATGGCATTTAAAGTGTGTGAGATACATGCATCTCACATCTACTTTAAATCTTGTCTTTAAAAAGAGTTGAGGAAAAGTATAAACATTTCATACATTTTTCCAAGACTGTTGCAAGAAATATTGGACAGTTTAAAGTGAAAACATAATAATTATATGACTTTATTCACAAACCAGAAAATTGTTCACATGTGAATATATCTATGGACAAAGCAATATTATTGTGATGATAATTGTATTTAGCATTCAGTTTAATGCGCTTTTTACTTTGAGCACAATATATAAATGGATATTTTGGGGAAGGAGGGAGAAGAAAGGAGAATCAGACTGTGCCAGGTTTAGTATATATAAAGGAATTCACCAAAAATTTTTCCAGTTTTGGTCAGTATTTATTGGAGTTACTGTGTGCATGTATGTAAGTTAGTGCTAAGGAATAAGAAAGCAAACCTATAGTACCATTCACTTTTCTCTTCATGTATTGAAGTATTTCCTCTCCTGTGCCTTTGAATTTGGTTCTTCATACATCTGTTCTGAATATCTGAGTGGATTATCGGTGTCAATTAATTTTCTAATTTGATCTGTCAAATATGGTCTCCAATTTCCTTTACTTTTTAATAAGACTGTGCACAAAAATACAGCTTACTGGAACTTGCTTCTGGAGAATGCTATAATAGATATTTGTCAGGTATATTACTTGGAAAAGGCTTTGTTTATTTCTCCATGTAATCTGGCAGAATTAGGATATAACCAATTAGAATATAATTCGTGTCCTGTGTCTCATGAGGTCCTTTGAAGGAGCAGAATACTATGTAAATCTTTACTTTCCCCTAAACACAGAATCTGCTTTTTTTTTTTCTTCCTGAAGAAAGTAATTTCATCTTGATTATGGAAAAATATTTTACAGGACAAGTATTTTCTCCTCAACAGGGTTAAACCTTATTAGCCTTTGGTAATGGTGTTTTCTAAAGGGTAATTAATGTGTGACCAGCAGCTGCTTCAAGGAAAACTGGACAGTGTTTTTTATGTATAATTGCAAAAAAATAACCTTTATCTTTGTGAGCAGGTTTCTCATCAGTGTGCATTTCAATAGCTCTCAGCACCCCAAACATGTCAGCTGGCCATCAATCATCCCCTGGCACAGGCTGAGGCCCTTAAGACAGAAAACCTTAATAGAGCTGTTTTAGAAATCAAAAATTGTGATTATGAAATTCTTACAATTTCAGTTGTAATGAGTTGAAAAGCGACAGGATGTGGGATGAACCACCCTTGAGCTGTAGAAGTGATAAGTGACAAAAATTAAGAAGTCTTTCTGCATAACTGCTTGGTCCAAAACTTCCTGTGTCAGAGGAGAAGCTGAAGCTGGAAGCTGATCATTGTTTCTTTGCTCTGGGAATTAGTTTTGTTGCCGTGGCCAGATGTGGGAGGGCAAGCATGAGTCATGTGGTTGAGCTCACCAACTTACCAGAGCCATTGCTTAGTCTGGTCAATGAGGAATGAAGATGGAAACTGTGCTCAGCATGACTGACTCCCTGATCAGGTGTTTGGGAAAAGGATGATATCTTATGGAGGGCAACCCTGCTCATTCATCTGGGCTACCAAATCTTCATATGCCCCTGAACACACTAACAAAGAGCCCCAGGGGTTTACTCTTTGCTTTACTTTTGTGACTTCAATCCGCCGAGCTGGAAGAAAATTGATAGTAGGTTTCTTTTACTTTCCAGATGAAAAGTCTATGTAATTATGTTGGCATCCTGAAAAGTAATGCTTCAGTGTTATACACTATTTCAGAAATCTGAGGGTTTGAGTCAATTGGACCTTTACAACACCCACACTCACCTACTGTGTTATCTGCTTGATAGAGTAGCTGCAAAGCAGTGTAGGAAGACAGAAACAATTGCTATTTATTTTGCTTTCTCTTAATTGATTTTTTTCTTCTTTATTCTCCGTGTCCTTCAAATGAGTCTTTTATGATTCTGGGATATCATAATCTAATATTATAACTTTATGTCATCTCACGCCTTCATTCTGTTCCCCCCACTTTGCAGTATATGTATTACACAAGTAATGTGCATTGCAGAATATTAGACAATTCTCTCTTTCCTTGCTAGGCTAAAGAATGATATACTTTTTCAATTTATTTTCAATGAAAGTTAGGAAATGACAGCTGTATTTTGTTTTTACTATGAAAAGTGAATGATAATGTCTCACCAACTGATTCATTTATTTCTGTTCTTTCCACACTGTGCTACAATTGTTGTAAAATATTAGTCTGGTTAAGCTTGGAAGAACTGTACTTGACTGTGATGAGTCCTTTGCTTTTGAAATTTAAAAATATAAAAAGAAAGGACAGTAACTCTGGGCAGAGTAAATTCTTCCAAGGGGCTTAATTCTATACAGAATTATACTAATTATTCCTCACAGATCCCTGAGAGTAAGGATGCAGTGAAAGGCATGTTTTACAGGGGTTCCAAGATTACAGTGAGGTCGCTCATCTTTCTTCTAATGCATAGGCATTATTAAAAGAAGCTAAACTATTTCTTTATGTTTTAGAAATACTTTAGAATTTTCTCTGTAATTGCCTTAATGTCAATCATAATGATGTAAAAGTCTTGAAAGGATAAATGTATAAGATCTATGAAAACAACTCTATAATGTATGGGCTGACAGAAGAGGATGTGAGGAGGCTGAGGAGGGACATCATAATTTCTCATCAAAAACTCTTCCTGCACAGAGTTATCTTTTTCTTCTCATATACCAAAAGTTCCTTCCCTTCAACAGCTCTCCCAGAAGAGGTGTCAAAGGAGATAAGACAAGTATACTACAGTCAAAACCATGCTGCAGTATTGCTGCATCAGCTTAGCAATGTTGTCATCTCTCTATTCATGAGACTCTGGCCTGGGTACCCACAAGGTAATTAAAGTGCAGCCTATATGCTTATACTCAAAATTTCAGTGCTAAATGCTGCTATGAAGCAGGTGTTTTCTCAAAAAGTTTTTAGATCCATATCTCCCAAAATAAATCATAACAATATTCTCTCCCTGCTTATGAAGATGTGGCTTTCAATACCTCCAAAGGGAGGAGTGTTAGTCTTCTGTTTCCCACACCTTGGCTGGAGACTCTATACACTCAACTTTAAAATGCAGGTTTGTTGCATTCCACTAACCAACATGTATTTACATTCCTTAACCTGTGGCTTGACCTATCCCTTCTCTGACCAGGCTGAGCTGGAAGAGATCCAATTACTATCCCACCCATTCCCTGTACCCTAGATATATACCCCTGTGTACCATGTGATCACTCTCTTTCTCCTGGACACCTTCAAGAATAAACCTTGGAACAGAGCCAGGGGTCTGAGCCTCCTTTGTCTTGCTATGTTGTACTAGTTTGAAAGCAAAACCAGCGAGACTTCAAGTCAAAAATGCAATTTAATAGGAAAAATCTAAAAAAAAAAAGGGGTAAAATACATGCAGTAGTACACAAAAAAAGAGAAAGCACTGACAGAGTCAGGATACAAGCTGACCCCCTGCTAGTTAGGGTGGTGGCAGCAGTCCAGATGAAGTGATCTTGCTGAAGTGGCAATCCTGTAGAAAAGATGCAGTAGCTCCTGTCTTCTGGAAACCAGTGGGTAAGAGAGCTGCCTGCTGTCTCCCAGGCCCACATTATATCCAGGTGGCAATGCTTGGCTCCTCTCCCTGGACAGAGCATCTCACAATAGGATGATGCTATTTTATCAGTCATAGGATGGGTCCTTGATGGCCCATTAAACAGGAATGTCTCCTGGAGGGAGTTACCTATGACTCATGGGGCAGGGCATTGATGGCCCATTAACAGGAGATAGTCCAGGGGAGGAAAACCCCGCCCCTCCTGTTTTTAACAGCTCATGGAGAAGGAGATTGAATACATACCTTTGGGCAGATCTTTACATTGTAACCTAGGACATATGTCCATGATCTCCCCACCCCATCTCTGACAGAGAGCTAGCTGGCAGGTCAAAGAGAGGGGCAAGGGGTCAGGTCACAGGTGTACTTCTTTCTTCTTTCTTTTTTTTTTTTTAATTTTAAGAAAAATAATGATAGAAAGAGCCATGTGATGTCAGACATGTGCCATTTGGACTTCCCATTCCTGCCCAATTCCTCACTAATTAACTCCACATTTTGACCTGTTTTTCATGAGGCCTTCTCTAGTTTCTGAGAATTTATCCTTTTTATATTAGCCTGAGCATCTATCCAGACCATTTGTGTAAACACTTATTTGCAAAGAGGGAATAGTTCTCTGTATTAGTTTCATGGAAATTTCAAGATATGATACACAGATTACAGAATATTCTGAGTTGCAAGGGACCCACAACCATCATCAAGCCCAGTCCTTAGGTGAATGGCCTGTACAGGGACCAAACCCACTGCCTCAGTACAATTAGCACCATGCTCTAAACAGCTGAGGTAATCTCAGGGTCACTTTTGTCCTAAACTGGTCTCTACTAATCACTGAGTGGTTGCACATACACTGTTGTCAATTCCTTAGCGCTTATGTGTATTACAAGTTGGTGAACAGTGCTGATCCCTGTTTACCAGCAAAGTTTTCATTAGTCTTCCCCTCACCCAGCTGGCAACGTGGTTCAGTTCAAAAATGCAAAAAGGACTCCATGCTCAATATTGAATGTAAAGAATAGTCAGAAAAACAAGTTCATGCTCAAGTGTCTCAAACATTTATTTTTAGGCTTACTTGGAAATCATAGCTAAATACAATTATTCTCAGATGTGTAAATAAAACACAGAGTTTACTCTTGTAAGTATCACAAATACTCATTCAGTGATGATATAAACATAGTTCATGTGATGTGATAACATGATCTGTAAAACATACCTTTCATTGGAGCATCATATGTTACCGCCTAAAGTATGGTTTCGAGCCTAAAAAAAAAGCTTTTTACAACTTTGACCATAAAAGCTCCATATTTACATCTCACATGTTGACAACTGTCAGTTCAAACCCAATGAAGTTCTGAAGAAAAGTTGCATTCTGCTATTGGCCAATCCTACAAAGTGGGTCATGGAGCAGAAAACTAGTTCCATGCACCTGATGTCACGCACCATAATCAAGCACACTGCAACCTGAACTCAGGCAGCTTCCCTGCTGACCAAGCACAAACCAGAGATTACCTGGCACATGCTTCCATGATAATGGTGGCTCTTCAGTGGTAACAGAAAGAAAAAGCAGCAAGCAGATATTGTCATCAGGAGTCAGCGTTTATGCATCCAATGAGAGCAAAGAGTGGTCAGTTATCCTCTTTGTTCCAAGTGGCCTTTCACAGTTTAGGCAAAGCATTTCAAGATTCGTTGCAGTGGCCAAATTCCTCTAAGCCTGCGTATTCAGGTATGGGTTTCTGCTAGAAAACCTAAAGCTATGCCATGGAAGGCAGGATTCTAGAAAACTGGGAGGGAGGAAAGGGGCAGGTTAGGGCTACATGCCAGCAGCTGACAGCCATGGCTGGGTGCCTTCAGGTCCTTCCTCCCCAGTACTGATTTACAGAATTTTCATAATGGAGATCGCTTGTCTCCTGAAGTCACAGCAAGGCTCTTAGGGAGGCTGAGATTTTGAATTCAGAGCTGACTGAGGATCTGTGCTGGGCTGAGCTTGGCAGGACTCAGTGGCACAGCTAGTGCCATGAAAAACACATACTGGAAGTTGCTGAAAAAATTTTAAGATGCCATCATCTCATTTATTGTCACGCAAAAAGACCAGCCTGTGACAGGAGAGCAAACTCCATAGGTTTTGGGTTATTCTGCTGTCATTTTTTCAGTCAACAAACTGATTTAAACAAAACATGGATCTGAGTTAAACAAAAGCCCCAACAGTCTGATTCTCATAAATATTTAAGGACACTTTTTACCATTCCATCAGCTTAAATGGGCCTTGTAGACTTAGAAAACTATTTAAGTATTCCCTGTAATGCTTCTGATATTACATATGAGGAATAAAGCAGAATTCATATAAACAAAAGTCAAGACCTAAAATGCAGTCTTTCAAGATTTCTGGAGAGAGAAAACAAAAGCACTGAAAAATTATCTCATCCTACATGATAATCCCATAGCCATGCAATTAATCTTACCTCTTACTATAAAAAAATGCTACCACAGTTGTGGCAGTAATTAGCAAGTCAAAGAGAAAGTAAAATGTATTAGAATGAAAAGTAAGTAGTATATTTTTCTGGTGCAAATGTTGTCTTGAGTTTGGCTCAATCTTTAGTTAGTTCAAATATTAGCGGATTTTTGCCTGGATTTGTCTTCAAGTAAGAAGCAGTAAACAATGTTGAAAGCTGTAAAGTTACCCTATCTTTTTGAATAAAGGTACTCCACATGATGGGAGAAAAAAATCCCTAGTTACAACACTATTTTATGCTTCCAACTTTTGAAACCATTGCATTTGGGACATTGCATGTCCTCTGCATTTGGGACACAGAGATTTTTTTCACCCAGGAAACCACAGGAAAAGCTCTGTCGCCACTATTGTCAATATGCCATCAGCATGGTTTAACTGGTAGGATTCTCACAAAAATATTGACTGTCTATGGTGGACTGACCCTGTCTGGATGTCAGGTGCCCACTAAAGCTGCCCTATCCCACCCCTCCTCAGGTGGGCAGGGAAAAGAAAATACAACCAAAGACTTGTGGGTCCAGATAAGGACAAAGAAAGATCACTGTCCAGTTACGGGCAGAACAGACTTAACTTGGGGAAATTAGCTGAATTTATAAACAATCAAATCAGAGTAGGACAATGAGAAAATAAAAACAAATTTTAAAATGCCTTCCTCCAACTCCTTTCTTCTTCCAGGTCTTTACTTCCAATTTTCTCTACCTCCTCCCCTCCAGTGGTGCAGAGGAACAGGGACCTGGGGCTGTGGTCAGTCCATCACACATTGTCTCTACCATTCCTTCCTCCTCAGAGGAAGGATCTCTCACACTCTTCCCCTACTCTAGCATGGAGTCCTTCCCTTGGGAGACAGTCCTTCACAAACATCAACCTGAGTCCTCCCTACAGACTGCAGTTCTTCAAGAACAGCTCCAGCATAGATCCCTCTCACAGACTTAAGTACTTCAGGTATGGACAGCTCCAGCCGGAGTTCCTCAGAGTTTCACAAGTACTGCCAGCAAACCTGCTCTGGGCTCCTCTGTCCACAGGGCCATGGGTCCTGCCAGAATCCTGCTCCAGCATGGGCTTCCCACTGGTCACCTCCATCAGGCCTCCACCTGCTCCACTGTAGGGTTTTGCATGGGCTGCAGGTGGATCTCTGCTCCTCTGTGGACCTTCAATGAAGACAGTGAGACAGCCCGTCTCACTATGGGCTGCACCATGGGCTGCAGAGGAATCTCTGCTTCAGTGCCTGGAACACCTCCTCCTCTCCTTCTTCTCTGGCCGTGGTGTCTGCAGGGTTCTTGCTCTCACATTTTCTCACTCTGCTCTCTGGATGATGATGCACCGCCACAGATTTCATCAGTGTTCCCTCAGAGACATTGTATGACAAGAGGTATACAAGGAAAGAGATACAGAAGGAGTGAAAATTCAGCACATATTCCTTTCAGATCTCCCAAACACAGCAAGAAAGACTTTCTAAGTATTTACAAGAGCTGTCAAAGCTGTTCTGCCTCCATGGTCTCTGCAGACCCTATAGAGAGGGATGCAACCCCCATTCTGCCCCACAGACTCTGCTCTGCCTGCTCTGAACTGGCCCCTTCAGCAGCCCCTTTTGCCCATAGACTTTAAGAAGGAGCTGGGTACCACTAGCTTTGTCAGGCAGCTGGTGACTGACAAAAATCTCCTGTAAAGTGAACAAATCCCAGAGAAGAGAATGAGGAGACCAGAGGTACCAACTGTAAATCCAAATTCCAGTCATGTTCCCAGCCCAAATTAACCACAGTGGCCACTACACAGAAGAATGTGCTGCATAAATGTAAAGGTGTGTGATTTTTATATTTGCCACTTTAAAAAACAGTGATAGTCACACAGCGAGGACAATGCTGCATTTTATGAATCATTAGCCCCTTTATGAAATACATTTTGGACTGCATATCACTGTATTGCAAGAGAAAGTATTTCAATAAGATTAATTAGCTGATGTTTGTAAAACATTTTGAATCTGGGAAGCATCGTATAAATGTGAGCTATTATTATTGTTATTTATTATAAGGGAGATGCAAATCCTCTCTAGCTGTTGACTAAAGCCTTGCAATTTTTATGGTCACAACTTTGTCAAAAAGATTTTTATCTTCCTAGCAGCAATGCGCTCCCAAAGATGTTGAGTCTTTAATCAACAGCTGTGATACCTCAAGCAAGTTATGAATTTTACTTGATTTACAGCAGTTGGGTTTTTTAAAATTTTTTTTAGGGATGGTGCAGGGAGAAGTGTGTTCTTTTCAAAACATGTAACATAAGGCCAAAAGCTCCTTGGAGGAAAACCACATCCACCACAGTGAGGCTATTAAATCCATGTTCAGGCACTCAGTGAATGACCTGAATTTGATCACACAAAGGAGGTAATGATTCCCACTGAACCTGCCAGGAGCTGCTCTGGGAACGTGCACCCTTAACAACATCACTTATTTTCTTGCCCAGGTCTGTCTGCAGGATCCTCTGTTTAGACATGGCTAGATTGTTTTTTGATTGTTTTTTCTGTTTGTAGCTACCTGCTTGTTTGCTTTAAATCTGGTCCTTCATACAGAGAGAGCTGTGCAAACACTGAGGGAGCTTAAGTTATTCACCAGAGTCCCTGAAGGGAAAGGAAGCTCCCCCACAACTTCCCCAGAGTCCTGACAATTATTCCACATGGTAAGAATTCCTAAGGGAATCCCTAAGGGCAGTTGTCAGCAGCATTTTTGTAGTCTTAACCTGATGCTGACAGCAACACATGTGCAAGCCAAGAGCAGATAGAAACTGACTCTTCTTTCAGATTCCCCTTCAGAATATCATCATGGGGAATGTTTACTGGAAACTGAGGCCACTTATGTGAAAAGCTCTATCAGTATTGTTGAAAAAACACTTGGAAGAAGCAGAGGATGGAATTTGTATTATTCAGCCAGTAGGATCACTTAAAGAGGAGAGTTCTGGGAAGTCCTGACTCTCCTATAGCCAATGGCAGAGTTTCGCATTTTTCACATGCATACAGACAGCCCACTCTTGCAGCTAAGCGCTTTGATCAGAAAAGTTTGGAAGAACTGGCTTTTTGCACACCTGCAGTGTGGCATTTGCAATACTACAGGCTTGATGCAGAGTGGCTGGGAAGTTGTCTGGCGGAAAAGGACGTTGGCGTGCTGGTTCACAGCAGCTGAACATGAGCCAGCATGTGCCTAGGTGGCCAAGAAGCCAATGGAATCCTGGCTGGGATCAGCAGTGGTCAGGCCAGCAGGACCAGGACAGTGACTGTCCCCTGTACTGGTGAGGCCACACCTCAAATATTGTTTTGGACCCCTTACTACCAGAAGGGCACAAAGGTGATGAAGCAAGTCCAGAGAAGTTCAACAAAGTTGGTGAAGGGTCTGGAGCACAAGTCTGATGAGAGGCAGCTGAGAGAAATGGGGTTGTTTAATCTGGAGGAAAGAGGCTGAGGAGAGACCTTACCACTCTCTACAGGTTGTAGTCAGCTGGGGGTGGCTTCCTTCTCCCAGACAAGTGACAGGATGTGAGGAAATGGCCTCAAGCTGCACTTAGGGAGATTTGGACTGGATATTAGGAAAAATTCAATAACTGAAACAATAGTCAATCGCTGCAACAGGCCACTCTGGATGTATTTACAAGATGTGTGGATGTGGCACTTGAAGATGGGGTTTGTTGGTGGACCTGGCAGTGCTGGAGTGATGGTTGGACACCAAGATCCTAAAGGCCTTTTCCAAACTAAATGATACTGTGATTATTTTCTAGGGAAGATGTACACATGATATGTGAAATCAATTTGAAGTTGTGAGTTGCACACATACTTTCCTATCATGCCTGGATTTTCTGCATAACAACATTACTGTCCAGCAATTCACTTTAAAGATAGCAGTGGAGAAGTTCACCAGAATATTGCTGGAACAGATTAGGTGACTGAGAGGGCCACATCTCTTAAAAATGCCAGCTAATTCTACCATCTTATCAGTGAAATATTTCATTTTAATAGTACTATTTAAATCTATATTAATCACTGTATTTATTTTTATTAATAATTAAAATATATTTTATCATTTGGGACATTCATCATTGGGGATATGTATGCAGCCTTTCCTTTGTCTTTACAACACAAGTCCACCAGGAGTTCCATGGTAACCTCAATCCTGACCCAAAGCTCTGTGAACCATGATAAGTCATCTGTCCATAACTGAGTGCAGGTTACAGGCACCTACTTACACACAGGCAGGTTATTGCACCAACTGAATTGGGCTAAACCCTGCCAATCTCTCATATGAGTGACTTTAACTCGGTGGCAGTGAAATGCATGTATAAGGTAAGGCAGAAAAGGGTTTGTTGCTTGTTTTATATTGAAAGAAAATACAAATTTGCAGGTTTCTAGATGAAATTCTGTGACTAGGTGGATCAACCAGCCATTCCCCACAGGAGAAAAGAAGGTGGCATTGAGAGATAGAGGAGTTGCATGTGGATGTTACTTGGTCCTCCCATCCCACAGCACAAACTCCTCATCCACAGGGATGTCCTCTAGCGCTTCTTGAATTTGATCCATAAATAGTACTTCAAAGCATACACACAATAAATGTGAATGTCAGAATTGTGTTGCCTTATTTATTTTGCCTGCATAGTGTAGCACTGGCATTTCAGGACAGATGTAATTTTTTTTTTTCAAAAATAAGCATATTTTAATTAAATCCTGCAGTAAATGATTACAATTTTACTCCAGGGCTGTCAAGTATTTCATTAAAAAATCAACCTAAAATAAATACTTCTATTAAAAATGTTGCTTTTCCTTAACTCCAGTTTGCCTCTATAGCCATATTGAAAGACATGAATATTTTTCTCTGACACATATTTAGCTGAGAGGGTTATATTTTGCTCTAAGTGTTTCCCACTAAACATTGTGACAAAGTTATATGGATGTTGCTTGGCAATTTGATGTTTCAACTGAAATTTAAAAGCTGCTGTATATGCATATCTTTATGCTTCACTAGATTGTGACACGAAAGCCCCTGTATCTCAGTATTCTGTTGAATTCACAGCTACCTTAAATTTGTAGACATTGCTGTCCTTGCATAAGAATCACCATTAAATTGGGATGATTGGAGAACTATTTTTGGGTTTTTCAGAGATTAACCAGACTTTACTTCCCACCATTGAAAATGTTTCTGTGACATACTGTGCATTGGCAATGGAATAAGATTTTGACAGGTGCAAAAAATTGCTATGTCCCCTCAGATGTTCATTGGGTTTTTACAAGATGAGCTCTCAGAAAGCTGCTGGGTACTGCTGTATGGGAGCAGTTACTGTGAGTACCAGAGAAACGTGTTAACTAAGCAATCTGCATATACTCAGCAGCAGGAACTCCAAGGGAATGGAGCTTCTCCAACAAATCTCAAGGAACAGAATGTGCAGTTCCCATCCCACAAACTTGGGTGTGCAGGATAGGGGAAGAGGCAGGGAAGAACTGAACTGCTGTTTCGTTTCTTCACCCCCTCACCCCATTTAAGTTCGCGTTAGTTTAACTAATGGGAATGTGTTTGGTAGAAGCAAACCTCCCCTCTGAAGCTAAACTCATCTTGCACCGCCAGATACTCTGCATTTAACAACACAGTCATGCAGTGACTGGAAGAAGGGTTTTCTGTGCTGGATGGGCATGCACAGCTAATTTATCTG
Source organism: Sialia sialis (assembly GCA_009812075.1). Classification (NCBI taxonomy): domain Eukaryota; kingdom Metazoa; phylum Chordata; class Aves; order Passeriformes; family Turdidae; genus Sialia; species Sialia sialis. The sequence continues at coordinate 12,273,068 of VRYO01001878.1, read as the reverse complement.
CAAAGCTATCCAGCCTCACTGCACTCTGACCTCCAAGGGCACTGAAATAAGGGGAGATGCCACATATGCTGGGTAGCTTTAATGATTTATACAAAATTCAAGCCTCAGAGTTGAGTTATAACTTGGGTTTTATGTCTGATGAGGATATGCCTCAGCAAGCATCCCAAACTCATGCTGATAAAGGTTTGCATGCCTTTGTTCTATAGCTATCTAAGACTTATCTGGTAATTTAATGCTTTATGGCAAGTGTCTGATAGTAAAGGAAGCAATCCAAACCCACCAAATATTCTGCTAGGTAGCAACAGGGAAGACTTAGCAGGGTCTTCTGTGTCATTATCTTCCCCACAGATCCTTTGGGAGTTCTTTCACCATTTCTGTCTCCATAGCAAAAACATTTTCCTCTTCCTACTATTCACTCCATTAGATACCACTGGACCGTCACAGCACTTGACTGTAACAAAATTAGAGAAGCAACCTTGTCTCCCTGAATGTCACTGTGCTGGTACAACCTCCTTCTGCAAGCAGGATGACCTTACCTCCTATGCTTGTAATCCTAAAGCCATCAAGGTATGCAGAGACGAGTCATTGTTTACTTTCAATAACATACCATGGAACAGAACACCAAGCATTTGTTTGTTGTAGGAAATGTCATAGGAAACGCACCTATCCATGATGAAATAAATAGCAATTTACTCAATAAATTGCAGGGATTAATGGAAACCTCTAAACAAATGTAAATGGTCCTGGTGGGAAAACAAATATCTGCACATTGTCTTTAGTTAATTCAAATCTGTCAGCATTGACTGGAAAACATGTGCAAATATGTATCACTCAAGTAAATTCATCCTTCTCCATTGAAATCTATCAATCACAGGAACAATGAATATCTCTGGATGACGACATTTTGAATGTTGAGTGCATTTTGTACTAATTGTAGTATTTTATTATGTCATCAAGCGAAGGAAAACTGCCAGTGTTCTCAATAGCTGTGTACACAATAAATGCCTGAGAGATTGTTGCCATGAGTATTATCTGTCAAGCAAATATCTGTGCCTCAATTACTGTTTCCCTTCAGCAAATATAGAATCAACCCACAAAGAGTGACAGTGGAAGAGCACTGCTACATTTATAGCTCTGTAATTCTGCCAGCGAATGATTTTGCCAAACACCCATATGGTGTGAATCAACACAGATCCAGAATTCTTCAGAATTAAACTACTTTAGTCCATCCAAAAACATGGCCCATGGAAATCACCAGTAGGTCTTCCAGTCACACATGTGTGCGGGAGTGTCCACTGGACTCTCAGCATTCCAGTCTCTCCCAGCCTAAATCTCCCTCCATCTGATGCTTCCCAGGCAATGCCACCACTGATAGGGAATCTCAGCATCCATGTGGGGGAAAAAATATACTATTGATAGCCTAAATGCTTGAAGAAGCTTGGTATAAGAAATTTGTTTTTAAAAATCATAAATAATAATAAAAAGAACAAATAAATATATTAATTAAATGGCAATTTTTAGCTATAGATATTATCTCCTAATCTGTAAACCACATCTCATTTTTTTGATGTGACACAGCCTGGCTACTATGTTTCGATTGGTTAAGATAAGACAAAAAATGCTACTCTTTTCCCATTTTCTGCAAGAAACCAACATTCAATTGAACCTCTTCATTCTTCAGGATGTCTTTCCTGACAGTGTCATAATTTTCTTCTTCACAATTTCTCTAAGCTGTAGGGAGAATTTCAGATTTCAAACACTTGATACTACCTATTGTTTGAGATTCTTTCAGACGTTGATTGCAGTCCATTTATTGGAAAAATGGACCAAGAAAACAGCTTGGTCCAGGGTTTAGCAGAGCTACAAATGCATCATCCACACAGACATATAACTTAATCCTTAGTTGTAGTGATTGCAGTAGCTGGTAGTACTGATCCATTTTAAACTCTATCCATTTTCAAAATCTCTTTGACTTTCTTCTAAGTGCAATATCCTCTTTCACAAAGTCTTCAATTTTGATCGAGTTCTGTTTGTGAAAACAGAGATGGCTCCTAAAATCAGGAACCACTTTTTGAAGTAAATTCCTCTGTCTTTTATGTACATAGGCTACAATAAACCAGCCTTAGCAGGGTTGATTCCGACTGAAATACATAGGTGAAAAAATAAAGCATTGAGAGGCCATTATAAACTTCTGGTAAATCTGTTTCCCCACATGGATAAGTTTGCAAAATGGCTTTGCAATAGTCTGTCTCGGTAAAAAGTTCTTTAACATGTTAAAGAGCCATTGTTGTCTATTTCAGTGGTTTTCTGCCATGTTATAATTAATGACTCTTTGTACTGATTCATTTTTTCTGTATTCATCAAAATGATACAATCAAGTCATTTGGGTAAAATATTTAATAAAGTTTTTTGAAAGGGAATATAGCCTTTAATTTTCATGCTATTGAATAATTACAGAGAAAAATCAAATAAGATCTTGTTTACATGAAAAATTAGAACAGCTATTTCACTTTAAATTCATATCCTTCCTTAAGCCTAAATAACTCTCAAAAAGGCCTAATTTAGGGATTGAGTAGAACAATAAATTTATGCCTGTGTAACTTGGTTTATACACAGGACATAAATTGCCTCCATTTGTTTCGTCAGTTTTAGTGAAATGCCATTAAAAATAGGGGATTTTCTAGGCATATGCTCCCAGCCAAGTCCAGGCCCATCCCATCATTATTTTGTTAGTTCTATCCTAACACAATGTGCCTGTGTATGTATGTGTGAGTACACACAGAGCACCTCCTATTGCCTCAGATCACTGATGTGCATTTTATTTACCTGACTGTTACTAAATATGGGGCACCATGATGTGGCAACCAATGAATTTTTTCCTGGTCGAGGGATTGTGAGGTCTTCTCCAGCTGCAGGTTTTATGCTAACCTAGGTTAAGCTGACACCATACAAAACTAGATTAAAAACTCGGTCACTGTATCTCAAGTATTTCAAAAATACCCTGGAATACCTTTGCACATTCCTCTTCCCTTTAATGTATTTAAATTTCTATCCTGAATGATTCAAGAGCAACCTCTGAATTCAATTGTATCTTTTCAACTGATTCCCTGTATATTTCCAACCCTGTTTGAGGTCAAATTCAAATAATGGGCCAACAAAAGCCTTATGAAATTCAACAAGGACAAACGCAGCGTGGTTCTCCTGGGATTTGGAAATCCTTGCAACACGGCGGTCTGGGGAGCAGCTCTGCACAGGAGGTCAGCCCAGGGCAGGCCAGCAGTGCCCTGGGCTCCCCTGGCAGGAGCACAGCCAGAGATCAAGGAGAGGGATCCTTCCCTGTCCTTGGCAGCTGTCAGACACATCTGGAGCCCCGTGTCCAGTCTGGGGCTCCACAGTCAGGGAAAGCAAGCCCAGGGCAGGGACACTGCGGTGGGCAGGGATGGAGCATGTGCCCTGTGAAGACAAGCTATGAGGGACTGGGGCTTGCTCACCCAGAGAGGAACCATCTCTGAAAAGCACCCAGCACCAAGGAGGAGCTTGTCGAGGACATGGAGCCAGGCTTCTCCCAGCAGCATGTGTCTGGAGGACGAGAGGCAAAGGACGTCAAGTGAAACCACAGGAGCTCAGAACAGACAGAGGAAATATCTCCTGTGAGGACAACCAAGCAGAGGAGCCAGCTTGCCCAAAGGAACTCTCGTCTCTCTCCCCGGAGGTTTTGAAGTGCATGCTCTGGGTACAGTCCAGAGCAATCTGTTCTGAGCTTTTGAGCATGGGGTTGGATTAGAGGCCTCTTGAGGCCCCTTCCAGTCCAAATTACCCTGTAATACAACATTGGCCAGAGAGGAATTAAGCTATGCAATATTTTCCCTTTGTGATTAGGGCAATATGAAATGTCACTGATGTTCTCCCCCTCAAGACATGTATTGTTTCAAATTGTGCAGGCATGTCATAAAGCTTACCTAAGCAAATCTTCGAAATAAGCTGGAAAAATTCTTCCTCTTTTTTATTTTTTTATTCTCAAAGTTATGAAACATGAGAACAGGATGAAATAATGCATTGCTAAAACCAGAATAATTTGCAGCAGCATTCAATCAGATAGTTTAGAGGAAATAAAGCCCTAGTATTAGGTTATGCTAAATATAAAGAGCCAAACTAAGTCTGGATGTAACTCTTTGGGGTTTTGATTAAATAACTTGATACCTGAATGGAAAATGAAAATGCTTTTGAGATTTTCACATAGCTAATGCCCTGGTGGCCTGGAAAAGGGATTAGAAATTCAAAGACACAAGGAGAATTGTGTCAGAGCAAGAGTTTGGCCGTAGGGAAACCTCAGAGCATCTCATAGATGCTTTCACTTAGTGATCTGCCTATGACTAAATGTCTCCCTCAAGCATAAAGAGCAGAGAGGACATTGAATTAAGTATAAATTATTATAAGTATTATCTGTCTAACTTGGATTTTTAGACTGAAAATTTCACACCAGACAAAAATTTAATTATTATTTATTTTTATTAGTTATTAACTATTATTAATTATTATACATTATTATCATGCTACAATGCTACTATTAATTCTTATCGTCTGAATTTTAGCTGTCTTTTACCAGAATATAGCAAGAGTTCTGAATCTCCTCATTGAGAAGGCATGGATACAGAGCCATTTTATTGTACTATACAATCATCTCTACTTCCTTAGAAAAGAGTCATTCAGTGTAAGTTATTGGAAGCAGAGATCCTTTCCTGTTAGTATCATTAGCATTCCTACTTAGCAAAAATATTAAAACAAATAAAAAAATACCCGGGCCTGAAATGAGTAAAAAAACAATACATAACAAAAAGCAATCTTCTCGGGTTCTTGACCTGTCAAAAATAGTTAACTGCTCAGTAGTCCCAGCTCTAACTTCTAATGGGATAAATCTAAAACCTTTGTCAATTAGTTATCTCTGCATCTCAAATTAAGAAATCAAATAAAGATAAACATGTAATTTTCTTTCCTTCCATGCCTCAATTCCCAAAAGTAATGCAAATACATTTTCTATGAACAGCCTCAAATAATGCAAATGATGCAAAAAAGTACAGTAGATAAATACAGACAGAAATAAACCAGTGAAATGCTTTTCTCTGTTTGTCTAGAAGAAGTGTTGAAGTACAGAAGTGTTCAAAAGTAGGTGAATAAGACTGTCTTTGAAAACTGACTGCAAAATTCCCAGTGAAGTTACTTCTGCACAGAAAAGGAAGCAAATACAGAGGGCACCTTCCAGTGTCTGCTTAATAAAATGTCAAATGGGGCTCTGCCTCCTGCTCACTTCTAACAAAAAGATAAAGAGACACTTGTTATCCCCTTCTTTAAAATCCTTATCAACTTAGCACCTCCTCACCCAGAAGTGACTTGTGTCCACATCTGCTGCAAAGTGTCCAAACTAACAGTTTTCCAAGAGAGTTGACAAAATGTTGTGAAACTGGGAAATTTCCACTTAAAAAGGAGGAAAATAAGTGTTGCTATCAGTGGATGTCCTGCTGCTCTTCTCATGCAGGTGTGTCACAGAGCCAATGGGAAGAACAGAAGGGCATGGCAGCCACAGGGATCTTTATGGTGGTGCAGCTCTGTCCAGCCTGTAGCTCTGCTTGGGACCTTCAGTACAGAGATGCCATTAGCTGGACTTCTGATCCTAGGACTTTCTCTTTAAAACAAATGTCTCTTGTTAATTCCAAATTTCCAGGAAAGATAGAGGTGTTGGTCTCATTCTTTGATCAAACAGGTGTCAGAGAGACAAATTTAGGCTGAGAATGATGGTGTATTTCTATCACCTTGTGTTCAGCACTGCAGCTCCAGATTGATGTTGAAAAAACAATTTTGGATGGGCTCCTCTTGAGTAATTCTGTACAGGTTCCTGTGAGTAACTCTGCTTGGTTTTCCACTTCAGTGGAGGAGCCTTCATTTACCACTATGCAGCACAGTGCATAGGAGAGTTAAGGACTTCACTTCAGGAGCTGGTAATCAGATACCCAAAAACTTGCACCTCAGCAAGTGACTCTTCTCCGGTCATGTCCACTGTCCATTTCTTCCTGGCAAGAAATTTATATCCTCCCAGTGAATTCTGTCCCCAACACATAAAGATTGTAATTTGGCACTGGAGAGTTCAAATGCTGTGATTTTTTTAATTTTTTTTTTTTTCTGAGAAGAGATGACTGTGGAAAGGAAAAGTATGGGGGGAAATTATTTGTTTATGAATTAGTAGATAATCAAACAGAATGGGCTTGAATATGAAAATCCAGATTAAATAAATAAATTCATAATCTACCTAATTTTGACAAGATGATGGCAGGTTTTATAGGGGTTTTTTGTCTTCAGGGAGCCCTCCTGCTTCTGCACACCAGAAGCCTCCATCAACCAGTGGTTGTTCTTGAGATATCTCACTATCTCAAGGAGAACCCCTGTTGAAATTTAAGTCACCTTCTTGTCTAACACACAGATGAAAAATCTGAAGGTGTGACTCTTCTATTTCTCAGGGTAAGGTAAGGATAAAACTAATTCATGTCAGTAGTCACTATAGGAAACAGAAATTATTTCAGATTCTTGTAGGAATTCTCTAAGCCTAAGCCTATCAGCCCAGCAAGGTATTTGGACATCTTGGCTTAAAGCATATGAGCTACCCTAGGATTTCATGTGATTTAGATAACTTGAGTTAATTTACTGAGTCAGGTTGGCATGAAACACTAATCCTTCTCTTGCCTCCCTCTGACATGTATTACTGTAGATGGGAGGTACTCCAGTTTATAACTGGGCACAGAATTTGAACAGTAGTTGTGATTTTAAGAGAAATAGCATTAAAAATTATGCCCAGGAATCGTTTTACCCAGTATTGCATTTAAAAAGGTGACATACAATGATAGGATTTATACCTAGTGTAAAAATTGTACATGCATTATATGTTTGTAGAAGAGATCATACTTTCTAGGTATTCAATGACTCACATCAAAAGCCCTGCTACCCAGTGTGAACTGTCTCCCTCAAGTTATCCAACAAGAAAGTTTCAGTGTATGGCTGAAATAAATCCTAAGGCCCCACTATTTTGACAGATCCCTTAGACTATAGCCCAACAACAATTTTTCTTTGAGTTTTTTGGGGTTTTGTGTTTTGTTGTTGTTGTTCTGTTTGTTTTTTGCTTTGTTGGGTTTTTTGGGGGGTTGTTTTGGGTTTGTTGGGGTTTTTTTGGGGGTGGAGGGTGTTTTTTGGTTGGTTGTTTGGGTTTTTTGTTGCAATTATGTCCCAAGACATCAAACCACACTGATACCTACAGAAAGAAGCTGTGATGATGGACACAATGGACACAGCCTGCGTGTTTCTTCAGCATAGCATGCCTAGGGAGCTGGGCTGACATCTAAAACATGCCACCTGGGAGATTGCTGCTTCCCCTCCCAGCCTAGGGGTCAGACAGACTCTTCTGGGTGCTCAGACTGGGACAGACCAGGTAAGCAAAGGGAGATGTTTTGTGCAGGGGGTGGGTGGCCCTTGCTTATCTCCATATTTAGACACCCATGTCTACACAGAAGGGGTTTTGGCTGTAGCCTATGCCTACCTGAAGGTGTGATCTGCAGGACATTTTTTGATGTGATTAATGATTAGATTTGCTTGTGTCCACTTACACCAATTTACTTGGTCTATGTACTGCCATGCTGTTAGAAATCTGGAGCACATGCCAACTAAGACCTTCCATGTGTAAAATTTTTCTATTATGTTTATCACAGGAAAAGGCAAGCTGCCCCTGACAGGTACATCTCACTGTACATTGGAGATAGCAATCTCCAGTCCCCATGAACAATCTGTTTTAACATAAAAACTGAATCTGGACCAAGATCTGATCCCATCCCTTCTCTTGGGATATTGAATTGTTTTTCCAGCTCTGCTGCCCTCTTTCCCCATGGCCCCATGCCATGTCTTCACAAGGCCAAAAGGAAACACCTTCACCACCTAACCAAAACACCAAGGCTGGCAGGTGCCAGCTCTGTGCTGTTCTCTGTGGCCAGTACTATGTGGTAGTGGTGGCGTCCTCTCATCTGCCTGGAAACACAACACGTATATAATGAGAGTACATGGCTGAGGTTTGAGGACCTCCCTGTCACATGGGGAATGATGCCCACATGATGGAAACATATCCTGTGATGACTCCCCTAGGAAACCTTTTTCAATCTGCTCCAGTTGAAAGATTCCTGCCAGTGATACACATCCTGATGTATTTTTCATTCTTTTGCCAGCTTCCAAGCCACAGTTTATCATATACTTAGTGTGTCTTTGAGGGGTTGATCTTGCACTCAAAAGTCCATTTTTAAGCTAAAATACTTGTTTAGTCACATGAGAATCAAGCACATGTTCAGATCATTGTGTGAATGAGATCAGGTTGTTAAGAGAGCAGAATGACCAAGCCTTACAGAAATACATCCCCAAGCCACCCTTCCCAGCCTTCTTTCTCCACAGAAAGGAGGATGCATATTTGCACTATACATTGATGGGCACCTCTTTTCATCAATGGACCCAGCCTTTAGAGAGAATTCAGTGCAGACCACAAGCTTCACACCATTCCCTTAACAAGTGCAGCCACTTAATCAGAGAGTTTAAAGGATCAAGTAACTGAAGCAAATTTATTAAAGCAGAGGCACAGAAATTTCAATTAATGATGGTTGGCATCACACAAATTGCTCCTTTTATGAAATACGTGCTAAAAAGTGTCTTCAAAGGAATTATTTGACAGTTTCATTAATACATTTCTATGATTATAGCTCCCAGACTTATCTCTCAACCTTCTTTATTTCCATTCATGACAAAAAAAAATTTTAAAAGGTTGTAAGGGTTTTATTTTCTGCAGAGGAGTAGAGTTTATATCTCAGAGTTTGCTTTGACAGAATAAGAATCAGGGTGAACCTAGTAAACAGTACAAAAAGAGCCTTGGTTTGTGTTCATAGAAGGATAGGAGGTTCCATTTGCTAAAAAGTGATAATTATACCACATGAATAAATTTACTCTGGATACACCATGTCATATACATCTCCTTGTTAGATACAAGTAAGTGCTTACTTCTTCACGCACATGAAAATCTTTAAACATTCACTTTTAGTGAAAGAAAATAAACTTGCTTCCAAAGCAGGTGGACTGTGGTAGCCTAAAGTAATCTACAAAGCAGAAAATGCCTCGGTATTAAGTCTTTTGTTATTCAATGCATGCACATTTTGCAGTATAGAATCGTAGAATATCTTATATGTACTAAGCACATAAATATTTATTACATTTTTATAATTGTGCTTTTACTGCGTAGATCACTGACACAGGGCTTAGAAACTTTCTCTGTTTTCCAGTTTTGCATTTAGTAAAATGTACGCCCAAGTCCAATTCTCAGATCAAATGGTGCTGAGTGAAATGAGATGTACAGACACTTATGTCTGCCTCTCTGTGCACTACATAAAATTGCCAAAGCGTATTTACAAGACAGAAAGAGAGCATCCCAGAGGAGCTACTCTCATGCCTTCTAACAACACTGCAGATTTGTTTCAAGCTGAAACCTTCCTTGCTGGCTACTTCTTCTAGAACTGTAAATATAAACTAACATGTTTAGTAATGACAAATGTGGCCTTCCACATACCAATCATATCTGCTGTTAGTTACAGCAATTTAAAAAAAAAAAAAAAAAAAAAAAAGCCCACAAACCATTGCAGCTATATAGACACTTAAAATTTTTAAGACTTGGAGATGTCCATTCCAAGTATATTTTCTGTAGTGATCATTGCTGATTTGTCATCAAAATCTAATGGCCTTCTCCAGTTTCTTTACTGCTGAAAAACAATATTTTTTTTCAGTATTTAAGCTCTTCCTTTTATAGGCTTTCTGCTTTTGTTTAACTTGTTCTCCTAAATAAATCTGGAGGAACCTTTGCCTCAAAATCACAATGCCAATTTTATCTCCTTTGGCATCCTTTCAGCTGGAGTACGTGCTTTCAGGCTGAGTGAGTCAAATTCCCAAGTTTTCATGGCACATTGAAGTGTAAGTTCTTAATTACAGTAATTTCACGATTATAAGCCGCACCTGAATATAAGCCGCACTT
>VRYO01001878.1:12251874-12261975 GCA_009812075.1 Sialia sialis | reverse complement strand
TGAAACTACTGTAATCTCTTTAACAGTAAGTGAAAAAAGAACTTTAATGCAATCCACTCTGACACAAACTCAGAGAATAGTGTGCTCTCACTCAGCTCAGAACTGGTCAGAAAAGGGAACCTGAAGCACATTAACCAGTTTCCAATCTTTATACCTGAGTCCAACAGTTCATGATTATTGATAAGTTGCAAAAAGGCCTCCGCTTTGCATCTACAAAATGACAGCAAGTAGGGAGGTGTCCAGGCATCTGGCCATCACTGCAGCATCAGGAATACCTGCCTTTACAAGCAAGTTATAAATCACTGAGCACTGAAATCCTCAAAATACTCAGTGAACAAGAAAAATGGAGAAAATGGAAGCAGTCACTCTGGCCCTGACACTTGGGGTCCATATGTGTGTTTAAAAATGAGAGGCTTACATTTGCTGTAAGGCAAACCTGTGCACGGAAATTGCTATTTGCCAAGTACAAAAGCAGATCTTCAGCCTCTGCCTTGGTTTTCTTTTAAATTAATGGAATGTATTAAGAGAAAAAGAAGTCTTAAGGGCAGAATATATACACTGCATTCAGAATGCCCTTAAAAACTGAGACATGCAAAATCCAAAATCACACCAAAGGACAGCAGCCAAATTTCTCAACTCATTTTGAAGACTTTATTTGCCACAGTATATCTTTCCAAGAAGTATTCCCTCTTGGGAGGGAATCTATGTCCAAAGGACACCATCTTCTTTTGACCAGCCAACTGCATTCTTGATAACAGTGTATCAAAGAACTTAACTTTCTCAACTTCCTTTTAACATTTTTGTATACACAGATTCAGCCACTTGGATAGCAAAGCCACACATGCAAACAAAGAACAAGAAGGGATGAGTTTATCGCTTCCCATGGGCAGGCAGGTGTACAGCCATCTCCAGGAGAGCAGGGACCCATCACCTCTGACAGTTACTTGGGAAGACAAAAGCCACCACTCCAAATGTTGCCTGCTTTCTCCTTCTTTCCCCCACTTTATACACTGAGCGTGATGTCAGATGGTCTGGAATACCCCTTTGATCAGTGGGAGTCACCTGTCCTGGTTCTGTCTCCTCCCAACCTGCCACACCCTCAGTCTCCTCACCAGCATGGCAGTGGGAAAAGCTGGAAAGGCCTTGGCTTTGTAAAAGCTTTTCTGTATTATGATCACTGTGTTCAGCATAAATCCAAACCACAGCCCTGTACCACTCACTGTGAAGAGAATTAACTCTACCCCAGCCAAAACCAGCACAACATGATATACAAACTGCTACCCCCTCTTCTCTGCACATGGGTGGAGAAGAGCAAATGGACCAAATAAGATGTCAGAAAACCATGAAAAAGGAAGGTACAGGTTTTCTATTCCATCAGAAATCTGTAAACACAGACAATGACTGTGAATCTCCAGGAGATTATTCATTAAATCAGACTACAGCCATTAGCACAGCTTAAACAAACTCCTGGCAAGTTCAGCACAAAGAATAAAGGGTTGAATACAAACACAGGAATTCAGCTGCCATCAGATATGAAGAAAGGAGCTCAGCTCTGATGCTCCAAAAGGAGCACAACTCTTGCAGTGGCTCAGCTCTGTGTGGGGAGGGGGACACAGCAGCTGGATCGCCTTTTCTCTGACAATAATTCTAACAGTTTGCTATTCTAATTTCCCACAGGTCCACCTGGATGTTTTCAGCTTATATATTTTGCCAAGAAACAGCTTTTACTTTATCTGCTTTACTAACATTGTGATTTACAGCAAGTGGCTTTGTTTCAATCTAGGGATTTCTTAAGTCTTAACTTTTCATGCTTCCTCAAATAAAGATTCAGTTCTCCAATAGAATAAGTGTATAAACAGTGCAGCTTGTAGTCTGGTGATTGTGTTGTCACAAAACTATTTTTAAAGAAAACAAGGAATCATTGAAAATTATCTTTTCCCTTTAAAGAAAACAAGGAATCATTGAAAATTATCTTTTCCCTTTAGAACCAGTTATTCTTTCAGCTCTGCTCATCCCACCTTTTATTTAAGACAAATAAATTACATGCAAACAGCATGATCTGCCTATGCTATGTTTTTCACTATCAAGTGTTTACAAAGGGTATTTTCAACCCTCCATTCTTTCCTTAGTGTTCTTTAGCAGTCTTGTCCAAGGCTAGAACCAACTTTAGCAACACTCCTCTACTGAAAAGTAAATGAGAGTCCCACTCTGCAGTAGAAAATTGATGTGCAATACCATCTGACATGTTTATAGCAGCATTTAATTATTTAATCAATTTAACAGCAGAATATTTGAACCACCATTAAAAAAGAAATCACTGGGCATAACCAATTCAGACTATAAATCAGACATTTTGCTCTCTATTTTCATTCTTCAATTATATTCTGTGAACTAATCGGCAACAGTTGATGGGAATATAGGATGTAGACAGACTATAACAGGTGGAGCAATCAGCTCTTCACAAGAAATTAATTTGTACAGCAGCTATTACTCTCTCATACACACAAATTCTGATTTGTACACATAGCCAAGCAAATAGCCCTGAGTATTGCTAATTGTGATTACAGCCAAAAGTAATAAAACACATTTCATTATATTCAGGGGAATGATAGCTGTGCTCATTCATTTATAGTTCTATTATCTTTGAAATTGTTTTTTTAATCTTCAGATATACTTTTGCTTGATTTTCTTCCTGATTTTTGAACAAAATAATTGTTTTGTATCCCAGTATTCATACTGGGTTTATTTGAACTTCATTAAAACCACACTGTTAATTTCTGAATTGAATTAAAAGTATGTGAAAATGTCTAATGATGGTTCTCTTGAGACATGATGAGCCACTTCAGTGGAAAAAGTAGTAATAAAATATTTATAACAATATTCCATGAAGACAAAATTTTTCCCATCATGTATCCTCATTTCAACCAGCTAAAATTCTTACTTTCATCAAAGCAAGAAATTCTGGCCCTGAGAAACACTCTTAGGCATTAAGATTATCTTTCTGGGTGGGGTGCAGTCTTTCTGAAGCCCCAGGTGCTTCTTCACAGTCATGGCACATCTGCTGCTTGGCCCCTCCAGCAGGAGCCAGAGCTACTGCCTTGCCCATGGGCTGGACCCCCTCCAGCAAACATCAAAACCTGGCAGGCACTGGCCTGTAAACATTGTTTTAGAGGGTATGGCAGTTCAGAAAAAATCCTCTTCCAAGGCAAACAGTAATTGAACCTCTTTTTCAGAAAGCTGGTAAATTCAGCATACAAAAGATAGCACCACATGCAAGGCATCCTGTGCTGTATTTGCTGCTCCCAGGGACTCACAATTCCTCATGAGCTAAACTGGGACTTGAAGGATTATCTGGGTAATTTAAATTTTGGGGATGACTTGAGGAGGGAAGTGGATAATCAAAGAACCTTGTATGAAATGGCTCCTCAGAAGTTCAGCACAAGAATCTGCCAGCCAGACATTCAGCATGGAATTATATGGGAATGCTTAAATCTCTATCCTGAATTCAAACTAGGTATCTTCATGTAGCATCACTACACTGGAGCTGGGTTGCAGCAGAACCCTTGAGAACCTCACAGAAAAGATACAAGATGCACATTTGTAGCCCAAACAAAAGGACTGGAAAACACTTGTGGTTTCTAACTCCCACCACCTCTTAGGCTCCTGGCATCCCTCTCTGCTCACCCACACTGCACATCTCCATTCATGGAGGGGCTCTCTAACAGAAGGGCTCAGTGGGACTTTCAGACATCTGATGGGACAGAATCCTTTGCACTCCGTGTTTGAATAGTGGCTGGTCCCGTCCATCATCCAAACACATCTTATCTTAAATTTATCATCACTGTACAAGAAGGAAGGAAGCATTTACCTTATAATCAGCTGACTGGAGAATAAAAAGCCACAGTAGTCATCAGTTTTGTAACTTGTATTTCAGCATATTTCAAATTGTAAGACAGTTGCCTAGAGACTCCTTATTGGTGTTTATCTTTTACTCTTTCTACATGCCATTAAGAAAAAGAAAATGGGAGAATATTCTACTATTCTGTAGGTAGAAGGAAAAAAAAGGAATAAACCAGAAGGTGACCAAGACTCTTCAGACACAGCAGGAAGAACAGGAAATAATGCTCAACAGAGCTGAAGAAGAAAAAAACCCCTTGCCACAGGCATGTGTCTCTCTGAATTGCCAGCAGAGCAGGGACATGTTACCAGGGAAGTTGTGTCAAGGGGTGCATTCTCTGAAACCTGTGCATGTAGCTCACATTCAGCCTAAGTTCTGTTACTGCTATAACACATCAAGATGCTCTGTCTTCCTCTCTCACAAGCCTCCCATTTTGGCTGGCATTGCTGACATTTCCAAAGCAGTCAGAACTATAGATAGAGCCTGGCTGGCAGTCAGCTCCAGTTCCAAGAAATACCTTTGTGCTGAGCACAGTCTCCCAGAGGGCACTTCCAGCAGGGCCTTCTCAGCATCAAACGTCACTCTCCCATCATTGGGTAGTCAATAGTTTGTTGTTCTCCAAAGCATAAAGAGAAGCCCATATGTTTGCTGTCAGGGGGAAAAAATGACAGAATTCTCTCATAATACCACCCAGACCACGTGTGTCTTTGTGGCCTTTCAGGAAAGGGAATGAAATCTTGAAATCAGAGGACAAAGTCTAACAAACACTCTGGAAAGGAGAAATGATACATTAAAATGCAATTGAAAAAACACAAAATTTGGAAATGGAGTAACCACAACCAAATGGACCAAGATGGAATAAGGGGCAGTGAATTGGACCTAAACTTTTCAAATTTAATCCAGTTAAAATCCTGACATTGGGGAAGAAAGGTAAAGAGAGAGTGAGGAGAAGACGTTAAGAAAAGGAAAGGCTAAAAAAAGGGGGACAATTCAGAAACCCAGTGAAAACACTAAAAGTGAATGGGTTAACACAAAGTGCAGGGAAATGGACCAAAGCTTGCCCAAATAGTCCTCATTTTCATTCCCTTCTCTGAAAGGAAGAATTTCCTTTCAGGAAAGGGAATGAAATCTTGAAATCAGATGACAAAGTCTAACAAAACCTCTGAAAAGGAGCTATGATACATTCAAATGCAATAGAAGAAAAGCCAGAAAATTTGAAAAGGTAGTGACTACAACCAAATGGACCAAGATGAAATAAGGGGCAGTGAAAAGCAACAAAACTTTGCAAATTTAATCCAATTATAATCCTGACATCAGTGAAGAAAAGTAAAAAAAGAGTGAGGAGAAAATGCTAAGAAAATTGATTGCTTGGGCAAAATTCCAAAACCAAGTGAAAACACTAAAAGTGAATGGGACAACGGGAAGTTCAGGGAAATGGACTGAAGCTTGCCCAAATAATCATCATTGAAATTGCAAGATTTTATTGCCTTTCCTGAAAGGAAAATGTTATAATATTTTACAATACACGCAGCTTATTTGTTAAGAAGTAATCAGTTTGTAGAACCAGGTCTTTTACACAAGTGTTTGAGCACCTATAGCAGAGAACTGGGGCTGCCTGTTTTCATTTTATGAGTGCGCAAATATAAAGAAACACATTTGAGACCCAAATTTACAGCAGCTGCAATAAAGGCCTTTTGTTTTCACTTTCAGCTAAGCTCAACAGGAGACAGAGCTCAGCCAAGCTAACTTTAACTATTGCACTTAATTAACAGCAAATAGAATGGCTACAAGTGATAAATCATCCAGACCCAGGGATGCAGAGTGAAGTTTGACATGGTGTCTCTGCTTCACACCATTAAGTTTTTGTCACAGATTTGGAGGTTAGAGACAGAGACTCAGTTTTAGATCTAAAATAGGAAATATATATCATTCTTCACATTGTTTCAGTTTAGCCTTTATAGTTAACTGTAGATTACACTTCTCATGCAGAGAGCTTATTACAGTTTTCGTTTTCTCTTGTTTTCATATCAAATTTTTCTCACCATTCTGCAATTTAGAGGGTGTTCAATGACACTAATGTTAATGGCATATATTACACTTCTGTTCCACAACAGTGCATGTTTTTTAAAAACATGAAGTGCCCATTTTACAGATGCTCTAACAGTTTCCCTGCCTCCACTCTGCAGTTATAAAGACTTAACCAAAAGGGATGTCAAAAGATCAGAAATATCTAAATTAATTCATTTCAAGATCTCTCACAATCTCACTGCTCAGATGGAGGGGTTATCCACAGCCTCGTTGGTGCAAGCAAACAGTATTCAAAGAACTAAACAAATGTGGAAGAGCAGATGTCAACAGGAGGAACTGTCTCCCAATTTATCACTGAGGAACTCTCCAGTGTCAGGATGTCATTGGAGATCACAGCAGAACCATGAAGGGAATAAGATGCAGGCAGGACATCTGTCTTCATAGCTTAACACTCCAGCAAGTCTAGGTGGGAGGTGGGAAGGGCTATAGTGTTTTCAATAAGGAGATTAAGGTCTTCACCACTTAACCTGAGTTGAGTATTTTCTCTAAACAAGCCTGTGAAAACAAATCCCACTGTGCTTTATACCCGGGACTGAGAGGTTTTCTCAAGCACTCACAAAGCTTTCTGAGAATTTGTAGATGTCATTTCAGAAAAGATCCTCATTTCACAGGATTTTTTGAACTGCCGTATGAGGCCAATACAAAAAGTCTACCCAGTGACTAACGGGAGAGCTGTAGGTATTCCTACTGCTGAGCACCAAGATTAGATCAGGTTACACTGAGAAACTATCTAGAACCTATTCCTATCCGAGGAAAACAGATGTTCCCTTTTATTGCTCTTTTACATAGTAGTGGTCATATCTGATGGCTGAGGGTTTTGTTCCTTTATAGAAAATTGAGTTCCCACATGGGTATGTGCAAAAGGGAGTGAGAAGGAAGTGTTAGGGGCTCTTGTGGGAAGAAAAATGCCATAAAACTGGTTTTTATTACAAAGTTGAAATTCTAAACATTGAAATATTTTGTATTCAAAACTAAGAAATAAAAGGCCTGTTGTTCTTCTCACGCCTTTTATAATGTCCCTTTTTTGCCTTATCTTTTCAATGCAGATTATGTCTATTCCTCCCCTTCCCTTATATGCTCATCAGAGTAAGTGGGTTTATTCCTTGACAGAGGAGATGGGATGCAGTTTTCCCACTGCTGCACCTAAGAAACCATTTTCAAATGTCTTTTGTGCATGTCTCTACTAACATGGGGTACTTTGGCTAATGTGATTTTTTTTCCTCATCTGTGAGGAAAACTAGCGGACTACATCAGTGGTTCAGACCATGATGTATAGGACACTGTGAAGAAAGGGATGCAGTGTGCATGGATGAACCAAATGTTCTCCAGAGGCTTGCTCTTATCTCTCCTGAATGAAAATACAAGATCCCAGCTGCTAGCACTGACCAGGTCAAATAGGAGAAATTATATTTGCTGGTTTACTGGTTCAGTGGCAGATTTTTCAAGGTATTGCTTGAAGTATGAACAGCTGCCTACACACATTCACAGGCAGCTTGTCCCTGTTTCTCACTTTTCCTACCTGCTTATAGCTGTGGAGACACAAACTACAGATTTTTCTGTAATTTTGCACTAACATAACCAATTTCATCCAGGCAGTTTCTCCCTTTTATTTATTTTTTAAATTAGTTTTGAGTTGGTGAGGCCCATTAGAGGCAATAATTAAGACAGTCTTATTTTAAGGCTACCTGCCAGAAACAGGTAACTGGCAGGAAATTCAATTCCTCATACTACTACTATTGAGAAAACATTTGCTATCCCAACTTTTTTTAACTTTCTTCTTTTCTTTTTGTAAAACTACCAAAGGCAAAGACAGGAAAGTGATATACTGTGGTCCACACACTGCAGCAAGATAGAAACACTTGATTGTGTCCTACCGACAGGGCTATTTTAGGCTGTAATTATAGGAGTTGTCCTTGCTCATTAGCCATATACTACTGAAGTGCAACAAAAATAAGTGATTCATTGCTGACACATGGCATTTCATGAGCAGTCATTAAGTAGCAAAGTAGCACTTGGATATAAATTGGTGAAGAGCATCAGCAAACGGAACTTTAATCAGAGATCACCCTTAACCCTCCTCCTCTTGTGTGCCTCCGTGGCATCCAGAGGCTGATCTGCAATGGAAGCACAGCACAGCCCCCAGCAGCAGAGCACTCCTTGCAAATCATCACCAGTGCTGTGAACCACCAGTGCTCCAGCTGCAGTTGTGTTCACATACACAGCGCCAGCACCTGCGGGAATGGGGCAAGCCCACCAAGCAATCAAGTGTTTTCTTCCTGAATTCAAGAAAAAAGGAAATTTGCTCCTAGTCAAACACCTTCAAATAATCTTTTCGTCACTGAAGTTTGCAGGCTGAGGGTAGAAGTGTACAGTGGGGTTTGCTCTGCTCCCCTCCAAGCCTTCTGCAGACTGGCGAACATGTTCATTCAGCATTGATATATTTGCAATTTTGACATAAAGTCCATCAAGTGCAATGGACAAGAACAAGCAGAAAGCTTCACAGTAAACAACTCTAAGTTCTTTACAATATACACAAAGCAGGCTCTTCTGCCTAAGTGGGGGTAAAACAGCTCAAACTTTACTCTATTTACATCAGTGGGCATAGAAGGGAGGTCATGCTGCTTTTGAAGAATGCCAGACTGATAACAATCCCAAAGTTAAACACTTTGAGAATGTGAAGAACAATATATCCAGACAGGAACTTTCACTGGTGAGGATGTGGCAGAAAAAGTTCCTGATAAATGAACCAACAAGTGATAGTACTGATAACTTATCTAAAGCTGCTGTCCTAAAGGCTGGTGAGCTGATACAGCTGGCTTAAAACATGACTGACAGTCAATCATTTTGTAATTTAAAGGCACAGTCCCATTTTTTAACAGAAGCATACTCCTGCTAGGAGTGCACATGGAGATTCTTCCCTTGAGAGGGGATGCCCCCCAAAGTTATACCTCAGAGCTGAGTGAAAGATATTTGGCTACAGCCACTGGTAGTGGTAACATCAATCCTTCCTAATAATTATTTTTCTAGCTTGGAAATCATTGATTTAATAAATAGTTGACTATACCTGTAGCTATTATTATCTATACTTTGTAGTAACTTATTCAGACTGAAGTCTGATAGTCAAATCATTATTATCATCAATTTAATTAAATAATTCATTGGTTTTCTGTCCTTAATCCTTAATTACATCTGTATAATCCTTTAGACATAAACCATTGACCTAGTCTGGGACTAGGATTGGATGCCGCCACACCTAAACTCCTCTCTGAGAAGGAGTTCAGAAAATCAGGAGGTCCCTTCTGCACCTCATGACTCAATAGGAGATTTTCATATGATCTTTGTCTGAAGCTTCTATGCACATGACAATATGTAACAGTGCTTTAAAAAGAACAAATAAGTAAAGGTGAAAGCGTAAAAGCAAGAGCATGAGAAGAGATCTTTCAATGCCACGACATGTAACCTTTTTTGCTAATACAAATGGACTTCTGTTTGATAAATTTCACTGCTGTGGAAATCAATGGAATTAATGATTTGTCAATTATGCCAGGAGGCTAGGACAAGTCTACGCTCTTTTCCAGTCTCAAGAATTGGAAAATCAAACTTTTACAACAACAGGGCTTTGTAGTTGCCTCACAGCTAGTGAAAGAGGCATTTATCCACATGACATTACAAAACTGGATAATGTCATTTACTATAAAGAGCTACACTTTAAAGGGTTTCAGAGCACTTTGTAAGTTCATGCAGTGATTCAGTGTATTGCAGCAGTGCAACCAGCCTTTGTAAGAATTGTGTTTACAAGAGAGATATGAAACCTGTGCTGGTTTCAGCATAGGCTGATTATGTATTCTGGATATATTTGCAGTTACCTAAGGGTACTGGGTATTGAACCAGAAGAGTATAAAAATCAAATCCTCTTTCAAAAGTTACTGTTATTTTGCTCAGCTGGAATATCAATTTAAAATTTTAAGGGAAATTCTTCCTTTTTAAAGTGGTGCTGTGAAGAGAAATTTCCACTGGTAGGTGGTTGAAAAAAATTTATTCATCTTACTGTAGCTATGCTAAGTTCTATCATAGATGAAGAATTATTAGACAGCAGATCCAGGCAATGGTCCTGC
>VRYO01001878.1:12224486-12250874 GCA_009812075.1 Sialia sialis | reverse complement strand
TGGATTCTTCAATGAAAAAGGTGCGGCTTATATTCGTGAAATTACTGTACTCATGAAATTATTTTTGAGGCAACTTATCACATAGCAAACCTCAGGGAGATTCCTTCAGAAGAAACTACTGGTTCCACTAAAATAACAACGAAACCAGGAGAGATCTCATAATATGAGTTGGGAATTTTGGTGATTTCTGCCCTGAGCTGACCTTTACTGTGTTATTCTGGACTAACGGGGAAGAGCACGTTTACAGATGCCACAGCATACTAAGCCTATGGGTAAATAGTTTGAGAATTGATGCTTGTAACATCACATCTATAAATGTAAAGCAGAGAAACCTAAAAAGGATCTATGCAGTAAGCCCTGGCTCATCAGTTTCAGCAAAGGCAGCTCCAGGTGCGGTTTGGAGAACAGCCAGTGCAGTCTGGCAGGGAGGACTAGGAAAGGTCAGAGGCAGGAGGTCCAGCTCCATTAGCTACATCAGTTCAGATCCATAGGGAAGTTTAGCCATCACAATGAGATGTGGCTCAGCCTGAGGGGATCAGGGGATCAATAAGCAAATGCAAACCCCCTTACCCTCAAGCAATCAGTTAAATTCTTTTTCTAAACGTTGTCATCAGTTGACCCAAGCCTTTCATTTGCTTTCTGAGCCAGAGTGAGGGTGTTTTGAATTCAGCTTCACAGACAGGTGCACGGTCACAGCTGCAGATCCTGAATGGCAATAGTAAGACCAAGACCAATGATTTAACAAACACAAAAACACTTCACTTTCTGTGGTGGATAATGAAGAATAAAGGTGATGTTTATAGAGCCAGACATGAATTCAAATTTGTCTTCATTGCACAGACATCCTTCTTTCCCAAACTGCCTCACAGTATAATTCTTCTTTTACAAATCTGCATTTCCAACTCTCCAGTATTCCCTACAAAAGCCAAAGCTATATAGGAAACACCGGTACAGAAATCTGCAATATTTTTATTCAAAACAAACTGCCTGAGGAGTGAAATTTAATTGCTACACTTGCAGCAATGATTCATCAAATGGTTGCTATTTACCTCTGTGCAAGAAAAAAATCTTCTTTTTCTTGTGTGTCTTATCTTGTGTATCTTTTCTTGTCTTACCTCTTAAAACTAAATAGCATGGAAGAAAAAGATACTTTTTTTTCCTCCAACATAATAATCAATCCTGTAAAAAACCCAGAGAGGGTAACTATTGAAGTTTCACGATAAATGAAAAGTATACTGTCTTTTGATACAGCCTGAGCCTCATTTACCTCATCATTAAAATGGACCAGGAGCGCTATCAGGTCAGTAATTATTTAGACAAAATAATACTCAGTATAGAATTTAGTAGACATTAGAATAGATCAGTTCTAAATTTTGCACTAAAATTATAGCAAACAGCTTAGTTCAAACCTCTGTGTTTCCTGAAGACATAGAGCAGCCTCTGCAAATTAGTGAGAAATACATTACATATTCAGTATATTTTTGTGCACATACATCACAAAGTTGTTAGTTTATGAATGTCTCATTTAAAATCATCCTTAGAACACCTCTAAGAACATTTATACCATTCTGACAAACAAATCAATTCCAAGCCTTTTAGAGTTATCGACTGACCTACCTAGTTTGTATGGGCTTCTAATGAATGCTGCTAAATTATATTTGGGGCTTGGTTTATGCTTTATGTATTTCTGTGTGACAAGACATGGAAGACATTTTATAAAATAAAGACCAGGGAAATTCAGCATCTCAACCTGTAATTGAGGCTAAGCATATGTCACAATTCAAAATTTCTCTCTGAGTTTGTAAGGTGTTACTTTAAGATCATGCAGATCTTTATTTGAGACTCGGATGAGATATCACATGGAAGCCAAGTCCTACACCTGTTTGCTGCAGAATTGCTTCATCTGCCTTTAAGGCACAAAAGACAGCACACAGGACTGTAAATCTATATTTAGATATATATATATATATATATTATCCTATATTATTATGATCCTTGGAAACTCATTAATGGTTTTAACAAATGCATTGGATTATCATGTTGTAAACTAGTTTTCAAACATACACATGCTAAACCACAAGTATCCTGCTATTCTGTTCTTGTTGGTTGTTGGCAATCACAATTGTATATCTAAAGGTCTACCAAAGAAATTCACTTCAGCTCATGTTCCTGGTGAAGCACCATATGACTTTAGGGAACTCATTTAGTCCATCTCAGCAATCATGGCCTTTTGTCAGACTGAACAGAACATCCCACTCAGATGCCTGGAGACTACATTCACTCGCTGTGTTTGAGTATAAACAAGAAACAGGGAATGGGTAGATTTCAGTATAACCACTTGTCCAAATTTAAACATGGCACCTAGCCAGTGCAGCCACACTCCTGAGGTTTGCTGATCATAAACAGGCAAGTAGACACCAGGCAGATGGAACAAGTGCACCTGAACAGGCAGATAAACAAATACACTTGTAAGAATCATAAACACCTTAAAACAACAACACCTTCAAAAAACTTTAAAGCTATCACACACATCTTTGTTGAAAAAATGGGCCAAACTCCCTGTACTCTGTGTCACCATGTCCCCCATCACCACCTCATGGAGGATGAAATTACATTCTAGCTTAGAACTTGATGAATGGTGAATTCTGCAGCTGCTCAGCCAAAAGTCACAGCAGGCCGAGGAGGAGACTGAAAATGTGAAACAGGATGAAAATACGACATGAGCAAAAATTGTGCCAAGAGCTCTGCCTCTGAAATGTTCCTTGTCCCTGCATCTGAGCTAACAATGAGGAGTTTCAAAGGGAAAAGCATGGCTACTGTAATATTTACCTCAGAGTAAACCCCAGAGAAAGGAAATATGAGACCAGTGCTGATACATCCTAGATATATCTATTTTATTTCTCTGATGGAAAACTGTATTCCCTGCATGCATGAAGTATTTTCTAACTCTCTTACAGACAACTGATTTGAATTACACAGAGGTCTCAGGGGTGTATATATTGTTTCTCTTCTTTATTTTTGATGCATATATCCTTATTTTCATCCGTGATATAGGAACTATAGCTCCAAGAAGCAGATTTGCCACTAAGTCTCTACATATTTACTAGCCATATCCTAAGAAACTAGCAAATATTCCCCCAGTTGCATATTTAAGAGAGATTGAGTATGCATTGTTATTCATTGGTCCATTTTAGATTTTTCTTTTGCCTATTTTTATGACATTTCATTGTTAAAAAAAAAAAAAGATACCACCAGTAAATCACCTGTTATCATTTACATAGCATAGCTTCAGATAAATCTCACTTTTCCTTCTGGATTTCAGATTTTATCTTCTATAACATCTGTACATCCTGAATTCAAAATGCAACATGACCTTTATTTTCTTAGTCTGCTGTAACCTCTGGGATAGCACCAATAGCCTTTTTTTTCATAAAAGCCAATTCAGATGTTAATTGAGCTGGGTACAGCAATTGGCTGATTCATATGAGTGAAGTGAACATACAAAGCTCTCAGTCAGACTCATGAGTTTACAAAAGAAAAAAATATATTGAAAAAATTATACACATCTAATACTGAAACCAGAACTGTACTCATGAAAATCAGTACAATTAAAAGATTGGTTCCTAGGTTTAAGAAGAGTCCAGATCTAGATCCACCAGACATGACAAGCAATCTGGAAGCTCTCACCACTGCCCCACAAAAAAAACTGACAGATGCTCATCATTACAAAATTTTCTGGCTGATTTCTAACAATTTCAAAACAGATGCTAAAGTCCCTACTTTAACTCATGCTGAATTCAACAACTGAGGACATAACAAAACTGGATCAGGTGGATATTTAAAAGTATAAATCATAAAATGGTGTGTCAAAGCGCTGTTTTCCCAGTGATAAGAGAGCAGGAAAATGTAGTAGTGGATAAAGCGTCTGTGAGGGAAGAAGATACAATACTTTGTAGTCAGCTTCCTATTGATGTTAAAAGTGAAGGGCATTGAATTTAAAGAAGAGGCATGAGAAAATACATCTTGCAGGATTTAAAGGGCACAGTCCAGAGACCATTTCATTAGCGGTTTTGAATAATATGACACTCATTTTGCCAAAGTTTATGACTAAAAGAAAAATCAAAATAATTTATGAAACCATTATTAAAACATTTCAGCTTCTGAAAACTTCTTTTACAGGGTATCTTTTTTCTTTTATTAGACCATAAATATGTCAATGCAATTTCATTAAAGCTGTAATGAAAGACATTACTAGCAATGGTGGGAAATGGGTTCATTTGACAATTTGCAAAACAAGAACTGTCAGTGTTCCACTTGGTTTTCCTAATGACACTTCAGGTTTTTGGACTACTTTCCCAGGAGGAAAAGCAGATAAAATGAATAAATGGCTTCCCCCTAGTAACATGAGAGTGTGTTGAACAGCTTTGCGACTATGTGCTTTCTAGCAACAGGCATTTGGCACAGTGGAAGGCAACAACCTCTTCTGAAATAAATAATAATAATATTCAGGCCAAAAAAAGAGGCGTAATACCTTCCTCCTCCCCATGTGGCTGCTCTTCAAGGGGAAAACACAGCATCTCCTTTCCAAAGGCACAAGGAGTTCCTGGGTAGAGGAGCTCCCCATGGGCAGAGGAAAGAGGGGTTGGTGAGTGACAGAGGACCCAAAAGGCCAGCATTCACCCCAGAGCAGCTCCCCGGGACGAGAGGTGCTCCCCACTGCAGAGGCAGAGCACGAGGAGCTGGGCCACCAGCACTGGGTGCTGGCGAGGCTCCCTAGAATTTACCCAGTTTCTCTTGCTTTCTCCCTGAGGGCCCACTGACAGCCATCAGCAGGAAAAGGCTATTTAGCAGTCTTCATTTCTCACAGGACTGTGGCTTGGTAAGGCAAACTGTAACTTTTCCATCTCTGAATCCAGAAACCATAGGACATGGCTAGAACAGCACAGAATTGCTAGAAAACATTTTTAAAATAATCTCTATTGAATCCAGTGTATTTTAGGGGTCTTTGTTTGACCAAAATTCCCTTCAAATCTTGTCAAACTATCTCCTTTTTTAAATGTGCTTCTTCCCATTTCTCCTACATTCCAAGGGAGAACCAATCTAGGATATTAAATGACATAGACTGAAGCTACGTTATGGATATAATTTTTCCTAATAGCTGGAAGAAATTAGAAGAAAAGAAAGGTACTGGTATTAATTCAGAATTCTCTTAGGAGAAACAGCTCCAGCCTCAACGTCCCCCATATATACTATTACTCCAAGGGTTGCCTTCATTAAAGAATATTCCAAGTGTAAACAAGTGTGTATTTCCTCAATACTGAGAAAACACGTTTTAGCTCTGATTTATCTGAATTCTTCTGGCCTTTTCTAACCTAAAGAAAGTCAAGCAAGAAAGCAGCAAACAAACACATCATACTTCTGCCATCTTTACATTGCGCATTTTAATCTTACGATCTCTAAATACTCGAAACCTGTCACATCATGAAAAAAGTCAGGCAGAACAAACATACTGTGCCACTGGAGATACACAGCTCAATCTCATGAAGGAAAATATTTTTATAGCTTTTCCTGAAAAAATTGCACAAAATTGGTAGCCCCTGTGGCAGAGCTGCCTCTTTCTCTGCTGGGTCTGAACAAACCACTTGCTGCAAGGAATGACTTAGTGTCTGGCAATGGGATTATCAATACTCCCTCTGTGTGTCATGACTGAGATTGGACACGGCCTTCATGTTAACACATCTTGTGTTTGAGCTCCTGCAGCCCACATGCAGGCAGTTTTTCTGATGGAATTCATTCACAGGAAAGCACAGTTTGGAATGTTTTTTTGGGCTTTTTGCTTTATGAAAGTTCTCTATTACCACTTACTATAAAATATATAGAAATTGCCTCGGTACTGGTCAGATAATTTAAGAATTGGCTGTTCTTTTTCCATGAATTTTAAAGCAGAACCATTTTTGGAAGCTTTTCTGGTCACATTCAGGCAGGATGTTAAATTAAATTGGAGTATACTCGAAGTGCCAGCAAAGAGGTAACGTGAGCACTTATGATTGTGGGAAATCTTCTGAATTGTTTGAACACACTGTCAAAACACATATTAGTCAAAAAATACCACCCTCTGGAGCCCAAAATGTGCCAGGCAATGCACTTCAAGCTTTTGCTTAATCCAAGACAGTCCTCTGAGATCAATCATCCTGACTACTGGCACACCTGCCCCAGAATGGAGATGCTGGAAGCTGTGCAGTCCCTCAGCTGGAGTCAGTCTGCTGGTGGATTCCCCCAGAGTCCCTTTTGGTGGCAGATGCCAGCAGCTGTTCAGGGAAATTGGCATTGCTGCCCATTTGTGCTGGAGGTGGCAGTAAAAGTGACAAGAGCTTCAGTCTCAGTGAGCTGAAATGCCCTGTCTTGGGAGCTTGTCATTTGGCTCAAGTTTCAAAATCAGCAAATTGCTTCTACCCCAAATAACACTCAGATTAAACCCAGAGAGGGAGGGAAGGGGAGGTTACTTCATATTATGGAAGCTTCTCTTTTAGGTTAGCACTTCTTAGGGGTCACAAATATCTCCACAGTACCTATAGTTTGCAAATATGCCCTTTGCTTGGCTCCAAAACTGCCATGCCATATTTCAGTTCTACCCTGCTTCCCTCCTCCAAGGAACTAATAGCTTTCCAATTCACCCAAATAAATTTGGACACAATGAATTTCAATCAAACAGAGCTTCCAAAATGTATTTTTAACACTTCTGATTGAACAACGCAATGAGTAGAAATGGTTGGGAGGCCTGACAGAGACCTACTTGGGGAATTTCTCCTACAAAGGAAATAGAAGGTTGTTAGATACTTCTGCACTGCATAATCAGTTTGCACTGTAAGCATCCCCAGACAATGATATGTGTACAGAGGGTGCTGCAGTTGGGATCATTACTCCTCACTGGCAAAAGCTGCAGCAGCGTCTTTCTGACACCAGCTTCCTGCAAGACAGCCAGAGGACAGAACAGCAGATTATAAAATTGCCGGGAATATAAAGTTATTGTCCTCTCTCCAGAGTCTGACCTCCACAAGCAAGAGGTCCTGAAGGTGTAGTTAATAAACTTCAGATCTCTGTCCTGCCAGTGAGAATGCTGTCCTGGAAATGGAGAGTTGGATCCTACTCCAACTCCAAGGACCATTTTCAGATTTTACATGAAATAGTCATTGGGTAAAACATGCAAATAGAAAACAAGCAGAATGACAAGGTGCTGCCAGTCAGGAATCCCAGAAGTCCTGTCTCTTCTCTGTGCATCTCCCTCCTGCCCTGCAGAGTCCCCACTGCTCTCTCCTTATTTTAGTACCAGATTGTAGCCTCCTCTGCTCTGGAAAGGTCTCTCCTGCTATTGCAGCCCATTGTGCTGGGCTCCTGCAGGAGCAGGATGAAGCACTCACTGTCAACATCCCAAGTCCATAGGAAAATAATTCTTTTGCTGTAGCACAGCCTGAGATTTCAAAACAGAACCTCTTTCCGCAGCAGAGTCAAAGCAAAGCTTTGGAGGCTTTTTGTCGTGCAAGTTCCTTTACTAAGTGAAATGGGTAGGAGCTGGGTCCAAGACTTTCACCAACATGCAGAAAAACAAAACCTCTGCAAAAACATTCCAGATCAATGATATACTTTTCCTGCATTTGCAAACTGATCCCACTCTCATGGTATTTGAACCACATTTGTCGTCATAACAGAGACTTGCAATCTTCCAGGTCAATACATTTAATTGTATCATGTTCTGGTGTCAGCAAGGACATTGTTTAGAATTGTTATGAGAGACATCAGTAAAACATATGCCCATTACATAAATTTCTATGAATGCGGTGGAACTAAAACTGTGCCATTATGCTAATACTACTGAAAACCTCTATCTATATGAACATGAATAGATATATGTGTGTGTGAGTAGCTATATATTGATACAGAAAGTGTACGTGTGAAATCCAGCCTACTGCTTCCAGTAGCAAAATTCCCTGTGGATCCAAATTACATGGAACTTCATCTTACTTAAATAAATACATTTACAGGTATCCTAGCTGAGATTTTGAAGACCACTAGGAGGAACCGGCATCCAAGTTCCAGAAGGAACTTCAAAAGTCTGGGCTTCGCTTAAAAATTTTGTGGCTGTCTAGTCAATTGCATAAATCAATTGTCATATTCAGCTCCAGGTTGCTGTCAAATTATTGTTCACTATCTGCAAAGAATTCCATGTGCACATTTGTGTGAACTTTACTTATAAACATGTTTTCCTAAGAAGCACAGCTGTGAGTGCTAATGTGCACATCCTGTCCTGACAATTCAGGTTCCTTAACTTGGACCTGCAATTTAATCCCTCAAAAAAATGCATAGCAAACAAACAAAAAAGAATTAGAAAGCCTTTCCTCAGAGTTCCCCTGGAGCAATATCCAAAATATACTGCTGGGTTTATCCCTGATGAAATCTCTAAACAAAACAAGAAAATCCCTTAGATTAACTCCCTGGGCCAGAGCAGATTTAGTTTAATTTGCCACAGTCCTTTGTGGAGCTGCTGTTCCCGGGAAAGCAGCAGGTCTTGATCTTGGCCTCTAACAGATGGCCCCAGTAATATGACAGTAATAGCATCTGACATGTGTTGTTCCAATGATCTCCCTAACTCTTGGAGAAGTTTGCAAGCGTTACATGCCGTGTGCTGCTTCAGACTGCTATTTTTGGCATGCTTCTGCTGGCATATGTTATGATCAACCATTCACAACATCTTACATTTCCCTCATAAAATAAAGGGGAAATAAGAGACTATGTCCATAAGGCTATCATTTAACCTTGTTCCCAAGGTAACCTTCCTATTGCATAAGGATCAGCTCCACAGAGAGCAAAACCCAAACTGCATTTTGAGGGATTAGCTGTATTGCAGGAAGTGGAGTCCTGGGGGTGGGAGAGACACAGGTTGATGGAAATATTTATGGCCCAGCTCTTTAAGCATTTCACAGTGAAATATAATCTGAGTTTTCTACAACACATATTAAATAATGGAAATCTACAATCTGAATGGCACCTAGTGATTAAGTAGGGTAGCTAGAGGGGACTGAGTGCCCTGTCAAGATGAAGTTTTCCTGCTAATTACAAGGGTAATGAACACACATCCCTTTTCAAACCCAGAGGATTTTCTTAAGGAACTTGTGATTTTACTCATTGCCAGGTTTAACAAAATAGGATTTAAGACAGGGAAATGCTTTCAACTCTGAGCAGCAAGACCTAGCTAAAGGAGAAACATCAAGGATTTTCACTGAGTCAAAGTCATTGAAGTGTCTTAGCATCATGAACTACTCTTGGCTGCTTTTTTCACAAATGAGCTGCTCCCAAATAGAGGACAGACGGCAACAGGGAAACCTATCTCAGCTGCTTTCCTCCTCAATTTGCAGTTACACCCCCTACCATTTTTCCCCTTAAAAGCTTATCTAGCTCCTCATAAAAATATTTATTGTTATTGTCATGTGGGTTATTTATTGAGTCAATGAAGGACAGGCTCTGACAGCCCTCCCTCCCCTATTCCTCCAGGCCCTTACCTCTCCCTGACTTCAGCTGGTGCTGCCTTTTCCTCTGCCTTCACTCAGCCTTGCTCAGCTCCATAGCCCCATCTCCTCCTCACAGTCCTGTGCCTTTTTAACCACCTCTTATCCAAAGAAGCAGGGACTTCTTTTAGTGCCTCTGAAGGAGTTCTTCAGTGGAGAGGTGTGAAAAAGCTACAGCACAGAGAGAAAACGAGGAAAAAATCATGGAGTTTGGTTGTTAGCCTTAAAAGAAGAAAGACAAACATTTTGCAGCATAGCCTTGAGTTTTTCTCTGTCATGCATCCAGAACAAAGGTACCGAAGCTGGAGCACACAAAGTTACAATATTCACACCTGAAGCATTAGAGAAGTGATGTTGCAGGAGCCCTAGCTGTTATAAGTGGCCACTTTTATAACTCTGAGTATAGACCAAGTGAATAGGTTAGAAAAAAGTGAAAACTAAAAGCAGAGTCCCATTCAAGTGACATAGAGAAGACTGTCTGACTGCAGTGTAATGAAAACTCTCAGGAAAAAGGTGAGGGAAAACCCAGAGAAGAGTGGGAAAGGGGAATATTTCTGTAGAGGAACCTGGGCAGGGAAGAAGCCACTGCAATGGAGACATGGGCAAACAAACTGCTCTTTGGACACAGGGAAGACAGAAGACTTGAGCCTCTGGAGCTGCTGGGTGTCACTACCAACACCAGCATCTCTGGTTAACAGCACTCAGGATATTCACAATACTCACTCACACAGTTTTCTGTGATGGCCCAAATTACAGCAGCAGAAAGAGAGAGACAAGGCAGGAGGAAAGAGGCAACCGGCCCAGACTGCAGGAAGGACAATCTCAGCTAGTCTTGGGGAAAGATTTCTACTTTTAACAGCAGCTGGAGATGTGAAGGGGCTGCCTTCAGGGGAGGTTGTAATGAATGAGCTGGTCAGAGCTCCAGCCCCTGTTTGTTCTGCTGCCACCAGAGGGGCTTAATCCATCAACCACATGCAGAGGATGGCTGCATGGATGGCCTTCTTCCTTTCCGTGGCATTACTCTTCTTTCCTGTGCTTTCCTACCCTGCATGCCCCTTCAGACTTTCAGATAAAACACCCAGCAATACAAATGGCACTGACATAGAGTGAAAGCAGTTGAGTTAGAGGTTGGTACTTTACTGAGATGAATGGTCTGGAAAGGTTCATCCTTTTCAGAAAAGGCTGTCTGCAGACTCAAACAGACAGCATTATGTTAGTTAGAGAGTGGGAAGATTATCTTGGCAAACAAAATGGTTATAAATTCAATAGTTTTAACAGAAGCCTAGATTTGGTGCTCCGTGATGCAGTCATGTAAGCCTTTCAAATAGCTGATGGACACATTGCGGTTAAAACATCTAGAAACTACTTTCTCATTTTTATAATCAGGGAAAGATAGTGTCCATGCTAATTCAAATTCCCACTGTGCTTCTGGGAGGAATATTCACTCTAAACAGTGATAGTTAAGGTAAAGGAGAAGTAAAACTCAAGTAACTTTCTCCTAACATCAGACTTCACCTTTCTCCCTCCAGTTCTGAATCCACAGAGCCCAGGTTTAAGGCAGAGATGGACTTTGAATTGGTGAGCGGGATCTCCAGCTCAGATAAGCAGAGATGGGTTTTCTTCCTTTAGACAGAGAACCTCTTAGGCCTTTGTCATTTCTACTTTTAGACTTCTACTGTATTTGGGAGAAGGAGGGAGATTTTTCCTGCCAGAATTTTAAAAAGGAAGGATCACACATTCCTAATTTTGTGAAATTAGTACTCCAAGTTCCAATCAAGTTGTTCATGACTTTCAGGAGGCTCACTAAGGGAGATGCCTGACTGGAAATCCCATTTGAACCTAAGCAATTTCCTAGTCCTAATAATGTCACTTCTGGATTTTTCCAGAAATTTAGGCATTGGAAAATGCCAGAGTATAGCCTTGAGACCCTTAGGGAATCCAAACACCTTCAGCGTGCAAATAGAAAGGAGGTGGCATTTTCAATGCATTGTGACTAAGGTGTCTACCTAAACTACACTTGTACACCCTGTTTTGACACTGATGCCTAAGTTCAGAAGTCCTGTTGAAGAAACAGCTTTTCTCCTACCAATGGGCTGCCACTTTAACTCCTATACGAACAGAGAACTGACAGCCTGATGTCAATGCTGTTGATATTAAGGTTGACAGTATGTACTTCCCAGTTCCGTAATGAGATTTGAACTTCACTGCCTCATGAAAGCAATGAACAGGTAAGATTAGGCTGGTGGAAGATGAAAATGTATTGGCAGAAGCAATCAAGAAACATTATGCACAATCTTTGAGTAGAAGGAACATTAGTTTGCAACTACAGCCTGGTTAGCTGCTCAGCCAGCACCTGACAATCGTGTAGCTGCATTAGTTAACATGGCATCTCTCAACTCCAGCTGGTCAGGAGCTACTGTCCATTGCATTTATTATCTCCTGATTATTCTATTTACAAGAGGCTCACTCCAGGGGCCCCCTGGACAAGCTGCTGCAGAACCACAGAATGCAGCAGTTGTACTGGGAAGGCTCCTATAGTAAGCACATGCCTTGGGCACTCAAGAAAGGGCACTGGCAAGCTGTTAGTTTTCACCTGTGATTACTAAAATGTCTTGGGATCTGCCTGTCTGTAAGACACTACTCTCCCCAGTGATCAGACTGTCACAGTGGCACTCAGAGGATGAGCTCAAGCTGTCGCCTTACCAATTTAAGAAAGGGCAGGACCCGCTTGCAATGATTTTGCTGAAAGGGGCTGCAAGCTTTGATATATTTTACCTTAGTTTGAACAAAAAGGTAAAATTCTCTGAAATCTCTTGACTTTTACAAATACCCCATAAAAGCCAGCAAAGCTTTTGTAGTGAAGTGGTAAAGAGCAGCAGTGGCAAAGAGGAGGCATGCAAACAGTATCTGTGAATTGGGCAGATTATTGTTTCTCTACATTTCTCTAGTCAATACCTAGTCTGTAAATAAAAAGCACACCACCGGATTATGCACCCACTCTGAATCTTTTTGTAGAGTTTGAAGGAGAGTAAGGAAGGAAGGAAAAACAGGGCATTGACAGAAATAAATCCAATCAATGGTAAGACTTACTTTGGCAAAGAGATTCTACATTTAACGGTGGGACACCAGAGCCCTCCACATCATCATTTACAAAAGAACTCATCACCTACTATTTCCAAACAATCTGCCCATAGCATACAGATCAAACACTCAAACTATCAACACAATGTTGAAAAAAAATTTAGCATGAGCTTAATTTGGTTCAATTTTTTCCTTTGTAAATCACTACACATCTTAGCCTGACATTCATTTTGCCTACAGCCCTCTACCTAATTTACATTCACATGCCAATATACCTGCTATCAAATTTGCTCACACCATTTCCTTGTAGACCCCAAGAGCTCAGCACAGATAGTTAGTGTTAGTAGTTTAATGCCTTCAGAAGAAGAATTAAAAGCTGTTCTCCTGGCATTAAATTAACCCCGGGTTGTTTGAATATAAAGTATACAGCAAGGGGTGTGTCCCTTGATCCTTATCAGGTGGGTGAAATATGCCCACATGTATAGAGATTGAGATTAGCATGAATTTACATAAAGCAATAGGGCCCTGTGTGGAAGTGTGGGCTGTATGAGGGAATATGAGCACACACACACAGCCCACGGGCAATTGCTATTCAGCAGGAACAGTCACATTCCTGCCGTGTGATCCATAAACAGCAGAGGAACTGGCTGTGTTTTGGAACAGACTGACTTTGGAACAGACTTTTGAAATTATCTGAAGTCTGGATAATGGAGTCAAAGAGACTGAGGATATGAATTTGCTGACTTCAGCTAATATTTTTTTCATCAATAAAGCCATAACCTTGCTGTATGTCCTGCTTCACCACCTCCAGAAGTTCAGGAGAATGAGATTCCATCTGTGGCTTTCTGGAAGCTCTGCTAATCCAAGAGATTTGAACAGTCTCAGAGCAGGACAAAGTGACCTGGCCTTTGGACTTCGGGCCTTGACACACAAAGCACTAAGAAAATTCTTCTGAACTTTTTTCCACAGTGGGAGAATCTTCACAGGATTTCCTTGCTGAGCTGAAGTGTTGTTAGACTCTTAACTCAAAGCTGCAGCTCACTCTCAGGAATAAACCAGCGCCAGCCCTATAAACTTTATGAGCTGTAACTTGCTATTTTCTTCTGCAAAATTTTATCGCTCCACACAAAATTTTGTTTCAAAAAAATTTTAAGTTTTCCTGCATACTCCTGAGAAGGTGGGAAAGAAGAGGGATGTCCTGGTGTCACCTTGTGCTGTGACCTCTCCTTCCCACTCCTGCCTGGGCAGACCAGACAGGGAGCAGGAACTAAAAGCCCACCCACCCTTTGTGCAGGTATGGCTATATTTCATGGTTTCACATTAACAAAATACAGCCTCCTCACACCTCCACACATGCATCAGCCCTGTTCAGTCAAATATTTTCTTCTGAGGATCCCCACAGGGAAAGCTTCCTGCGCATAACCTAAGGACAGGAATCACTCCCTTTTATCAGTGTGTCCCTCAGGTTAATTATCTCCTTTAACATAGCAGCTCTAAGATTTTCCGGACTGTATAAACAATGCCTCTCTCTTGATCTACTGAAGTTGCAATCTAGCCTCTCATCGCTGAGATGAGCCCTAGTTTCTGGGCTGTAATTGTAACACTATTAATGGTTATCGCTCCTCTGTGAAGAAAAGTAATCTTGACTGCACCAGTTAATCAATACTTGGACGAATGAACTGAGCCTTTTCTCTGGGCTAGGATAGCAACTGTAATTATGACATGATCAGCTGGCAAAGTATAGTTACCAACACTTGCATCTGACAGAGAAGTGCAGTTTTAAATATCTGTCTGAAGACTGATTTCACAGAGACAGTATTTCTTTAAGTCCAGTTAACCACTTGTCAGAAACTATTAGTTTTAGCTGATCAGTTGCCATCCTTCTGAGGAATGACAAGTGAGAGTCTAGTGGGCTGGCTCTTGAGATTTCTTGTTGGCACCACTGTCCATCTGTGCAAGAGCACTGAGCAGAAGGCATCACATTTGCAGTGAGGTCATCACAGGGCATCAAAGGAAAAAGCATCAGAAGGCAGAGGGGAGACAGACCAAAGAAAACAGTAGTTTACTACAAGTCCTGAACACTTTGAGGCATCTGGTAGTCAATATGGGTTAGTTACATTATGTTTGCTCTGTTTTCTGCATGAGAACCACACTTGCAGCCTCTTAGAACCCTGCACAGCAATTCAGACATAGGTGACCATGGAAAAATCTGCTCAGAAAATAATCTGGCTTGTTTTTATTTTATATGTACATACATACATACGTGAAAAGATATATTGCGTAGCTAAGGAGTCACACACAAGATTAGTTAGGGCAAATGGCAATTTAAACACTGAAGGGAAAGAGGGTAATGAAATACTAGCTTCCTTTTTTTGCTTTAATCTTCTAAAAAGACTAAAACAGATTAGATTTTAGGGTTTTGCACGTCCCAGAACTGTGAAATGTCCAAAAATGAAGCACTTAGCCAAATGTGGGAAAGCATATGTACTGACATCTTACCAAACAAAATTTTCACAAATCTGCAAGAAAGAACAGTACTTTCTGCAGTACCAAAGATGAAGCCATCTTTTGTAAAGGAAGCACAAGTCACCTTGCACCATGCTCCAGGCAACTGAAAATAAGGTTGCTACAGGGAATCACAGGAAAGAAGTGCTGTCTACACCAGCTTCCGAGGTGAGAGTGCCAGGGAGGCTGGAAGTGAAGCAGTCACTCTCTGATGCTGAAAAGGAAAGTTTTCTGTTTGCACCAGTTGCTTATCAAGACGGGAAATATTTATTTCCCAGTTTGTGATTTCTGTCCTTTATACCATGCCCAGTACAAAGCTGAAACTCTGGAATTTAAAGGAATCCAGACAACTCTGCTGTAGCTCCTAAGTCACAGGAATGGTTTTGTGCAAATTCTGTCCAGACAGCTTCAGAGCCACCACAATATATACTTCTTAGCTCAAAGAATTACTGCCAAGGACTACCACAGATCTGTTCGGGCAGATTTCTCCTGCTCCTCCAGATACATGATTTATTTCAGAGCTAACAAAATGGTGGATTTCACTTAAATTCAGACAACTGCCAAGGTTTGCCTGGAACTTGTTAAAGTCAGAACGATACAGAGTGAGAGTCAACCAACAGAATGGAGGCACAAAGTAATTTTAAATTTGCAGGAACTGTACCCAGGACTAACTTCACAGAGAAAAGCACTCACAGGTTACGTTCCTTTTCACCCTGTAGTAAACACCTATTTTAAATTTGTCCCTGTTGCCCATATTCACTCCTATAATTCAAGGAGAGTGCTGCATTTCTTTGTTTTACATGGATCAGATTAACTGTACCAGTGCAAATCTCATCTGTGAAGCCAGCACTGCTGGCTTGCTCAGCAAACCCAGGTCCAGAGCAGTGCTTGCAGAAAGAGCAGCAGAAAACTCACACAGACACTCAGCAGACATTTAACCCAGCAGCCCTCACTCCTCTCCCCCAGAGTCATTGAGGGAGCCCTGGAACAGAGGATACTCTGCTTAGGACTTGCAAGGAGTTTTTAAGGATTTAAAAGGATTTTTTAAATGAGGATTTTTTTTTTCTTTATAGGCTAGGATTAGGGAACACTTTTGCTATTGATAATCTCAAATTTCATTCCCCTACCAAAGTCATGCAGGACTGTCTGTCCCTTTTCTGTTAGACCCAAAAAGCAGATACTTTCTCCCTGCTATGCAGAGCTCCCACCTGAGTCCCCAGGTATGAAATTCTTGCTCTTTAAGGCCTCTGAAGCCACTGGTGGATGCCATTCCCAACAAAGGCAGCTGCCCACTGCTACCCACCCTACCTCCTCAGCCAGATCCCACACTTTAGCACCCACGTTGACTGTTGCTGCTGCCATCAATTTAAGTGGCTCTCAGACTAGCAGCAATTTTAGCAACAACTTTCGACTCATATTTTACACTAAGCAAAAGCCATAGACTCAGCTTCTCCCATGAAGTGACAGTCTCATCATCATCTGGCAGAAAGGGATGCAACAGGTAATTGCTGCTACTGACTTCCAATTTTTTTCTATTTTACCTATGCAATTTGAAATAAGACTCCTAAATCCACAAATGTTCATCTTGTAATCCTTATTAATAGCTTTCCATTTTTATAGCCATTATCTTTTTTCACTAACCCATTGACACAATGGATTTTAAAAGCTCTACTGAATTTTTTCTTTGGGACTTCTTTGGGACTTCTAAAATATGTTTGTCCAGAAACTCCTTCCCAATAGCCTTGATAAACATTGATATAATCAGAAATAATCAAACTTAACAAGTAATTAATTATGCTCTTCTGAGAGGCTGTTCCATTCAAACACACTGATCCCATAAGCAAGAGATGTGTGCAGTCAGGGCTAGCTCACAAACATTTCGAGATTAAAAACTGAAACTCCTCATAGTCCAAGTGATTTCTATTCTCAATAAAACCGGGGTTAAAGGCAGAAAAATGTCATCCTGTCTTGTAAAGCAGCTTAGCACATTTACTAAATGCCTCTGGGAGAAGCATCCCTTTTTCACCAGAGTTTTATGTGACCAATTCAGCTGTAACAGTTCTGGCTACTTTACTATCGACAATTTGACAAGTGGACTCAAACGAGAAATGTTTTGTGATTTCCTTTCACAAACCTAGATGGGGGAAACATTAAATAGAAATTGAAAACCAAGTTCCATTGGCATTTTTCTTTTGGACCTATTTTCCCTGGGAATTTAACTTTATTTTTAGAGGAATGTTCCAATAGACTGCAGGAAAGATAACACTTGCTTCATTTCCCTTCCCTCCAGCCTTAAACATTTAGGATTTATACAGTTATTTTTATTCTTTTCAGATCCCACAGCCTTGCCTGCTTATAAAATGTAAGAGGTAGACAGATAATTGTACTATTTCACTAGTAAACACAGGGAACTGAACATGAAACTGAGCTCAGAATTGGAAGCCCTGTCAAAGTGTTGGTGAATCATTGTATGAAATAAATTGTTCACTTTCTGTTCAGTCCATTAGCTACAAGGATGGAAAGAATTGCTCTCACAACGCATAATGCTGCAATTTCCTATATTCACTTAGCACTTCCCCTTTCCCTTCTGCAAATCAGAGGCATTACATTTGAGGTTTAATTCACTGCCTCTAACCATGTTTTCATTCCTAACTTTGACAGACCAAGCTATCGCTCAGTGAAAATGCACCAGCTTTTACACAGCACTCATGAGTACAGTGCTCTTCCTCCCCACTGGAAATAAGGTAATGGCAAGAAAACAGAGAATTAAATAGAAACCCCTTTGTCTGTCCAGCTGCAAACAGAGGTGGTGTAGCAAAACAGAACCCACATGAACCCTACATCATCTGTATGCCAGATTTTGTGCTGACATTGTGATGAGAAAATCAGTATTGCCTAAAGGTACCACACAGCTGCCCATGCACTTTCCTTAGAAGTCTGTGGGCACCGCTGGCTTTTTAAGTCCCAAGTGTTAGGCTTCCTAAGCAATTGCTTATTTAAAGCAATTGTGCCTCTGAAATGGGGCAAGGGAGATTGTATTGGCACCACTGAGCACCCTGAATGCCCTGGAGGGCTTCACTCCAGCGGTGGAGCTAGGTTACCATCTCAGAGCTGTGCACTACCTCACTGCACTCACTGTACTCCCCTGGGAGCTGCATGAGCTGCCCACCTCCCCACACCCATGTGCCACCAGGAAAACATCCAGGTGGCACAGCAGGAACAGATCCACTGTGTGCTTCTACTGGCACAGAGAGGAGAAAGGACAGACAAAAATGATGCCCTGAGGACTGCAGTGGGAGGGAGGCATGGATGGATGGTGCTGGTGGGCCATTATTTTGCTTTTTTTTTTTTTTTTTTTCCTAAGGCACCAGACAGGTATGAGGTGATTGGAAAAGGAGAGCTATGGAATAAAATTCTTGAAACTTCCCAACCTCTCTCTACTTCCTTCCCTGTACATATGACCGCATGTGTTAAGTGATTCTGCTACAGAGATACCCACAAAGCCTGAGGAGCTACTCTGTATAGACAAGTCACAGGGGACAAAGAGTGGACTTCTGAAGCCTCAGGAGCAGCTCAGAACAGGAACTCCTCTCTGCGATTCAGACAGCTTCGTAACTTCTGCCCCTGTCAATTATCACAGGCTGAATCTTCCCCTGGATGCATGAACTGTGCTGACCAGAACTGCAGAGGAGCTGTGAGTGAAATCCCAGAAAACAGCAGACCATGCTGCTTCTTCACCTTCTGCACACTGCATTTTTATTCTGAAGGTAACATGCTCTTTCTTAAAATGTCTGCAAATGAAGTAAGGACCAGGCTTTGCATGCTTGACTTACAACTCTAGCTCCTGCTCCAGCAGACATGGATCTGTCTCAGAGAATAGTGGCTGGATTGAGACCTGCAGGTAAAATAGAGCCCTTCAGTCCAGCAACTACAAAATCTATTTTGAGCTAATTCCAATTGAACTGAGTGGTGCTGGCACTAAAATGTCTCGGAACACGCGCTGGCTTTGCAGCAGTTGAGATTTTGACTCCATGGCTCCCATCTGATGAGATACTTGCTTTTTCTTAACTCCACCTTCAAGTGATCTAGCAGGGGTAATCATTAAAAGGGAACTCAACCAAATAGATCCTCCTGAGAAATTCTGCTAGAGTGGCAAATCCACTGTGTGTATAACATAACCTCAAACTCATTTACCATTAACTGACCTTATTCAGATCTCTGAGGTATGTAATTCACTGCAAGGACAGTGGTGAGGGAGGGTAGCACTAGGTGAATTGTAAAGCCCAGGGAAATGGCAGCATCACATCTTCAGCACTACTCTATTTTCATGTAAAGTAGGAAGACTGGGTAGGGAGTTTGGTGACAACTAGAAAAGCTCAAGGCAGAAAATACTAAGAGCATCAACCATTCCATAATTAATATATTTCTTTATAATTCTTATAAAAATGAAATATTGCAATATTCTTAAAGGTTTTGTAGGAAATAAAAATGCTTTTATTTGTGTCATGCTGGTCTGAAATCACCCACATTTTCTCCTGTGGGAAAATATGGTTGCTTGGTTCTTTGCTTAATTGCTGCTCCATTCTCAGGATTGTATTCACGCAGGAGCTCACACAGAAGCCAGTGATGTAGGCGTATTTGGGTTGTATTTCAGGTCATGTGCCAGTTTAACATGGACTGAAATCTACCTTCTGCTGCTTCACAAACACAACTCTTTACCTCCAAAGATGGAGTGTGGCAACGGCTGCTTCTTCTCCATTATTTGTTCTGGACATTTCATATTCCTGACTACATTAGAAAAAATGTCCACCAGAATATCCAACACCCACTTGCATCTTAAAGTATGGGACTGTGTAACTCATTTCACACTTACTTCACCTGAACAGTCCCCTCTGGGCCAAATTCCAAGTAGATGCCAGCACTTATTTTCAGTCTTACCTTAACTGCTGGCAAAGAAATATGAATTCTTATTCTAAGGTGTCGGAGGGCATTTTTAAACTAAATATAGTTGTTTTGGATAGACATTACTAAATTCTTATTATTTTTGTCTACTTACCTTTTCTCAAGGACCACAAACAAAATATAACACCAAAGGTTTCATAGAGCATTTCAATTGAGGAGAACATTGTTTAGCTTCAAGATCATTTAAGTTACAGGAAATTACCAATAAGAATGCCAAGGACATCTCTATAGCCTTTGGTATGACAACTGGAGGTACTAATTTTAATAACTTATTTCCTGAGACATATATTTTTATAGCCAATAATTTCTAGTATAATCAGAACTTTTCTCTTAGAGTCCTGTCTCAAATAGCTTTGAAGCTCATAACAAAAATCTGCCATTGTTGTCCAACTCTTCACTGAGAAGGCAAGAATTTGTCTGTGAAACAACTCCAGAGCTATAGTGACTGATAACACAGATCAAAGCCATTACATAAATATATCAGAATTATGCCCTTCACAAATTATTTGGTAATATGATCATTGGTCCTACTGAGATGGAAGGGAAGCAGCTGTATTTCTAAAAAGATGTAGACTGTTCTGATAAAACAAGAAGAAAAAATTTCAGGTTGAGAAAGCTGATTTCCTGAGTAGAAGAGCATTGCACTGATCCTTACTTAGCTCTAAATGTGACACTAGGCTGGATAGCAGGCACAGTCCCCAAGTTCCCTGGGAAGCTACAGCAGGGGCATAAACCAAAGTTCCCTTCTGGACTACATCAGTGGGTTTCTTTTCCTTTGAAATCAGGGGAGTTAGGGAGAACAGGGTGCTCCTTGCTCAGATTTCACCAAGACACAAAGTTGATGTCTGGCTGGAGCACTCAAATTCAGCAGCTTGGAAGGAGCTCCAAGTTCTCTAGAGAGTTCAGGGAAGCACAGTCTTCCTGACAACTAAAATGCAGGCACAGATAGAATGAAATATAAATTTCTATTTTGCTTATGAAGTTGAGCAGCTTTAAACCTTGCTTTTAAAAACTACGTATGCTGGTTGCTCACTCTTGGTCTTCTGCCTCTGGACAGCTGTAATTAGCGGGTCACACACAGAGCTCTCCCAAATAGCTGATGGGCTTGAACTAGAGCACAACAGTCAGCATAAAGGGCTACACTGACCGTGAATTCCATTCATTCCCTAAGGAGAGAGAGAGAGATGAAGAACCCCCTTTAGGGTTGGCGAAGACTGAAGGAGGAGGCAGAAGTGTGGGTGACATATAAACACTCCACAA
This sequence comes from Sialia sialis, assembly GCA_009812075.1. Classification (NCBI taxonomy): domain Eukaryota; kingdom Metazoa; phylum Chordata; class Aves; order Passeriformes; family Turdidae; genus Sialia; species Sialia sialis. The sequence continues at coordinate 12,229,506 of VRYO01001878.1, read as the reverse complement.
AGGTGACTGTTGATCATTACTGCTCTTACTAGCTGTCTGAAGGCTTTTCCAGGCTGGGACTTCAAGATCTTGTATGGCCTCTCCTCTGGTCTCAAGATTGGACTGACTGTGCCAGTCTCTCTCCTGAGAAACAGCAGCCTAAACTACTGTCTTGAAAAATTATGGAGGCTCTGCTGTCTCTCCAGGCAGTCTGTCCCCCACGTTTCACTGTTACATAACTTAATGCTCCTTTCCTGCAATTTAAGTCCACTAGTTCTTGAAGCTGGAGAACAGCTTGTCCCTTCCATTTTGCAGCTATTTCTATGTGTTTGAAAAAGGTTATCATGTCTCCCCTCAGTCTCTTCTACTCCAAACCATGCAATCACAGCCTCCCAGTTCATCACACAGAAGCCAAGCTGCTGCTAGCTGGTGATAGCTTTCAGTTACTGCTGACTGGACTGCATTTGTACCAGCAGCCTGTAGGTGAGAGCCTTCAGCTCTCTGAGCCAGGCTGTCCTTTCAAAGACAGGAAACTTTTTTCCGTGATTCATTACACCACATCAGTAAATTTATATTACAATACAGTAAATTTCTGGAATTTTCTCCATCACATTAGGATATCCTCACAAGAGAAAAGGAAAAGAAACCTTAATTCACAAAAGTGCATTTTAGGGCCACACTTAAAACAGGATTCCCAACAGGTCTTAAAGAGTGGAGAGGGAAAATGCAATATATTATGTTAACACCTTCCTCATTCCACCCCCTCTACTGAGCAAATTAAATGAAATGCATGAACCATATCTTGGTTTGCAAATGAAACTTGGTATTTGTATTTGCTGCCATGTCTCAGAGTGTTGTTTTTCATTTTAGGCTTTGCATGGTAGTAAACACTGCAATGCTTTACATTCATTAAGCTCAGGCCCATTTACTCTGTGCAAGCAAAGCAAGTGCATATATCACAGACCCATAAAGCATCAGTTTAGAATTACACAGGAAATAAATGAGACTACGCCAGAAGTCCAATTTCCAGAGTCCAGCTCACCAAAGCTAAACAAGTACTATATATAAATATGGCCTATTCCAAATAAAACGTTAGTTTAATTTGATAACTGTCAATAATTCCCTTATTATGCCTAAATGAGCTTGTCATCCAAGGAGATTGCTGCATGGCTGATCTTAATTTGCTAATAAAAACCACAGAGAAGAATTTCAGCTAAGCTGAAACTATGTGATTCATAAAAGTGCAACAGTGCACTTTTTAAAGCATTCCTTCCCAGCCCTGGCTCCTGACTGGCTGAAGCCCAAAGCCAGTTTGCTCTGCAGCCTGTAAGATGGCAGCTTTGCTATGTAAGAACATTGAGTGATTGTCTCTCTAAATCACTATTATTCCTTAGCCCATTATAGTTAATTTATTTTTAATCATGTTGTATAATAGAAATCAAATCATTGGATTAAGCATATATCTAGCAGCGGGAGCCCATTATCTTTTGACAATGTTCTGTGTCATTGACATTATATCTCCACTGTAGACAGTTTCCTTGCCATCATTAGTCCTAGAATGACTACTGGATTTCAAGGGTTTCTCCCTAATCCATAATGAGATTTACTTGCTAACAGCACAAAACAAAACAAAAGATATGCTTCTATTGTTTTACTGCTATGGATTCCTTATTTTAAGTTATTCAGAAAAGTCGAGTATAAATCCAGATATTAGAAGTATTTAAAGTTTTCCTGCATAATTCTGATTCAAGGGAAAGCTTTGTTAACTTTGTAAGCTTTGAATCTTTGTTGCTTATAGTGGCTCTATTAAGCAAGCAACAATACCTTGCCAGTTCTTGAATCAAGTAGGAACTACTATTACTTGCACAATATTTTTTCAGACTGGTTAAAGCAAATCTCAGTACAGTCCATTTTCTCCAGAAAGGGCAACAATGGGAAACTTTCCTGCTAAGGTTGCCAGCGATTCCTCTGTGGTAAGTGCTAGCTAACAGTCAGCATTAATGTTGGGAGGTTAAAAACTCCTCCGTCATGCTGATTCCCATGGGATAACTCAACAGCTCTTCATTTTACCAACGGCAGCCACAGTTGAATCTAAAACTAGATTTTTGCACACCCTATTAACAGCAGCATTAGAATGCAGCAGGGACTATCCATGGAAAAAAGCCTTTTCTGTTATCTCACAGTTATGTCTGAGGAGGTGGCAGATTTCCCTGTGAAAATTATCCTTATAGATTGCCTCTTATTTAAGGATATGCTGGTACTATCAAGTGGTGCTTTTTTATGCTGAAATTGCTAGCAATATTTAAGAGTCTCTGCACGACTCTTTTAGCTGGGAGAGCAGCTTCAATAGATACCTATTTTCCATACATGTAGACAAGCTGTGACACTTTCACCCTTATTGACATGATCTGCATAAGCCATGTGGTTTCCATTAAGAAGGGTCTGCACAATATAGTCAACTCTCCATTATCTTGGCTAATAGGAGAATAGAATAACTCAGATAAAGGAAAGACATGCATAATTATTACTTCCAGATAAGAGCCAGCTCAAACATTCTGCACTGTGCTCCCCAGACAGGGCTTGTACTTCTGTCAGAGCTTGCCAGCTTAGGGTTTAAGTCAGGCATTACCTGCCTCCATCTGATACAAGCAAGGCAGCTTGGGTGTTTCTATGATTTAATCATTCCACAAATATTCTAGTAACTGAAAATTATCTCAGCTGTAATTAAGTAACAGCTTCCATATTCATGCATTTATCTGTTCTGATACTGCCACAGTGCAGACCCAGTCAAGCATGGCCAAGTCAAGGTTGAATGTGGAATAATGAGGAAAGGCAAACTATGCCTGAAACGCAAGAGGAGTAGGTTCAAGACACAAGGGAATGCAGAAGACATAAAAGGATGTAGAAAGACTTTGGATTGACATGGAACAATGAAATTAAAACAAGTGCTTCCTCTCTTGTTTCTGGATAGCACTCTCAGAGGAAGCACTCTCAGAACTGTCACAGGTAACATGGGTAACACATGTGACAGTTTCTACATACCTTTCTACATGAACTGTCAGAGGTTTCTTTTTTTTTTCTTTTTTTTTTTTACTGTGTTGCAATTGCTCACACACTGGATATTTGTCAGTTGTGGGTTCTCATAATGTATAATCTTCTCAGACCTTTTAGTACGAATACATATACTTCCTGACCTCGGATACCTACTGGTATATAAATTGTATTGTTCAGTCACAAGCAACATTAAGTTCTGTAACTGATAAATAGACAAAACTATCTTTACTACTAGAGAAAGAAATGTTTTCTTACGAAGAAAATTAAAGTGTTATGAACAATTTTTTTCTGTATTCTTATGGAAGGGAAGGTATAATGAACAAATAAACTCAGACCTAATGAAATCAGCAACACCATTTCTTAAACACTGAAGTGAATCATTTTATGGAAACCAAACTGTTGCCAGGAAAGTTTTTAATGGTATACTTGTACACGACATTGTGCTGAAGAATTGATGATTATATTCTGCCACATTCCATGTTTCATTTACAAATTAGCATTGCCTTGGTTTGTCTGCACATTACAGTTAGACAGAGCTACACAATGATGCAAGCTGCAGGCCAAGCTGTAAAGGGGAAACTGATGGCTCTGATAAATTACCCATCTCATGTGATGTAACTGGCTACAGAAAGAGGAACTGACGAAAATCACAGTGCCAAACATATCAAATCCCTAAATATCTGTTCATTTTACTTAAAGCATCACATACAGTGTTTAGATCGCTGCGGAGGTCCTGGACAACATTTTCTATACTCCTGGTATCCTTCAGAATCTCAATGCTTTGTGTGTATGGATTGAAATACACAGAGAAGGGACGATTGATGGATTTAGCGAAGTCCCTGAAAGGAAAAAAAGAAAATTAACTTTCTTTCTTTTTTTTTTCCCAGCCACTAAAGAAAAGAAAATTAATTTTTGAGTCAGGGAAAATAATTTACCTCATCTTTTCTTTGGCCTCTTCAAAACTCTCTGAAACAAAGTAAACTTCCTGGAAAGTAGTGATAAGACATTCTTGCAAACAGGTTGTCTTTGGATCAAATGTTTTCACATTGGCCTTGTCAGACAGAGCATGCTGCAAAATACACCACAAGATCTGTTAAACTGGATTTTGATATTGCTGTGTATATCTACATCATATATACAGCTTTTATATCACTGTCCTGTATGTTTCCCACTAATTGGTAGCCCATATTGTTTTACACACAGTGTTTTTCACTTTGAACAATGAATAGAATTTGTTATTTAAAAAGCTCTTACTTTGGGAGATGTTTTTCTCCATAATAAAAAAATAATAAGAGGGTATTAGAAATACACCTGCCATGAACACCTATAGATGTAAAGGTTCAGATGGAAAAAAGGAAAATCATCAAATAATAATTCCTTAAAAATTATCTATACAATTACAAATATGCATGTTCCCCAAAATCTCATTTAGCTAGAAGAATTCATCTTTGTCATGGTGGGTAAATTGGGTCTGACTAAATCATTCATGTAATCTGTACTTTACATTTTCATATCAAAATCATATACTATTTTCCTCACAGTAAAAGTGAAAACTACATATCTGAAAACCCATTAAATAATGGCAATGTATTGCAAGACAATGAAATGCATTGCTCTTCTGCCACACATCCTGAGCAATATTGCTTCATATAGTACTGAAAAGAAAAAATAACTAAACAGATACTAGTACAGAAGAGATATTAGGCAGATAAAGCAAATGCTGCTACACAGAGCAGAGATTTCTGATTAGCATTTCTCTTTACATTACTTGCATAAGTGACCACAAAAGAGAGGTTCAGAACTGAAAATCAGGTACTGAGGCATTCTCCAGGACAATGTTTTCTAGCTCCCCTCTCAACTTGAATACTTGTGTTAATTTTTGGATCTACCTTATCTTCTAGAGCACATATTTTCATTCTCAGTGCTCTGTTACAGAAGTACAGTAGTTTCACGAATATAAGCCGCACCTTTTTCACTGAAGAATGCA
>VRYO01001878.1:12018844-12223486 GCA_009812075.1 Sialia sialis | reverse complement strand
ATAAGGTAAGGAAGCAGAACATATTTAGGTCACATTTCAACCTTCTTTAGTCCCCTGATACCTATATAGAGTGAAGATGTGAATCAAAAGCATAAAGAAATGACTGGGAGGAAGTAGAGCCCTGAGGTCCAAAGGTGCCTCTGACTTCTTTACTTTCTATATGCATGGACATTCTTCATAGTGGAGTAAAGTATTAACCTTAAGGTATTCACCACAACTTTTATCCTTGCTTTTGCTTATGCTCATTCCTAAATCCCTGTGAAAGGCTCTGAAAATATCATACTAGCTCTCAACCTGAAGTCTCCAAATAGCAGGACAGAAAACTGGAACAAGAGCCTCTTTCTCCCACCTCCTCTCTCTCCAAAAATAAATACATGAAAAATTAATGCATGGAATCTTAAAATGTCAGGGAATTAACTTTCTTTAGTACATGTATCTTTTCCTTCTCATGAGATTTGCTGTTTCTAGCTAGCCATCAGTTAAACAGGTTTGAAAACAAATATTAAAAATGGTCTCTCGATCGCTTCTAAACGAACTGCAGGACCACACTCACCTTTTAGGCCCCTGCCTATATTCCTGTTGTCACCTTCCTCTGGTGTGCTTGAATGCTTATAATACAAGGCATTTACCTCCTTCCATCAAAATTAATTTGCCTTTTTTCATTTGGAATTACAATAGATTCCCTGGGAGGATAACTATAGATAAAAATCTGATCTTAAGGTGCCTTTGTACTTCCAGGTGAGACTTGATGCTTCAAATGTCTGAAGCACAAAGTTTCAAAACTCTGAGTGTACTGAGTAAGGTTGATTCCTTGCAGGGAATCAAGATTATGATTTTGTAGGAACTGGCTACTTCTGGCTCACAGATTCTTTCCTGTACTGTGAAAGGTTCAACAGAAAGGCAGATGCTGTTAACTACTTACTAATGGCCTCTGATGAGCCAGGGGCAGAAGTTATCATGTCAAGAAGGGATCCAGCCTGTGGCATCTAAATCATGAACAACTGCTCTATTCACTGCGCCCTAATTTTATAAAAGGAGAGTTTAAAGAGAAAGGCTGACTCTACTACAGGGGATGTCCTCTGAGAAAGCCTTTCTAGTTATTCTCCTTGGATTATCCATATGAAATAAGTCGTTCTTTCTGGATCCCAGTTTGGTTACACATGAACAGAGCTGCTGCTTCACAATGCAATGGTGCAGAGAGAAGACAGCTGCACACATGCGCCCCAGAAACCAAGGGTAAAATATTCAGATATGCCTTCAAAATTAGGTGACAACAGATCAGTTTTTCTTAGGATTGCAGTTTGGAAACAAATGTTGTAACTTCTAGTGAAGACACTGACAAAGCTGACCAAAGCATTTATCAGAAACTTTACAGTGCTGTAAAATGCTGCTCCTTGGCACTCTCAGCATTATGAAATACATAATCTCAACCAAAAAAAAAAATAGTCTGGTGAGTCCAAAAGCTTTCAGCTTCAGGCTTTTATTTTTTAAATACATGTTATTCACTCATGGTTTTGTTGGACATTCAGTTCTTTAGTGAATTCAAATTAGTAAGTACTCAATACTTATTTCTCCATGACAAGCCTCTGTTTTATTCACCTCCAATGAGATATTAGGGCTAACATTCACATACAAAACATGTTTTGGTAAAACAGGGCATCTCACCATCTTGTGAATCTGTGATAACTGTCTCTAATGGCCCATTGAATCAGACTGTACTGGTAATGCTAATAAAACTACCGGTGAGTCTTCTTCAGTTCAAGAAATAAGAATCTGGAGTGAAACTTCGATATGAATCATCATCGATTCTCAGGAAAAGCAGCAGTATCAGACTGCTTAAGAATTAGACAATCATTTGTACTGAAAATAAGCATAACAATAAAGAAATGCCTCCACTACCTGCCAGATGAAAGGTTAAAAAAGTGATTGAGGTACCTAACCACAGGTCTCTAAGGCCTAGGCTGTCTGATGCATTGTACAGAGAATGGAAGATACAGCCAAGGATCTAAAAAAGACTTTTAAACATTTCTGCAGTGGCAGCTGATCAGAAATACTAGGCCATGTCAAATGCACCAGGCATTTACACTGCACAACTGTGAATCATTTCCTAAGTGACCACTATCACTGACACATGAAAAAAGAGCTTGGTCTTGTAATTCCTCCTTTGAGTATAAAAATGGATTGCAATAATACAGCTCAGAGCTTTTCAGTTTTGAGAAACAAAATAAGTGAAACAAAACCCAAAAAGTAAAATCTCCAGCTAGCAAGGGGGAAACTTGAGATGAGTTATAAATACTGCACTGAGAAGTACAGGAGGGCAGAATAGGAACACAGGTGAGAAGTTGTGTGTGTGCCAGTACTGATTTTATTGCCTTGTTTTCCCAGGGGGAGTACACAGAGTCTTGAAAAACCTTCTCTTAAATGTTTTCCTGCTTATCTACAAAATAAGTTGTGAATCTGACAGTCTCCTGATATTACCAGAAATTTTTTTCAACAGTGTAGTTTTGTATATTATCTAGAAAAATATAGAAAATTATTCTATTTAAAGATACTTAAAATTAACATCTGGGGTCCAGGGGTTGTTTTGGTTTTTTTTTTTTTATTCTCTTCAGAAAACAGAGCCGAAATTTGCATTTGAATTTTTTTGGTTATAAAGTCTAATGCTGGCACTTCTTAAATCATCATTAAAACAAAACTGGATACTGTATCTGACTTTAAAAATTTATAGGAGAGATTTTAAGTCTACTTCTCTGTTCATTACAGAAGCATACAACAGGGATGTATGACTTGATCTGTAGCCAACTGAAGTTGATAGGAGACTCCTTTCATGAAAGAGTTCAAGAGAGCATCATCCAAATTAAATGGATTAAAGTTTCCAAAGACATTTGAACTGCATTTTAGAAACAGTTTTAATAATTGAAATGTACATTATTTCTGCCTTATCTCTAAGCCCCAAATACATACTGTGTAATAGTGTTAGCTAGAGTTAACCTGACTATATTAGGCAGAACATTTTATAACTACTTACTGTATTATTCAACTCCCCCCAGGATTCATTTGTAATCTTCTTTCTCCTTATTTTGTTGTGCTTTAAAATTTTTTTTTCACTTGATGCTTTCATAGCATGCACATAAGGGGATGCATTTTTCATTATCTGAAATTTTAGGTCTAAATACTGAGTGGGGATAAAGATTTCAGGGAAATCCTATATTGATAGGCTCATGCACACATTTCTCTAACTTTTACAGTTATTTGTTACTAGAGCTGTTGACCAGATCTGTGAAGTGGAGCAGTGTAATATAGAAACAGGGATGACTGGAAAAGCTATTCACTCTTCCAAACAACCCAAATACCGCTCGCCATTTCTACCCTACAAATAGACTCATGCATTTCTAGAAATTTATACAAATTATACATAAAATTGGTCACCATTTTATTTCCTGTGCATACTGCTGCATTGAAAAGAGAGCTGATAGGGACAGAAGTTGGAGAAAGGCTTTTCTTCTTGCTCACAAAAGCATATCAATAAAAATGCCTGTGCAGTCTCAAGGGCACCCTCAGTAAATTTGCAGAGAGCACCAATTTGGGCAGGAGCATTGTTGTCATGGAGAACAGAAGGGCTCTGCAGAGGGATCTGGACAGGATGGATCGATGGACTGAGGCCAGTTGTTGAGGTTCAACAAGGCCAAGTGCCAGGTTCTACACTTGGGAGCCATCAACTCCTAGCAGCACTACAACTGGGGAAGAGTGGCTGAAAAATGGCACATCAGAAAAGGACCTGAGGGTGCTGGTCAACAGCAGCTGGCCATGAGCCAGCAGTGTGCCCAAGTGGCCAAGAAGGCCAATGGCATACTGGTCTGCATCAGCAACAGCGTGGCCAGCAGGACCAGGACAGTGATTGTCTCTCAGCACTGGTGAGGCCATAACTCAAGTCCTTGTGCAGTTTTGGGCCTCTCACTAAAAGAAAGATATTGAGGTTCTGAAGGTTGTCGAGACAAGGGCAGCAGAGCTGGGAAAGGGTCACACATGCACACACACAGTGATGAGGAGCAGCTGAGGGAACTGGGTTTGTTTAGCCTGGAGAAAAGGGAACTCAGGTCAGTGAAGACCTTTTCACTCTCTACAGTTACCTACACGGAGATTGCAGCCAGCTGGGGGCTGGTCTCTTCTCCCAAGTGATAAGAGAAGTGGAAATGGATTCAAGTTGTGCTGAAATGGTTGCCAAACATTGGAGTAGGCTTCCCAGGAAAGTGGTTAAGTTACCACCTCTGGAGGTATTTAAATCATATGTGGATATGGCATTTGAGGACATGACCTAGTGGCATATTTGACAGTGCTGGGTTAGCAATTGGACTTGATCATCTTAGAGAACTTTTCCAACCTAAACTATTCTATGACACTAAAGTGAAGGTAGCCAAACTTAGCATTTCAGGATCTGTCTTCCTAGTGGCAGGGATACATAAGTATTTGAACTTCTATGGGTTACAGCCACCCCTGCCTAAAGTATGGCAGAAGTTATTTCTGAAACGATGCCTTCACTCTGACACCTTTGAGTTGCACATGTGAGGGCAACATGTCATGGCCATGCAATCTGTCTCCTGTTCATCCCCACTCACCACTGAAATAGCCAGCACTGTTTTCATCATTTTCAGAGCAACTGCTGCCATCAATAAGGATTTCAGTTACAATCAGGATCTCAACAACAGTCTATTTGCATGACCTTCTTTCACGTCAAGGCAGAAATTTGTCCTCCCAGTAAGTGCTAGGAGGGAGATAGCCTTCCCAAGAAGCAGTAGAGAGTGACAATGGCTTGATGCAAGGCTGTGCACCAAAGTCATGGGTGCCCAGACATTCTCCTTCCTATGCTCCTCCCTGATAATATCTTGCTGACAAGAAGCACATTCATGCCAGGATTGTGGTCTGGAACTGGTTTATCCCATGATAATGTTATTAGAAAACTTGGTCATTTTTTGCATTTTTTTCCTTAACATTTACCTTATTTTCTACTCTGGACACTTCCAAAGACTTTTTGAATATTTTTCACCTTATCAGTCCTTTCATGGAGACTATGTCTACTTGCAGTATGGTGCTGTTCTGTACCCACAGCACACAAGTGCTTAGTTTCTCAGTAACTGAAATTTCTAACTTAAGTTCAGTATATGCAAGATCTGGTGAAATTTAGTATCTTATGATACACAAGAGGTCAAATCAGATGATCTACTAGTCCCTTCTGGCATCACATCTACAAAATATATACATAGTGTAATAGAAAAGTATATAATATTATTGACTTAGGGCAAAATTATTATGATATATATATATATGGCCATAACACAATAGCAGACCAATGTAGTCATTAATGCACAGATTATTTTAGCTTTTAGTGTTGCTTTTCCAAAGGATTATTCTTTGCTTTTATACTCTGAGTTTACTGCTGAGCAAAGAAGACAGATCTGGGGTCACAAGTGTCTGGTACCAAATATGCAGACTTGACAAGAATAATGCATTTGTTTCTAACATTGATGGTAGAAGATTTATTATGTTCTTGACTATTCATTTCCACTTTTTTATGCCCTTAGATTTTGTAAATGATGTGGTAAGCATTTTCAGGGTCATCACCTAACGACCTTAACTGTTAGTTTCAATAAAAAGTCTGATTCTTTATAGAATCCTGCAGAGTTTGGGGCTTAGCACTGAATGTTGCTGGGCCAAAGGAAAACAAGAGATATCTTCATCTCTATTCATTCAACCACTTTTGCACTGTGAGTATAAAATATTGCCAGAAAGATACAAAATGATTTTGCGGCCGAAGTATGCACAGAACTGAGAGCAACTCTAATGCAATCAAAGAAAAAACACTGGAGAAGGCAATTTTCTTCAGTGCTTTTTTACTACTGGAAGAATAGCAGCTTTATTAATGAGCTTCACCACAAATATTCAGTTACTGGTAAAACAAACAGCAAAAAGAGACTGAGATAGTTCTATTAAACTGTCAGATAGATCACTTAAAGCCAGCCCAGGAGGGTGGGAAGATGTTTAAACTCAAATAAATAACAAAATACACTTCTGTATATGGCCTCTAAACCCAAATATTTACCAGCAAATCCCACCAAGAGTTCATTTGGGTCTCTGAAGATTGTACTCTTCCCTTTCTTTACTCTTCCATTCCCTCTTGCTAACAGAGAGCTGTGACAAAAATACAGTAATTTCACAAATATAAGCCGCACCTTTTTCATTGAAGAATCCAGCCTACCCCAGTGGTGCGGCTTATATTCAGGTGCGGCTTATCTATGGACAAATCCCAGCGAAACGCCAACCCGGAAGTGAGAGCCGGCCAAGCAGAGTGGCAAGTGGGCGGGCCAGCCCCTGTGCCACTGGGAGCCGCCGGGAGTGTGGGACCGCCAGGAATGGGGGCTGGAAATGTGCGGGCCGGCCCCTGCTGCTGGGAAGCCGGGCTGTGTGGGGCCGGGCCGGAGCGCCCCGCCCCCTCTGCTGTGCGGAGTTAAAAAAAAAAAAAAAGCGTGGCTTATATTTGGGTGCAGCTTATATATGGACAAATCCCGTGGTCTTCCCAGCTACCCGGAAGTGCGGCTTATATTCAGGTGCGGTTTATAATCGTGAAATTACTGTACCTTTTGCAAGTTCCCCATGTTTTCTAGCCATTAAAAGAGGCAATAAATTATCCACTTCAACTACTCACACCATGCACTTTCACCCTTAAAAGAACAGGGTTCTATGTATTGGCACACAGGCAAGTTCAATGTGAGTTTATACGCTTTTCTTAATCTTAAATATGATTAATCTATTAATTCAGGACCTTAGTAAATATTGTTCTTTTCATATAAATGATGAATCCACTCAAGTACACTGGATTACTTTGAGCAGAATCATGTCTGATTTCTAACACTTTTTTTGGGTATTAAATATATGTGCTCCTCATCCAAACAAAGCTTTTAGAGCCCAAGGCACTCTTACCTGGTAGAACCCTTGAGCCTCCTTTGACAAGAAATGAAAATTCAAACAGAAATCAGTTTTTTAGTTTATAGTTGCTTTGGTACTTTGGGCCTTACAAGTCCATTTCATGCTTCAAGTGCCAGCTGATATTTCAAACAAAGCTTTTAGGTCAATACTGTATTTTAAATACAAGCTTTTTATCCTGAGAATTTTAACTGTTATTTGAAAGTCAATATATTTATATCCAACTATTATTTTGTTAAGATTAAAAGTTTACTATGCTTTAAGGGTACATACCTTTAACTCTCCAATAGAAGACAGAAGTCCTGCCCCATAAGCACGCAGCTGTCCTTCTTGCTTGCAAAGGCCAAATTCAATTGTAAAGAAATAACACTGTAAAAATACACAGCTATTCAGATACAAATAGCATAGTTGCAAACAGGCACTTCAGCAATAACAATCAGTACCATATTCACTTGCCTGTCTCACTTCTTTAGAATTATCTACTTGAAATATAATGTCAGATAAAGTATATTACTGCTGCTAAGTAATTTAAAGGTCATGTTCAGCAGTAAGGAAGCTTTACACAAAAATTTGGGATTTTGTTCCTTGGCTGGGTACCCAAGCATTTCATAGGAAAGGCCCGTTAGGAACAGACAAGCAAGGTATCAAAGGTGCTGATAATAACCTACAAAGCTTTTTGAATCCTTCAGAAATAAATGAGATGCCTTAAAATAAAATTCTGCAAGGTAGTTGGTCTGACTGTCTAGGAACATCTGGAGATCTCTAAGATGTAGTTCAGAGCACTCAGCTGTAAGCTTAAGCTGATATCATTTTAAAGACTGCAGCATACTTAAGAGCCGTCTTGAGTTACAATGAATTTACTTATATTATGTGCTTAAGAACCTTCTTAAGTTGAAGCTTTAGTCTGCACTAGATTTTACTGTCATAAATAAAGAACGAATATAGCATTTGGTTTCTTAAATTACAGAAAGAAAATTATATTCAGTCAAATGAATTCACTTGACCAATGAATTCACTTAAACAATAACAATTGATTTTAAGTCTGTATTCTATCAGGTTACGTATCTGACCTGTAAAACTGATGACAAGCTGTGAAAAGAGATGTGTTTAAATTAACATAACAGTATTGTATCTAACTTTGCTGCACCCACGTAACGAAGTTAAACGTTAGGAAGATCATAAGCACTGACAGCCCACAGTCCACTAAATGCAAAAGACCCCAATCACTTCTGCTCCTCTGGTACTGAGTTTTACTTTGGTTTTGTTATGACACATCACATGCTTTTTGATATTAGATCACACAGCTGAGATTAAGATAGTAATTATTTCTACATATGAAGGTTTTAGGAAGTTGAATTCTGAGTTATACAAAAATATTGCACACATATATACACATATCCCTATATATGTTTGTGCCTATTACATTACTTGACAATTTCAGGTTTTGTGCAGAGGGGTATAACTCCATTGAACCTAGAAGATTTACATGTCTTTGCAGGAGATATGAATTTAGGATAAGAAATTACCCAATATTTTGTATTAAATTTTAATTTTTTTAAGTAACTTCAGGATACATCCTAATATAATTGGGTTTTTTTTCCACTCACTTCCTCCTTATCTCCCAACTATTCCAGACTAGGTAGCATATTAAATGTAGAAGACCAGAAATTAACAGCTCTTTTAAGTTCAATAAATCTTTAGAAATTCAGAAATTATTAATTGCTTAGTCTCATAAAAGTTTCTGTAGAGCCAGTGATTCATATAGCATAGCATTATGCAGAAGGGTATAATAAAAAAATAATAATACCATGAGCCCTGTGTCTGATCTAAACCTGTTCAGTCAGATGAGAAGGAACAGTGGCAGAGACTTTAAATGTCTCAAGTCTGATTCCATCACAGTAGTCAAATGCACAGATAAAGGGAGGTGAAGCACAACATCATCAAACAAAACAAAACAAACAAAAAAAATCAAATTTCCAAATATTGACTCAGGTAAATCAAGCTGGCATAAAATTTTTCAGTACCTCCAGTGGGCTGATGTCACCACTTAGGAGGCAAGAAAGACAACTGGTTTCCAAAAATGTTGTCTCAGCGACAAACAACCAGGTACACAAAATGACAAAGGCATCACAGAAGTAATGAGTGAAGCTGAGAGACCAATCACAAAGAGTACAAACCTCCCTTCACTGCCCAAATATTTTGCCAGAAGAGCTATCAGTAGGCCACAGTCCCGGCTGTATACATGCTGACACTGTCAGAAACTACTCAGGTTCACACTTACATCCTATGAACATCTTTGAATTTGGACTTGATCCCACTTCCTCCTTGATGGACAGACATAAAATAAAGAGGGAGCTTCTTTTACATCAGTTCAAAAATTATTATAATTGTTACTATTGTAAAAGGGAGACATATTTATGAGCTAATGCTTGCTGGTGAGAGCCAATCTTTAGTATTTATAAGACTTGTACTCTCAGTATAACTAACTAAAATAAAACACATAAATGGCAATATGCCTGCCTACTACTAACTTGTGGTATCAAACTACAGCATTAAGAAAAGCCTTTCAAATTAAAAGCGGATTTATAAATTTGCCATATGCAACAACTACAATTTTGTGTTTAAGAGAGCCCTGCTTAGCCAAGAAAGTGCAAAGATCACCCAATGCTGCCATCTTCAGATCCTTAGTCAGCAATACATGATTCCCCCCACCCTGTATGCTCTCAGACACACAAAGGTGGCTCAGTGCACAAGAGTTTGCAGGCTTTGGTAAGTTGTGTTCTCAAGCCTACAAACACAGAGGCATACTGATGAGGAGTTTAAATATTAATTAGATACCTTTTACAGACCAGACACTTAAATACCCCAGTAAATACATCTCCTTGTACAATAAACTACAGTTGAAATCCTCTATATTACACACAGGATGAGCACACTGGAGTGGGAATGACCCAACAAAGCAGTGGCTGTTGAGACAAATACATTTTTTGAAGCCTCACCTGAAGACAAAGTTGATTATTACACTGCTGTTACATGTAGGCTGGTGAATAGAGGCACAAACAGGGGCATCCAGGCTCTCCTGCTCTGATTTGAAATCTTGGACTGGTCTCCAACATACTCCCTAGACTGTGGCCCCAGATATTTGGATCCTCTACAAACTACAGCAATATCTGGTTATCTGCCTTTACTTTGAGTTCCACCAGATCTTCGGGGTGAAGTGTGTATTTACTACAACCTATAGATAGCTCTTGAAGTAGGAAAGGTGACTTTCCATGTTGTATAAATTCTGAAGTTCTCAAAGAGCCTTACAGTAAAATGATGCTCTGTTAGTCATACCAGCAAAATGAGATGAAGAATCAAAATGCCAAATGAGAGATCAGAAATAATTTTTATTTCAAGTGGCATCAATCAAGACTGTGCCAGGAGCACAAGATTGTCTTCAGTACCATTTTATTCTACTTCTCTTATTTATTCAAAAATATATGAAAGAAACTTTACAGTCATGCTCATGAAACATTATCTAATGGGTTCAAAAATTATTCAACAGATGCATGTAAGAAAATCCAATTAAGGGCTATAAAATACTAATATAGCAGATTTCTTCCTTCAGAGCCCTTGAATCAAAAGTCATTGGCAAGTAAAGCAGTACATCAGGAAAATACCACCTTTACCACCTTATGGCTCTCGACATACACTGTCCTGCAGATGTCTGCAATTGCCTGTGTCAGAGACAAGATACTGGCATAGTTTGACTGGCCAAGTGTTTGTGTGATTTTAAGAGTCAGATCAATTGTCCTGCTATTGATGGGAAAGACGGAGAGAACATCAAGCCCTGGAAAACTCCAAACCTGGTCTCCAGGGTAAATACAGTGTCTCTTCTTTGTATTCAGATACTGCCCTGCATTATAAACTGGACTACCACAAAAAAAAAAAAAAAAAAAGCAGTGACAGCTATGACAGCTAACAGAAAAAAATCGTTATTCGAGGGTGCTTAGATATTTTCAAAGGCAGGAAAAAAGGTCTGATAGGCTGAATTCTCCTCATCTGTCTGGTTTCTAAGCCTTTGAAAATCTCTTCTCACACCACACCATTTTGCATTCGAGAATCTCCCTCCTGGGACCTGTGCAAAGAGCTTGCGCATGGTGTTGAGTCCTAGTATCCACAGAGTCAGTAGTAGAAAATCTGACTTGTTCATAAAAAGGCCATTCCACTTTGCTTAATTTTCTTATGGTATAGCTTGAGTATATTGGTAAAGAGACCAATACTTGTGTTCACTTGGCAATCTTTAGCACAAGGTATAGCATGAGAATCTGTGTATTCTCTGAAAGTACCTTACAAAAACATTATTAGGATGAATCCTGAGAATACCAAGCATGCCAAGAGCTGATTCACTTGTGCTCCCTGTCACAAGGGGGGAAGAATGACAGATTGTGTAACTGCATGATTGCAATACTGGTACATGGGCAGAGGATTCACCACTACATGAACTGCCAATGTCATGGGCCTACAGCCCCAAGCTGATGTGTAATAGCACAAATAATCACCTTATAGAAAATTAATTGCTATTAAGACAATACAACTATTAACATATGAATGTACTTGAAAGAACAGTGCCAAATAAATACACTTAAGAAAATACCTTGTTTCTGCTGGATTTCAGATTTCAAAGGATATTTGAATGGACACTCAGTTCAAATGCATGTGATATGTTAACAATATGCAAAGATTGATTCCTTTTTCTTTAGGAGTTTTTTGGTACTTTAGCTCTACAAGTATTCACCTAGAGATTAAATCTCTCATATAGTTGTAATTATCTCATAAATAAACAATTATATACCACTGACAGACTTTTAAAAATTCCATTGTTAGAAATTAATCCTAGGAATTAATAAAAGTGTTTCCATTCCTCCTGTAACAGGTGCTTAAATTGCAAGCAACTCTCAACTTAGAAATATATATGACTCTCATTTGTGCTTGCTTTCTTCATTCAGAGCTGGTGCAAATGAATTTTTAAATAGGTTCTTATTTTTCAATCTCAAAAACATCAGCAGTCACAAAAAAAAAACCCAAAACTCAGCTGGCTTTTCACATTTGACTGAATTATTCAAAATTCACAGTCTGTTGAGTAGTATCAGGAATGCTCTACTACAAGAAATAGATAGATGCAACAAAGGTAACCCAGGCAACTAGCCAATACAGCCCAGTGTTGGAGTCCAGACCTCAAGCAATACCAGCTATTTGACAGCTATTCATGCAGGAACATTATTGAGTAGAAATGCAGGGAGATTTTTGAACAACAAATAAATCTCATGATGAGCTTGTGAATAGACCAAAAGCAGAGAAGGAATACAATTCGATAACCAAGTCTCATTACAGATGATTCACCTACCTCCAACAAAGGCAGAGACCCTATTCACAACCAACAGCATTTCTAAATAAAAAAAACAAAGTTTAATTCTTCAGATTTACCTTCTTGAAGAATTTTGTTTAGTCTGCCACTTTGAAAAGCATTTAGGCTCAGTGAAATGAGGTTTCCTTTAAGAATTTCAAAGTGCATATATTTAACAATTGGCCTCCTTTTCCCCCTCATCTCACTTCTTTGCATTCAGACCTTTCACTAAGGGTGAATGCTTGGAACAATCTCTTTATAAACAATAGCTTAAGTAGATGTGATGCTGCTCATTAACTCCAGGATAGACACACACCAGCCTTCACATTTCTGTTGACAGTCACAACACACAGTACCACTGCATGTGAATTCCAATGCAAAGTTTGACATACTCAGAGAAAGTATGGCCCAAAGTGAGCTCAGGGGGGTTTAACCCCTCATGAATATTTTGAAATTATGCTTGTTTTTTTCAGGACTTTCTGCAGAAAATCTCATCATGGTAACCAAAATAAAATTATCATCATGCATTTGTTAGGGAGCAGAAAATGTATCTCAGGCACACTGGGGAGCCCCGCCAAGATAAGACAACACGTATGGCAGCTGCCAACCCTACAGGTGCAATATGACTTCCAGAGTAAGACCTGCTAACAATTTTGTGTCTCTTGGGAGAATATTTCTGTTGTTCACTCTCAGATGAAGGAGACCCTCTTGCTACCCTAGAGAGCAAGCAGAGAGAAAGGAGGATGAAGCACTTCTGGTATTTTTCTGCTGTTGCAAAAGAAGTTAGTTCCCATGTAGCTAAATTCACGTAATATCCCACTCCATGTTTGAATTACTTCAAAGTAATCTGAACATAGGTTTGCTCTGTGCAAAGATAATGCCCACTCATTTTATCTCTGGAGCACTTTGGAGATGAAGAATCAGGAACCTCAACACTTATGCAGAAAGTCTGGTGTTTCCTGGCAAGGCAGCAATTCCCTTCTGTCAAAGTTAGTGGTCACAGAGATAGTGCAAAAAATCAATGCCCAAAAAGCACACTTGCTCTACACCTCCAAAAAAGAACTCCTAGCTTTTTCAACATAATTAACTAACAGTGTTGAAGCTTAATATGCAGCTAAGATGAGATCACTGAAACTAGAAACTGCTGCTTAGATAATTGTTAAACATAAGTCATTGAAGCCCTAATGCTTTGCCCTTCCTACTCCCCCTTCCCTGTCATTTGACTCTTATCTAGAACAACTCATAAAACCCGAGGGTTTAAGGTTTATTAATTTCATGTGGAGTTATTAAGAAAAAGTGATGTGCAATAATGAGCCATTTCCTTTCCCCTTTATTTTCCAACATGTAACAGGAATTCATGTTCAGTGCTCCCTATTTTAGCTGAAGTGAGTATTCACTCATTTCTTTTTCAAGCTGTTGGCTCAAATTTCAGTCATACAGAGATTTCACAGAGGTAACATAGCAGGGACAGAGAGGTTTTTTGATATGTTAGCAGGGACTACAAAGATGGGGTCCTCTGAAAGTCAAATTTAAAAAAAAAAATACAAATGTTGAGCAAACATATCACTGCTGTCCAGCTACACTCTTCAGTCTATGCTGCCTCATATGACACACCTGGCTCATTAAGATCCTTCAGAATTCACAGGCTGCAAGCAGGGACAATCTTTATGGCTTTTCCATTCCTATTTTACACCTCCTTATCCTGCTACTCTTACAGATGAGGACTTGGCATTAACACAATCTATCAAAGCAAGAACAGTCCTGATTTGCTAGGCCACAGAGGCAAGGGCTAGCACCCCACAGTGTTCTCCTCAGCCCTGTGGCTTATGCTACAGCTTGGAGGGTATGATTCCTCTAGCAAAGAGCCAGGGACTTGAACAATGACAGGAGGCATCACAAGTGAGAGAAAATTTGAAACAAATACACATACAATGAGATCATTTGTCTGTCCTTTGTTTGTCCTTTGCCTGACAGCACACTCATTTTATGGGTCATTGACCCCACGACTGTTACCCCAAATTGTAAACTGCCTTGCTTAGAAGAATATCCAGAGAATAGACAAGAACTGCCTCAGACACTTTTGTTCCCCCAGCATCCAGAGCCAGAATCTCTACAGAAGCCTAGCTCAGTCCTCAGGACACATTTACCACAGTTACCTGCAGACCTCAGCACCAGTCCAACATTTTTTGTCCTTCTCTAAAAAGGCCATCTTCCACTCTACGGCAAGCATGCTAAGCAGGCAACTCAGAAGAGAAAGCATAAAAAGCTGTCCATGAAATACTCTTCAGGCTGGGGAGGCAGAATTCATCCTTTTGAAAATGCTGCAATGCTCCAAGGAAACCACAAAAGGAGAAAACTGGCACAGGATTCTCCTCCACTTATCCGGGGAGAAGCTTTCAACAGGCTGGCTGAGTAAATCCACAGATTATCATGTCACAAAGGTGAAGCAACTAATCACTGTACAGGCAACCCTCACTTTTATAAGCAGGGAGTTTACTGAACCACTGCCCTGCGCCAGTCCACTGTCAGAATTAATTACTGTGAGCTGCGAGGCCTCTTTAGAAACTATCCTTGGCCAGCCCAGAGATGGACCCCCAGTGCTCTCCCTAATAGGCATCCCCCTGAGGAGGGCACCAGGCTCATGTGGCGCTTCTCATGATGCCATTTTCCAAAGAAGGCTGTGTCCCCACTAACAGCCAATTACTGCCTGTGACAGCTGTACTGCAGGGAGTGGTGCAGGAGAGCCTCTGAGCCTCCCATGTCATTTCAGCCAGGAATGGGTATAGGATCAGCCACAAAACTCCTAATGTATCCACGGGTGAGGGGAGGCTCTATCTCTAGAAAGGGGAGCAGCCTCCTGGGGCGGAAAGGATATCGGAGCTTTTTCAAGTTCTCTAACTGTGGGGGCAAAAACACACCGAGAGAAGAGACAGGGACAGCTGGCCAGTGAAGTTTTAAAATTCTAATTTCAAGGAAAATATGCACTATTTCTTCACAGTCATATTAATTTGAAATTTATTTCTGAAGAGCAAAAAAGAGTTATGGACTTCATTCCAAAATTATCAACATCCACACTTACTTTCTAAACATTTTAAAAAGAAAATTAAGTTCTTGTATCTGTTTACTGAGAGCTGATTTAATAGCTACGACTTGTTTTCAAACATCACAGTTTCTAACAGCAACACTGCATTTAAACTCATTATTCTTTTAATCACATAAATGCCAAGGAACTCCCAAAAGCTTTTGTGACTCTTAATGCATTAACTCAACCTGCTTTGCAAAGAAGAAGCAAAAAAGATCGTAGGCATAAGCACAAAAGTGTAAGTTCTATTAATGTCAAGCTGACAGACAGATCAAAGGAGAAAAGTAGCTCAGGGAATTTTAAATATCTATTAATTTTGCTACTAAAAGTACATCCAAATTGAAGATGTTTTTCACAGCCCCAAACAAAATCTTTTTCATGCATAGTTGAGCATTTTCTTGCAGCACCCTGATTTTCAGCAGTGAGGGCATCTAAAATTAATCTATCATAACCATAGAATGGTCAACGAAGTCACCACTGCCTTACTTGCCAGCAGTGTGTAAGCACAAAGCAAATCACATGAACATGTATTCAGCAAGGTGGAAAAAATATACTGAATAAATACCTGTGAGCAGAGAGATCGGGGCTATTCACTGTACCAAGGTCAAAGAAATTTACAGTGCCTGTGGTCTGTAAGTGACTTACCAAATGTGAAGATCATTCCAAAATTGTCACTAGCGATCATATTCCCATGGATATGCAAGAATTCCGTGCTTGTACAGGTCCTAAATTCATTGCAGATATACAGTATAGATCTGTATAGAAGCTAATATGCTTATTCAAAGATGAAAAATTAATCCTATAAAGGTGTTTACATTTGAGAGATGTAAAATGTCTTGTTAAACTATAATTTTAGCTACTTTTATGTAGTCAAACTATATAATTATTACAATTACAGCCTACTGATTCAAGGTTGGGAACAAAAATCTGTAGGGAAAGAAGAGAAATATGCTTTACTGGGGAAAAAAATCTAATTGTTGAGTACCCACTCTTTCCAGCATAAAAAACCTCTGAGCTCAAACTGCTTTATCTAGTACTGTTAGTAGATACCATCTTTATGAACATCTATAGAAAGTTCTCTAGAAGGTACAGAATATATAAAACTTAGAGCTGACAACTGAAACAAGGCACTTCAGTCTAAACTAATGCTATCTCTGATGCAAAAACAAGCTAACACAGTAAGAGAGACAAGGAGTTGTTCAAAGTGTGCCTGAAAGGGCACTGCCAATTTCAAGTTCTGTTGACCTTGCACTGCAACTATTTCAGCCACAGCTGGATTCAAACCAAAACAGCCAAAATTAACAGCCACAAAGCCCTTCTCTGTAACCCTGTCTTGGGCTTCAACAATGCTTTCAGGTTAGAGTACTTGTTTTAACTTTCCAAAATCATCAATAAATAAAACGAAAACCTTTATGCAATAACTTCAGAAGGTCTTCTAGCTCTAACTAGTAGCTAACAGAATTTTTTGCATGCTGTACCACACAAGTTTGGACAAAGGAAGAGCCACAACTGCAAAATCATGTGTCCTCCAGAACCAATTCAATCCCTGCAGAAACCCTTATTTCTAAATAAGATGTTTTGGAAAATAAATAATAAAAAATAATTTTACAGCAACAAGTTCTACTTTCATTTGCATGTGTACAACTCTACGCCTTTTAGGAGATGGTACACATTGAAATGAGGTCAGTATTTAGCCCACGGACCTAGCTTATTGAAAGCAATGGCAAACTGCCCCCTGGCCCTCTGTAGCATCAGCATTGAACTTATAAATATATAATTAAGCTATACTTGCAAAATTATTATGGTAGATCACCCAAAAATACCTCAATTAAAAATTTATGGAACCATATTCCATCCAGCACTTTGATGCCATTTGATAGAAAGGTGACAACAGGCATAAGAACCACTTCCAGAGTTGCAGCACTAAGGAATTAAGCCCTCAGCATAGTTCTGAATGCCAGAAGTATTTTGTCTTACTTTCATACTTTAATCTGCACAAAGAAAACATTCAGACATGGTGGGTGAGATAATTAGACTGAACACATGAAGTATGTCCAGTCCTGTGGTGAACTTTAAATTGGCATCTGTTCAGGTCCATACAGGTATGTATTTTAAGACTCTTTCCATATGATACTATTTGGATTATGCAATCACTACCTGAATGTCCTTTCAGAAGCAAAAATATTTCTGAACTATCCCAGACAATAAAAAGAATAGTAAAGAGTTTGAGGACATCAGTGAGGCTGCATCTGGAGTGCTGTGTTCAGTTTTGGGCTCCCCAGTATATGAGAGAGATGGAGTTCCTGGAGCAAGTTCAGCAAAAGGTTATGAAGATGACTCAGGGACTCAAGAACATTTCTGTTATGAGAGACAGGGAGCTGGGCCTGTTTATCCTCTTAAGAAGATGGCTGAGAGGTGAGCTCACCAATGTCTATCAGTATCTGAAGACAGGGTATCAAGAGAAGGTTCCCAGGCTCTTCTCAGCAGTGCCCAGCAATAGGACAAGAGGCAAGGGGCAGAAACTGAAGCACAGGAAGTTCCACCTGAACATGAGGAAGAGCTTTACTGTGGGAGCACTGAAACACGTTGCCCAGAGAGGTCACCGTCACTGGAGACATTCAAAAGCTATTTGGAACACAATTCTGTGCAATGTGATCCAGGATGATTCTTCTTGAGCAGGGAGGTCAGACCAGATGATCCATTGTGGTCCCTCCCAGCTTTACCCATTCTGTGATACTCTGACTCTGTGATTACACATAACTGTTTTGGTTTCTGCCTGAGTGCAGAATCTCGCAGCTTCCTTCTCCTGATGGGGTCACTGACCCCTGAAATTAGAGTTGGGCATGCAGGGTAGCAGGCATGTTTGCACAGCACAATGCAGCAGGATGCACAGATCCCTGAGGAAAGGAAGCCTGGAGCTGGCCCATCCCAACACCACTGTGGGTCTCAGCCAGGTAACCAGGCAGCTGCATTCAGGGAGCTGCTCCAAAGAGAACCCTCCCTGCAGTCACCAAAGCCATTTTTGCACAGCACTCCTCAGCTGCTATGGCTCCATGGAAAGCATGGGTAAAACCAACTCCTTCACCTCTGCACCCACAGCACGGACATTCCCTCAGTCCTAAGCAAGACCTAGACATGGCTGAAATGAGCTGCTGCAGGCTAAACTCCTTCACTTCCCCACTACCTGTGTGCTGCTGCTGGAGGAAGTCCAGGACTTGTACAAATTACTTAAAATAATGTGTTACAGTGTGAACAATATCTACACAGAGCCCAGGATTCTTGTTTTCCCTCTACATACTGGTGAAAGCAAAGGGGTAATCAGGAACAGCAGCAGCACTATATTCCAAACCTTTCCTTTATTGTTCTTTCCCCACCAGTATTTAAACGTTTATTCCTGTAATTTATGAGTGATTTATTAGTAGTTGTTGCCCAAAACGTTTGTCTTATTGTTGCTCAGTGGAAGCTTATGCTACATACTTTCTTTTTTCCTGGTTACATATGTTCTGTAAAAGACACTTTCTGTCTTTTTGTTAAGACATTATCAACTCTAGGTCAAAAGACAAAAAAAATATGCAAAAGATCCTATCAAAATTCATAGACCCACCCATTCCAACCTTTGTCAACTGGATCCAACACTGAATTGGAAGATGCTTCCAACTGCCACTTGCATGCACTCCTAAATTCCACATTTTTTTTCTGAGCTATTTTTCAGGCTCACTTTCATTACTACTGTAACAGAGAAAATGTTCAGAGTGTGAGCTATTGAACTACTGGCAAAGATTACTATTGCAGAATTTGCAATTTCTTAATGAAAATGAAGTTGCTTCTGAAAATAAACAAACGTAATTAGCAAGCCAGTGCTGTGTGAAATTTGCACCACTCTCTTGTTAACCTCTATGTCAAAACGTATTACTTGTGTGCATGAAAATTTGCATTTGCAGTTCAGTAACCTCAGAGATTATGATCTAACCACTTTTGGAAGCAAAATGCTACAAGAAATAAAAGCAAACCCAGTCTCTGGCTGCAATTTGTTATTTTAATAGAGTCTTTTTCTTTAGCGCTTCTAACTGCTTAGGGCTTGATCTTCATAAATCACATCCTGTCTAAAATGAACTATATTATTTCTACAGAAAAGTTTCTAATTTCTTCCCTGCTCCCAATTAAGTCAAATTAGCTCTCTCTTGCATCTAGCTTCCTCATTACAGGGCTGGGCCCAAGGATACGTATTTATAAGTACTTTACAGAACAGCATGTTTCTAGCTACTTGTGAACACAAAATTTTGTCTGAGAGGGCAGCATGGGATCCTTTCAAGAACCAGGTTACTGACTTCACCAACTGGGCACCCCTGTGGCAACAGGCAAGCCCTCTTTCACCTTCTTAGCTTTGAGGGACCCAGTATAAAGTACAAGATGTTTCTTTTTGAGATTAACACATTCTATGTTGACCTACTCTTTTCTGATCACAAACTGGAGGAACTCACATCCTTGTATGGCAGTGCAAGATGGATCCAGTGAATCCTACTTTCCTTCTGCATCTAGCCTATTTCTTCCATCCCTAAGCAACAACTTGTGTCAGCTCTACAACACCAGGTCCAGTCTTCCTATCATACAAAAGGTCTCCACTTCTATAGCAAGCACATCCAAAACTGACTTGACTTCACAGTACTACACTTGATCAAAACTCAGGTTAGCATTCAAGTTGCTCATTTACTGTGTTCCACAGCCTGGTGACTGATATATCCTCTCTCTTTTCCAGTTCTGGAAAGGATTCAGGGGAGGAATAACACTCTCAATAGCATGAGGAGTGACTAAACAAACTACCCAGAAAAAGAGAGAACAAAGCA
This sequence comes from Sialia sialis, assembly GCA_009812075.1. Classification (NCBI taxonomy): domain Eukaryota; kingdom Metazoa; phylum Chordata; class Aves; order Passeriformes; family Turdidae; genus Sialia; species Sialia sialis. Next base: position 12,203,193 of record VRYO01001878.1, on the reverse strand, counting down.
AAAAAAATGTGTTCTGTAGTCATGGTGACATATAGAAAGCCTCCAGGGATGATTTGATCACTCTCTCTTCATATACAAAAAAACTAGTAGGAGTCAGGTTAAAAGCAACAAGATGAGACAATTCACCAGCCAGTAAATAGTTGAGCCATAGAGCTCATTGACAAAGTTACTGCAGGTACGAAAAATTTATGTGTCTCTGGACAGAAATCCTTTCAAGATAATTAGATACATAGAAGCCACATTTGTGAGAACAACAGCTCCCCACATTCCTGATTGGTGAGAAGCTTGGAAAACATTTGAAAACAATCAGTTATGTTCATCCTGTTCTTTCATCTACCCTAAGCAGCTATTTATGACAGGCACAAGTCACCAGCAATGGCCCTGACCAGCACAGCAGTTCTTACAGATCCAAACCTGAAAATAGGCTCCCCATACCCAGAAAAAAGGCCATAGCAGACTGCCAAAAATCCTGCAGAAAATATTGAGCATTAGCTCCCAATTCCAGTAATGGAACTCTTCAATCTGGAGTGCTAGTTTAAAGCTAGTTAAGTATCTCTGCAGATATTTTTCTTCTTGGGCCACAAATGTCTGACAGAATGACTGTAAAAAATGCACTTCAGGAGACCACTGCAGTATACTAAAATATTAAATATTGATCCCTGGAACCTACAGTTTTTTTTTTCCCCCTTAGTCCTGTTTTGCGATATATGTACTATCTTTTCTGACCGCCTTTTTGATTATGCATAACATAAGAAGGACTTCACATCAGTGCTTTAGCTACTTTATTGAAAATTATTGCTGAACAAACCCTTAAAAGTGGACACCATTACTTTTTATTAATTCCTTTAGAACATTTTTCAAAGCAAGTTCATAAATTACAGAATGGTTTTAGAGCAGCGGTCTGTGAGGCCAGCAACACCTCACCAAACAAAGTAATCCATTATTAAGTTATCCTTTACTCCTGATTCAAACACACCTGTGTGACTTTGTAATGGTCAAAAAAACCACAAAACTGCATGTGCTTCTGCTTCTTGTTAAAGTTTCAGGTTTCATACTTGGGCAATTTCCAAATATATCTTCATACAGGTGGTTTTGCCTGGTCAAAGTCAGGAACAGAAACATTGCCCAGGCCATCTACTGATGAACAGTATAGGTCATAGTATAACCAGACAATGTCTGTCTATAGTCATCCATAATAACTGATCTCAGTTTTATTGTCCTAGCTTTTACCCTGATTTTACCCTGATTTGTCTCCCTTAAGTGACATACAGCCCAAATCAGAGTAATTTCATATGTCTCCTGTAAGCACATCAAAATTTATTCAAGCAGTTTTAAATCATATTCAATCTCAGCCATGCTTCTGCTCCTTTATTCACTAACTACAAGTGTAGCTGGTGGTAACACTTTTGCAAGAAACTCCATTATGTCATCACTGGATTTAAGGTACTCACTGTGCTCACTCTTGGCATCTGTCACACATACATGGCATGCAACTAGGATACAGAAAAAAAGACTACGCAGAGATTTGAATGTCAAATTTCAATATGCTCAGCGACTGCCATAGCTCTTGGGCTATTATACCAGGTTTCAGTTGGCCAATACATAATTATTTTTATAGCTTCAGCAGGGGAACTGGTCACAGACTTACAATGACGGTTAGTTCCCTATGAATCATCTCACAACTATAAATGAGAATACAGAGGTCTTGATTTTTTAGATGTACAGTGGAGTGGGAATATTTAAAATCTCAAATTTTCTTCTCAGCTCCATTTGCTCATCTGTGGAGGAAGACAGTAAGCCAGTTCACAAACTGTACTTACAGGCTAGCAGTACTAAATAGCCCCTATGGGAAATCTCATCTTATTTGTGAAGATGAGAGGCTATTCTATCTAGTGAGACCACGAATGCAGAGTCTTCCCAAAATTACCAAATGCCACTCAGTCTTTATCTGAAATGCTTCTGTTTCTTCCATTCTGGTTATCTCCTCAGCAAACATAATGGAGAATTGTTCTGAATTATGTGACAGATCTTCAGTGTGGGAAAAGGACTAGAATGATGTCAACAAGACCAGAAAATTCTGAGGGAAGACAGGCAGGTAAAGTCACAAGAACTACCATAACCCAGAGAGGTGGTTCTGAATGTTGTTTTTAAGCCAGTATATAACTTTAAAACATTTTGTTTGTGATACATACACTGATAAATTAAAGTTAGCTTTAGAAATGAACTGTTGGCCTCAGTCATCCTCCACACAAGGTAAAACTTTTAGATTCGTAACAAGCCTGAAATACATTTACAAGATCTCATCACACAAAATTCCTTCAAATTTGGAAGTAGTTTTTATGGTTTTTGATGTAAAGGACAGGCAGAACTAAAGAAATTTCTTTATTTCTACTGTCCTGCTGTTAAAACACAAAAACAAATATTATCAAGAAAGATGAAAAGGTGAAAGTTTCACAGCTCTAAAGAACTGAATTTTTAAATGTAACTTCCAGTGAGAAATGACTGGGAAAAAACTTAGTGCAACTAATTAGGCCCTAATGACTAACTTCTTGGGCAGAATGATTTGGTGATGAACTGCATGAAAAAAGACACTCTGCTAACCTCTTTTCTGAACTGCCACCCACTGAATTTCACCTACACAAACACATCCTATCCATACTGCATCTTGAAGGGGCAACCTGAGATGCGCTGGAACAACTTAGCAGGAGCCAGGAGTCATTTCTGCCATTAGCAGGATAGGCAGGTTCCTGCTTTGCTACTTGTAGCTTTACAAAGACAGCTCCCAAGTCCACAAATTACAAGTTAACATTGAAATGTAAATCAAGAAGCATTTTTTGGTACAATTTTCCTGACAAAACCTTACATTATGTGCTGCTAAACGCTGTAAATGATATACTATATAAATTAGTTGAAACACCTCATGTCAAGTCCTCTCTACAGTTTATGGTTTGATAGGTAAGCAAAAAAGACAGCCTTTTTTATTTCTGTACTATGTGGAAATAGAAAGACCAGACATGCTGAAAAATCAGCTCAAAAGCAGTTTTAGAAAATCAATCAGAACAGGACAAGACATGAGTAATGATAATGATAATAATTACAAGCCAGACGTGCATGGCCAATATTGTATTTCCTCAACAAGCATTATACCACACTCCACAAAAAGAAGCGGACAGAGCAAATATTTTGCTCTGTTTCAGTAACATAATCTCTGTCACCTTTTTTTTTTGTGTGTCTTTCCTCTTTCTTACTTTCCTAAAAGATTGTAAATGAAAATGGAATCTCTCAGCAAACCAATACAAAGATAGTCTTTTGGCTCTTTCAGTATTCCACTCTCACGACAAACCAGAAGCAATTCCTTTTTTCTTTCCCCCACCTGGCTACAAGATCTCAAGAGGATGAAGGGAACTTGCATACTGTCTGCTCAGCTCTCTTCCCCTGCAGTCATTTTTCTCCCTCCAGCTGGCCAGCACCAGGGCCCCTGCAATGCTCTCCCATTTAATTCCTGCCCCGATGGGGCTGCACAGACATGACTAATTGCAATTTACAAAACACTTCTAGTCTGCCCAGGCACCAGGCTCCAGCTTGCTCTAGATCCAGTGTGTCAGCCCTGCAGGGACAGAAACATCAGACATTTCCTTTGCAGCTCAGGGCAGGGCACAAAGAGCAGATCTATCAAAGCTGATACACAATGTCTTTTTGAGAGCAGAATGGAGAAAAAGATTATCAAATCACCTGCAATAATTCTTCTCTTTCTGGTCTGAATTCCTAAGAGGTGTTTTCCTCTCTTCCTAATGCCATTGTCCTCCCTGTAATGGCTCAGCACTTAATGTCACTGTCTTTTGAAACAGGTCAGGCTAATGGCAAGCTTGCTCTGGGCATATTGATTCAAGCTCATTAATATGCATACTCTCTCTCCATTCGTTACTCTATTTACTTTGAAGTTGCCTCACTGGAACCTGCAACGCTCTTCTGTGTTAAGACTCTTGGCTGGCATTTCTCAGCTTGCTGTGTCTGTTTTTTTATCTAGGATGGAAATGGGATAAAACACTGGAAAAGTTAGTCAATGGCACCTCAGGTGACATTTGGTGCCCAGCTGAATGAATTTCATGGCCTCCTCACCCTGACCACAGAGAGGTATTCTTTCTACTTGCTCCCGAGCTGGCTGTTTACATTGCACATTTTAGGGCAAGTAACATCTCTGTATTTGTCAAACATCTACCCCAGGGGAGCACAGCCCCTCATTGTGCTCCTGCAAAAAATAACACTGCCAGACTCTTTCTAAATGTCTCTTCCACCTGAAAGAGCTATTTCCAGTACAGGAGTGGAAAATAACTTTGACTCAGATATCAGATTCCCAGTGTGATAAGGAAAAGTGATTCAGGTGTCTTCTTCTATTTTTTGCTTTATGATTCAGGAGCAGCTCATTGTTCAGATGACACAGTCAGTCATAACTAGGAATTTCTGTGAGGGGGAGGAGTACAAGCATTTATATAACATCCGGAAGTTACTTTATATCAATACCTCTACCCAAATGGCCCAGTACCAACTTTGTCCTCTGCAACAGGCCCATGTCATCCAAGGTTATTTGGGGGTGAAATATTTGGCCATGCCATTTTCCTCAAAGTACTTACAGGGACAGCCAGTTAGGCAGTTTCTCCTGAGACTGCATGTTATGGCAAGGTAGGTCTTTTCCTACTAAGTGCCTACCAAGCAAATGTGGAAATATCCACTCAAATTTCATGATTCCTCCATACAAACAACAGTTTCTTCTCCAGACACATCCATTAGAAAAACAAGGAAAGCACCTGGAATCATGTGGGAGGAGTTGGCCATGATTAAGAAATCAAGCCTGTCTAACTAAGGAGTGAGGATTAAATTCAGTGGCTTCTTCTGGAAAGAGACAGAAGATTCAAATCAAACAGGATTCAAATCAAACAAAGGGGTACAAACTCCTTTTTTGGCAGATAGGACTCTAAGCCTCTGCTAAGCCAGCGCATCAAAACTTCTGCAGTTTAATTGAACTTAATTTGACTCCACATCCAACGATTATTTCCAAGCCTTTAAATCCCACTGCACTTCTTGTGTAGAAGAGCAGCAGTATGCTGAAAAGTTTTAAACTAACCAATTCCCCTGCTCGATCTCACAGACTTTTTCAGAAGATAAGATGTTTAAATGTGAACTTTATAAATACGGAGTTCTTAAATCCAATATAGTTCTTTAAATTATTTGCCACATTAGTTTTAGCAGGATCCACCAAAGGAGATATATAGTAAGTTAAAACAACTGAACAAAGCAAGTGGTAAAGGCGAGTGGTCACTACTTTATGTCATGAAGCAAAGGGTTGCATCCCAGTTACTGGAATAAGGCAATAGAGCAGGGCTGGTAAGTGGTCAGGAGTGGAGCCATGGCAGGTATCATCCCTCACACAAATGCCACAAAGGCTTCAGTCTCAGCAGCGTCTAACAACTTTAACACACAGACAGCTCACACTGCCTACTGGCTTGTGACTCACTGGATGCAACATAGAATCCGTCTCCCAGATCCTGGTTGAGGCACTTGGTCTAGATCTAGATCAAAGCTGCACAGCCTTGGCTTAGTAACTACATATTCTCCATGGGGAGCAGCAGGCAAGGATGCAATGTCATCTTAAAATCCATCACACACTGGAATACAATTAAGAGCTGCAAAACTGAACAGCGAGTACAGAAATATCAGTGCTAAGTGCCAAAGTGGCCACCTGTGGAGGAGCTAACAGTCTAGAGATCAGAGCACAAATCAAAATGTTTTACGTTGGCTTGTTTTGCCAAGTTTACCTTTCTTACTTGTTTTCAGCACCTTAAAGCAGACAAAATTCATCTCAGCCAGCCCTGAAAATTGGTGATTATGGAGAATGAAAATTGAAACTGATTACTTAGTGCGATCAGCTTTGGTCTTCTTAAGGACAATAGAAAAAACACCTAAAACTCTGTGATCGTCACATCATAGTCACCTGGAACCTGAAAATGTAGTCAGCTGTAATAAGACAATGGACATCAGTTGATCAGCTAAAAAGGAGGAGAGATGAGAGAGCATGCCACAAAAAGATTTTGACTCACGGTGGCTAATTTCTGAACATCTTCATCAGATGCTCCCAGTGAAGCAAGTCCTATCTCTTGTGAAAACTGTGCAAATTTGGGATCAGCAAGTAGAGGCACGTGTCCCAAGAGTTCATGGCATGTATCCCTAAGGGAATGGAAATGAAAAGAGAGTCAGTACAGAAATTAATACCATAATAATTCCATAATCAATTTAACATAAGCCATTTTACACGGGTCTGGCCCCTATCTTAGAAGTCTGACAATGAAACATGGTTTTTACATTGCAGTAGTGTCTTCCCTGTGTATATGGTTTCTACCTGCAGGTAGAAACACACACATTTGCTTCTGTTAAATAGGTTATATATTATTTAACCCCAGCTGTTCTGTGATTTGCTCATCATTTCCAGATTGAGTGGAAGAGCCCAAACACTACAATCTTCCTGACTTGGTGACATGAAGACTGAGCCATCCAGAGGAAAGCCAAATGTCCCACAAGTACAGTTTTCAGCTTTTCTCTCCACATAAATCAAAATCTAACACATTCCCTCTTCCTCTTATCCATTCCTCTTTCTGTACCTAGGTACCACTCCACATCAAACATTTTCCCATTTGCCCCCAGAAATATGGGGCAATATTTACAGAGGTTTCTTTGTGCCTAATTTCTCATTTAGTCACGAGATCCCTGCAATTACTGGGTACTTTTGTTATGCAATCTACTTTTCAGCAAGCAGATTTCAGAAAAAGCAGAGCATCCAAATCATTTCAAAAGGAACAGCTGTTCACATCTGTAAGTGCATTGTTAGTCATGACAAAGTGCAGACATAAGTGTACAAAAAACTGCTAACGGAAGTGCACATGCATCATCTACAAAAGCTTTCAAACAATTCTGGAAGTTTTGCTGCATTTGTTCACAGGAAATAATGGACTTGGTAGTAAAGTTCACTTTAAAAATCCAATCTGACATTTCCTTTGCTTTTGTCTCTTCAAAGACATTTCTCCTTTTTTTTTCCTTTTTTTTTTTATCCTAAGCGGTAAACAAATGTTTTAAAGGCAGTGAGAAAGCATCAAGTTTTCTGCCTTCTACCCAAAATCATCCAATTTGTCTTTTATAAAGTATTTTTGTTTGAAAAGTCACAGAACATGACATTTCAGATAAATCATGAACAGAAAAACAACCTTCCATATAATTTAAAGTCTTCTTACTCAGTATCCTCACCAAGAAGTCTGAACCACTAATGTGTAGGTAGATAGTAGCAAATAGAAGTTTCTGAATATACAAATTAAGATTAAAGTTTTTTATATTCCTCGTTTGCCTCACCAAAATTGTATCAAAAACAGTTCCAATACCAGAGGGACACATGTAAGTCTTCCTTCTCAGTCCAAATGGTCTCAGTGATAGATGCAGAGCAATTTTTGCTCATGTTACAGTCACATTTTTTGGTGAGACAAGCACCACTCTGAAGTTGTGTGTGACAAGTTTGAGCCAATTTCATATGTGAGCAATTTGTTCAATGGGACCCATAGTCTAGATGGTAATCCCTTTCTCATTGCAACTCAGACTGGAAAAATTGGTTAGCTCTGCATGCCTCCATTTCTTTGTGCAGGAGGTGGTCTGTATCACTTGACTGAAAAATCATCAAAGCTAAAGGCCCTTCTTTAATTAATTCAGCTCCAATCACAGCAATTTCTTCTATCATATCCTGCAAGATTCAGCTCACTAACAATGCAAATGACAGCTGGGAAATGTAGTTTGCACTTTGACAGACACACCATTTCCCAGTACCAAGCAATTCACTGGAGGAACCTGATTTCTCTAACCACCAACTTCCAACATAAAAATGGGCCACAAAGCCCATTCTCTAGAAATCCAGCACACCAGTTTTTACCTCTACCGGGCAAATCGAGACTAAATGCTGAGCCTGTGTTCTACACTCCATCACACTTAGCTTTGTATCAGTAGTTCAAGCAGAAGCCAACAGTGAAACTGGCTCCAAGTTCTTGGCTCCAGGTAAGCACACTCATCTATAGGCAGGCTTCTAGAGCAATATCACTACTACTGACACCTGAGTGTGTGCCTACATCTCTATTTTCCTGTGCTGAAGCCACAAGCCCCAGAAATAAATAAGCAAAGATGATTTATTCCCAGTTCTGCACTGGAACACATGGTCTTTGTTATGTCCACTCTTGCAGACAAAATGAGAATGGACAAAGCCTAATCCCGTTAAATTGTCTCTCTTGGCAAGGGGAAAAGAATGAGGAGGCTCTCTCATGCCTTTGGCTTGTAGATTCTTCCATTAAAGCTATGCAAAGTAGTATTTTGAATGTGCAGTTACAAAGAGGGGAGCTTAAAGCAAAAAGCATATGAACAAAAAAAACCCCAAACCCACAAAATCTTTCAGGCAGAAACATGAACCAGCATTTGGGATTGTCATTAGAGTCTTTTAGACTTCCCTGCCAGTCTGGCCCTTTATAGATAGTCTAAACAATATAATTCTTCGCTTAATTACCAAGGCTTGATTCTTTTGTTTTGTCTTATTCTGAAAATAATTAAGTTCCTTTAATTTATTCACACACATTGCTCAGAGAAAATAAGATTTTTGTAATGCACTTTTCACAGCAAAAGGTTTTTCTTGGAGTAAATTAGTTATTAAAGCAGAAGAAATCTACACAGCTCTGTGAATGTAGTAGAAATTTTAATTAAAATCAGGAAGAAAAATGTTTTAAAATACATATGGTAGTGATACAGATCAAACCAAATGAACTCTTTAATTTGTATCTAGATCTGTAGCCCAGCTGCTCTGATGGAAAGCCCACTGAAGTCAAAGGGAGCCTTTTTACCAGGTTTATATCATTGAAATGAAACATTCACCAGCCAGGGACCTGCAGCAAACCTCATTATGGCCTCAGGAGGTCTCACGGCATTGAAGCTACTGCAGAAGATGAAGAGCTGTCCCCACTCAAATCAATTTAGTTTTGCCACTGATTTTAAAAAGCACCAGGCTTTCACTCTACACTTCTGGTAGCACTTACTGTGTCTTTGATGTTATGGAATAAAACCTAAACACATTTTAAAAGGGATTTTCAAAATTTTCCTATGGAATTCCTGAAAGTCAGCACACATTACTTAACTAATGTAACCAGTAGGTCCACAAGAAGCAGGTGTAACATCATTAGAAAATGACAACTTAAATCCTCTGTTAGTTGTATTTAGAGATGTTAAGACCATAACCTCTATTTTTAAGTTCAGTCCAAATAAGATGTAAAAGCCTTCATTCTAACTCAAGTGTTGCTATTACTCAGCAACTTTCCAGACAGCATGACCAGAAAGGTTACCAAAAAAGCAGCTGCCATTACTGCTAAGGATCAGCTATGATCCACTGCATAATTCTGAATGTAATCAGCATCCTGAAAACTGCAGAACTCTCAAATACACAAATCAATGAACCAGAGAACATCAGGAGAAGCACAGAAACACTTAATTGCTTCCTGGAAGATGTTATTGCCTTTATCTTGTTGAAGTTATGTACCTAAATCTCTTATCAGTAGATGAAAATGTTCTTTTGGTTTGTACTAAGTTAATAAATGTCATCATTCTTTTGCTGATCACTGATACATGCTGCAGCCTGAAATACTGGCTTCCCACAGGAGAGCAAATCATTGATGCAAAGCCTGGTACTTCCGTTGTATCCTTTTTTTTTTTTTTTTTTTAATATCTACAGATATTTTTAAATAGGCCAGAAGAGGTTCAGCCCTTCCTTCCACCCAAGCCTTTCTTTCAAGATTTTCCATTCTATCCATTTGCCTACAAATTTAAGAGATTTAAGTTCTAATTACAGAGGTTATAGAAGTGACCAAATTCCTTCAGGGATCACCACCTCCTCTCCAAAAGCAACACGCACACAAAGCCAGCCTCAGAGCATTTCGGTAAGTACTTCACCAGCTCAGATGCAGAGGAAAAAAGGTAGATAAGTGTCTAACAGCACCACCTGGTGACTCCTGCCAGAATAAAGCTACCACATTTTTAGATACAGCTTAGTACGCCGTGCCATTAAACCTTTTATGTTCAAAAATATTACTCCATGGTTTTGGCAGTCAATTCACAAAATCAAACATAGGCATGAGTCCAAATGTTTACAGGACTGAAGCTGAATATATATGTATGAATCCTTTGTGCAAATACGGAAAAAAAAATCAAACACATTCAAGCTGACTAAACAGCTACAATTTCATGTTAACTGCCTGATGACTGATTCACTGTAAAAATGTCATTCATGTAGTTACAAGATCCGCAGATACCTTTGGTAAAACTACCTCCATATTATCTAAATGATATGTACTGTTCTGTTGTGCATCTACTGTACTATTACTACACAGAATACAACATATATAACACAACACAAGAACTACAATCTCTTTGATCTTCTTTTCCCCCACTTTTCATCAAAGACCATATGCCAAAATGTTTCATACTAACTCACAATATTCTGTTTTGGAAAAGCTGCAATGCTGTCCCATAAAAGTCATAATTAAAATGTTAAGTATTTCTATCATAATTTCCCTGCAACAGGCTACATAGCTAATATTCTCTATTGGTAAGAGAATAGTGCCCCATGTCTTGCTTGTGTTATGTTATAGGAGCGAAATGAAGTTCAGCTGTGCAACCTGATCTCCAAAAAAATAAAAATGGGAACACAGAAGACCAAATTAAAATTCTGGAAGCAGGATTTTTTCAAGATATTCAGGGGTTTTCTTTTCTTTCTAGTTGTCCAGCAGAAAATAAAATTGTAGATGCTTTTTCAAAATTTTTAAGTGAAAAGTTCACTTTCCACTGAAATATAACTGAAATAATATTTCACCCACTACATAAATAACCCAGTTATTTAAGACCCTTGTAAAAAGTCAACAAAAAAGTCTTTGAATTAAAATCTGGCTTGCCAATGTGAAGGATTTTGTCATCAACAGCATAAGAAGAATTCCACATTTTGTAGAAAGGTTCCTCTTTTCAATCTTGGCAAATTCAATTGGTTCTTTTAAGAATCTCGTGAACATATTTTGTCAGTACTAAAGCAAAGGCAGCAACTCACGGTTCTGGTGTGTAGAGGGGGTCCGAGCCGTGCCGTATGTACTGAGTGCAGTGAAAGACTCTGTAGGCTAAGCCAGCTAAAAAGTCACGGGGAGACAGGTATCCAGCCACTGGTCTCACTGTGAAGCCAGACCTTTCTGAAGTGAAAGAGATAATAAAAGACCACATTAAGCAGACCACTGTAGCACTTTCTGGTGACAAATCTGTTGTTAATTATTCTACCAGAATAGTTAACAACAGGATTCTACAAAGAATCTTGACGATCACCACACATCATTTTCAATTATTATGTTCAAGAAGTATTTTGCATTGCTAGTATATGTATAGTGAAAGCAGACTGACAAATTTCAAAGTTGGTCTGAATATCTTTGTCTAGAAAAAATTGCTAAGGTACCGTAAGTGATGTTCATGAAATTTTTATTTCTGGTACCAAATGGGAGAGAAGTTTCCATATTGGAAAATATGCAAAATATGTTAAAAAAACTAACAGAACAAAATAGGATTAAAAAAATATGTCCTTATTTTTACAGATAAAATATTGTTTGTATCAATAAAGTACTGGTTTTTATAACTGTGGTCCTCATTGAAATATTTAACAGCGTTCCTTTTTCAGATTAGTCCCAGAGTGAAACAGATTCAGACTTGGTGACTTCAAAAAGTCTGTTTCTCTCAAAAATTAATTATTTATTCTTTCAAAGTTTTTACAGGACAATGTTAAAAGTTTTTCTGCAACAGGTATTACTACCTGTTCTACATAGTCTGAAAACATTTCTGAAAGAAGTGTGAGATTTTGAATTTCTAGCTAGGGAGAAAAAATCTGTACAATTTGGTATCATTCCTTAAGACTGTAACACAGTACATGAGAGACACAGAAGAACACAATCAAACTAAAAGAATGATGAGTCAGCTATTGGTAAATGCGGTTTTCACAAACAAGAATTATGGATGGAGCACAGGCTGAGGAAAGTAAGCTTGTCATTACAAATTATGTATTTCCTTTAACTTGTCCATATATATATCTGCTAATTATTCTCTTACCAGCACATAAGCTGAGTTTTTTCAAACACCCAGCTTTATAATACTGTAGTCCCTGAGTAAGAGGTTTAAGAAACAAATATATATATCTGAAGGGATCTTTGAGGAGAAATTAAACTCTTAAATTAACTCTTCAGTGGCTTTCCTCTAGAGCTGAAAACAACAGCTCCATGTCTGCCACACTGTCCATCTGGGATACATTTCCATTACAAATGAAAAATAAGAATTTATTTTCAAACTTAAATATGTAATACACTGATCCTTTAAAAAATAAAATTAAAGAGAAGCACCACATCACCTACAGTGTCCAACATATCTTTTTCAACATACAAATATAAGGATCAGCTTCATGAGGGGTCTTGAGCATTCAGGAAAGCCTCAATTCATCAGGCTACACAACATAGTGCCAAACCTGCTCTCCCCTTTAAATTCAGTTATCTTGGCATTTGACTCCCTCTTTTTCCTGCCTGGATATCTGGGGGATTCTCAGCATGGTTATCAGAAGTCCCCATCTGTGGCAATGAGAGAGCAGCACTAACTCAGCTTTTCCTTTTCACCCTACCAAAGGATTTTCTCCCTGTACAAGATAACATTGTGCTTTACATGTTCAGCCGATGCATTTCTCTCCATTTCGTACCTGCAAATATCTATATAAAACTGTCTTCACTCAAAAAACTCTCTGCCACAGAGAACACCAAAACCAGAATGATACTTCAGGCTAAACCAAGGGCCAGTGACAATGCTGTGAGTCTTTTCACTCAATTTGCTTTGTACTCCATACTAACCAAAAAGAGCATTTTCGTGAAACCATATCTATTGATAAACCAAATATTAATCTTACCTTTAAGAAAAACAGAAACATCTTCCAACTGAGGCACATTATCTTCTCTGTATCCACAGTACTTGCTCAGCAAAGGGAAATTTTTTAAATATTCACGACAAGCATGGGTGGGATAGAGTTTACTGAGTTCCCTAAATACCACCCCCCAAGTTTTAACTTCTTCAGCTGTGTACTCCACTCTGGGAATGGGTTGACCACTATTGGGAAAAAAAAATACAAAATACAACTGAATACAACCCAACTGTAGACAGATTGTAGATAGCAACATTTCCATGAAAAGTAATATTTAAATAAAGGCAAATGAGACTATTAAAACTATTTGAACTATTTTAAATTGACAGCTTGATGCTTCTGCCTTAGTATTACTCAATCTCATTACTTCATAATCTTTTCACATATCATAACAGAAAGATGGATTTCTTATATACTATGCTCCTATACCAGACTGATACTTCTCCACTTATTGGTACCTTTGCAAGTGGATGGCTGAAGATCCTGATTCAGTCTAACATGTAGATTGAGTAAGACTTTCAGCAGACTGCATTGTCTATTTATTCTTTAAAATACATAATATTCACACAGCATCAAATGCTGGGTGAAGATTAGCAATTACATAGATGCTTAGAAATGTACAAATCCAATTAAAAATGTGTACAGTAGTTTCACGAATATAAGCCGCACCTTTTTCATTGAAGAATCCAGCCTACCCCAGTGGTGCGGCTTATATTCAGGTGCGGCTTATCTATGGACAAATCCCAGCGAAACGCCAACCCGGAAGTGAGAGCCAGCCAAGCAGAGTGGCAAGTGGGAGCCGCCGGGAGCATGGGACTGCCCGGAACGGGAGCTGCAAGTGTGCGGCCCGGCCCCTGTGCCACGGGGAGGCGCTGGGACCGTGGGACGGCTGGGAACGGGGGCTGCGCAAGGGCGGCCTGGCCCCTGCCGCTGGGAAGCCGGGCTGTGTGGGGCCGGGCCGGAGCGCCCCGCCCCTCTGCTGTGTGGAGTTAAAAAAAAAAAAAAATAAAAAAAAAATAATTAAAAAAAAAAAAAAAACGCAGCTTATATTCGGGTGCGGCTTATATATGGACAAATCCCGTGGTCTTCCTAGCTACTCGGAAGTGCAGCTTATATTCAGGTGCGGTTTATAATTGTGAAACTACTGCATTTATTGCTTAGACAGTTGCTTACATGTGCAGATATGTTTGTGAGCCTGAATTCATGCAGGAATACATTATGAGAAAGCTCATCGCAGAGCCAGACCCCAGCCAAGAGGAAACTGAGCCTTTATATATATCTCTCCTTTAGTTTTAATTCTGGCCTGTTCCTCTGCCCCCTCCCACTTGCACAGATGTACAGACATGGGAAAGCAGGAGCCTTCCAGGATCCCTACAAATCTGTTTCTGAGTTCAAGATTTGCCTTGAGTAGTTACAGTTAATTCAAAACTGACTGACAGTGTGAACATTGTGAAGAGCTCCCTCTAACTTGCATTACCTCATATTTAGCTATAAAGAATTTCTCATGGCATGGTCATGGGCCATCATCTCAAGTCATTAATTCCCCCTAGACACGTTATAATGTTCCTCTGGATTTAATATTCACCATCTAGAATATGTAACCACTGCAATCTGCCTTCTCCTCAGGCATCTCCTTCTGCCTCACTGTAACGATATACAGATTCTCAGCATCCTCCTTCACTCCATCAGTACTTATCTCTCACTCTCCCGCCACAGGGCTGGCAGTGTGGCCACTCCCAGACCAGTGCTGCAGCTTCCCCAGTACCACAGACACAGCTGAACAGGCACGTCAGCCACGGGCAACTCCGCTGCAGCAGGAGAACCGCAGTGCTGGGCTCTTGCTGGCGGCTGTTGCTCAATTCACAATCCTATCTCCACTGTACAAGGTAACAAGGAATAAGCCCTCGTGTCACATTTGACTGCTGCTATGCAGTCCCTACATGCACAAGAGAGGATCATCTGCCCTACATTCATTGTGGTCGTCCCCTCATCTTTATTGAAAACTTGCCATTTAATCCCCTTGCCTTTCATGATATCAAAGGATTTTGATCCATGGCAGTTATCTGTCAGTCAAAGGCAACTTTGTATGAGGTGCTCGTACTTGATAGGGACTGCTAAATTTCCAATACACGCACCAGTTCCCTGCCAGCCACTTTCGCAAACATGACAAGAATTGCAACATGTTTAGTGAAGTATTTCTCATCCACAGAAGCTGCACTGGGTCTGTACCCATCCTGCAGTGGGAGACAGTCCTTCAGGTCTGGTATCTGTCTTCCCCCTCAACACTGCATCAGCCTTAAGCTGCCTGCCAGCTCATGGAAAGCACAGCGTATCTATTCTGAATTGTGCTCTACACAACATACAAGCAAGTTGCTACCCCATGCATTTGCTTTTGCCAGAACACCCAGCCTCATCCCTCCTCCTCAGGCCTGACCTCTACCATGGATGCTACCAGCGTGGGTCAGCACTGGCACATCAAGGAGGAAGATATGTTTTACCAGTGGGAAAGCTAGAAAGGCATAAACATAATCAAGGATCTGAAGCTGGTGCACTGCTCACTAAAAGGTTTATAACTTATTTATTGTTTCAATTAATTCATTAGTACTGAAGTAGGGTTCACTGAACATTAATTCCTTAATAGGCTTTATGCCTACGAGAGCTGATCTTATTTCCAGCTGATCATGATACTGCTTTCTTTATAGAGAGAATCAAGGTAGCCAGACTTGTGGGAGGATCTATGCATTTTTTCCTCAGCTCTGCAAACTTCTTATTTCTTACCTTCTTATTTCAACATGCAAGACCCACCTTGCACTCAAACATTTCAATAAATCATGGAAATGGCCAATCTTCATAGCCAGTTTCCTTGTGGTTAAGATGACTCGACAAGCTAACCTAATCTGAATTTTTATTTCTCCTTATTAAAATAGAGTTTTTCCATTTTGCCATGGTCATGAGCTATCAACTCATGTTATTAATTCCCTCTTAAACATCGTATGTTTCCCACAGATTTAATTTTCTCAACACTTTTCCAAACCCTAATCAGTCTCAAAGGACTAATTAGCAAGATTAATGCATTTTCACTATCTTTAAGATAGAAGTTAAGTGAAGGGGGGAAGAATATGGTTTTTTATGGCTTTTTTTGGTCCATTTACTTCATACAGCTGATCCTCACTGCTGTGCTCTATTAACAGGTCTTTTCAGCCAGCCAGCTCCAGCAAATATCTTCTCCTCCAAGTTCACTTGGTAATGTTTTTCTCTCTCTCCCTTCATTACAGACACCACTTTATGTTCAAGCAAAGAAAGCATCTACCACTATAGAACAGTAGCAATTCATGAAGGAAATGCTGATCTGGGATTTTCAACTCAACTTTTTATGGAGCCAATTCCTTGAAGCCAAATCTCTGGGGTTTTTTAAGAAAAAAAAAAATGTTGGTTTATTTACTATGGAAAATGAAAAGCAGAAACACATCAAGCCTCAGTAAGTGATTAGGAAGGTCACTTGCCCTGAAGACACTGAGAGATGTTTATCCCTAAGGAGACTAGCCCTTGTAAAAGAGCTGTTCCTTTTGTAGAAATAAGTAAATAGTCATTAGAGAACAGAAGAAGTGTTATGAGACTGTGATGTAGTGTCAAAACACCTATAGTAACTTTCAGCTCCACAGTGTGGGTAGCAGAACAGCCCAGCTGTAGCAGCACAGCTTTCCCTGAGCTGATTTTCCTTTCCTCAGCATGGCTCTGTGGCTGTCTCCCTGGGTTGTCTCTCCATGGATACCCAGAGGCAGACTGACTGTACAGACCAATAGATACAGCACATCCCTGGGGGTAAGGATAACCAGTGCAGGAGACCTGAAGTATGAATGAGATTTTTGACAGATGAGTCCTGAGCATGGGTCTCCCAGTTCTGGTTCCTGGCTAAAAGTATTTGAATCCTCTAATTTTCTTTCTGCGTATAATAATAGGACAGGTTTGAAATCTTTTAAAAGTTTGAAAAGATGAGTGGAATGAAGGAGTACATCTGAGCAGTTTTGCTGAAGTGGAAGATCTGGTCCTCAAATAACTTGTGATTTGGATTGTGTAGCTTTGGTAATGTGCTTGCAAAAATATGATTAAGCCTTCAAAATTTAGAGAAGGAAAAGATTTTCCTTTGCTTTATTTATTTTATTTTGTGGAAATATGGAGGATTACTTCATGTTATTTTCCAAAAAGATGTTTCTCTTCTGGTTTCAGGATCGAGAAAAAAGCCACACTTTGAAGCAAAAATGCAACTATTGCTTAGCAAGCCGGCTAATCATCTTTCCAGCACTTAGGCAGCTGAGAGGGAGAAGGAAGATCTCACCAGCAAGTTAGCAGCTGTGAAATGCACGGCACTACTGCTACCATCATGGATAAATGGAGAACTATCCCACTTACTGAAAGAGCCTAAGAGCACTCACAGCCTGCCCTCATCCACAGGTACCCACTAGACATTTCACACGCAGTAAATGCTAGGCAAGAAGCACTAACTTCCCTGCAGGCATTAGACTAAAAGAAAGATAAGAGATCAATCAGCTTTAAACAAACATTCTAACAAAAAAGCTATCTCAATTTACATTTGAAAGCTAGCTAAACTCAGGGCTTACCTGGGCAGCCTAGAGAGCTTCTCTACCGATAAACACCTGCCCCAGCAGGCAGCAGCTCAGTGCGCTGGGTGGATGTCAGCTGAACAAATACCACTATGGGCAGAAAGAAAGGGGAAAGAACACTAGCACCTACACAGTGCAAGACTGGTAACAGCTTAATGACTGGTGTGGGACAAAAGTAAACGAAAAATATATACTGAATTACATGTCGCAAAGCAGAGTTAATCCTTCTGTCCCCCCAGCCTTCTGCAGGCTGTGCAATAGCCTTGTACTGGAAAACCTTCAAAAATT
The DNA here is from genome assembly GCA_009812075.1 of Sialia sialis. Classification (NCBI taxonomy): domain Eukaryota; kingdom Metazoa; phylum Chordata; class Aves; order Passeriformes; family Turdidae; genus Sialia; species Sialia sialis. The sequence continues at coordinate 12,185,235 of VRYO01001878.1, read as the reverse complement.
CAGTTTTGACTTGATTCCTGACAGGGTGTGCCTCCCACAAGTGGAAGAAAGTTTTCACGTTACATATTCTTAAACCACGTAGGTAGAATTCACAAAGGAGAAAAAATGAAAAAGTGTAGAGAAGAAAATGGAAAAGAACATGAAATTAGTATGTTCTTTCCCTTGAGAATGAGGGCTTAAACCTGTTGCAAATAAAACCTAGAGAAGGATTCGAACTAGTTGAGTGCTTCTGTGACAAGAAAATTGCAACACAATAGGCGTTTATAGGTAGAACAGCAAGTTTCCTAACTTCCAGGAACTGTAGCAAATTGAAAATAGTGATTTGAAATGGGGGAAAAACATCAGAATGAGAAAACACTTGCAGTGTACTTGTGCACAGCCACCAGCTTCTTTAACTACATAGAAATATACTGCCTAAATTCTAAGAAATTTAGAGCTGTATTGGCAAAACCGATAAATGGCATTTTGCAGCCAGTAGAATCATAGAATCATACAATTATGAAGGTTGGAAAAAACCTTTTTGATTACCAAGTCCAACTGTTAACCCAGCAGGGCTATGTTTACCGCTAAACCTTGTCCCAAAGTGCCACAACCAAACACCTTTTGGACACTTTCAGGGGTGGTGATCCCACCACTTTCCTGGGCAGCCTACTCCAATGCCTGACCACCCTTTCAATAAAAAAGTTTCCTAATATCCAGTCTAAACCCTTGTGCAGTTTGATTCCATTTCCTCTCATCCTGTCACTTGTTATTTGGGTGAAGAGGCCAACCCCCACCTCACACAACCTCCTTGCAGGCAGCTGTGGAGAGTGATAAGGTTTTCCCTGAGCCTCCTCTCCAGGGTAAACAATCCCAGCTCCCTTAGCCACTCCGCATCACACTCAAGTTCCAGCCTCTTCACCAAATCTGTTGCCCTTCTCTGAACACACTCCAGCACCTCAATGTCCTTTTTACCATGAGGGGCCCAAAACTGGACACAGGACTCGAGGTGTGGCCTCACCAGTGCTGAGTGCATGAGAGAATCATTGCTCTACTCCTGCTGGCCCCACCATTTCTGATAAAGGCCAGGATGCCATTGGCCTTCTTGGCCACCTGGGTACACTGCTGACTCATGGTCAGATGCTGCCCCTCAGCACCTCCAGATCCTTTTCCACTGAATAGCTTTCTAGCTAATTTTCACCCAGCCTGCAGCACCAGAGGTTGTTGAGACTCAAATGCAGGACCTGGCACCTGGTTTGTTGAACCTCATGCAATTGGCCTCAACCCATTATAAGAATCAAAACAAAACAATTCTGGAGTTTAGTGAGCTCTTTCAACTATGTAGGGATGTAGATATGTGTGATTCAGCAATGCATTAGTTTGTCAGTAAGACATGCAAATATCTGTAAAATATTTCCCAAAGTTTAAGCAGCTGTGAATAAAATGCTAAAAAAGAGAGTGCTTGTCTTTCAAACACTTTACTTGCCTATAGCTATATCAAAAATGTCACAGGATTCCAGCCATCAGGTTTGTAATTTATAGCCTACACCAAACTAGTCAAAGTTTAAAGGATAACTTTGTCTACTGTTAAACTCCATCCTACAGAATTAAGTAGAGCATGAATTCTAACTAGTCAGCAGCACAGGGAAGAATTATGCCAGTACTTACTATTTATAGCTCATGGCAACATCCACAAAGTACTTTCTTCTCTGTCGATAGACATTGTCTTTAAATCCCTTAAGCAAGGAAGAAGACAGTAGTTTACAGTAAGGACATAAAATTAGCTGTAAGAATTCTAAAATAAATCATTAAAGTGTTTATTTAGTACTTAGTTGCATTGTATTTTGATTAACACTGTCTACTGGACTGCAAGAGAAAGTAAGGATTTTTTTTCTTTTTTTTCTTAACCAGAGCTCGACAGGAGTTCTTTCAAAAGAGTTTTGTACATAGGTACAGTCATTCATCCAAGATGCTGGAAAGGGAAACATTTTTCCCTGTCATTTTATCTCACTCACATTTTCCTTGACACGAACTGAGATCTACACACAGGTACATAGCACAATAATCTACCTATTCTTAATACATCTTTCTTCACTAGAATCAAGCATCTAAAGGTCATGTGCAACTCATTTTGTAGATTCTTATTTCAGCAGTTGCCATTTCAACCAACACATTAGGAACTGATCATCAGCCTCCAGCACCAGTTTGAGCTACAGTAATTTCACCACTATAAGCCACACCCTTTTCATTGGAGAATCCAACCTACCCCAGTATTGCAGCTAATCATCAGGTGTGGCTTATTTATGGACAAATTTCATGGGCTTCTCTACAACCTGCACGCAGCTTATAATCAGGTGTGGCTTATAATTGTGAAATTACTGTACAAAGGAAGGGCTACAGCAGGCTCACACCTTATCCATACTAAGAGCAAAAGAGCTGCCCATTTACAGCTCTTTGAGCTATTCAAAATTAGAACAGGATCTCTTCTATATCTATAAAATATAATGGCACTTCAAGTTTGGACTACAAGAAGAGTAAATTATTTTCAAAGTAGAACTGCCAACCTCTTGAACATAAAAAAGGGTAAAGCGTTATCTAAGTTACCTAGTTACCTGTAGGCCAGAAACCACATTTAAATTTCCCCAGTCAAAGCTGAAAATTAAAATGTCTCTTTTCCTTACTGTTCACATAGACAAAGGCAAAACACAAATAAATGAAAAGATAACATTGCTTGATTTTAAATTCTTGTATGAGCTTCCATAAAACTCAGAAGGCATTTTACTGCCCCATAACCAAAGCTGTGCTGCTGGGGCAGAGTATGGGAGGATTCCACAGGACTACAGAAAGCCTTCAAACCTCCACTCCTATACAGAAAAGCTTCTTCAAATGGCAAAAAGTTGCTGCGGGAGCCTTCTTGTCTCCTTAATACCTTTTGAGGTAAATGTTGATTTACTCAGCTGAAGACCATTCAAGAGACCTGGAAAATTATGGAAGAGAGCACGGGGGATTTAAAAGCCTGTTAAGTGTAATGAAACTGAGACTGGAATCGTTAGCCATTGTGGAGTGTGTTAAAGCTAAGATGCTGAAGTGGTGCTTCAGGTTCTGTAATAGGATAATTCTCTTTGGTCATCTGGCACACATGCCACTGCTAAGGAACAGGGCAGGCACCTGGAAAGACCAGTCACAAATTCAAGGGTTCTTACGCCATTTCTAACATCTAGCATGCTGCATAGGCTAACAAATGGTGTGTAAATTGTGTTTGTAAGAGTCCTCCCAAGTGTAAAATATATATTCATATAATGCAAATGTCTTTTTTTGTTTTCTGTGAAACTGAAGGCAAATTTTCAGCAGAGCGCTCAAGTATTTAATGAAGGTACCAGCTCAGAACATAAAACAGCATATAATGGCCTGTCACAGCCATAAACTCAAAGCTGGAATGAGCTGTCTCTACAATCTCTGTTTGAACCAAATTATGGTTAATAATTGATGCTAATTAACAGGCTTTTCCTTTTGGAGAAAATGTGACTTAAATCCTAGTTTGTCATCAAGAAGTATGTGGCAGAAACCAGGATTCAGGAACATGCTCCCCGACTATGGGCTCTCAGTATGGGAAGGACTCCCACATGATAGAGGAGGCTGAGAACCAAGCAGGGTAAAGATGATGATGATTGTGGCTGGTCTGTGGACAAGTGACACCAGAGACAGTGGGACTGCCATGGAGCTTTGTGGTGGTGTCCATTTGGCTTTTGTGCACAGGGCAACAAAAAACTAAGGAAGCTACCATCTGCAGCTAAAGCTTAATCTGATTCTATTACAAGACAGTCTTATGGTCAGATATCTTAATTCACTGCCTACTTCCTTTCAGCTGGAAATTTCTGACAATACCAGTTTAATCCAGCCTATTTTAGGAATTAATATAACTACCTACCACCAGTATCTTTCATTCAAGTCACTCAGAGGTAGAAACTTGGATTTATGGAAAGGGAAAATATTTTGACACAAATGCTTGCAATTATTTGCCATCTAAAGACTCAGAGGTCAAGCATTTACAGCCATTAGCCAAAAGAAATAAAACAGGAACAGGCCCCGTTTTTTGTCTTTTGCATTGAGCATTTGACCCTACTACAGATACAGCTTGTGCATGCAGGCTTGTCTCCTGCCACCCAAGTCAGAAAACAATGAGAGACACCTTCCTGTCTACGGCATTAATCAAACACAGGAATATGTTTCTCTGCTTTATCTTGTAATTACCTCCCGAGTGCCAAATAATTCCTTCGTAATTCTTTCTTCTCTGACACCTATTGACAATAGCAGCTCTTACCCAAGAGCTACTCCTGGCAGAATTGAAGGTCATATTGACCTAAACTCTAAAGTCTGAAACCTTTCTATCAACCAATTAAATTGTTTTTAAATGCAAGCAGTACAAAAGGGGATATATTTGCTAAAAAGTTTGTGGAGGGGCTGTATTTTGTATATCTTTCTACAAAAAACGACAATGAACACACTGAAACTATCAAAGAGAAACCAGTCCTCATCTTCTGAAAACAAACAGCAGTCAACAGGCTTTTTATTTAACTGCCAAATAGCCCGACTTGGACTACAGGACAATTTTGTGTTACACTTACGGGGTGATCAGCATCCAGCTCAGATCCATACATCAAAACTCTCTGAGAGCATTTGTCTAACTCAGAGATCTTCCTGGGGAACCAAGGGACACAATCGAGATCTATAGGAGACAGAATGCAAATTGAATGAACTGGTAGGTATAAGATCATGGAGATGCCTGTGCAAAACATCTGTCAGTGTCTAAACCAAGTGATACAAAAGAGCCTTGCCTTCTTCATCAGTCCAGATGTTTTCCGGTGGATTGAGAGACACTATATTAGTTTGAAACTTGAGCAACTGGATTAGTTCATTAAATTCTTTCTTACTGCAGTCACAGTCCACAAAAATTTCCACCTCTGAATTCCTTCTCTTTGATTTTCGTGATTCAATATGAACCATACTCACATGTTTTTCCTGTGGAAAGATGAAATAACATGAAATACAAACATACCTAGAAGAGAAATGCTAGAAGAACAGTATTGGTGGCACATTCCTCAGGAAAGTTTTTCCAGTTATTAAAAGGCTTTTTTATTGAAAGTACTCCCTTTTTTCTATTTATAAGATTAATTAGTGACACATACTAAATACTGATGATTTTTTTTAAATCTTACATGGAAAGTAAAAACAAAATTATTATTTTTAATGAAGAGAGACAAGTAATGATTTCCTTTTATCTACAAAAACAACCTCTTACAAAGGACAGTATAACACGATTTTTTTTTATATAATGAAATTTTAGATTTATCTTTGTGATAAATATTAAATTCTAATGCAATTTTAGTTGGCAATTTGCATAATAATAATGTTAATTTAAACATAATTGAGTGTGCTTCTTTAAACAGATGTTAATAGACATACTACTTTACATACCTTACTATGTGAAGAAGAAAGTATTTTTATGAGAATAAACATGTATCAATCCTCATTATCTACTGTGCAATTATCAATAACATGAAGTGTTAACAGCAATATCATTAAAATCGAACTCAATTTATTCTCCATTGCAATGTCCTCATCAAACACAAATTATGCAACAAACATCACAGTGTAAATATTTCTAGCATGAAAATTTTCCTATAGGGTCTCTCTCCCACCATAGTTACTGGTCTGCCAAGGGTATCATACAAAGAGAGATAACTATGATGTGCAAGGGCTCACCTGACCTAGTGTCACTGCCTTGCTCCAAGACAGGAGGTTGGATTACATGTCTGTTCTCAAAACGACTGACCTCCTATGGACTCCAATTTTTCTTTTATCTTGCTAGATAGCTGTTACTTTTCACAACTATTCTTGAACTTACTCAGTGAAGCCAATAAAAAATTTGTTGACTTCCAAATGGGAAGAAATTTGTGTCTGTATTTCCACTTGCCCGCTGTACATTTCAAGAGACCAGAGTGAGTTCTATGCCTTTTCCCAAGAAGGACTAGCAGATGTTTAAATCCAGAATTTCAGGTATGAACCTACACCAGCATTTTAGCCAGGGCTGTAGTTAGACACTTAACCCTTGGAGAACAGCTGCATTTGAAAACACAACTCCTACCACAACTTCTGTTTGCTCACTTAAGTTTCCCCTCTTTTTGTCAAACACCTTGTTTTCTGGCAGACTCACTCCTGTGGATCTAACCCACATTTACATGTCTAATCTACACCAGCCTTAGGAATCTGCTCCCAGAGGCAGCTACTATGAGTGAGGACTGGTAATGCCAGTGATACCACACATCCCTCCGAAGGTTTGGCCTGAGAGGCAGGCTCCAAACCACCTCCTAACTTTCTCTTCAGTGCACAGACTGAACAACCTGAGACTTTTATCATGCTGCTTTAATGGTCTCAGACACACCTCCAACCATTCTGATCAGGAGCCTGACTGACAAACACTAATTGCATAGGGATCTAGGTGGGAACCAAAACCTCACAACTTACATTCCAGTTAGACACATAAAACTGTGACCCTGCAAATACTTAGAGGTGGCTCTAATTTCAAGACTAAGCAAGGCTGCCACCAGCATCACCTGATTGTATCTAACTTAGATTCCAAAGTGCTCTCTGAAAGTGCCTCCTTTCATTGTGGCCTGCACAACTTCAAATGTAATTTACAATGTTCAGAAACCTAAAGTGAATGATGCGAACATCAGCACCACTGTCAAACTTTATTCCAGCATATCCTTTACAAGCCCAAAGTGCTTTGTTCAATGGTCCATAAAATTTTAAGTTACTTTCATTCAGTTCTGCAGAGGGAGTGTAGCTGCACTCTATTCCTCCTGCCACGGTCCATTAGATTGATACAACAAAGAGCCTGACCTCAGTAGCCACCCTCAGTCCGGCCAGCATAAATGATTTGTAAGCGTTACCTGAAAGAGTCTGAGAGCTTTCACCAACCCACCAACTTCATTCTTCAAGGAAAACACCACAGCTGTCTTTCCACCTTCAGAAGCAGATTCACTTTTCCCATTTCCCTTATTCCCTTTCTTCTCCTCATTTTTCCCAGAACTCGATCTGTTTAGCTACAAACGGATAAAAGACACGATCATGTCAGATGAAAACAGGCATTTCCCACAAGAGAAATTCTTGTTTTAAAATAGCTGAACAGAACCAACCTGGCTTAATTTGAAAGACAAGTTTGTGTGTTTACTTGAAAAAATAATCACAAGTTAAAGGCAGCTTCTAGAGATGATTGTGTAAGAGGTCAGTCCATACCAAAAAAAAAAAAACCAAAACCTAAGGAAAAGCATAAATGTGATACAAATATGATGGCATTATTTGGGAAATGATATCATTAGAAGTAAATGTGAAGCAAATGGAGATAGTCTAAATTACTGTCAAAGCCTGCAGATCTGTTACTGTAACCTGAATACTGCTGCAAAATCGCAAGGATGCTATTCTAACCTGTACCAGTCAATTTATGAAGATGTGCTCTGGTCTGTATTTTTGCATTAACCATTATTACATTTAAAGCCAAAACTTTACATTCTCTGAGTAGTACAATTAATGTTATCATGTAATGTAATTCTTCCTGAGAAAACAAAACTGCTGTTGATTATACAAACAAGAACCGAAGTACTTAGACTGAACACAGAATATCAAGTTGGAAGAGACCTCAAGGATCATCTGGTTCCAACTTTTCTTAGCAAAAGCAAGGTCTACACAAGATGATCCAGCACCCTGTCCAGCCAAATCTTAAAACTGTCCAGAGTTGGGGAATCCACTGCTTCTCTCAGGAGATTATTTCAATGGCTAATTATTCTCATTGTGAAAAACTTTACATCCCACAGAAGAAGAGTTAGCTGAGGAACTCAAAAAATACAGAAAATTACACCATCCTTGGCCATTCTTACATTCTTCTCACAATTTGTGAATCCAAGGTTCCTTCAAATGAAATTTCAGTCAGCATTTCCCAAAAAACATCATTTTATCAGCTGAAATATTGTTGAGATGCCAACAGTGCAACCTTTATAGACACCTTTTATAGCATTGACCATGATTTTCAAAAAGCAGCCTGCATTTTCTGATACCTAGGCTGTTACCCGCGGAGAAATTAGGTCTCCAGGACATGCTAACTGCTTTGTTATAATCCATAAAAATATGAAGATAGACATTAAAAAAACATATACTATTTCAATGCTTCAAATAGATTAAATTGTCCTTCAGTCATTTCTAAAGCAGCTTACAGAAAATACAGCTTTTGAAACAGATCTTCAAATACTCTCTAAATGGCTCAGGTGGAACCAGACACATTTAAACTAAGTACAGGACATGCTAAGAAGTCTCGTGGTCTTTTCTCATCATTTATTAGAATACAAGGAAACAATCTGAAAAACAATTTTTTTTGCGGAAAATGCTTTCACACATGTTTATTTTTTAGCAATTGGGCTTATATGATTCTGTTCCTATCTGATATGGTAGGAGGCTTGCCCTGGGATAGTTATGGGGAAGGTTACTTTTGTTTTAATTTCAGTAGTATCTGGGATTTGCTGAAGTCCTTTTCACATGCATCAAGCACACAACTTCCACACGAAGTGACAAAAGTGCTGCTTTTACAGCATCTGTGAAAATTCCTATGTGCTGCTTTCTAGAAGCTTTTTACATATGATCATGGAGTCAACGGAACGTCTGAGAATCTCAGTACTGTCAGTTCCTCTGGAAAGCAAGGGCACTCAGTACTTTCCAAGCCTGTCACAGGTTCCCTAACACTCTGAAGCAAGCATTACCCAAAGTAATCATTAGCCACGTTCATTAGTACACTTCATAATTAAACAACAACTAACAGACCAACTTGCCTAATGTGAATTAATTATCTGGAGCAAGTGCAAGTCCTCAGGAAAAGAAGTCATTTACAGCAGAACTCAGTGAAGAAAGTAACTCATATATAAAGACAGTAAAACAAATTTATTTAATTCAATGCTTTCAATAGAAGCTGAGAATGTAGAAACAGGGATATTTCACATTTTACTATAAAGACAGTAGGCCAATTCAAAATTAGTACAAGCCCATATATTCTGCTGGTTTTACCCGAGTGATAAAAAAATCTTTATCAGTTACAAAATTTTATAGTAGTCAGTCTTCATAATCCTAAATATTTCATATATTCAGAGCAGGCTGCCTTATTTAGTCACACATACACTTACCTGTTAGCATACAGAAGTTTATCCCAAGCTTGAAACCACCCAAGCACCTGTTGCACCCGTATCAGCTCACAGAGAAGCGTTCCTATCTCGTGTCCGTGTTTCACAGCAATGCCCTGGCACGGCGTTCCCGGTGTCCTGTCCTCGGCGCTCCCCGTCGGCAGAAGCCGGGGACGCAGCAGCGAATCCACCGGCACCAGCGTGGAGCGGGTGCACGGCGTCTGTGTCCTGGCAAAACTGCTTTACTGATCGTGCTGTGAGGCTTACCAGTGCCCTGAAAAGGCAGTCTCTGCTGATGTATACAGCCCGCTAGAATAACCAAGGACTTCCACAGCCCAAGCATCTAAAACCCTCTGAGCCGGACCCGATGCTTTTCTAATATCTCAGTAGCAACACGGTTCATTTCTGCACTAAGGCTTGTATTGCTCGTGAAACTTTTTCTGTTATTTAGGACACTTTCAAGGCAGCGTTCTGAACGGGGAAAGTAAGTTTCACCGGCCCCTGCAGCTGCTGGGAAACTGCTGATGGGACCGCGAAGCGCGGAGCAAGGGGACACGCACGGCTGGCTGGCCCCGGCAGAACCCGACCCCCCAGCGGCCCGTCCCGGCACTTACGGTGAGGCTGCCGGCGGCGGGGCGCTCCTCCGGCAGGGCCGAGTCCAGCGAGAAGCCCCGGCGGGCCCAGTACTTGCTGGAGAACATCATCATGGCGGGCTGCATGGGGCCGGCGGCGGGCGGGGGGCAGCGCCGCGCTCTGCCCGCCTCGCCGCGCCCGCCGCCTTTATACGGCCCCGCCGGGCTGATGGCGGCACGATACGGGGACACCGTCTGCGGGTGACGAGAGCCGCCGGCGGGCGGACGCTCGCGGGCCCCGCTCGCCTCAGCAGCCGGGGCGGGACAGCGCAGCGCGGGGAGCGACCCCGCCGCCTCAGGCCGGCAGCAGCCCCGAGCAGGTCCCGCTGCGGAGCGGCTGTTCCCACTGCCCTGGGGCTGTTCCTTCGCCCTCCCCTCACACCTGCGCCTGCCGCTCCGCTCCGCAGCCGGCCCGAGCGCCACGGCCGGCCCGGCCTCTGCCTCCGCGGCGGCACGGCACGGCTCATTGCATGGTTCACTGCAGGGTTCACTGCCCCGGGAGCAACAGGCTCGAGAGTGTGGGGACACCCGCCAGAGAACCGCAGGAGCTGAGCTTTAGCACCGGAGAGTAGTGCAGAGATAGAGAGAAATGCTTTGTGGAGAAATTCGTCTCCCTCCGTTTAAACGTGCAGAAGGCAACTGCTGAAACAATAACTTGGCTGCAGGGTTAAAGGAACTCCTTCTCCCAAATTTACTCGCGAAATTTAGGATTTCTAACTTCTCTTTCATTGTAACATTCATTTTGTGACCTGTCACCGTCACTTGCTATCCCACCTCCTCACTTCTTTCATCTTCCAAAACTTCTCCACGACATCCTTTGAATAGCAGGTTACCTTACAGCATGTAGCAGTGAACAGCACATCTGAATTGGTCCTTCAAATACATACTCAGCTTTCTCTGTTCTAACACACCAGGCAGGGGAAACTTGCTGCTTCCCCTTGAAAAACAGCATCGATGACTTTCCTGAGCCTCCCAAAAGAGGGGCAAACTAGCTGAATGCAACAGCTGGCTGCACATAGCCTTAGCTTGGTATACACACAGATCACTCAGAATGAGAAAAAATGCTGAAATCAGATCCACCGAAGGTGGGACATTGAGCAGGGAGCTGCACAAGGCAAGTAGCAAAAAGTATCCCTGACAGTATCAGCTGCAGACTGTCCCCCTTCACAGCCTCAAAGCTTCATCCCTGAAAGACACCTCACCGTATAGCTGTCAGCTACGTATCAGCAGCGCCAGGGAAATTGTCTTGCTCTTCTACAAGAACAGCACAGAAACACAACAGAAGATTTGAGGGTTTTTCTCACACAGAATGTCATGGAATTATATTTTATCACATTGAAGAAAAACCAGCCAAAGCTTCCAGTCTAAACTGGCTGCTGTCAGTCAGATGCTCCCCTCCTTAAAATGGATGCTCAAGTTCAATTTTCAGGACCAGTGCAGGTGCAGAACTGCCTCAGAACTCATGAGAGGCTAGAAGTAAACTCTTTTAGACTAACTTGTCCATAGTTTCCCAGGGGAAACATAATAAAGATCCTTTCTTCTTTTTGGCAGTAAGTTTGTAATATTTGGTTCCTCTACCTGCTCCTTTAATGCAAATCAATTATTTTTGTTATGATACCCCACAAAGTTTAACTTCATTTTCCCAATCAGAGAAAAGCATGTCTACATGTATTATTAGCTTAGTCTCATATCCTAAATTATCAAGTGATGTTCCCTGTCCTGTTTTCTCATTACTTTGGATGATAAGAAAGAAAGTTGCGCTTTTAGACTTTAATATTCCGATCTGCTGTGCATGAGATACATAGACAGGGTTCCTGCAGTTGAACAATTTATGAGCGAGGTTGCTTAGCACTTTCTGAATGCTCCAGTGACAAAACCGAGCACAACTGAGCTGCCTTTCCACCTACAGGCGTGACAGAGCATGATTTTATCTGCTGTTGGATCCTGGCTCTGCAGCTGGGACATCACACAAATCAATGACCCAGCTGCTCTGGAGCCTTGTGATGGTTGCACCTGTGCAGTAACCAGAGCACAGCAAAGGTTTTGTCTCTCTTAACCTCTTCTGCATGACTCCTGAATGCAAAACAACCAAAGGTGATTGGGTCAGCAGGTGTTAATAACAGGTGGGAGGACTCATCTGTTTAACCATGCTGTCTGCCCATGTGTCCCACAGAGAGATTGCCTCTCCCTAGAAAGGAAGTTCTTTTGCAACTTGCATTTTGTAGGTGGACTTTGCCATATTAGCACCAGATTAAAAGATGTTTATGCACTGAAAGTATTTATTTCTTCTTTGTTCTAGCTGCTGTACAACAGAGCTGGTATAAGGCTCTGGGAATATTGCTAAACTACAAATTTTTTGAGAGCTCAACTGACTTTTCTATTGTTCACAGTGCTTTATATTTATACCAAAAATTTATAAATTTATCAAAGCACCTATTCAAAAGTTCCTGATCTAGAGCATGTCACGATATCACTCAGCAATGCTATTTCATCTTGGGAAATAGAGTTAATGTTGACAGTAAGAAATAGGCAGGCTTACTCTAGTTACTAAAACGTACCTCATTGCCTATAATCAGAATTCAGAAACTGCAAGGTCCTTTCTACACACACTTCTTTTTGTCTCATGAGACAGCAGAGTCACTGTTGCCTGAAATCCTCAGCTATGCACTTTTTAACCTTAAAAATCTGCAGAATTCTCAAGTGAAAATTGAAATCTAAAGAAAGTCTGTGAGATGTTTTCAATGGTTGAGTAATTTTAACCCCACTAGAGATATCAACTGCCAGCTTCAGCATATTTTCCTTAAAAATATTTGTAACATTTACCATAGCTTGATTTAACTGGAGGATGAAATTCACAGGGCAGAGCAGCTAGTATTGACCAAGAAACTATCTGAATTTACCCCTAGCTCTCCCAGATCACCGAGTCTTTGACTTAAGGCACGCTACAGCAGGAAGAACTCTCAAGTCATCATGTGGCAGTGGCAGAACAGAGAAAGAAATTAAGCTATGAAAAGCTAGCAAAAAAAGCATAAGGATGGCCTTCACAAGGATCTAAAATGTAAACACCACCATTATTCAATGTCAGTTCAAAAACACAGGGCAGAGAACAGATGTGCTAATTATTCATGTAAGAGATGTTGACACAAGCAGAAAACAGAAGTCCCAATACCTTTTCAAATCACAGTTTTGTTGATAAAACAATGGCTTCATGAAACAACTGGCAAATGACTAACCAAAGGAGCTTTTTCAACAAGGAAAGAAAGATGTACAGTCTATTCCTGTTTACCATGGATATACATACAGACTCCTGAGTCCAATTCTCTGAGCAATGTAGGTCTGCTGAAAAATCTATGGTGACAATTTACACTTAATTTTTAAGTCATGAAGATATGGGAAGCATGGGTTTTCAAGCAACCAGCAAAACATTCCAAGCTCTTGTAATACTAAGGGGATTTGAACCAACTAACAACCATTGGGCAAGGATATCTAAGAAAAGATAGACTGGCTAGGAAGAGCTGGGAACACAGATGATATCATGAACATAAAGTGAATTCACAATCTTCAGCAAAAGAAAGGTTCTGAGAAAAAAGCAGAAACTGACAAATTCAGGAAAAAAAAAAGGTATTTCAATAAATTCAGTTATTACAAGAGACAAGAAGAGGGAACCTAGAGCAGGAAGACAAGTCTTTCCCCACTCCAGGGAAAACACAGTTTAATCAGGAAACTATTTCATTACAGAGGAAGTGCAGTATTCTACCACACTTTTACTAGGAGTAGCATAAGTCATTAGTTCATCATTACCCTCAATTCAAAAGAGGAGCTTATAGGAAATGCAAACTAGGACCAAGCTACTAAATACAGGCAGAATAGCCCATAGATGAAGGCTGCGGTACAAAATTCAAAATCATTCATACAGAACATCAAAAGAAACTTTTTAAAAATTACTAAAGCAGCAGCTAGAAGAAGTGAACTATCAGACCACTGAACACATGGAAAGGACAAAACAAAAAAATCCCTTTAAATTAGCTAGGTATTCAATGCACTTTTTTAACACCAGTCTTTGTTAAAGAATCAGCTATGACCAGATCTCTGTCATAACTAATAGCAAGGGCAGAGAGATAAGCTCTTTGCTTTTAACAAGATGAAACAATGCTGGAGAATTCTTGTGATGAGTCTGATCATAGCAAATGAGAGCACAGAAACCACTTACAGGAGGGGCTAATTAAATCTCTGCCATCAATAACTGTTTTAAGAACGATAGGGAAGGACAAGTGACAAAAGACTGGGAAAAGGCCAAAATTATGGCAGTCTACAAGAAGATAGCAGGGAGGAAGACGGGCTGAAGAATTACAGACCAGTCTAATTTCATTTATTTGAGAAAACAAAAGTACCAAAATTATTTGTAAAGATCCAGAAGACAACAGATGATTAAACAGTCAAGACAGATTTGCTGAGAACAAATTGAGTCAAGCAAATTTAATTTCCTCTTATGACAGTCCTGTGGACCAAGGCAAAACAATGCACGTCATTCATCTTGATGATAGTGTAGCATTTGGCATAGTCTCTCATAAATTCTCACAAGAGAGATAAGGAAGACAGGTACAGATGAAAGTCACAGATCATACAACGGGGTGGGTTCAGTTAAAGGAAGGGAGCAGAGAAGAGGAGAGCCTCAAGTACCTACCCTTACACCTCCACTATGCAGAAGCCTTACATAAACCCCTAGAACACAGCTGTAAATTCCCAGCCTGTACCTACCCCAGAAATTCTGTAATGGCTACAAAATTTAAAAATATGCTGGGGCCCAGAGGGCTGCTTACAGATAACCAGCTGTACAATCAGCAGGGAAGGCCGACCTCATGTGAGGGAAGTCAGAAGTCACAGAAAATTTCCAGCTGCATGCAATCACTCCACCTTCCCTGGAAATCCACAAACACCTGAAACTTCCTTGCAGAATACAGTACAGGATCTCCAAAAGTATCCTGCAAATGGATTAGGCATCTAGCACAAGTCATGCCTTCCAACAGGAGATACTGTATCTAATCCATTATTGTCAAGTTTTTAAAAGTGCTTTCCAATATTGCAAATCTGGAATTTTAACAAACTTGTATGCATATATACAGGTATTCACCACATGATGAAAAAACGTGTGGTATGACTGATCTGGCTAAGATAATTTAGGTCTGAAATTTATCAGCTCCTTTATGTTCACCATATGCTGCACAAGTTAATCATAATGGTAATAAAACATGTAGCAGCCCAGGGCAGACTACAAAGAACTGGAATTGCCACTTTTGGTCACAGTACTGTTTGATGCTTGAGGATTTATCAAGTCCTTGAACCCAGAAGTTTTTACTTTAAAGACTCCCTTGTTCTCCTGCATCACATACTGGAGCAGTAGAACCAGAGGAGTGTGTGGAAGCTCTCCAAGACCACTGCCCAAAGGTGGCATGTACTGATGGAACATCTGGAGCAATTCATACACCAAGACTGCATTGAAAAAAAATCTGGTGTTGCATCTCATTGAGTTTTGGCAAGCAAAACAGAACATTTGCACGCCAGTTTTGTGCAATGCAACTATTTAGTGCACCAGATCTTTAAAATTGTCCTCTTCAATATAGCAAGGATTTTTTCCTAACATGATCTCATTCATCATCAAGAATCATCACACCAAAGGGGTGAGGCTGGGATGGAGGTCACTTTCCTCATAGCAGCCTGTATGGTGATGAGTTTGGATTTGTGCCTGGGTCAGTGTCAGTAACACAGCAGGGTTTCGGCTGCTGCTGAACTCTGCACAGCACTGAAGTTCTCTGGCTGCTTCCCAGGGTTCAGCACGAGCCTGAGAGCAGTCACAGCCAGGACAGCTGACCCAAACTGACCAAAGGCACATTCCACACCACATGCCATTGTGCTCTGTAATAAAAGCTCAGGGAAAGAAGAAGGAAGCAGGTCATGGCATTTCATGATCATGGCATTTTATCTGAGGAACCTGTGGTGAGATCTTTGCTTTCAGAAGGTGCATGAAATCCTCTTTGTGCTTTCCTTGCAGGAGCAGCATTTGCTTTTCCCGTTAAACTGTCATTGCCTCAGTCCATGAGCTTTCCTGCCTTCCTATTTTCTCTCCATCCCATGCAGGAGGGGAATAGACAAGGCACTGGGTGGATGTCTCGCTGCTGGTCAAGGTCAACTACAACCCTCCAAGTGGACACAAGTGACCACTTTTGCTGAACTGCTGTAGCCCAGGCAGCAGTTTCAGCTCTTCACACTGAGCTCTGCAGTGCCTGTTTAATAACAAGATACACCTGTAGAAACAGTCTAAGAGATAATGTTAAGCTAGGGTCTGGAGGCATGAGCCTTTGTAATCAAAATATATACTATGAATTCTTTCAAAACAAAACCCATCTAGAACAATGGAATAGAAGAATGGAATGAATATAATTAATCTCTTTGAATTACATAGACTGTCTGAAATATACATTTGATTCAACTGTGAAATTCATTATGGATGAGGTAAAAATGGACATTCTACAATATATCTTCTGTTTTCAATTCATCAGAAAAATTCAATTTGTGCCAAAAATACTGTGATTTAACGTGAAAAAATAGCACACATTCTCTAAAAAATTTTTAAGAATAAAATCCTCACTTGAATGAAAAATTAAATTGAAGCTTAGTTTATACAAGGCTTGCACTGCAATTATATCACTTAATTGAATAGCACATTTTGAAGTCCCACTAAACATGAAGCATAACTTATCTTTCAACACCATTAAAATATCCCAAAGACATTTGAAAGCATCTTCAAATCAAATATAGTACCACACATATATTAAATCTGTCTGTTAAGTGCTCAATTATGTATCTGTATCTCATCACCTTATCAATGCTCATATACAAAGCTCATGGTCATGCCACCTACTGAGCTAGACATGACTGCACAGACACAACCAAGAGTTAGGATTTCCAGCTTTAAACTCAGCCAACATAGAGCAGCTCATTGAATTTTTCCTGTGAGAACAAGCACTGACTTCTTTCACTACAGTTCTTTCAGAAATAGCACCAGCCACTCACCAAATACTCAGAAAAAAATCACACGACAGATTTGAAAAATGTATTTTAAGATATTTAGCTAAACACAAGTAAAACTTCTACAGTCACTCTTCTGCAGCCAACAGACTAAACTTCAGTTTTAAGTTGCATCAATACAGTGACTTAAACTGAGTCTGAGGACCAGTTATCATATGAGCAAATTATTAATCCTGTACTCATCCCACCTGTACTTATCCCACTTAATTGCTTTTTTCCAATACTATTTGTGACATGAATCAATTCCCAGATGCACTTTTAAAATGTCGCTAACCTCTTAACTGTTGGCATCTCTGTTGTCCAATAGGGAATGGTTTGAGGAAAACATCGCTTCCATCCACAGAAATTCAACCTCATACTTGGTAAGGCTTCATTCAAAAGTTCATCAATGGAGCTTTAATTTGATGCTCAAGAATATATTTGAAAGTAATGAGAAAACAGTTCCTTGCTGTTTGGCTGACTGAGGACAAGGAATTTTGTCAAGTAATGTGGGAGGAAAAACTGAAGAGCATTTTAAAACTGTCCAGTAGAAAAATTAAAAGGTTTTAAGAAAAATCTTGTTAGCGATAAAACTGAGCTCTGTTGAACATTAACACCTAAATTTGAATTAAACTACAGATCAAAACAAAAACATTGCTAATACTGTATTAGTAATGTTTTTGTTTTGATCTGTAGTTCAATTACCACACTATTTCTACATTTGATTCTCAAAGCAATCAGGACCTGTTGTAACATATATAGCCTTAAATCCCTTACGAAGATTACCTGCAACAACCAAAACAAAACCTCCAAACCAAACACAGGTTTGAAGGCCACTGGCTACAACATGTTCAGGGTGCAAATACAGTCACTGCATCTGAACAGGACAGGCATTACTCAATGTAACTGAAGCTTAAAGTGATGACTGTGGGTAACTTAGGGTAATGTAGAATCATCTTTTTATAGCTTTTAACTTTCCGGTATCAAAACCATTTAATAAACCTTCACAGTAGTCCAAATTTCCAAGAAACTTCCACCTCCATTTTGTAAACTATTTCCATTTCTCTGTTTTGTAAGCTATCAGCTTGCTCCCAAACAGAATAAAATAGCTTCAAGAAAGTAATTTCTAAACAAGTAAAATTGTCCTAACAGTAAAAATGATAAAAAAATGTCTTTGAAAAGAACTACATCAATGCAATTTTTACCTTGGAACAGATAACACTGGAAAACTGCTATGACTGAAAAATAAGTTTTAAACCTCATCCACAAAAGATAATTATCTTCAAGTGTCAAGCATTAAAAAACAAAACAGCTTTGCAGGAATTAAACCAGTATTGCCTCTTTTATGGCCTGACAAATGTGACCACACTGTTTTAATTCTAGTTTTGTTCACATTTATTAATTCTAAGCAATCTAAGTAATTCAAACACAAAAGAAATTTAAACATCCTGAACTGTCAATCCAAAGCATTTCATGACATTTTAGCCATCGTGATCCTGATTAATGCTTCTTACAGTGTTTTTGTAGTCTTTGCTGAGAATAAATCCATCCCTAACAACCAGGAAAAGTTAGGTGGAGGATGAAGTTCCTCCTGCAACTCTCTGCAAGGCTGCCTGTCAGCAGAAAGGAAACTACAGATAATGAACACTCAAGGGGCCTTTCCTCTTAATGCTGGGAAGCTGAGCAAGCCTACCTACCCCAAGCCGTCCACAGCAGCTGCGCACTGTTAGCTCACGAGCAACTTTCTCGTCCTTGACATCCAAGTAATAAATATAAAGGGAAAAGATGAACAATTATACCCAAAAAAGAAAGGCAAACTTTAAGGGCTGGTAGACTTTTTTAGCAGCCCTAGCTGTAATGCTAAGAAATTACAGAATTTCACTTAAATATGCCTTTCCCAAACATCTGAATATTCATGTTCAGTCAGCTACAGTGTTGAGATCTTAGTATCGTGAATGTAAGTTTTTTTGTGACTGCACATCCTGAATAACTAAGAACCATGCAGAGTTAACTGACAGCTTGCCCACTGCATTTCTGTTGTAAACATCTCTTTCCTCCTTCCACCGTTTGATTGAACATCATTTTTGATGAAAAATATTTTGCAAGTACACTTCAAAGTGACTAGGTGCTCCAAAAAATACTGAAACTAACTTGCTTATTATCTTTGAACCAAAAGTGTTGAATATCTAAGTTCTAATGCCTTTCCATATTCTATGTCACATTAAATTAACTGCCAAGAAGTACAATGCTCACCAGGGAACAAAGGCATGATGCTTCACAGTAATTTCCTGGGCAGGAAATGAAAGACTACAGATAATGCTGAGCTGTGAATCCTTGACTTTCACAGCATAGGACTCAAGTTCTTATTAACTGATGGGAGATAGCACATTGACAATATTAAAACCAAAATCTGTACTGATTCAGCTGTCCAGTGTTTCTCACAACTGGTGAGAGAAGTTGAATTGACTCCCAAATTATTGTAACACCTTGATTTATCTATTAAAGCCTATTCTATTACTTGTATTTGCTTAAGATGGCACAAATAACATTTGTAAAAGTAAACTGCTCCACAAGAAAACTGCCATATCCCACACTTCAACTACCTAGAAAGGCATGTTCCACTCTGTAGTTACAAACAGAAACTCCCACAGCCCTTCATGATCCACAAAACATGTCATATCCATGGTCTAACAACTAGCTCTCCCCTGTCTCATATTCTTACATTAACAACCAGACAACTAGATTTTTTCTCTAAATAGGATTTAATTAAAAACACTAAATCAGCTTTGACTTTTATTTTATATATGTACAATAGTTACCAAATAATGAATACACTTAATCAGTTATGTTAAATTTCACATAACGTCAAAGTACATCAGCATGGCATGAAATAAACTCACTGCCTTTTGCAGATACAAAAAATGCATTAATATTAATTGTGATTACTGTTTTGTTGTGTGGTTTGTTGGTTGGCTTTTTTATAACCTGCTTATTAATTCTTCAGATAATGTTGCCATAAAAACCGTGTAAGTAGTTAATTGATCAGTTACTATATTAGCAAATATGAACATTAATAAAGTTTGCAAGATATCAATTGCAAAATTACATCAAGTGTAGGACTGAATGTATTCGCATTAAAGTTACCTTTAGTTAGAAAAGTTTTGAAAAAGAGCCCAGGTTGGAGCTGTGCAATAATTTGGTTGAACTGATTCATATGAATGAACAGCCAAGTTTACTCAGATATTGAAAATATGACTTTCCTTTTTAGTATTCACAAAAATTTGTGTCTATAGTGTGTGCATGTGTGTAAATATATATATATGTATATATAAAGTGAAGATATGTTAATGTAAAAATATACTGTTCATCCACTCCCAATTACACAAAATTCAGTATTTGGACATTAAACCCTGCAAGTATGAATGTCCATTTCAAATCTACATTCAACCAGCAACAAATACTTAGAAGTATTTTTGTAAACATTTGAGATAGGGAAAATCCATTTACAAAAGAATCCTCCTTTAGCACATCAGCATCACTTCAGCTTCAAAATTTTGTACAGCAGCTTCAGATGGCATATTGTGAATCTGCTCAAATCAAAGAGCTCACACTGTCTTAGATCAATATGTGTAAAAGCTCAGCAAATGCAGAAATTTTTCATTCTTAATCACCATCCATTTCCAGTTTACCAGCAAAAAGAAAATGCACTTGGCTACAAAAATATTAAGGAATGTTATTGAAAACAAAAGGCTATTTTGGTAGAAGAAACTACAAAAATAGTTGAGTCATGTTGTAAAGCTTTAATGCAAAAGCATTACAGTACAGATTTTCTTTACACCCTTAAAGCTTAATCAACACCAAATTTAAATATCCATCTCTCAAGTGCTTGAACGAAACGTGCTCAGTAATAGTCTTTCTCTAATGTGACCAGGTGTAATTACGCCAGGCTCTGCATCTCAGCGGTCTGTTGAGCGCTGTCCCTTGTCCCATTGGCAGCAGTTACCGGGGTTGAGACACTCTGATACAGTGACGTCGGACAACTCAACTCAGCTCCACTTTCATCCTCTCCAGTGTCTGAATCCGGTGTTACTGAACTGTTCTCTATCCCCAGAATCTCACTGACTGTTTGAGGCAATTCCTAGAAAGGAGGCAGCAGGGGAAATATTAAAAGTCACCGTAACTAAATGAAAAAGTTAACAACAAAGTCCCCTCTGTCCATCCTGCATTCCCAGTACTCATTCATCTGAGCAATCATTCATCTGAATTCAGCTGTACTGAAAGCATCTCTCTCTGTAATACTTACATTATAGCTACCATTTTCTGTAGCTGCTTTTCAAAAAGACAGCAAAGGGAACACACTCAGGAATCAATTCCTCATTAAAACCACACTCTTCATTACAAAAGTAGAAGTCTAATCAACTATTACAATTATACTTCATGTTATTGAAATTAGTTTTATTGAGTGACCCACTATTTTTTGCCTAATAAATCTGGCATGTTTTCAATGCAATGCACCGTTCAAATAGTTTTTCTCAAGCATACTGAACATCAAATTTCTTGGAGTTAGGCTACCTAGTGAGAGTTGAGGAAGCAAAACCAAAAAGCACAATTCAGCTTTCCCCCAGTGAACAGTATTACTCTATAAAATCAATCACTCTTGCTTACAGACTTCTCAAACATAGGCACTGCATAGCTACACAGCATGTTTTACTGTACCCATGCATTCAGTTATTTCACAAGTCATACATGAACACTTACACCTAACTACATACTTTTACTGTCTATAAACATTCACAGTAGATAGATAACTTTACCTTGCAATTCATCATCTGCATAGAAATTGCTTCTGCTTTGCAGAGTATATACTCCACATCAATTTTCATAGACAGTTCATTGATATGCTAAAAACAGATTCACAAGGAAGGCATAGTGAGATAAATGACAACTATGTTTTACCCAAAATACACTAATACTCTACTGCACTGCTAATAAGTACCACATTATTAGGTGCCTGCCTGCCCCTTAAGCTATGAAATACTAGATATAGTCTGTAAGAGAAGTGGATACTCAAAGATACAGTATGGAAGAGTTTGCAAGAGGAATCCACAGCACCTCTAAAGGAGACAATCTGGCCCTCCTACATATTTCCCCAGAAGCTCACATTTTCAGAGATGATAAATTAGATCACAGAAGATAAAGCAAAAGTTGGTATTAAATAAAATAAGTATAATCTGAGGGGAGAATATTTTTTTATCTATTAATGATCTTACCATTAAAAATGCAATAGATATGCAATAAACCATTTTAAAAGCCTGCAGGATAAACATTTACCCCTTCAGAAGATGGGTTAAATAATTTTCTTCAACACCTTTCCCTCCCCCAACATAAACCACAATCATATTGCATTAATTCCAAAATGTTAACTAACATTTTAATTTAATACCCAAAAGACAGCCCCGTACTACCACTAGGAAGACAACTCTACTGCAGCAAAAACCTGCACAATAATGCATAAGAATTTGATACCTTTAGTATTTCATTAAAGCCATAGTGCTTGTCCATTATTTGCTGTTTTTCAGATTCTAGGATAGCACAACAAAGTAGAAGATGAAAATTCTGACAAGGCAATTCCGTCCACATGACCTGTTAAAATATAAAAACCCCATATTTGAAATACTTATACCTTTCCTCTGAAAAGAAAAGACTTGAAAATAAGTCCTCCAGCCAAATCACTTAACAATAAGCAGCTAAGTATTTGCAAAATTATTTGGAATATTACTTTTGGCCTTTTAGAGACAATTAAGTAAGTCCGAGTCACCAGATGCTTTCTGGTTCTTAAGCCATTGTCCACTATAATGCTACTAAACTGCTCGAGCTTGTGGTCTTGTAAATGTGGGCTCAGCTTCAGCTCACATGAAACACAAGTAACTGAAGCTAACAAATTATTTGTGTGGCTTAAGAGTATCTGCATTAAATGTGAATTGGCAGAAGAGTGCTGTGCCCAGCAACAGTTTAAAAGGCTCTAATGTTTATAAATAAGGTGCTAAAGTTGTTCCCAATCCCACCGCCATGAGAACCCAAAGACATGTACACGCAGCTACTGGGGGTGAGTGGGTATTCCTTTCTGACTGAAGACACATTGGCTTTTGGTCCCACGGAGAACACAATTAATCACTCTTGAGTTCACTGGGACTGAAAAGTGCAACCTCAGTACTAACACCCTGTTTTAGTACACTCAGAAAAACTTTTTAAAAATTTTTGAAAAGAACATGCGTGCTAGGCAGAAAGCTGGAGAACAATTTTGCCAACAGAACTGGAAAGAATCAAAAGTCTACTTGTACAAATTGCCCTGACAGATAAAGGGATTTAAGACAATGGATTTACTCACCAAAAAGGCAGGTAAGAAATCAGACTGCTGATAATTTGTTACTTCATAGCAAAAAACTTTTTTCATCATTATTGATGGAATGGAGCCTTATAGCTGAGAAAGAGCTTTTACCTAAACTTTCATCACTACTACCTGTAACCTGCAAACAGAATTGCACCAATCCCAAAGATACCCAAACCAAGTTCACCCAAAATAAGGTGCAATTAATCTTGAATGTTTCAATTAAGATCCAGTTCAGAAATTAAATTTTGCATCTTTTCAGACTACCAATATTCTATTAAAGCATTCTCTCACTCCAGGAGAAAAGAATGGAATGCAAGTAGGCTGATAAAAAATAACAATTGAATGAAAATTCCTATAATCTACCAAACACAGTCTGTCCACACACTATATTGTGTTCTTCTACTCCTACTTCATAAGAAGGACATATTGACAGTTGTGCATTGATTTGGTTCAATATCAACTTGCTGCAAAAAGATCCATAAATTTTGCTACCATTTTTTATAAACCTTTCCAAGTCTGGAGCTGAGCATGCTCTTAAGATTACGTATTGTAAATGCATAACAGCAGCATCACCACATGTTGGAAGGACAGAAGAAAAAGCAGCATTTAAACTATAAGTATGAAAGTAAAACTACAAAAGTAAGAAGCAATAGCTCTTTTTTTCTTTTTTCCTTCCAATATACAAACAAGTAAGGACTTGTTTGTTCTAGCACCACCTCAGCAGCCATGAATATTTTAACCAATGTATGTATGCATTCCCAAGTCATTATGGCTTTATGTTAGGCCAGTGGTACTAGAATAACACTGGAGCTAGGTGTGAGTTAACTGTAATTTTGTTACAGAATTTTTCTTCTGTGTTTCTTCTAAGCCACCCACAGTGCAAACAAAAGATTAAGAACTGGCTAGAATTACCAGGTGATATTGCCTGTCTGTCCAATGTCAAAGAGGGACTGAACTATTCTCAATTTTGGGACAGCTAGGAAGTGGGACATTAGGCTATATGGGCTATGTTTGAGAGGCACTGCTAAAATGTGCTATGAGTACATTTTAGTACATACAAAGCCATCCACAGCCAGAGCAGTTTAACCCACACACAAAAGGCATTGTATATCGACATCACAAATAACTGCACATACATAACATGTCTCAACTTATGCACACAGGGTGGAATATCACCTCTCTATCACATACAACTCTCCCACAGAGCAATGAAACAACCACTTGCATTTTCTACCACCATCTGATCAGGGCTCTAGGGCTCCTGATTTGCTCAGGAGTGCAAAGGCTGGGAGTTAGCCTCTACTTTAGATGATGAGAACTGGTATCTCCCACTTCCAAGGTGAACGGAAATGGGAGAAACCAGACTAGTAAAGAATCTCATTCCTTTTTTTGTGATAAAGCACAGTCATTAAGCCAGTGGTAACAGGGAAAAAGTGTCTGATGCTTGTGGTTCATATGAGTCAGAGGACAGAAACAGAGATCCCCGCAAGAGCTCTGAAATTAACAGATTAGACAGAAAAATCCCCAGAAGTCCTGTAACCTGGGATTGTAATCTCAGATGGCACCTCTGCTTTGTCCCATTCTATGCTCTGCAGGTGAGTATGTCATAGCATAATATTGCCTTCAAATGGATTCCCTCAATTCATGTGCTATTACAAAACTGCACATGAGGTTTGCTCAGCCAAATACCAAAAAAATTAGTTACAGTAATTTCACACTGGTAAGCTGCACTTACTTCACTGAAGAATCGAGCCGATCCTGGAAGTGCAGCTAATCACCAGGTGCGGCTTATTTATGGACAAATTCCAGCGAAATGCCAACCCAGAAGTGCAAGCTGGCCGGGCGGGGAGCTCCTGCGGAGCTGCAGCCAGCCAGGGAGGGAGCTGCCATGGACCCGCGGCTGGGTGGGCGGTGAGCTAGAGCCACTGGCGAATGGGCGGCAAGCCGGAGCCAGTGGGCTGGAGCCAGCTTTGCGCGGGCGGCAGGCTGGAGCCCAGCTTCACGCTGTGAGGCGGCAGGCCACTGCTTTTTGCCGAGTAGGTGGGGAGCCGCGGCAGCCAGCAGCGTGGGCGGGAGTGCTGGGGCCCACAGCACGGGGAGGGCGTCTGGGCTGCGTTTAAAGGCTTCGCTGGTCTGTGAAAACTGTTTGCAAACTGAGCACCTGACAGAAATCGAGTGATTCTGTTACTAACTCGTTACTTTGTTGCACATGAATCCTCTAATGAAAAAAAGTGCTGCTTATCAGCCGGTGCGGTTTATTTATGGACAAATTCTGTGGTCTTCCCGGCTACCCAGAAGTGCGGCTTATAACCAGGTGCGGCTTATGAGTGTGAAATTACTGTAATTTCTCTATAAAGGGAAAAGGCTCCTGGTTCCTAAAGCATGCCTTTGTAAATCCCACTTACAGTAATTTCACGATTATAAGCCACACCTTTTTCCTTGAAGAATCCAGCCTACCCCAGTAGTGTGGCTTATATTCAGGTGCGGCTTATCTATGGACAAATCCCAGCGAAATGCCAACCCGGAAGTGAGAGCCGGCCGGGAGGGCACCTGGGGCTGCCTTTAAAGGCTTTGCCGGTCTATGAAAACTGTTTCCAACTTGAGCACCTGACACCAAACCCAGATGGCCGTGATTCTGTTACTAATTTGTTACTTTGTTACACATGGATCCTCGCTTTAAAAAAAAAATAAATAAAGGAAAGAAAAAAAGTGCAGCTTATATTCAGGTGCGTCTTATATATGGACAAATCTCGTGGTCTAGCCGGCTACCAGGAGGTGCGGCTTATAATCAGGTGCGGCTTATAATCGTGAAATTACTGTACTTCACTGATACCAGTGGAGCTGTATGGCTATGTACAGGAGAAAAAATAACCCGCTGTACGCTGGAATGATCAAGGTGACACTGGTCTTTGCATACAAACATCCACTTAATGCCTTAATTATTTTTGTTTTATAAAGGAAAACAGGATAGTCACTTTCCCATTCCATATGTCCTAGCAAAGAAATTGAATACTTGTAGTAAACATACATTATGATGTGCTGTAAGAAACCTACAAGACTATCATATATCAACAGGTTTCCATCGTCTTCCTAAGAGAGAAAAAAAACACTTGAGAGAAAAATACAGTGTTTCTTTTCTGTACGTATACATTTATATGCATGAAAGTAGAGGTGATAAAAACACGCTAGCCTGAGACTATAAACTAAAAATAAAAATACTGTTGTCATCAACTTAAAAAGAAAAATTACTCTTTAAAAAAATACTGAGAAGACAACATAATACTGGAGGGAAGAGATGAGTGCTTCTCCCCTCCCAAATCACTATCATTTATACCTTGGAATAAGAGAATTCTTCCTGGTTTTGTACATATTGGTTTTCTTATTTATGAAAGTTATGCATAAACTTTTCTGTCATCTTCTTGAAATACCACCTCAATACTCGATGATAGTAAATTTCATCAACTGATGATAAAAAAGCTACAAAATATTTGCTTTAGACAGTTTTAAATACTGGTCCTCCCCTTTACGTGACTCCTTTTTCATTAGCAGAAAAAGTGAATAAAAGTATGACATTACTTTTCATCACACCAGAAACAACATTATTTTTTATTATAGTACAAACTTTATGCATCTCAGCCCTGTTCTTTTCACTACCCTTCTGTTCCTCAACACATAAAATGTTATGTCCTAGAAAATACTCCCTCCATTCATCTGAACATTTATTCTCCTCTTCTGAGTTTTCAGTGAACGCTATGCCCCTGTTAAATGCATCTTAAGACAATAAACCTGTACTGTTGACAAATTTCTCAATTTTCTTGGAACAAAAAATAAAAGACAAAAATATTAGTTAATCTTAATCATTCCATCTCATCTCAAGATCACCTAAATCAAAAAAAGATCTCATTAACCCAGAATTATCAGACCTTCAACATTTTGATGTTTTACATAATGTTATTTGGCATCACAAGGCCTTGTCATCTAGATTAACAATCTTCTAACATCATCATCCTCATGGTTTTGGCTAACACAAACTACCCTGACAGTGCTTCATTCAACTTAAACTATAAAGAATCACCAATACCAAGGAATTAATCAAACAAATGCGCTTTTATCATAAGCTGTTTTCCATTAACAGTTAACTGATACTCTCCACTTACTATTTTCACTTAAGAGTCTCAGTTGAAGGCTCCTGTTCAAATCGTTTTGCAAATGTCAATTTATCCAAACCAGCTCTAATAAGTATTTTTTCATTAACTTTACAAATTGTTCTTTAGGCTAAATCCTGGGGGTTTTTTTTATTTATCCGAGTATTAAACACTTTGCAAAATGATCCATGCTTTTTGTTCCAAAATAAATTTTTGTTCCAAAATTTATGTGATGAAATATTTCCTTACCTCCCAGAGTCGAAGAATATCTTGAAAACTAAATTCCCTTTTAAATCTGATAAGAAGCCACCGGAAGCAAAAATAAAGGTAACCCGAGTCTTGAGATTCTAGGAGTAAGAGCAAGACATTTCAGAAGCATCAAATTTGCTTCAAACAACAGGTGAAAAAAAATAATAAACCCCACAATTTACTGGTACATGCTCACACCACTAATTTTTAAGATAGCAGGCCCTTTTTGGGATAAAAGACACTTGCCAGAGTGTTTAAAAATTGGTTACAGGATGACCCTGTTTCTTCAATAAACATGGAGCAATTATTGAAATATTTTGGGCATGATGAAGTTACAAGTCCTATACTCATATAATATTGGAATTATATTTAGACTGGTCAGGTACAGGATGCAGGAAGGTGTTTCAGTTACTGTGCATGAATAATACACCTACCTAAATAACTGCAAAATTCACTGTCTAGTAAGCGAAGCAAATGACTCAGCTGAATCAGTTGTGTCTTCATACCCTGCATCTGTTCTTCAAAATTCTGATGCTGTACGGAATAAAACATTAGCATTGTCATTTTTATTAACTCAATTTCGAGATTTGTGGCTATTTTAAAAGAAGTTTTATTATTGTCACCCTTTAGGCATTTAACATTTTGATATTTAACTGTACCTCTATCTAATGAAATGTTTGCCTTTTACTGAGAAGTTTAACTAAAGCACTGAACTTTATTTCTTTGCTAATATTTTTAATGTAATAAATGATATTTTGAATCTGCCTAAACTCTGTACTTCCAAGCAGCATGACAGCACTCAAACAAAAAAAAATCCAAATTTTCTTTTACTTTCATGTCAGTCACACACCCATTTGCCACATGCACAAGCCATAAAAGCTTCAGTTGGTGGGAAGTCTAAACCGCCTTTAACAAAAGTCAAAAGGTAGGTTACAAAAACAAAACAAAACAAAAATCCTGCTTGAGGACTCCTGGTAAATACAAATTTGTCTGTGAGGGTTACTTTGGAATCCTTAAGGAGGCAAATATGCCTGTATTGTACAGCAGTTCTATTGCAAATCCACCACAACCTCAATCAACAAAAGCATATTGATTCCAAAAATACAACGACTGCTTTAAAAGAATTCAAAACACACTGTGAAATGTATGAAGTAAAATTAGCCCCAAATACTATCTATAGCTTATCTATTTATATGGGCTAAAAAAGCCTCATTTTACCATTTGATCCATGTATGATACAAAGCACCAAAAGGCATCTACTTCATTCTCCATAACATACAAGACAGGTGACAGCAAGTCGCTCATCCCCTGAACATAACCTTGATGGAGAAAAAACAGTGGGGGGAAAAGCAAAAAGGAATTTAAACTCAGCAGTTAAACAGTAATTTTCCAAGTGTGAAGAATAACATAGTGAAACAAATGTTAGCGCATATAGATACTAGAATTCTCCAATTCAGCTACCAGTAGAGACATATTTGTATTGACAGCTACCAACATCCAGCAGAGCTGGTAAGATTTATGAGCCATTTCTGCCAATCGAAAGAGAAAATAAAGCAAACACATTGTTCTAGTAGCTGGTAAAATATGTACAAATTGAGTTTGTACACAATAGATTTTTAATAAAATTACTGCTATTTAGAACTCAGGAGCATACATTGATATTTTTAAGATTAAGCCTATACCCAGCACCATCACAAACACAAACTTGTATATAGTCTCCTTTCTATTTGTACTTAGTTACTTTCTTCTAGATGTTTAAAAATTTTGAGTGTCTTCACACTCCCCCACCCATCCCCAAATGAAGATTTTCTTTTCAAATTCATTTAAAGAGATGTTGAGTTGCAAATTCCAGAAAAACTTATGAAGAAAACTTTGCATTTTACACTTCTTTTTCTGTCATTGAATATGCTTTAAAGATTCTTTTATTTAAGGAAGTTGGGACTGTTCTGCTTAGATAGTTCTTTAAATACACCCAAGCCTAAGACCATCTATGTAATCAAGCAGAAAACAACCTACCAGAGTGAGAAAGGGAATTAATACTAAAGTATTGTTTGTAAGAAGCACAAAAGCAACACACATCTAAATCTGACTCAAGAACATGCTTTTAGGTTTTGTGCTTAGAACCAGTGAATAAAGTTCATACCACCTAAAAAGTAGTCAGAAGCTTTCAAGAAAAGCTTTCGTTTAACTGGAGAAAGAAATACCCACTAAAGCATATCACTTTTAAAAACAGCTATAAAATTTCAGTTGTATGAAAAAAAGGCTTCCATATGTTTATAGTTTTTAAATGCTTCTTCCAGCTTCCTTGTTTGCAATTAACAGTCCATTTAAGCAGAGCACAATGATTTTTACAGGTAATTTTTCCTCTTCTTCCCAACTCTTCTAATTACCACTGATGCTACGTCAGCTTACCCAGTGCCCTGACCTCTCTAAATAAGGGAACACAATTCATGTGTGTATCTATCATCAGTGATTGGTTCAATGAACATTTCTCAGTTGGATGACTTTATTTCTTAGTGATGCAATTGTAACTGTGTAATTGAAAAGAGGATTAGAGTCCATAACTGAAAATACAGAGCAGCTGTAAGAAGAAAAATAGAGTAAGTAACAGCTAACAGGTAAATAAATGCTTAAAAGGTCAAAAGAAAAAAAGTTTTGTACCCCACATATTTAATACTACAGCTAGCTAAAATAAATGCAGAGAAAATTCTGTCTGCGACAATTGAAAAGTCTATTTAATAATAAAGTTAATTTCATTAATGCAGACCTAAGGAATTAATTCAGAAAAATATTCTATTAACAGCTGTTCCATCCCCTCCTCTATCCAGCAGCTTGTGGCTTTGTTCAGACCCCTCTAAAGCTGCTGTCAAAAGATTAAGAGCAGCACTGCAACAATGTAGAAGCCTTGGACAGTTCCATTGTCAAATTTACTGTATTTCCATTATTCCTGCTCATTTATAAAACGAAAGACTTATCCAGTATGCACACTTAAGCCATCTCAACAACGTTTTTAATGGAGTGGGTGGTAAATCTGCTTTATTTTCACCTACAATGTCACTGCGCAACAATGAAGGCTGAAATGTGCAAAGAGGTGAAACAGAGCTACATGTTTAAACCACCACTTTTAGTTCTCATTTTTCAAGCTAAAGATCAAGACTCTCTTTCAGAGAGAATGAAAGCTTACAAGAACTAGAGCTCTGCAGCATGTTTACTAGCAGTTAAAGATTTAATCTTCCTTTTGCTTTCAAAATCTGGCACAAAGCAGTCTTACAGAATCCCAAAACTTTTCTGACACAGAATACCCAAAAAAACACCAAAGTATACAACAGCCAAATGTCATGCAGGGGTGGAGGGGGAAAAAGCTACAAATATCTTTTCCCTCCCTCCCAAGACTACTAACAAGAAGCCAAGATTTAACCATCACATTAACACTGTGATTAAAGAAAGATATTATACGCTCTTCCCTCTGCAGCAGATGCATGAACTAAAATGTAATTTTTGATGGATTGGTATGTGAACTTCTCAAGAATCAGCTTTTAAAACACTCACAAGAACACCATGTTTACAAACAGCTGCTTCAGTATGCTGAGCTTTAACTACAGCAGCGGCAGCTGGCTTATCATTTTTATTGATATTATCAGTCTTAAAAATATATATAACACTCAAGCTCCAAAGAATCAAACTCATGCAAAAGTCTTTTGAAAAGCAAGCTTGCTTCAATTCTATTAAAAAAATTAACACAAGAAAAACCTAAACCACAAAAACCACACAAAAACCTCCAAAACAACAAAAGAACCCCACAACAGCAGGTCTGTGGTGAAGACAACCTACCACTTAATTCCCAATTCCACCAAAACTGATGAGTTCAGATGCCTAAGATAGGCATCAAACTGAAGAGGAAGAAAAACTGAACCAAGTTATCTACATTATTAAATATTACAAAATATTACATCTTTTTTAAAACATTTACAAGAAGCATTGTGATCAATACAAGCTCAATTCTATTAATAGGACTTAGCATAAGCAAAACTGCATATCAGAAGTCAAGAAGGCTTTTACATACAAGAGGAACACAACTTACCTAAGTCAAAGTCATACATGCAATAGGTCATCAAAATATCATGAAGTAAAATCAGTCCTGGATTATCTTCACCTTCGTAGAACTTATTAGTTCGATCTGTCCTGTTAACATCTTTTTCTAAGAAAACAGTCCAGATTTAAAAACACTTTCAAAACCAGCATCAAATTAATTCAGAATGTCTAAGCCAATGGTTTCTTCCTCAAACACTGCTACAAAGCTTTGAAGTGTTTCAGACAACTGCACAACTGAATGCCGTTTTAAAATAAAGAAAATCCTTCCTATCTGCAATGAAAGGATTTGCTTACAAAGATTGTATAGCTTTCTGCCTTTTCTTTGATAATACATTTTATGAAAATCCTGATTATAATTCAGCAAAAATGTTTTACACTTAAGAGGATTAAACACAATTTCATGCGCATTAACTCTACAATGCCATTTATGAATACTGATGTGATGCAGCATAAGCCACAGTTGGAAAATTCCCACATGATCAGCTCAAAGACACTGTAAAAGTTCATAACAGCATTTTGTAAATATTCCAAATTTTATAAATAACAAACTCCTTTTATAAAAAACAAACTCCTGTAACTCATAGCAGATTAAACTGACTCTTTCATCAGGCAGTTTTGATGCCTGAAACATACCAAGCACACATCATACTCTTTAATAACGTGAAATTCAAGACTAAAATATTTTGAAATTTTGCAAAATTTTTAATGCAGTTTGATAAAAGGAGGATTTTGTAGATTTAGACCTATTTTACTACATAACCCTAATACTGCCACATACATTTCAAATGCTTAAAAATAAAATTGTCTCAACAGAAACAAACACTTAGCCTTTTTTAACTCAGAAATTTTTTTTCCATTATCATTCTCTAAAAATGTAGTTTATTAACGTGCCATGAGTAGACTATTTTGATCCTTTCAGCTTGCCTGTTGAATAACTGCCTGAAATAAGTTTAGTCTTTCTCTCAGAAAAAACATTTAGTAATCCTGAACATTGGCGCTCAAATCTTACTACCAAAGTGTGCATGCAGTCAGATATGTCTCTAAACATGAATTTACCTATAAGACTCCGGTAATCTCTTAACCTTGAATTTCGCTTCTCCTGTTCCTCACTGACAGATTTCCACTGCAGTTTCATCCTGAAATATTCATCCCTGAAGCATAAAGACAATTAGGAAACCAAACATTCACATTTCCCTTTTGTAATTCAAGTATTCATTCAATTTATTTTTGGAGATAAATGGAGTAACAACACCCTGTTTGTGTAATGTCTTTAGTATAACAATTTTTAAGAAAATGCCACACATTCTTGCAGTCAACAATTTTAGCAGCTGTCTTTCAAAAGGCTTTCTACATCTAAATCTACTATGTCTTAAAAAAAAATATGCGGTTTTTAAATTTATTTTACAAGACAGAAGTCACTGTACTTACGTTTTCCTTTTTTGGAGATTTGCCCTCTCTTCTTTAGTGCTATTCCAAGGAAAATATCCCAAAAGAAATTTCCATGCCTCTTTTCTTAAAGTATGGCAGAGACCCTAGGGAAAAATGGATATGAAGCATCAACAAAAGTTGATTCCTAGATTGACAGAACATTCCTAGATTGATAGAACACCTCCCACAGTAGCAACTTCAAGTCGTTTTCTTTTAAATTGTAGCTAAGTCTACATGTGCTAACCAGGCATCACACTGGGAGGAAACAGGAGGAAAAGAGTATGATTAAACAGAAAACTGTAGAAGCCCTGGGTCCATATTTAGGTAAAAAAATAAACCTTAGAAAATATTTTTCTTCGTATTTTTTTGCTTCATTGCTAAAAATAAAAAACTTACTGGCATCACAGACTTTAGAAAGTGAAAAAAAAGAGATCTTTTCATAACATATAACCTCTCTCTGGTTACAGTTGCCAAACTTCTGGTCTTGCAATAAAGTGACCTTGAGGACTGGTCTTCCATTTATTTTTTTTTTTTAACAAATATTTTCATCTCACAAGGCATGGCCAACCTTCAATGAATCCAAGTGTCCACTTAAGAAGCCTGCTTGTCAGAAATCTTCCCAAGTAATGCTCAACATTTAGATGACAAAAATGAATGGAGTTGAATCATATCCTGCTCTCATCAAGAGAGCTTGCAACTCCCTGCAGTACAGTCATAAGGAATTTTTGCTATCCCACTTTGGGGATCTTGAGTTATAAATAAAAGAGAACACTCACTCTCCTGGCAATGGGCAGAGATGACAGGAAAGTGGGCTACAGGTAGAAATGTTCCATAGTAATTCTCATGATTGTGGAGGAGCCCTTAATTGGGCATATCAGGCACACAAATATTAAGGAATAGTGTTATTCTCTACTTCTGCTTGTAAACATGCATCAGCAGGCACACAATGAATGCATTAAGGCAGCTGGATTCCCACCAAAATATAGAAATACTGAAGTAACATTAGGTAGAAAAGCTACAGGACACAATGAGTTTTCA
Source organism: Sialia sialis (assembly GCA_009812075.1). Lineage (NCBI taxonomy): Eukaryota > Metazoa > Chordata > Aves > Passeriformes > Turdidae > Sialia > Sialia sialis. The sequence goes on along the minus strand of VRYO01001878.1, from coordinate 12,150,992 downwards.
GAATTTCTATCACTGAAACTAAATTCACATTCATATTGCAAAAGCCCTCAATTCAATTAAAAAATATAAGCAGAAGTTTTTAGCACTGCTCTGATGAGGGGGTCAAATCACAGCAAACTGCCAGAAGCTTTTGCTGGAGAAGGATAAGAAAAAACACTGTAAGAGAAAAGAATAAATCAACACTGAAATACTGGTCTTTTCCTGAAAGCCACTTTCAGTTATTATTTTCACTTAAGCTTCTGTATTTCCAACTCACTTCCTTTTGCCAGCCTCAAAAAGATCTCTCTCCTTGTAGAGCACTTTATATAGCTGCAAGACTGCTGAGGTATTTGATTGTCATGAAACCATGCTTTATGAAGTCTCTCAATAATGACTGCCTGGGTCATGCTCAAAGTTCTGCATGAAACATTACAAGTGTAATGAAAGCAGCATATCCACAGTTTGAGAAGGAAAATAATAGCCAGAATCAAGCCATAGGTCTTGTTGAATTTAGAAGAATCTAGTTACCCCTTTGAATATCAATCGCTTTATGTAGTCAACATCTAAAATTCTTCCTTCAGAGTCCATATTCTTAGCCCATTCTTCAGCTGACACAGGCTCTCTTCTACTAACTTCAGGCTGTTTCCCTAGGTCAATCTGAAACACACACAAAAGCATTATATAAATCCTGATGAAGCGCTTCAGTAGTTGCAAACAACTGCATAAATGATACTAAGCTTGCCAGTTTCTTACATTCAGTGCAATTACATTTCCACATGCACATACCTCAGTTAGAAACCCTAAGGACCTAAGGTTGCACCCACATGAGCAAGTAGTGTGGGCCAACACGAGCAGATCTTCAGAGTAAGACACTTGGTGCTAAGGACCTGGCTATACATGTTAATATTTCAGATTTTGGAGGATGCTTGTGTGTTTTAAATAACCTTCTAACTCCACAAATGCCACTGAGCTAGTTTCCCATAAACTAATGCAACACAGCAAACAACGACAGTCAGGAGCTTCACTTCAAAAACACATTCCTGATACACGAGTGCATCTTACAAGGGAACTGAAAGCCAACTTTGGTTTGGAGATGCTATCCCTACACAGACTGCACAATGTGACTGGAAAGATCAGTTTTGGTACACATCCTCTTAAAAGACCCAAGGATGTATGTACTTTCAGAATTTGTAACAAACATCAAGTTTCAGTTTGTGCTTAGTCTCTCAGTTCCCAAATTGCATGTCTAAGTACAGGAAAATTCAGCAGAAAGTAAACTCTTACTTTCTAAAATTATTTTTATAATAGCAACCCCCAAATCAATTTGTGTTTCAACTCTTCAGAAGTCCAAGACATTTGTCAGATTAAGACATATAGGTCAATGTTATTTTCCATATTTTTTATACTTTTTCTTTGATAATTTTTTTAATTGATAAATTAACTCAGTGCTAGGCAGTAACTTCTTAGAATTATGTAGTTCATGCAGCTACTGTGAAGATATTAACACTAGCTTGAACTCAAAAAAAATCCCTCACACAAAAAAGTTTAATGTTTTAAAAATATGTAAGCTGCTTAAATAAGCATTTAGAAATAAACCTTTCCCACATATCTGTAAAAGACTCTTAACAGGTGTCCACAGTGATTCATGATCCAATTATAAGTTCATTCTAGCTCTGGTTCAAATCATACATACATCTGTAATTTATACACGCTAGACATTAATCATCCAATTATGTATTTTGTTTTAATCTTAAAAGAAATTGAAATGTTAGGAGCAATTAGCCAAGAAAGTTGGTTATTAGCCAGCATTCTCCAATTTTACTTAACGTAGCTCTAACTGATCTCAGAGGAAACACTGAACATAAAATCGGTCACCTTTTAAGGTAGTGCCTTTAACACAACTACAGTCACCATTTCACTAATTACAAACTTCCTTTCAAAGAAAACTCGCATTTGCATGCATAAAAATGACACATACAAAAGATGATGATCTCAAATCTTGAGAGTAAATTGTAACATGTCACAATTGCAAAAAGAGTAGAAGTCATCATGCTTCAAGTCCTACCATTATTTTAAGGAGTGCATATAAAAAAAAAATCAATGCATCTGTATCATTAATTTATAGACTCACTCGTGTAATGACTTCAAATCCTGGTTCTTCCTGCTGATTTATCTGCAGACCTGGAATGGTATCATTGATAAAGTCCGCCATTTCTGATGGTGGTCGCCTCTGATTTGATGTATCACTTGAACGTAAGCTACCAACAATATAGTTTGTGACTTTGGAAAATTTTCCCATTGTTACTATGTACGGATCTTTCTTCCATTTCTGTTATAATATGGAAAAAAAGCAAAACAAACATTTGTGATTACTCTCTCTCTATATATATATATATGTAATTTCTGTACTCAAAGCAAAGCATGAAAAAAGTACAGTAATTTCACAATTATAAGCCACACCTGATTATAAGCTGCACTTTTTTTTAATATTTTTTTTTTAAAGCAAGGATCCATGTGTGACAAAGTAACAAATTAGTAACAGAATTGCACCAGCGCGGTGTTTGCTGTCAGGTGTTCAAGTTGCAAACAGTTTTCATAGACCAGCGAAGCCTTTAAATGCAGCCCCAGGCGCCCTCCCTGGCCGGCTCTCACTTCTGGGTTGGCATTTCGCTGGGATTTGTCCATAAGTAAGCCGTAATTGATGATTAGCCGCACTACTGGGGTAGGCTGGATTCTTCAATGAAAAAGGTGCGGCTTATAATCGTGAAATTACTGTACTATAGATCTCAAAATTATTCAAGTTTCATGTATTGGCAGTAATACAGAACAATCATCACATGATTAAAAAACATAAGTATGAAGATAATACTGCTAATTGATTTGAAAGATAGGATAGCAGTGTTCTCAGTAAGCCTGACCTATGCAGAGAAGTGTACCAGATGCACTGTTTGCTATCAGTGATTCATGGCACAAAACAGATACCTTACACTCAGGTTCCCTACCTTCAGGGAGAAAACAGTCTGAACCAAGATGTACTCTACTAGGAATTTCACACAGATCTTGATTTGACAACTAAGTCGAGAAACTAATGTATTTTAATTCCTGAAAGTTTCCTTTAATTAAACATATCTGTTGGTCTACCCTCTGGCCTCATTTAAGTCCTGCAAGTTTTGCTGCTGACTTTCTAGGAGTCCAAAAGCCCCACCAAATGATAAGCAGTTGTAGTATTTAAAAAACCCATATTTTCAGCCAATACTGTCCTCTTAGCTGTTGCATTTCCATTATCCCTCCAAAAGTCTCCGAAAATATCAATTAAAAGAATACTTAGTCAATTAAAACTTAGAAAATTATAATTAATATGTTTTGGTAACTCCTAAAGTTTTTCCTTTCCCCTTTAAGACTTTCTGCACCCAAATGTATGAATCAGAGAGATGAGCTTGAACAGGTTTGAAATAATACCACAGGAAAGTTAAGAAGTTATTACATCATAGAAAACAACTTACAATTAAGTGTACTTTCTATAGTAAGCATTTGTTTTAGGATACAGTCAATGCTTCTACAGTGTCATTATTCTTGACAATAATTAACAATGTTCATAGATGGCATTATTACTTCCACAATGGCATTAAATCATTATTTAGCAAATATTCCTATGACATGACAGGATGCATTTTTTTAAATACATGTCTTCAGAATAAAAAATTTGAAGATAATACATACTTGTAATAAGCCATATGATGGTTCATCAAAGAGATTTTCAAAAGACTGAGACAGTGACTTCTGAGTCTTCACAAGAAGAACCCGTTCATCATGTGGAGATCTACAATAAAGTTAAAAAAGGTGTCTGGGTGCAACTGTTTTTTTCTGTAGTTTTCAGAACATTTACTGTTTTTTTGAAGTCACACTTCAGGCTTTGTGCAAAAAAAAAAAAAAAAAAACCAAAAAAAACATGCAAGATCATTCTTAGTCCATTATTACTCTGGAAGGTAACTCCATTTACATGTAGGTGACAAAATTATCTTCAAGTATAGTTTTCTGTTTTTGACAATGGACCAGAAGAAATGTAGTGAGACAGTCAGCCTCAACAAAATATATGCTGAAATTCCCTTAACATAATAGAGGAAGTGAAAAGATGCTACGCCACCCATGTAGTTAAGGTATTCTTTCTATCAATTAGCAAATCTTACATTATGGCACCCTGTAAAACACTGCATTAAGGAATACAAGCTGCTTTTCAGTGTGTGAAAGCACATCAACAGATTTCTAACCAATAGTACTACAACAGATCCTGTCTGAATAATTCTAAGATTCATACTAACAAACAGAAGCTTAAAAAACACCAGAGCCATTGTGTAAAACAGAACCATCTCAGTACAGCCCTGCGAATACATTTCTGTGTAGACTCCAGAAGCTTAAGGAACACAAACCCTATCTGATCTAACCCACTTTATTTGTACACTCCTGCTCAGTACATTTGCTATTCAACAGGGTTCCACAGGCAGATGAAAATAGTGACAACAAAGGCAGTGAAACCATGCTGCTCCTAGTAATTAATCTGTTCTTTTGGTCACACATCAACTCCCCCTGTAACATCCCATTTTGTTCCCCTCTTCAGCATAGGCACCCCATTACTTCCTTAAGCAGCTACTGAATCACCAGTTTACTGCTCAGTAGGTGACAGAAGAGAGAACAGCTCAGAAAGTGAGCTGACATTCAAGCGTCAGAGTTTATATCCAGGCAGGAAAAATCAAGCACTTTGCCATCTGACCCTAATCCATTGCACAGACTTACATTTATATAATACCTCTCTACTGCTCTGTCACGAAGTTTAAACCCACTATTTCTAGTCTTCAAAAGAAAAATTACTTTTCTTTTTATTAGCACCTGCATCATCTAACATGTTATTAAAGTCAAAGATAAGAACTTTAATAAGCCTTATCTTTTTCCCATTCCAACAGGACAGGACAGTGTAAACACTGACGGATATGAAATGCAACAAGAGATGATCTTTTGAGACAGCCAGACATCACAGTCATAGTTCTGAGGCAGCAACAGTTAATGAAGCTCAACTGGCTTTTTCTAAAGAGCTGCACAGGGGCAAAGGCTGAGTCATGGATTACGTTTTCCTTAACTAAAAGAATTAAAACTTTGTACCATATCTCCCTTTTAATTACACACACTTTCTGCACAGTCAGGTAGGCGTCAACATCTACTTAAGTAATTTTCAAAAATTTGTGAGCTATACACTTTCTTAAACTTCCTTACAGTCCTGCAACTTAGAAAGTGTCATCTGTGCACATGGTATTTCTCAACATTAGACTGGTGTAATCAACCTAGAAGACACATAATCCTTAAGGCAAAAAACTACAACTATTTTGTATGAGTTTAGCTGCTTCCAGCAACAATGTGGTATCTTATAAAGAATGGTTAGAGAAGGACAAAATCTTTCGAGGTAATAGGAACATAAAAAAAATACCTAGACCATAAAGATAATACATATATAAGCTAAATTTTCTGCCTTATTGTCAATGCTTTATAAAATACAGATTGGGACAACAAGTAATTACACCACCAAATACTGGCTTGTGGCATCCAGACAGCTGAGCAAACATCTTTTCCTAAATGAGGTTGTGAGCTGAGATACATTATGTAGTAAAGAATGAATAACCATTAGGAAACAACAGAAATATACAGATTGACTCTGTCATTTCCATAACTTGGATAGCCTATTTGTTCTTTTCTTTACCCTTAGAAAAAAATAACTGTCATAATTCATGACTAGACAACAGAAGAGAATTCGGTGACAGAAGAGACCTTAACTGAATAAGAAAACTAAAACTGGAAGTTCCTGCTCAGGTTAATGCTTAAGGTCATCCAAATTGAATTTCTGTAGCTGTCATTGCTTTTTGCTTTAAAGTTCCTGAAGTATCTGCTCTTGCATTCATTAATGCTTACAACAAGCAGCACAGCACATCCTGCAAGCTTGAACATCACCTCAAGTTTTGCTGTCTTATCCTAGAAATTAGTTTGAAAATTTCAAATATGTTGCTGCAGTCCACAGTCCAACAGATTACACAGATCTGATAAAAAGGTTTCTGTGACCTACTATATAACACAGGCCTTTTTCCAGTGTTTGTCACATCAGTTGCTCCCAAAACCTGTCCCAGCCTACCAGCAGCAAGTCAGAAGGTATCCACAAATAAGTTAACACAGCAGTATGCTCAAAAAAGAACAGCTTCCTTGTGGAGAATGGGAGGGAGGGAGGGAGGGAGGGAGGGAGGACATCCCTATGTCCGCAGAGGCTGGGAAATTACAGAACTAAATGAAAAGATGTTTAAAGAAGGGAACCTAGAGAAAAAACACTCAGGATTTAAGATGAAGTTGTCATTCAGGATTTTTTAATCTACAGTTGTACAGAGAATATTCCTATTTACAAGTTCATCTTGTCCCCCTGTTAACCTCTCCTTTGGTCTTCCTGACTTTTCCCCTTACAAAGCTCACATACAATGCTACAGCCAGTACCATTGCACCAACTTGGACACACCGACCTTGGTGCCCTTCTCCAAGCAGCTGAAAACGTCTGATTATCACAAACCCCAACACCATGTCTTGAAACTGTAAAAGCCTTTCACAAATCAGTTCAATAAATACACACCACTCGTGTCCTACTGAGTCACCCTCCAGCAAAATTTTCTTGCTTGGGTTTATCAGCAAAGTTGGTTTATTTGACAGTACTGTAAGTTACCTTGCACCCTCATGCAAATACTCATGCATATTTTGTACAATCTCAAATTGTAACACAAATTATCCCATTTTATAGAAGTAGCTCATGAAGAATTGAACTTTCACACTGCATGTTCTTAAGAAGTTTCTGCACCCACTAGAGGGAGCAAATGAGGCACTTGAAGCCAAAAACACTTCAGATTCTAAAATACTTTGTAAATCAATCCAACAATTTTTAAACTTCAGCTTACATTCCAAATGCATGTGTAAAATCACAGTTTCCATCACCTTGAAAACTATTTCTATTAATAAAACAAGGAAGAGAATAACAATCAGGAAGTATTAATCTGAAATTCATTACATTATATAAGTAAACCAATAATCTGTATTTTACAGAACTAAGAGTGGCCTGATACTTACTCATTCAGTGCAACATGCTTTTCAAGACATTTAATCAATGGTTTGCTATCTCCACGATGAAAGTGAAGAGCTGGAAGCTTCACATCATCCTTCAGACAGAACACCAAATAAGACCACCCCATGCCTTCTTTGTTTTGTTTGATTGATTTCAGATCTGCCAAACTGAACAGGAATGACCACTCGCTTTCTCCGTTTGCATGAGTTGTAGCATCTTAAAAACAAAATTAACACATAATTTCAGTTTTACTTTCAGTGTAAGCAATTATAAATACATTATATCTGTCACCATTCCTAAAAAAACCTCTAAAAATATAACTATCAGCATTGGTTCTAATAATAAAATGTGCATTGTAACTGTTTTTTCTGGATTTTTCTTTGAGCATTTTTGTCTTCTGCACATTTGTAAAATAATCAACAAGTCCACCAGGCTACTTCCCTAAAACTGTATCTCCAGTTTATAGGAAAAGGCTTTTCACCAAGAAGATGGTTGAGCACTGGAACAGGCTCCAAGGGAAGTGGCCGTGGCATTAAGCTTAACAAGAGTTCAAGAAGCATTTGGACAACACTCTCAGGTACATGGTGTGATTCTTGGGGGTGTCCTGTGCAGGGCCAAGAGTTGGACTTTGATGATCCCTGTGGGTCACCTGCAACTCAATATACTCCATGATCCTACAACAGAAGTGAACTAGCAGTTAATGTGTATCTGCTGCATCAAATTCCAGCAGCAAGCTAAATCCAGCCTGCACCTCCACCAGGTAGTGCTACTTAAACTAAACATGATAAGCACTACAATCCTGCAACCTACACATTGCCCACAGTGATAAGCCAGGTGTTGTGTAAGGCTGCTACCAAAGCAAGGGCAAAGGAATTTGAACTCTCCCCCTCACCCATTCCTCCTGAGGTGTGCAAGCTTGTATATATCATGTACAAGACTGTATATATTCAAGAAGAAGGTATTGAAGTGTACTTTACCAGAGGATACAAAATTGCCAGCAGGTCTAGAAGAATTTGAGACACCCTGCCTGGCCTGCTCCCATCAAATCACAGCAATTGGAAATAAGCAAGAAGTGGCAAAGAGCATAATCCAAGTCTAGAGTGATCAGTGACACTCACTGTGGATGAAGACATGCTCTGCTGACTGGAGATGAAAATTCAGTACAAACTAGTGATGTGATAAACCATATTTACTCAACAGAGATGCTGTATGTGTGTGTGTGTGCGTGCGTGTGTATAAAAGCCAAGGACTGTGCTTTACTCAAAAACATTCATAATCGGACATCCAAACCCTGTATTCATACATGACAGACATGACATTGAAAACCATTATAAAGATGGTAAAACAAGCACAATAGTCCCCAGTTACAGGCTGTGAAATAATAGAAGGAAAATATGTATTATTAAAGAAAAAACACTATGCAAGAATCATAGAGAAAAAGGTCACTTGAGAATCACTGTTTGTTTGCTACAACTCATTTTTCAACATCTCTACTGAGACACTATCACAAAAATGGTGTAACTTTAGAATTATTTTGCCCAAGTAAAAAAGACCATATAAAAGACCGATGTATGTCATAACTGTACATTCCATCTCCCCCTGCTGCTGCAGTATGGAAAGGCATTTGAGTAGTAAACCACTTATTTTTCCATTTTCATTTCTAACATGACACCTAGTTTGAATTCCATTTGTTTTAAAGAATGCAAGCCCAGTGCAGATAAAACTGCTACTACATCTCATGATGAAGCAAGAAGTTAGATTTAATACTAGTTTTCAATACAATTCTCTACCAATTGAAAGGAAAAAATAGAGGAAGATGACAGCTATACTATTTGCGAATTTTTTTTCCACACCCAGAGATTCACCTCTTACCACAAATGAATTGCAGTCTTTCAAGTCCTAATAAATTCCATTTTACTGCGTCTTAAAGGCAATTCTTCAGTTACAAGTTACCATCATGGAAGAAAACCAAAACACCATACACACAAAACAGCTTTCCACATTTTTTAAGTACCTCCATTTGAGTGATGTTTCTTCTTAAAAGAGACTGTGGTGACCATGTCCCATTCTGCTTCATAACTATTTGGACGGTCTGCTCCTCGGGAACACTTTTCTTTCGGAGTTTGAGTCCATTCCACAACAGAACTGGAATCCTGAGAAAAACAACAAAAGTAACTATCAAAAAACACAAGGCATGAAAATTGACCTGGTTTCTCAGATTCAACATGAAGAATCAGCATCTCTATTTCATAGATTAAAAGAAAACTTACTGAAATCCTCAGAAACATGATACAGTTCAACACAGGAAATTTGGACTTATGACTAAGACTGTGTGGTTTTACTTAGTAAATTCCAACAACCTAAAATACCCTTGCCTCTCTTCCAGACTCTATGAACACAACAAATTATTCATTTAAGCGTAAAACTTGAATCTTTTTTATTTAGTCACATTCTCTTAATACTGCTTAAATACCACATATCACTACATCTCGGAACCCCCACAGACTTCTATTTTTGTTTTGCAGTAGAATAGCATCTCTCAGTCTTGCATCTAACTATGAAGAGTGAATCACCAAAATACAACACAGTAGATTCAGAGGGACTGGTGACTGTGATATATTTACACTCATTTGGTCCTTACTATTAATAGTTAGTCTACTATTTTATTTGTGAACCAAGTAAAAACTAAATACAGTCAACCTACACATGTATTCTAATAACCTAAACTGGGCTGCAGTCTGCAAATAAGATTCCTTCTTATAGCTATCAATACCTATAATAAATAAGTTTTGCTTCCAGTTATGAGATCATCTACACAATAGTTAACACAAAATAAAATCTCCAGAGAAGTATAATGAAGAGCAGTGATAACTAACAAACAAACCTTTCCAGCACAGAGGATATTAGAAGTATCCAGAGTCTCATCCAGTGGTCTCCAGTCTACTACCACTTCATTTTCCTACAATACAAATCACAAAAAATTCAACACTACATAGCAAAGTACCTATTGCCATATATAGTTGTGGTGTAATTATGTTAAAACTTAGATATAAATTATAATGTCAAACACAATGTGATGCTTGCTCATTTACAAAATCCAACACTTTAAAAGAGCATTTAAGATTTGCTAAACTTGTTATGTGCTTTGTCAACAAATACACAAATTTCTGTAACTGTATTATGCAAATACCTTTTCTATGACACGCAGTATTCCCGCTATTAAATTGTCCTGGTCATCATTTTTTCCACAGGAGGAGTGGATGAAAACTCCTTCTTGCTCATATATAACCTATAACAAAACAAGTAATGAAATTTTAAAACACCATGGTTTCAAAAATCATTAAAACTGTTTATCCCCCTATGGTACTCATCATCATTTTGATTCGCCTACGGAAGCTGAAATAAACATCTCTGTCTTGTTAGGAATTCTGTTACAAAGAGACCAAGATTTGAGTCTTTGACTTCCCTAAATCAAAAAACAATAAAAAATGGAACTTGTCCAACTTACACTCTAAGCAACATACTAATTACTACTACTTTGTCAGAACAGCACAAGAAAATGCATTCAGTACCTAGTTCTTTTTAAATCAGCAGGCACAGGTTCAGTGGAAGTCCCACACAGTTTTTAAAACATTAAAAGGCTCTTATATAGTCTGCCTTTATGCCACCTGCCATCAAGCATGTTGAAATTATAAAACTCATTTAAATTAAAAATGGACCAAATAGTAAATAGACAAACTCCAGAGAAATAAAAAACTACACCTTGAAATTAAATGCCTAATCCTACATTCAGGGACACCGGCAAAGATTCCACGTGAAATGCAGAATATGTAACAGTGGGATAAGAAAGGCTTGTAGGAGTACACACACCCCACATAACTTTTGCATTTAGGCATCTGCAAAACTCTTCAGAGTATTCTGATTATGCTCTTAAAAAAAAAAAAAAAAAAAAAAAAAAACAACAGAAAATCAGAAAATCCTTCGCTGCAAAATTTAGCAGATTTTTCAAAGCTACATACATATACTCTTAAAAGCTCTATAAATACTGTAAATGGGTCCTATTTTACACTGCCCTAAGAGTGGAAAGTCCCTTAGATTTTGTGGAAGTTAAATAAATCAAATAGTAACAATAATTATTTCAGAACCATTTTTATTTCCACACCAAGCTGTGAACACTGCCTTAAACATATTTTTAAAGGCGAAGCCTAGAAATTTTTAACTAATCAGAGACAGATATTGTGTTTCTTTGATTCTAAAATATAAGGATCTATTTTTCTCATTTGTCAGCTTTTTAAAATCATTACACTGGCAGTCAGGCCAGTAAACTAAAAGGTTAGGTGTGTAAGCTTAACTAGCCAGATGAGAAAACATGGCTTAAAAAGAACAATAAAATTCACTTAACTCATCCTTTTTGTTTTAGTTTTACTTGAATTTCTCTACCTTTTACACAAGCAAGAAATTTCAGGAGTGTCCTGTTTAAACAGAAATACCACTTGGAAGAGATCTCAAAAGGTCACTTAGTATATCTACCTCTTATAGGATTATTAACATCAATGCCTTTCAAACATTGGAAATCTTTTTCCTGTTCTCTATCACAGTTTTTTTCTCTTTTCTATCTAAAAAGACACTCCCTTTATTTCTACCAATTATCTGTTTACAAATTCATTCTCTGTTCCAACAAGGCAACCTTACAATTTATTTAAATTTTACCTTCTACCTATTTGAACCTGATCTATCAAGAAAACTAGTCAGAAATATGAACCAGTTATCAACCACTGGGACAACTGCTCCAGAAAAAAAAATCCATTTGTATCAGAATTATACTGGTAGAAGTGCACTTCTGCCAAGAATGTTAGGAAGTATCATAAAGTATACCTCCTTAGGCTAGGAGATATGCCATCTACTGTTTTTATTATTTTCTGTCCATTAATCTCTCAGAAGGACAAATGTTTCTTTTCATGAGAAGAAAATGTGCTTCCCGTGCCACAGCTGTCAAGCAACTCAAAAATCCTACACTTCTCTTTGTAACAGCTTGAGCTCCCTGTGCCATGCTCCACCGAAGCACATGCTCAGAACTTCAGAGGGTATTTGTAAAACAGAGGACTTGTCACAAAGCACGTTACTGCCCTCATACTGTTATTTAAGAGAAATATTCTCCAAATTTGAAAGGCCAGAAGGCCAAGGTGTTGAGATTTTTCTTTTCTAGTCAAAAGCATGTTCCATTCATGCGCTTTTTCCAACTGTTAACTGGAACTGTAACTAATTTGAAGAAAGAGATAACATTGATCATACAAAAGAATATCTAGACATTTTTCCACAGTTAATCTCCCTGCAAAACATTTTGGAAGTTACCATCTTGAATTCTTCAAAATATTGAGCCACTCTATTCAGCAGTACTTGCTAAGATAACTCCATAAATGCATTTGAACAAACTGAGTTTGGAAATGTAATTCTATAGTGATAGCATCTGAAAAGTAGCTACACTGACTGTATTTCACACAATGTTTCTAGCAAGCTGAAAATTCAAAAATGCTATTGGGTACTCTAACAGTACCTTACAGCTTGCTACAGATTTTTGTTTGCTGGTACTGCAACACTGGCAGGCTTTTCAAAGTCAATTCAAAGGTGAAAAGTAATGTTAAATTACATGTATAAGCAATTAATACTAAGGAAAGTATCAAATTGAAAGACAGTATATCAATAGTCGGATTTGAATAAAACCCTATCCATCAGTAGGTAACTGCCACCACACTTAGTAGCTCAGCCTCACACACCATGAGGCCTTCTGCAGCCCAGTACTCACGGAAATGCCCGGTCAGTCAGCACAGCTGGACCTCTTAAGCATTCAAGAAAACAGATTTCAAAATTAAGTAATAGCATCACACATTGTCTCTTGCCTAAGCAGTAGGTTACTGCAGAACATGCAAAGAAGCAGCAAATGTTGGAGGATGACCTGAAGCATCAGTGAAATACCCAGGACTTGTGTATAGTCTGCATGCAACACCCAGGCAGTGAGATCCTACTACACATGGCAACAGCAGAAGGAACTAGACAGGCAGAGAAGGTAATGTGACTGGTGCCCCCTTATTAGCAACTGTAATCCCTCCAAACCCAACCCAAATCTACTTCTGCATTACCTGTCAACACCCTTGGCGTAGGAAAATGACCTAACCTCCTTTAAATCTTGATAACCTTTGTCTTTAGTGAACTAGGAAGTCCTCATTCCCCACTGAGTGAAAGAATTCAAGAATTTAAGAATATTATCTGTACAGTTAGTCGATTATGTTTTTTGTATTACAAGACAGGAAAATACATTTCTGGCTCACCTTGGTTTTGTACTATTCATTATTTTGCATATTCATCATAGGCTCCTTTACGAAGGTGAGAAGTAGGTAGAGCCAAGCTCAACCTTTAATTTTTTTTCTTTTCTAATTGGAGCCATAACTCTTACCCTAAATCTACACAAAATAAGCCCATCATGAAAAAAAGATAAGTTAATGTTAACAAGTGCAAACCACAGGTCATTGGATAAGTTGACAAGTCCCTCAGATTTTAATAAAATCCCAAAAATCCCAGTGTTACAGCCCTTCCACCCATCCAGCTAATAAGAGCTCTGTGTTCTGCACAGTCTACCCACTGGTCCCTGAAACAGAACCTCAGGGAAGAAAAGCCGTTTGTGTTGCTCAGATGCTCAAGGCCAAAACAGCTGTCTAGCAATGACAGGCCTCACTACAGATTTAAACAGCAATTGTTCTGTTTTCTTCTGTACCTGTTTGCAAACATCTACTAATTGCCCACAGAGATGCATATTTCACGAGTCTACCTGTTATTACCTACATGAAAGCCAGACTCTGCTGGTTCCACAACAAAAACACAAATTAAAAAAGAAGTGTTTATCAAAAGCACACACCAACACAACCAAAGCAAGTAAAGATGTAATGTGACAGGAGCTGAACAACTTTTAAAATTATTTGATTTCAAATAAATTTCAATTATACATTGGAATTACTGAGAGATTTTCAGACATTTTACTAGTAGAACAGATTTATCCATCTGTGGTATCCTTACATTCCTAGATGACTTCAAATCATAAGCCTTACTTTAAGGAAACTTAAGACTTTAGGGCAACTTAAAAGCATTCAGTGGGCATCTTTTTTCTCTAAGAAATTATGGAGACAGTAGGAAAAAAGTTTGTATTGTCTAAGTATTACTTTTTAATAATCCTAAAGATTCAAGTTTGAAATAAGATATATCCAAGAAGCTTATGCTCACAAGTCTTTCCTACTTGTCTGGAAGTCCATGCTGGCAGCCTGCAAGCACAACTCACAGCATTATTTATTTGTCCAGTTCTACTGAATAAAAACTAGACCCATTGCCTGCCTGTTTCAGAATCCCACCAAAAGCTAAAAATTTATGCAAGTCTCCAAATGGTAGTGAGCCACTTTGACCTGTTCCTCTTATTCCATGGGTGCTACAGAGGTCAAAGGCAAATTCACAATTCATCCCACCTCGTAGCCTGACTGAGGGTCTGCAAAAACAGGGAACCACAGCAGAAAACTCAGGAAAGCTGCACAAAGCAATAGCTGTCTACACACCTACTATAAAAAAACCAGACAGAAGCAGCAGGATGTAGGCTCAGTTTACATGTCACAGCATATGCTAGTTAAGGTTCTGGAAAACTCTTCAAGTATTTATAGTCTGTATCCAGTAAAAATTAGGTTTCTGAAGTCCCACCATTGCCCCTGAGAAATAAATACCATAAGGACACAGCATGGACAATGCATATCTCCATACTTCTACTGTACTGCTTACAGTAAGCAGCAAACAGGCAATGTTTGTAGCATTCTTATTACCAGACATGTATGAGCAGAAGGCCTGTGGGATGCCACACCACCACCAACAACAATATATGCCAGAATACAAGCAAAGCCTTGTGATTTAATGCTTGCCATTTGAGAGCAATTTACAACCCTGTGCTACCAGCTAGTGAGAGATGACAACATTGCACCCTAAGACAATGAAGTATAGACAACAAATAAAAGGAGAGCTAAGATCTGGGGCTACCACAGAATAGGCTGAAAAAGTTACAATAAATATTTTAAATCAAAATGCTTAATAGAATGGCACAACAAAATGCATAGTATGGGAACCTCTGTGCACTCAAGTTTAACAGTAGAAGGTAGAGTGAGAGACTGCCTATCCCACAGAAGAGATATACACCTAAAATAATTCACTGTATCTATGCCAAAAAACTACCTGAAGGATGCAAAGCTAATTTTAACATATTATATTTAAGATCTCTTGGGTGGTTCCTAGCTTCAAAAAAAAAAAAAAAAAAATCCACTGCCAACACAAATGCCCTTCCCAAACAATACAGCACTAACATCACTACTATTTAGTAATAGCTACAGTGCTCCGTGAACACTTCTAGATGCTGAACTGGCCAGACATCTGAGCTTAGAGATACAGCTCAGATGTTTGGCCAGTTAACACCCTGAAACTTTAACTCCAAGAGCAAGAGCACAAGCAAGTGAAAAATAACTTACGTGACAGCCCATGTGTCAATTGGTAACTTGAGAAAGATCCATCAGCCCATGTGCTGAAGATACTCTGAACTCCAAGAACATTAAAAAAGTAGCATTACTGTCCTTAGATCAGCTGCAATGACCACCTATATACTGACAGGCTGAAATTGAAGTTTGTACTTCTCCCAACTTTTCAGCTGATTTTCTAACAAGGTTTTCTGTGATGAGGTGTAGGTTCTCTGAATATAGTAACGAAACTGACATTTGTTAAGCAGCAAAAAGAGAAAAAATAAAGTATAATATATGTGTAATATATAAATATACCTGTTAGCATAATGTCAAAAGCTCTGAAAACAAAAGACCTTATTACCAAGTTACTTCCAGGAAGAACTGGCAGCTCTAAGAAAGGGCAAAACACTGAAGCTCACACTGTTCTAGGGCAGATGGTCATTAATAAAGAATGAGTCACGACTCCAGAATTCAACTGCATTAACTTTTCCTGAACCGAGTTAACCATCCATATAGAGGAAAAAAAACTGGTAAGAACCTTGTGAGAGGTTCCAGCAAGAAAAAAAAAAAATAAACAGGACAAAAGTCCAAGTAAAGTAGTACACGAGATAACCAAATTGATAGTTCATATACCATTAATGTATGGAGCAGAAACCAGAGACTACATGAAATAGCTGGTTTCTGAATCTAATGATATTTATAAAGTTTTGGAAATAAAATTAAAAATAAAAACAAACAGAACAAAAGCAATTTAACAAAATCCCCTCAAACCCCAAAAACTTACAACAGAGAAGAGAAAGGCAAACAGGGTAAAAATGTAATAGAAACCACAATCGCATATGGTTTGCTAAAACAAGATTTTGTGAAAGTAGAAACAATGCAGGTTATGCCAGCTGCTTAATATACTGCCACATGTCTTCCGTGGGAACCACTTGGTACAATATTTTGCAGAATAGAGCACATACATTAAAATACATTACTTTCACGTGATAAGATCTGCCACATGAGACTAAAGCACCCCATAAACTAATGTCTACTGTTGTTTCAGAAAGCTACCACCTGAAACACTGCAGTTAACTTAGGACATCCACAGCTTGAAAAGACGCTGAAGTGAGAATGCTGGGTTTGTACCAACCTACACTGCATTCATTCCACCTGGAGTGAAACTTAATGAGTTTTTGAGCCCTTCCAAAATCCTGCTGCCACCCAAAGGAATAATTTGTGGTCCAATGTGCTCCCAACAGAAAACTAACCCAGACAAAAGTAAGCACATTTGTATGTATTGCTTCAGCTTGCTAGATCTAATCACTGATAGATCAAATGAGTACAGTATCCAAGAAAACAATAATGCAACACACAGGTGGGGAAATACGGAGAAGGAGGAAACTGCTCCTGAGAGCAGTGAAATGTCAAACCAGCCCAGATGCTCCTTGAAGTTTGAGAAAATACAACTATCATTTTTTCTCAGTATTAAAAGGGACATGTTACTGAATTAGAAGCTACATTAACAAGTTGCATTAGTATTGTGGATGTGGCATAACTGAAAGAGTTTTGCAACATCTAGGAGATTTAATCTCGGGAATATAGACTTCTTTGAAAGGCACAATGAATACACAGCAAATTTACTAACAACTAATCCACAATCGTTTTAGTGTCTCATATAAACCATCATAATACAGCTGCTTTCATAGAAACATCCTGAAGAAGAGCTTGATAAAAGCCTACATGGAAAACAAAAAACAACCTGAAAAACTAAAATATTAACTATTAAAGTATTTCCCTTAATCCAATAAACTTCTGGATTGACATTAAAATGGATAAAACCAGAAGATAACCTTCTCTGTATACATAAATACTGGATGCGCATAGCCAGAAACAGCTGTGGGAGGACATATGGGAGTACATGGCTGGGAGGACAGTATGTCTATCTTTATATTCACACATGTAACAGCAGTAAAGCCCATAAAAATAAAATTGCAAAAACTCGAATTGCTCAAATTGCCTGCTCCAACGGATATGGTAAGGTGGTACAAAGCAAGATCTCTATGTTATTTTCGTGCTATAGCTAAGTGCGCTCCTCAGTACCCTCGGAAAAGCGCAGACGTGGCTAATTACGTGTGTTCTCTTACGCCGAGAACAGTATGAGCTGAAACAATCATCTTCTGCTTTATGCTGGAAAAGTGAAACCAGAGACAATCACAGACTCACCGCAGCTACTACATACATTCGGACATGACACTGAGATTTTAAATCCGATATAAAGGATCCACGTGCCCGAAATCATCGCATTGCAAAGCAACGCTTCCAGAGGACAGACTCATGAAATAAAATTATTTCTACAACAAAACAATACGGACACAAATCGTATCAGCTGGCGGGGGAGGAGGGAAACAGTGGGTGTTGCCCGTACCTCCCCCTCGTGCGAGCTCAGTCCCCGTCAAGCAACAATGTTTCGTTCCGGAACGCTCAGCAAGAATCCGCGGAATACAAAAATTTTTAAATTACCAAACTATAGGACTGACAAGGCTTTGTACCCGCGCCGGGGGCAGGTCCCCGCATACTACCAGCGCGCAGGCCGGGGACAGGCCACTACCGTCCATGAGCACCTCTGGGACACTCGGCCACGTAGACGGGACAAGCGGCGCACCTCCGCCTCAGGCTGAGAGCCGGCGCGGCCGCGGGGCTGCCCGCCCCCGGCGGAGAGCGGCCTCCTGCTGCCCCGGGGCCGCGGCCGAGCTGCCGCGGCGGCGCGGGGCGCTGCCCGGGCGGCAGGTGCGGGCAGGGCCCGAGTGCCGCCCGTCGGCCGCGACCGCCTTCGGCACAGAGCGCCCGCGGCCGCTGCCAGCGCCCGGCCCGTCTGAGGCCGGGGCGGCTCGTGCCCGGAGAGGCGGCCCCGTGAGGCGACACCCGCACGGCGGGGAAAAAGCACCCGTCCGGCCGCTCAGCGGCCCGACCCTCCCTCCCCGCGACGCCCGCCAGCCGGAACAACCCAGCCCCGGACACAGCGCGTCCCGTGGGGGGCAGACGGGAGATGCCGACCCCGGCGCCGCCCGCCCCCGTTACCTTGCCGCTCGGCGGCGCCGCCATGTTCCCCACGAGTGTTTATGGTGACGTAGCACTTCTCACGTGCTTCCCCGCCGCGCCACAACAACAGCGTCACAGCCGTGGGCCGCGCATGCGCACTGCGCGGGGCGGGACCGGGACCGAGGGGCAGAGCCGGGCTGCCCCGGGATGGAGGAGCCGCGCCCCCACACGGGTAGCGGGAGCCTGGCTGCTCCTGGTGCTGTGGTCGAGGGGCTGCGTGCGGCCGTCGTGGTCCCGTCGCTCATGTAGAACCCTTGGCACGCACGCAGCCCTCCGGGAGGTTGGCGAGTGTCCAGCCGCGGGCTCTGCGGCGGCCGGAGCAGCGGTGACCGCTCCACGGCAGCGTGCGAGTGCGGCGGCGAGGAGGAAAGGAGATTCTGCTTTTTCACATCTCCCCGCGTTTGCAGTTATAATTTGAGCTATGTTGTATAGTTGATATAAAACATACATCACAGAGTTACATTGTTTCCGCTGTTGTCCAGTCATAGATTAATAGAATAGTTTGGGTTGGAAGGGGCCTTAGAGGTGATCCCGTTCCAGCCACCCTGCCGTGGCCAGGGACACCTTTCAGCAGGTTGCTCAAAGCACCATCCAGCCTGGCCCTGTACACTGCCAGGGATGGACATCTAGAGCTCGTCTTTGCAAGCCATCCCTGTGCCTCACCACCCACACAGGAAAGAATTTCTCTCCAATATCAGTTCCTAACCTACCCTATGCCTGTTTGAAGCCAGTCCCCCTTGCCTTACCATTCCATGCCCTTGTAAAAAGTCTCCCTCCAGCTATCTTGCAGAACCCCTGTAGGTACTGAAAGGTGCTATAAGATCTCAATATCACAGTACCCGCACGCACTACTAACCTGCCCCAATACTCATATACCAGATCTTTAGTGTTAGTGAAAATACACCGCTTTCAAGATGGTAGTTTTCAACACATAATGCATCCAACACATCAAGGGACAAAGGCAAATCTTAATTACAGTCTCATCCAGGTTAGCAAATATTCAGCTTTCTTATGTGTACAGATTTATAAAGTCTGTAAGAATTCAGCAAAAGTCAATGGATTTTGATTGGTGTTTTTTATCTGAAAAAGTATATATAGTGTATATAGAGTATATAGAATTTTAAAAATTGGCTTTCACCTAATGTCTGAAACATTAAAAAAATTATTTTTAAGACATTGGTTATATTCCAACAATACCATAAAATATTTTGAGCAAACAGTATATCTCCAAATACTGTTTATTTGAAACAGACAAATGAGATGCTTGCAGGGAAGTGATTTGCTTCTCTGAAGGAGCAAAGATAATTTATTGGATTTTGGGATGGGTTGGTTGGGGAATTTTATTTCTGTCATAAAGTGTCATAAATTATAATTCCCTTCTGACTTTTTGCATTAAAAACACATTTAGTTAGATTAATATCCATACTGTATGTACCATGGAAAACCAGATTTGCAATTTTCAAGACAAATACTGATCTGCTTCAAAGTGGGAAAATCCTCTTATGACTGTGTATATAAACATGCATAAAGATGAGAAAATTAAATAAAAATGTAGATCATGAGTTCTTGTAGTAATATCTAGGTCTGGAAAGCTATCAGTATAGCAAAAATGGACACCTTAACTTTGGTAGTCTTTTATTTAAATTTAATAAGAACACAACTTAGTGTCATGGTGGATAAAAGGGATAAGGCTGCTCATTAAAACTGCATCACCATAAATTAATTGCTTTGAGGGATGCAACTGTTTTAACCATCTTCCACATCCATACAGGTTTCATCTCATCTGGTCTTCCATGTGTTCATCCTTTCCTTTTCCTACCCTTTTTCTTTGTTTCTTGCTCCTTGCAATATAACCATACATTAGTTTCACACCCATCTGTAACTCTGTTCTCTCTGCACTTCCTTTTCATCTCTAACCTCCCTGAAATTTGCAATAAACACTGATTAGTTCCATTGCATCCCCTTGTAATATATGTTGTAAAAGTAATTAATCTTAATTTGTGATTTATAAAAGATAAATCATGTTCATATAAATAAAGAAATTAATAAAGTAACTTTAGAACACTAGCCACAGTGAGAAGGAAGAATTGCCTCACAAAATTCCAACGCTGCAACTGCTGACAAAGCCAAGATTAGCAAATTAATAGAACCAGCTCCAATGGAGGTGGCTCATAATGGAGACAGTCCAGGAAATACCCAAACTACGAGGAGCACTTGGTGAGTGTTGCCAATCAAGATAACCGGATTCCTCAGGAAGAACTCTGCATCTCAGTAACTGGTTCCCGTAAACCAAAATAAACTGAAATTGGCACTTATCAAAATTCATCGCTTCCCAAAAATGGCTTTGTCTAGTCCAACACAGAGAAAGGAGGCTATATGAATATGTGAAACCACGACAGGAAAGGAGAACTTTTGCTCCAGGAAACCAGGACTGACCAAGATGGCATTTGTGAGCATTTTTGATTGTGGCTATCAAAGACCGTATTTCGGTCGCAAAATAAAAATTGTCTTCTTAATCATTCTTAAGTCAGCTTGATTCCTTTATTACTTATAACACCCTCATTCTAGCCCTTCAATGAAACTGCTTTGTCAAGGTTTCTTTCCTAGAAGAAACTTAAAATTGAGATTCACATCTCACTTTGTTAGCCAAGCCACAAGCTACAATGGAATCCATGATGTCTGCTCACTTAACTAGCATGATTGCCAACTTCTAGTTCTCCTGTCTCTTGAACGTTATCATTAGCATATTGAATCAAAGCCTCTGTTTCTTTGTAGGAAATTGTGTCAATAAATACATATTTATCTCATGACTCATTGCCATATTTCTACTATAGCCATTAATTCTGATCCAAATTAAAATCTCATCATTGCAGGCAGCTAACAGACAAAATTATTTTACTTTCCTCCAGATTCTCTTGGCACTCTCTTCTCATCTCTCTCTCTCTCTCTTCAATATCAATAGCCATATGTCTCCAGGACCTACAGCTTGGTTGATGCCTTGGAGAACTCTCTGGACTCTACTTTTATGTTTTACCCAACTCCCTTGCTGGCATTTTCTAGTACAACAGCACTAAATCATGGCTTTCCCCATCTATCCACACAGCTCAATACTTTTTCCTGTAACATTCTGTTTGCTGACAGTGACTGATACCATTTTGATATCCAGACTTCTGCAGAATGTCTTTGTCATTTATCCAGCCCATATTATTTTAACATCTCATCTAATTCCTCCTGTTCATCTGCCCACTCTCACCCTTCTACAGGGCTCAAGATAAAATGCCACTACTCATTTTGAGGACAATTGCTGCCCACTCTCACTCACTGCCAAAGGTCCTGCTTCCATCAAGTCAGCTCAGTGCTGGACTTGGCCTATTCTGTGCAAAATTTGCACGAGTTGTGTGAAATGCTTTTTCCTCAAGATGACCTTAGTGGAGCTGTCAACTAAGTAAAGAATTAGAAGATGAATCCTACTTGTGCTGCTCTCATGGGCCAGTCACCACTTACCTTAGTGTCAAGAAGGCCAGCAGGTTTCAGAGAACTCTCAGCCCCACAGACCAACGTACTCCATGAGATATATATGACCATCTTCTAGCTACTTACCCGATCTTCTAGGCATCCATCTTGGGCCTTCTCCCTTGTTGTTTAGCAAATTATCATTGCATAACAACGTGTATATTGTTACTCAAGATGAGGAGCAAAATTATTCTTTGTTATCAGATTGAGCTACCAAAGGACTGCTGAAAGGTTGAAGTTGGCAGGAATCTTTAGAGATCATCTAATCCAACCCTCCTGCCCAGAGTATATCACAAATGATTGCTCAGGGCTTTATAAAGTTTGAGAATCTTCAAGAGTATACACACCACAACCTCCTCAGTCAAGCTGTTTCATCAGTGTTTGGTTGCTTTTGGAATGCCAAAGCTTTTTCTTACGCTTAAATGGAATTTCTTGTATTTCAGTGTGGTCCATTTTGTCATGTTCTTTCATTGAATATCACTAAAGAGACTGGCTCTGCCTTCTTTACTCCCTCTCATAATCTAGTTTTAGACATTGAAAAGATCCTCTGAGTGCTTTAGAGACAGAACAGTCTCACATCTCTCAGTGTCTCTTTGTATGACAGATGGTCCAATCTCTTAATTGCCTTTGATTGCCCTTCACAGGTCTCACTCCAGGATGTCAGTGTCTCCATTTTTACCAGGGAATCCAGCACTAGACCCAGCATTCCAGGACCCTCTCACCAGGGCTGAGGAAGTATCATCACCTCTGAGCCTGCTGGCAGTGCTCAAGCTGATGGATCCCAGGATGGCTTTATTTTCCAGCTCATAACTGACTTGTTGTGCACTGGTTTTGACACTCAGATACCTTGGGGCAAAGCGGCTTCCCAGCCTTTATTCTTGGTGCGTTACATTATTGCGCTTTACAAACCTGAATGATAGGCAACAGCGAGTTCCATAGGCTGACATAGCACTAGCAGGTCCCTCTCCCCTCCATAAGCCCCTTAAGGAAACGATGGGACAGTCTGTAGCTCTATGCTGAAGTCCAACCTTTCACACACTAAACAGATGGGAATCTAGAGAGAAGGGTATCTTTAGCCCGGGGGCTTATTCTTCCTTGGATTTTAATCAACCATCTGCTCTAATAAAGAAACTTCTGTCAAGTCAAAGGTAGCCACAGCACACCAGTCAGCACTGAGTGTGCAGCCAGAGTGTCCCTGGCTTTCCAGTGGCTTCTGTTGCTGTCACAGCTGCAAGCAGAGCTATTACTGCTGTGCCAAAAGCTGCAGCAGCTGCTATTGTTGTTGTACACACAGCTATTTCAGCAGAGTTCCAAGATACTTTCCTGTATTCAGAAGTGTCAGCTGCCCACATGCTCAACCACATGAAAACCTGGCCCACACAAGACAAGTGCAGATTCTGTCATGTCCTTCCATCACACATTTAATTTGTACAAACAGCCCCACAGCTGAGGAACAAAGTAAAACAGTGCCAAAAATATCTTTCCCTTTGATCTTTTTTTCTCCTCATAGGAAATGGATGTATTCCAAGCTTTGCGTGGACAGATGCAACCCACAGTTTTTCTAGGCTACTCCAGTTTGTCACAATGAGATAGTAAATGGGGTGCTGTCCTGGACTCTGAGTGCAACAAGACACCCAGGATATAACTGCAGACTAGGCTTTTCAAGTTCCTCCTACTTTAAGAGGTATCAGTCCTCAGCACGAATTCTATTATTGACAATAAAGGAAATATCTGAGGATTTGGCTGTGAAATGCTCTTATTTTCCCCATGCCAGAAGAAACGATGTTTAAAAGTCCTGCCATCCTACTCCACAATTAGGAGAGCAGGGGGGAGAATCAGGCCCTGGCTACATCCATATGGGTCAACCAAGAAAATCCCTGGGGTACAGGTGGCATTTGCATTTTATCATTAGTTTGCTCTTTTATGTAATTATGGACCATACTCTTTAAGGTTTCTCAGACTAATACATAGAGACAGGGTTGGGAACAGCCCAGCCACTGCAAGCAGGCAGCATGTAAGTATGATTTAAAGGACAGAAGAAGACTAAAGCATCTGGATTAAAGCTGCACTATGCCATCTGCTCTCAAGGCCAGAGCTCCTTAGGCGCTCTGGCCTAATTTATTCACTAGCAAAAACATTGCCTCTGGGACCAGTTAGAATCTTCTCTACTTACCAATTGTTTCTACCTCAAAGCAGAAACTCAGAGATAATGATATGACAGCCTTTCTAACCTGTTTCTCAAAGAAAACATTAAAAAGACCCTAACCTGCACAAGTAATGCATGAAGATAAGAATACTGCTCCATGCTTAGCTGACTTCTGCCACAAGGTTCGACAAGAATGGGGACAAACTAAAAACACATAAACCAAAATTAAAAGGAAAGAAATGCCATACCCCAGCAGCATTTGTTTGTATTTACAGTGTGAAGGCATGGAGATGTAACAAGAGATGAAGGTACGCATGCTGGATGTTATTTCTTGAAGCATTTGCACTGACACATTTTGTGTATCCTTAAGCACTGAGTGGATGTTTGTGAACTTGATTTTTTTTATCAATACAATTCCAGAATATGAATCAACCCAAAACATACAGTTAGACAACATTATGGTGGTTGCAACTGACCATCACTTTACATCAGTTTTTTTCTCTCAGTGGGACATTTAATTGTTTTGAGGTTTTTTAATACAAAAGAAGCAGAGCAGATACTAACATGAATGCTCTACATTTGTCATGCGAGGAGAAATTCATGATTGCATCAGCCTCCACAGAGGGTAGCTGGAAGCTATCCGAGTGTGATGACTAAACAGAAAGTGATCTGTTGCTTGCCGATTGGATTGGCACACCAGTATTGCTAGAGCAAGGAGTGCAGCAGGGAAGACAGAGTTGTAACCATTCACTTCACTTCTACATATGCATCATAACAGCAACAAACAGCATTTCCTGGAAAGAGCAGAAAAGTAACAGAACAATTGTTTTAGCCTAAGGGCAATGTTTACTCCTTGATCTTAATTTGCCACCATAATCGTCTTCAGAGCTCACTCTATTTCCCATACAGACTTAAAATCTCGAAGTCTCTCAAAAAGAATAGGTGCACATGGTGCTGAGCACTGCAGTATTCACATACTGAAAGGATTCCTCGGAGGCAATTGATTGATTTTAAACCTCAATCCAGCTTCCTCAATCCAACTGGATGGGTGCAGCTTATAGCTGAAGAATGTTTTGCAATTACTCTGTGTCACAAAACAGTGGGAAAGTAGATGGGTTTGAAGTGTACCAGATACTCTGTTGCCTCTTGCTATTAGAAATATTCACCCTAGGACTGATTGCAGGATGTTAACTACAAGTAGCACATTTGCTCTTCACCACTTAATATAGCCCCTTTAGTGAAATGGCAACAGATTCTGGAAAGACTAGATCTGTGAAGGAACTACACTTACTCTAAAAAGCTCTGGATTTTAGTTTCTTGAACAACAACAAAAAGTCTCTCTAACTAGGAAAATACAGCTTTTTAAAGAGAGGTTGTGGAGTCTCCGTTTCTGGACATATTACAGAGCTGCCTGGACAATTCCATGTAATGTGCTCTAGGATGACCCTGCTTGAGCAGGGAGACTGACCAGATAACCCTTGTGGTCCCTTCCAACCCAACACATTCAGTGATTCTGACAAGAAAATAGCAGATTAGAGTTGCTGACTTTTTAGAATTGCAAGTGAAAAGTGCTAAGTTTTCACTCACAATATCCACCCAGTTCAAATCCACAGCACTAGCTGAGCAGCAGTTTTCACTAGAGAAGCATGAACAAGCACTCATAATGGAGTCAGGAACAGCAGTAAGTTACAGACACAGAGTTGGTGGAAAATTCCCACCTTAGCTTTAGTTCCATGTATAACTTTGTTTTGCTGCATTATAGGCAGCATCCCTAGGCTACTGCTAAACATAAATATATTCAACAGCAACTGCTCCTTCCTCTGTTCTGAGATGCCACAGATCAGTTGAGGATCAAAGCTGTATTTTACTCGGGACATGCTCATACTACAGTCTCTGAGGTATATGCTAGCATAATTTACAGCAACCTCAGTGAGCCTGGTTTGACATCTTAAAGCCATCTTTTGGCACATGATGCTCAGGTGAGTTCAGAAATATTATATGTGTAACATAAAGACTGTTGTCTTGGTTACCGCCCCCCAATTTCCACTAACTTTCAGGGCCACTTTATTATCGATGTCATCAAGTTCCAAATTCTGTAAATGTAAGAGATAACAATGTTTTCTTTCTGTATTGATTTTCAATACACTTTTTTCCCCCCTATTGATCCTTTCCCATGTATTTTCACTTTCAATATTCGGCATTGATAAACCAGCAGTTGTGACAAAAGAACCCTTGTTTTTATAGTTGATAGTCCAGTAATAAATTAATGCCAAATGATCAATCTTCCTGTAATTGTACTGGTATATAAAATATATCAAGATGTATCTGAGCTGTAGAAATGCACTGGGAAAGTCAACATCCATGAAGCCTCTGCCAGATATTTTTTAATGTTTTTACAAAACTTATTTTATCCACAAATGCCAAATAGAATATTCCCACACCATTTGACAGTGTTAAGTTACCTGACATTAAAAATGCTGCATCCTTTTCAGCATTGGATTTGCTCTGCTAACATTTTCTTTCTATCTGAGTGAGTCTGATAAGCTTAATGAGCTCATCTGGTAAGAACAATCCAGCAAGACAATTAAAATGCCTGTATGATCAAATAGCACTGACAGCACTGAAACATTTCAGTATCACATACGTATTCTCTTTTAACTACAACAAGCCTGATTAGGCAGTTTTAAGTTTCAAGTTTCCTGTTCTGAAAAATAAACTACTTGTTCTTTTCCACTGCAAGTCCCAAATTTGTTGACTTTTCCGAATGGAGTGAACATTAACATGAAGAAGGCACTGCAATTTAATAGTTTCAACTGTTCAAATACATGACTTGGGATCTGTCACAGAATACCAAACTATTTCCATCTGATGAGGAAGTGGTCCTTGCTCTCTCAAATCCTCTCATCTGAGATTACTTGTAAGCCACTTCCAATACCCAAGAATCAGGAGTCAGAGCTAGCAAGGACTCACCATTAAATTTTCAATATTCTCTGTTCACTGTTTTGGAGGTGGGATATGACCAACTGTTAGGGAAGACTGCTGGAAAACTGCTACTCATTATCCTTCTTCATCATGCTTTAAAATTAAACATCTTTTGGGTAACCTACAATAAAGAAGTAAAATCCCTTGAAGGGATCGGTGAAACTACATACATCTTGATAATTTTTTTTCAGTGTAAGAAAAGCTCTTCTTGAGGATAAAAAATGTTATCAAACGGAGAGGATACTAGGTATTATTGCTACAGTGCCTACCACTATCTAGAAGAGCTAGAGAAGCAAGGGGAGAACGTGCACTTCCTTTCTCGCACAGCACTCAGTTTCCTGTAGCAGTAATTTATCAACAACGATCAATACAGCCAAGAAGCAGAAAGAGAAGCCCTCTTTTCACAGTGATCCTGCAGTTGCATCACATCCATGTTTCTTGCCTGAGTGCACAAAGCAGTGGAAATAGCCTGAAAAAAATAGTTGTTTTAATCTATCTTTCAACATCCTGGTATTGAATAAACTCAATCTAAGATTGAAACTGGCCAATGGAATATTAATGAGTATGCTGTTCCTTCCAACAATCAAAGTTTAGTTTATGGCTGTATAACACAAAATTTAAGTCTTTGGCAAGTTAAGCAAACCTGAATCTTTAAAAAAATTGAAGACTAGAGAGATCATCTTGAAATAAGTTTTCATTTCAGAAGCAGAGCAATTTATAATTTTAAACATATTACAGTAAAAATTTCTCCAAGCCAAACTGTTTCCTGTTATCTTGGGCAGAATAATACTTTGCCATAATGTTGACATTTTCACAGACTCTCACTTTTCAAGCCATCTAAAGACAAGAAACATTCCATAGTCTCCACAACTCTCAAAATCATCTATATCTCATTCTGCTCAATACAGGGGCCAATGACAGCTCCAAAAATGCAGGAGGAAAGAGTTATTTGATAGAAAACCCCTAAATTTATTAAACAGATACATCATTGATATGTACAGGCAAGCTTGTACAGAAGGAAAATCCTGGTGTTCAGCAGAATCTTCCAGACAGTAGCAGGAGCAAGTGCCCAGCACTGTTAAGGGCTAGTGAGCTAGTTTGGGGCCCTCGTTGAACTTGCACAGCAAGTAGTGCTAAGGATCTTGGTCATCATCTGCAACTCTTTGATAAAACTACAGTAAAAGTTATCCTCATATCATGATATACTTCCTGACTTCTCAAGAAATAAATCCTTGGATTTGATGCACACTAGGATTAACCAAGTCCATGAAATGTAAACAGTTAATAAATTAGCACATCTTAATGAAAAGTTTTAAGCAGGTTAGTGTTGTGCCTGAACGCCTGCCCAAAGTTAGTTGCTTTCTCTTTAATGAAGCAAAAACAGTATTTCACAGAAGAACAACCCAAGAAGTGATGTTAGAATAAGGTATTGCCATTGCTGAGGTCTCTAGCAACATAAAGGGTAACTCAGCACCTTACTCAGCAGCCTGACACCAGCCCCCTCAGTTTTTCCAACATTGCCTTTTTTTCCTACTTCTCCTTTTCATTCTACTAAAAGCAGAAAAATTGGATGTGGCTGGCTCCAACTCTTATTACCATACTCTACTATTCATATCACTTACATGCTTTCAGCTTACAGAGATTGCTGATCAGCATTTAAACTCTTTCTCTGACAGCATCCAACATTTTTGGAGAACTCCAATTGAGATCGAACCACTTCCTATAACTTCATACCTTTCTGCAAAGCTTTTTTCATATGGTTTGGAAGCTAAAGTAGAAACTTAACTACTAAGTTCCTTAAGAACTGCAGGCAGTATTCAATGTGGAAGGATGCTAAGATACCTGTCCACAATGTGTGAACACTGAAGAAAAGCATGCAATATAATCAAGGTAACACTCAATTACCTGACTGCTTCAAGAGACCATCCTATACAGTTCATCTGGACACTGGAATTCCATTTCGCAATCATGTGCAAGATCACTGCTAACCAGATGAAGCCATCTCTCCCAGTCTTTGCAACTAGTCATCTCCAAATACTACACATTTGCATTTGCCTGTCCTTGTCTGAATCAGTCTATCCTATCTTTTATAGTTTCTGAAGTAAAGTTTAAGTACAGTATACAGTGTCCATAAATAACTCCTAGAAGAGAGACATACTGCTACATTAAAGCAGCTGGACTTTGGCTTGTTGGCTTTTATTTCAGCAAGTGATAAAGTCTCATAGGTAGCTCAAGTATTCATAGTAGCAGCATCAAGACTCTGAGCAAGCACTTAAAAGTTGTTTTAGAAAAGTATTGTACAAAGTCAAAACATTTTATTTTAGTATGTATGGGAGTAATCTCTGTCAAGATACATCCTGAGGAAGTATGCTCAATGTTGATTTACACATGCAATAGTGGGCATCTGGCTATCTGCCCCACAATAGAGGTACTTTCCAAAGACAGTCTTGTTCTCTTACACTTCTCAGAAGAATGAAGAATAGCTTACTTGTTTACAACCACAGAAGTCAGCAACAAGAAGATAGTTCTCCTTCAGACATAGGAACCAGGCAATCTAGAGCAACTGCAAGATTCAAGACTCTTGAAAAGCAAGCCACACACTAGTAACACCAGGTTACTTGAACAAGATGCTGCTCAAATATAGAAAATCAAGCTATTTGTGCTTTTCTGTACATCAAGCACAAAGAACATTCTCAGTATCTTTGACAAAGATACTCTTTCCTGGAACTGCTTTATTTTGTCTGCTAACAATGAGTAGTTGCAGTCTTAAGTTAATCAGTGTTTTCACCTCTGTCTCGTCTTCAACCAGCTTTCCTGACTTCACGAAGCTATACTTTTGTCCAGTTATATAATGACACCTCGCAAACACAGATTTTACGTTTCACGAGGTCCAACCAAACCACAGCTTCAAAAGGAAGGTTTCTATTGAGTATTTTTTCTGTTGTAGCTTAAGAAAATTAACTTAAGAATTTATTTTTAAAAAATACACTAATAGCACCCAGAGCCATTTTAGTATTACCAAATTGTAGACTTTTTATCCCCACCTAAGTTTTCAGTAGTAATAGTTTTAATTCTGTAAGAGACTTAACAGCTAGTATCAACATGCCTTTGTTAGTTTTGCAATTGGCAGAAATCACATGGGATGCTCTTACCACACAATACACTAAAAACACTTATGCTGCAGGCAGAAAGACATTCTACACACTGCTTCAACTAAGTCTAGTTGAAGTTGGGCTATTTAGGGTTTTATTTGCATGGAAAAAATTAAATTTGAATCAAAAAATCCAAAATTCCTGTTCTGAGGCAATTACATTCTTGGACATCAAGACCTGACAATTTCAGTCCTTTTATCTTCATGTATTATATCACTTACAAGGCTGATTGTCAGATACCAGTGTTAGATCAAACCAATCTGGTTTTCAGCTTTGTCAGAGCTCACTATTGTTTGGTATGTAAAAATTAATGGTACTGCTACATGTTGACATATATAATCACAGATTTTAGATTTGCACCAAAGCTCTGCACAGCCAAGAAACTTTATCTTCACTAGCAGGAACAGACCACCTTTCTCCATCATGCATGCAAACACATCAGAAGAGCACAGCAATGCTAGCCTAAAGAAAAGTATCTATACCACAGTTAAGGCAAAAAAAGGAGAAAATGCACCAGGATCAGTCTGTATCAAAGCCATCTATTATTTCAGAGAATAAAAATCAGATTGGAGACAGCACACTTCTCTTACACAGACTAACTACTTTTTTTGTTTATCAGAACATACCCACACCATTCAGTGCATTCATATGCAATACTATATCTACCTTTCAGAAAAAGGAAGGCCAAGGATATTCTACTTTGTCATAGACATCACCTTTACTGTTTTTTCCAAGCATGACAACTTAAAAAAGTCAGAGCACAAAACATTTTGAAGTTTCAGCTACCACCATTTGTGTTCTTTTGTGATAGTTAGTTTACACATGTTTTCTGAAAACCCTCCTCCTGAAACTTAAATGGACTTTTTCAAAACATTTTAAAGGAAAAAGAGCAAGCTGGGATAAGTTCAATTCTGCCTAGAATCGCCAAAGTTACAGCTACATCTGCCAAGTTCCACATCTTCAATTTAGTCACTTCAAATTAGAAGTTCTAGTTAATGCCAATTAATTGCACACTCAAGCCCTGCAGGGGAAAATAAATATGCTCATGAATAGTTTATAATGCTGTCTTTGGAAACAAATGTATTAAAGCAGCTAAAGACTTTCCCATGCATCTGGTTTACTGGCTACCAGACAGATGAGGGCTAAAGTTGCTTTGACTTTCTGGGGATCTTCTGAGAGGATCAACTAACTGCAGAGGCAAGGTATGTGCATGCATCAACTTTTAGCTGCAAGTCAAACACCTAAATGTTAAACAGCAGTTTACAGAAGCATTCTCTTCCAGTAAGGGGATGCTCTAAGTATGTTGCTTTCCAGAAATGGATTAAAAACTGCTGTAGCTGTGGATGTACCCAAAACAAAGCTGTTTCCAGGTAGGAGGATAGAATGAGCAATTTAACAGTGCACATGAAAAGCTTGCATCTGTCACTGACTTATTCACTTCACAATCACTGACAAGACTGATGTACATATTTCTGCACCTGCAACTGTAAAAGCAGATAAAATATTTAATATGTAATTTACAATGTATTTTATCAGCTTGGCATACAGATGAACAGAATATATCAAAGTAGTTGAGTTATAGGCTTGTGGAGGCCCTGCAAAAATATTAATTCAGATATCTGCTAATTTTAAAAAAAATCAATTTGCATTTTAGAAGTGATACAATTCCATCTACCACAAAATACAAAGAGCTGCAAAAACGTATACCATTCCAACAACAATGTATATAAGTTATTAAATAATGATCTGATTTAAAAGAATATAAATGAAGCCTTTAAGTAGGTCTTTTCTACATGCATATTATTCCTCATTAAAGAAAAATATGTAAAAAGGCCATTGGTAATTGCTTTGTTAACCACTGTAGAAAACGCCAATTCTCTGGTCACAGACGCCACTAGTTTAGCACTTAAGGTCTCTGCAGTGTTACATGTGATTATTTTTAAATACTGTTAATTCTATTACTCCATTGGTAAAGA
The DNA here is from genome assembly GCA_009812075.1 of Sialia sialis. NCBI lineage: Eukaryota > Metazoa > Chordata > Aves > Passeriformes > Turdidae > Sialia > Sialia sialis. Next base: position 12,118,488 of record VRYO01001878.1, on the reverse strand, counting down.
ATGTGTGACTTGGAATATGGCAGTCTTCATATTGAGAGGGCAGTGATGCACAGTTTTATAATTATCCAGAAGAACAGCACCCTCCACTGCTCTGTACTTGTGGCTCATCATCAATGATCTGTACACCTCGCCTTGCTACTCCTGACTGACTGGAGCCGTTGCCTCTTGCTCTCTCATCCACTTGAGCAGTTTCTATCATTCCTGTAAAGAAAGAACGGTATTAGATGACATTCCACTGCATTTTTACATTAAGATTCTGCTATCTTTATCTATCTGAACTATATGCACAGAGGCAAAAGTTCAGCAAGAGTGGTTCTCCTATTTGTTATGAAGAACCAAGTACTCAGTTATCACATGGCAGAGCTGCAAGAACATATTAAATCTTTTTTTTGAAGCGCCCAACATACAGCAGCTCCTGGTAACTAAGGGACAATGTAGACATTCTCAGATGTCCTGGAGTTAGCAACTTCAAAAGCTAGATTTACCTACCCACATCATTAACACTGGTAAAATACCCCAACCAAACCAACTAGAAACTCCACCCTCCCAAAAAAATCCCCCACCCTCCCAAAAGCTCAACCAACTAGCCCTTCAGAAACACAGGAGACCTTTTCCAGAAGTTCTCTTATCACAGAAATACAACTAATAGGATGATTTGCTTGTGCTGGATTTTCATCCCACATACCATGATCTTCACCATTTGTTAATATTTCTGTGTAAAATTCGCATCATTAAAGCTTTGCATTTATGAGCTGTAATTGACATCAGCTGAGAAAATTTTTGAAAGAGGTTGAAACAGTTTGAAGCAAGCATTGGTGGGACCAGTAACATGAAGCTGGACTTGGTTACTGCTTACGTGTGGTAAATGGAACAGCAGTCAGTGCTCCAACAAACAACCAACACATTTTTGGAGTACAGCATGAATTCGCAGTATTGTAAGCATCCATACATAAAGCTTCCAGAGCTGTTACAGAATACAACTGGCTTGAAGTAGACTGAAGGCAGTTCTAAGCAGTACTTTACACTAAAACTTTTCTGCATGGCCTGGAAAGCATTTCCAAAGCACTTCATGAATTAGCTCCTTACCAACAAACTATATAATACTTACTTTTGCAAAGGTCAAGAAATAGTTCTTCAATTCCTTTGTTCTGTTTAGCTGACGTATGATAATGTTTTGCTCCAACAGATTCAGCATACCTGTAGAAATGCAGATATGGAGCCTCATTGTAGTAAAGGACTCAATCTTTCTGAGCCACTTTACGTGAAGGAGTAAGACGATCACAAGAGGTTTTAGTCTAACTTCAGAGTTAATCTACACACGCTTATTTAATTTTAAAAATGGAGTTGTTTAAAACTGCCAGAACTGATGCAACACACTAGATGAAACTTCATGTCTAGAAATGGATTTAAACTGCAAATGTTTAATCACAAACTACTCTCAAGCTACAGTTTGGTCAGCAAGGACACCTTGTGACTCAGATACTAACAGAACACTCAACAACTGGCAGGCATAAGCCAGCAGTGGCTAGCTGGCTGCTATGTTAACAACATCACGAGTTTATTACTCCAGCATAATTCTGCAATGACTGTTTCTATTAGTAAGGGGTGTGACTTACATTTCTGCTTCTTGCACTGAAACATGTCTCTCTTTTTCCAAGTCTATTTTGTTACCTGTTGAAGACAAGTTAATCTTTTAAGTCTTTGTACTCTAAAACTACCTAAAAACAAAGCAGACATGTAAGCATGGTATTCCGTTTTCTCAAGCCATCCCAGTAAAGACCACCTCTTAGACAGGTCTCACTTTCAAGGACAACATGATTTAAGAATCTCCTTTCACACAAGTATTTACAGGCAATGAAGTGCTACTTCTGTAGAGAGATCAGGACAGCTAAATGCCTCCATATAATTCAGCCTTTTGCCCTTTTCTTTGTGATTTATTAGCACCTTCCATGTGCTGCAGAGGTAATTTTTGTAGGATGTCCACATATCTAACCTCATGAAATGGTTTTAAAAATTAGATAATTTCTGTTGCATTCCATTTGCATTGAAATATCCAAGCTTTAAGACTCCAACCTGCAAGCACTTAATTATCAAAGCAGACAAGCACCTAGTCTATGCCACCAAGAAAAGCCAGGAGTTTGAGGAGTCTGAAAGAAGGATAATGAACATTTTTTGTTAAGACTACAGTCTGCAGGTGCACTTCTGATAGTGTACAATTAAACAGCTATTTTTTTCCATCAAACTCTTATTTTCCTCCATGTGATCTACTGAAACTTCTACCTCCAGTTTAATTTTAAATATCTAACATAAGCTTTATCCCTTCACATGTACAAGCAGCATTTGGAAGATGCTATTAATCAAAGGAGATGTTTTCAAATCAGTCATGTTGAAAAATACTTACCTACTATACATAAACAGATTTCATTTCCCAACATTTTTCTTAATTCTTTAACCCAGTTTTTTACCTGCAAAAAGAACAGAGGTGAGTTTGTTTTCATTTGATATACTATTAACTTAGGCAATGTGGAACCATCCCATTTCCTTCACTATCCATCTACTCTAAACTTAAAGCAAAAGTGTTCAGAGTAACAGATGAAAAAGTATTCTTTAGATAGCTACTCTGGCCCTTGTTCAGCAGGTTTTATTTCACAGGTGAAATTAAGAGCAAATGACTTAGATAAAATGGTTCAATTACTCCAGAAATATAACTCACCACACTCAATATAGCAAGTTCACTGCATGGGCTACTTCAGGTCAGACATGACATCTTTTATCAACAGGCAAGGTAAAGTCACCTGAACTGAGTTTTTCAGGTTAGATTATGAGAGATGTTTATTTCACCAGAGAACAGACGGGACAAGCACGTTGAATCAGCTGATGGTAAGGTATCTTATCAAATCTGTTGTCATGCTTTGAAAGTTGTATGATCACTGCATTGACTTAGGAACTGCTATTTTAAGGGAATAATTGTGAAGAGAGGCAATCACTTCAAGAATCTAAAAATAAGTTAGGGTACATGATACAGCAGTACTTCTGCAGTCACTTCTGTAAATCAGCCTTCCCTCTTTTTTTAGCACATTTAAACATTTTAGTATCGCAAGTTTTTACCAAGTAGGGTTCAACATGAAAAGGCACACTGAAGTAGTATCCACAAGTCATCACCTTTCTGCAGGTGGAAGCAAATGTTGAACTGCTGCCACAAGAGCTTTACTTGCCCTAAACCAGACTGTTTAAATTAATGAAGGTGTTGTGGATCTGTACCCTTATTCTATTTCTATTGCTGCTAACTGAAACCTTGCCCATACAACCACGATTTCTTACTTCTCTCTACACAGAAGTCCAACTAGTTTTGCCAAAAGCTAATCAGACACAAGCTTGCTTAGAAAAGTGTGCCACCAGTTTTCAGCTGAAACATCCTCTATAGTGGAAGCACAGATTGACACAGCATAGAAAAAACTCAGCTGATAAATCTAATCAACTAATACAGCCATAAAATAACTAGCCATCAAATTACACATTTTGATGAGGATTTGAAGAACAAGTAACTATCAGAGAAGGTAATATCTCCCTTATCACGTATTGCAATTTAAGAGTTCTCAGATCCGTAAAAGGTCATGTCGTTTAGTATCTTTTAGTAATTTGGTTTATACAGTAAAGACCAGTATGGCATACCAGTCCATGTTTATGCTCATAGCCTGTCACAGGTGACTTGCACAGCTACATCACAGATTATTCTGAGTTGGAAGGGACCCACAACAACCATTAAGCACAATTGTTAAATGAATGGCCCATACAGGGATCAAACCGCAACTCTGGCCTTTTCAGCACCGTGCTCTAAGAAACTAAACAATATAATTCTCTGATCTTTGAATAATCTTATATCAGGTAAGTCAGTTCTTCAAAAGAATACTAATAAGCTGTATACTTCCATTACATCATCTACATTTGTGAATATAAAACATATTGCTGAGAAGAGAAGACTTCTGTTTACACACATCATAGATTATCTTTCAACCAGTTTGCAGTTTAGATGTAAAAGCTGCCCAGTACCTTTTGAAAAGAGTCTTCATCTGTTATGTCATATACTAGAATCGCGCCATTAGAGTCCCTGTAGTAGATAGGCCCCAATGCATGAAATCTTTCTTGACCAGCTGTATCCTGCATTTAAAAAACCACTTGTTAGCATTTAAGACCAAGTAAACAATACTTCAAATACTTAGGAATTTTTACTTTATTAAGAAGTGCCTAACACTTGAGATATAGTATGCCTAAGTAACTTTTTTCAGAAAAAAAATTAATTAGCTAAGGAGGTAAAAAAAAGTAATATAAACATACCCATATTGCAAGATTTACTCTTTTTCCACCAATATTTAGCTTCTTCGTAAGAAAAGATGCCTGGAAAGCAAAACAGACTGTAGTTAAATTTTACATATAAGACATAATTTGACTTCAAATAATTTATTAAGAAAGTATCAGAATCAATGAAACAGATTTCCAGATCAAAAGACTCTGTAAGCAGGAAGGCTAAGCCAATACTAAGCCAGTTAGTCATTTCACTACAGTTTACCAGCAGTCTAGTTTAAATAAATTTGGGTTAAGACAATCATTTACGACACCTTTTTGCTATTGTTTTGAATGATTTGGGAAGGACGAGTTGTGTGGAAAGAGTCTGAATTCACAACACTGGTAAGTCTAAACTGAACTCAAAAGTATTTCACAAAAGTACATGAAGTTTGGGTAGGAACCAGCCTAACAGGATTTTTAATCTGCAGGAATCAGGCAAAATAGTTCACTATTAGTAAGGTTTTAGAACCATAAGCAATTGTTTTAACTTATCACTAAATATCTTGGAATATTACTATTTCACAAGTTTTCTTGTCTTGTAACTTTTCCCTTTTTTTGCTGAAGTGAGCCCACAACTCACCCTCATCCGTTTTTTCGTTCTGTGTTTTCGTTTGTTTGAGCTGAGAAGCCTCAGAATAAGCATACAAGCTGCTTTAGAATTCCATTATTTTAACTTCTGGAAATGTGTTACAGAACCAGAACACATTGCAAGGTTAATCTAATTTTAGTAACTTGAGTAGGTCTGGTTTCCTCCAAACTTGCATGATTCACATTTTCAGACACCACCTCTGTTACTAAGTCTGTCATTTGACAGGGAATATAATTTAATACAAGTTTAATGGACCAGAACAGGGTCTCAAGGTGTTGATGCATTAGGAACCTGCTCCTCCTATTCTAAAGACTAGCAGTAACATGCTATATCAAACAATTCAGTTACCAAGGGCTAATTTTTGTCTTCTGCCTTAAACTGCCTTTCAGTTTTACCTCAGTTTACATTTGGGTTCAAACAAGTACTCTGTGGTATTTTATTAAACATTCATCACAGATTATTTTAGGCTGAGTTGCAGCAGCTCAAGAAGAGCTCTCAGTACAAGCGCTGATCAGCCACAGAACCAAGTCACATGTAGAAAGTGTCATGGGCCAGACAAGCTGCTTGAACCAGTTTGCTGCTTAACTACGTAAGGAACCAGACTGTATATAGAAGACAACAGTTCAATGTACACCAGCCTAAATTGCTGTCAAAGTGCCTTTCTGGAATGCTGCCTGTATTATAGTTAAAATCATTCAACATTCAGTTGCTACGGCAGCTCCTGCTCTTCAACTGCTTCCCTAGCATCTGTATTACCCAAGATGAAACCGTTTCACCTTTAAAGTTGTATCTTCCCCCAAAACTTTCCATGAAGTCTGATAAAAAGAAGAGAGCGGACCAGAAGAAAAACAGACACTGCCCAAGAGCAGATAGCAAAGAACTGATCACTACAACCCTTGTGTTCAACATAACTAAAGCATTAACACTACAGTACCCCCTCAGTCTACAGTGAGGGGACTCACTGTAGTGTCAAAAGTCTAGAAAAACTTCCAGACAGCATGTTAAATGGATTAGACCCTCTAGCCAACCTGTAATAAACAGCTTAACAGAAGAGCAGCAAATCTTCAACAACAGAAAACTTTTAATTCCTTAATTAAAAACTCTAGAGAAAGTTGATGGCTTTCAAACTGCTGTCCCCAAGGATTAACTCATCAGTAGTCATCATTTGTTGTATTACACAGTTTAAAAAGCAAAAGCTTGGAGGCAACTTCAGAACTTCTAATTCACCAACACTTGGGCCACAGGGAGAGAAGCTATTGTTAGGCACCATGAATCAAGCTTACTTGACAATATTTTATTGATCTGCTGTATTACAGCACTCAATATTCTACTGTGAATCTCAAAGGAAAAGCTCTTCTGAACAACGTTTGCTTTTGTCATAACACCAGCAATCCAAACCTGCTCAGTTGATGTGAATACCACACCACTGTTTGATAATCAATTTCTGAACAGAACAATCTTTCACACAAAGGGGATTTATATTTAAAAGCAGAGAACTCAGTATCCATAGTCATATCTCCTACCTGACAGAGCAAAAACTAAAGTAGGTTTATCTACGTAGGTAAGTTTTGCTTCAGTATAAGCTGTTCTTCAGGTACTAGAGTTTTTGACAGGAATAGCATCCTTTATCACTCAGATATAGATTTCCATTTTTTTATATACCCCGCCACTAAAAGACTCCTACAAGCAAGTAAGGCTTTTTAGAATCACAAGATCAACCATAATAACATGAGACTGTGGTGAGGGTATTTAACACTGGGCTACCATACTTGCCCTCTGCATTAAAACTTGATGAATTTGTAATGATGAAGTTTCAGTCTATCTAAAGTCTTGGGCCCATAATCAAAAAAGGAGAGACAGTATCCTCTATCAGATACCCTGATTACAAGAAGGTTTGTCTGCTAACAAGATTGGAACCTGGTATTTGAAGCAGTCCTAGTTAGTAACTAGCAGGAAGCTTTGAACATGCTGGAGGAAACCATCAATACCATACTACAGATTTAATGCTTCATTCTTTACTTTGTTCATATGCTTGAAGAATACAGCTAGAAGGCTCTGCTCATGAATTAATACATACAGGTAAGTTTGATTTACCATCAATAAAACATTTTAAATCCACAGTGGCAAACATGCCAAAGACAAATCAACTAATATCTTTTAACTTTTCAACACACATATACCCCTCCATAACCGTTCTGAGGTTAGTGAGGGAGACAAACAAGGGAACAGCAGGACTATGTAGTTTTTAGAAATTTGGGAAAACCCAACACATAAAAGTCTTAACTTCTGTTTTGAGACAGTTTAGAGAAAAAGTCAGTTGTCAAGATTTTAAAGTCTGTCAAGTTTCAACGTCAAAGCCTTTGACTACCTACAGGGCATTACATAATTACACACAGAAAAAGCTTCAACATTTTCTCTAATCTCCACAAAAACTACTGTATTCAGTACTACAAGTCTGAGTTGTGACTCCATATACAACTAGTAGGTCTTTTCCATATTATTTTAATTACTATGACAGTTCACTTTTGCTAGGACTTTCAAAAACTCACAGGGCTATGGTTAATTCAAAGATAAGTAATTTCAAACAACTCTTTGAAGCTTCTAATTTTCATATTTTGACACTGTCTTATGACTGGTTTGAAGAATACTTAAGCACTTAGAAAAGAATAATGCAATTATAAGAGCTAGAACTCCAATCTTTTGATGTGGCTGTTGGAAATATTTTCTTCCTTTAAATTACTTCTTCTGAGTTCAGTTTTGTATGGCCACCAGGCCGTGCCAGGAGCTGATAAAGGGGCTTGAGTGGAACACAAAGACACAGCTGGAATAGAGTCTCCTGAAAGTCACTGAACAAAAGCAGGTGTGTGGCACCTGCCCTTGAGTGCTTCATGTTCAACAGAATCAAGTCAGGCATACAGACACTGCACTGAGCTTCCTTACATTGCCTTCCACTCACCCCCAGCTATCTTGATAACCAAGACATCTTTTCCACGTTATGCCAAGTCCATCAAAGCAATCAGGAACTCTACAATTACAACCACATCAGCAGCTCTCTCGGGTTGGATATTGGGCAATACTCCATTACAACTACAAGAGCAGTATTAAGAAGCTGTATATATCCTGAGTAATTAAATAATAAAAAGTATTTACCGAATTAAAAAACCCAATAGTTTGACAGTAGGTTTATTACTGGATGGAGTAATTCCAGCACAATTCACATGATTTAAATTTGCATCTTATAATTATTGTATCAATATGAGGGCACTTCAGTATTTCAAGCAATGGGAACCAATTCTAACTGCCCCACCAGTTCTGCCAACAGGTTTTTAATTTTATTAGTTGTGTGCAAAACCCCCTACTTTTCCACACCTTTTCAACAATGTTTTAACTAGATGCTTTCTTCTGTGAATCAGTAGCTACCTTAACTTCAACATGCAGGTCATCAATATCTTAATACTTGATACTAACACAGCTACAGCAGAACATCCCAGCAGCCTCCTAAGCAAGAGGAGGTTCCAGTGCACTCCAGCCAGCATTGAGAGAATGGGAGTGGGGAGAAACTGCTCCCTTTTAATCGAACTCTTCTGTTACTAGCACCAAAGAAACTTACCTATTTGGGTATTCAAAGAATAACTTCACAGTAGAATAACATCACTAAATGAATGTTCCAGAAGGCTACAGTCTCACCATGCTCTTTGTTGCAAATATTCTGGAATAAAGCACCACTCAATACTTTCTTTTTTTTTAAGAATATTAGAGAATATTGTGGATGGAGAGTGTCCTGTCTCAATATCTAGTGATCTTTTCATGTGATTCATCATTGCTACTCCTTTGGTGGACCAGGAGCAAAGTATTTATCTAATTATGGCTTTATTAGAACAAAAGGAATTTGGTGCAATACTTTGAATTGTCGCCATGAAACAAAGCAACCTTATCAGATTAAGCCTTTTGTCTTAAAAAAACACAAAGGATGCTCTGCAAACATGTTAAAAAAACCTGCTTAATCAGATACCCTAGTTTCTCTTCATCTTATTTTTAAATTATCTTTTAATTTAATAGTGGAAGAACTCCAATTTTTTTCTAGAACTGTAAGATGTAGGGAAATAAAAATAATAAAGGTAATATTTAACAAGTGCACATGATGCACAGTAAGACTCAACAGCAACTGACATTGTATTTTACAATCAGTAAGATGCATATGTGGCCAAGGAGGCTCAAAACAGAAAAGCAAACCACTTGATGAACAATGTGCAGTCAGTTAAAAGACACAGGTAGCAACCACAAACCTGGTTATGATGGAGAAACAAAATCTCAGTAGGAACTGCGAGCACACGCTTCCACTCCTCAACACACCCCTCTCCAGACAGTCAAAACCAAGCACTTTGGAGCCACACTATCTACAGACCTTTTCCTATCTACATTTTGGAGCTATTTAAAAGTGTGTTTTATGGTATTTGTGCACCAAGTCTGTGTTCCAACCCACTTTTTGCTTATAATTTTATGTTTTCCACCACAGATTTAAAGAACAAAAAACCCAAACAACAAATAAGCTTCATCACACAACAACCTATTCAGATCTACTCTTAAAACAGGGGATATGAGAATTCAGCTATTTGTGATCATTTTGATGCACTTTAACTGACTGCTTGCCCAATGCTACACTTCTGCTGCACCTCTGACACCTACAAGGTACCAGGCATCTCTGTGGCACACCAAAGTATCAATTACCTTTGTGGGATGACTGTTACAACTAGCTTCCTATAAATACCATGCCTAGTAAACATACCAATAGATTAACGCAAAAGTCTAATTATGAACACAGAATAACAAAGTCTAAAACATTTTTTTTACCTCTTCACAGCAAAAATGAAGTTACATTATTTGTTTATGAAACACTCCCTGTATTGCTTCTAGTGCATCTACATTCCTGCTTGGTTTTAAGGCAAAGTTCCATTATCAATTACTTCTGAGATACACAATTCAAGAAGTTTCCCTAAATGCATGGGAATAGCACATAACTACCTTAAAACTCTTTTTTTCCTAACATCACCTACTGTTTCTTCAAGAAAATCAGAATTAGTTCAACACCTACTACTAGTCCAAGTGACAGGGTTTGTTTCTTTATTTAAAAGAAAAAAAAAATAAGAGCAGTATACATTGAATCCACACTTCCTCCTATCTAAGCTGACATACTGAAAGACTTAATACACCACTCACAACACAAACTTCAAAATATGTTTTCTGAGACCATATACAGTACAAGCAGTTTATTCTGTACCATGGCATACATGCCATCCAACATTAACTAGCAGGCCATGAAAAAACCCATTGCTTTCAAGCAAGCACCCTGTCACGTTTCATTAGCAGAGCATCACTTCCTAGTTCTTTATAACAGCAGACAGTACTACTGAGAACGCAGCCAAAATTCAGGGAGCTGTCGTGACAAGCAGCTAAGCTTTAAGAATCTTTCCCGTTATTAAATCATAAGCCTTAATCTCATAAACCATTTTGTGAAATCTGTTCACCTTAAACAGAAACGTTTAGATAGTACTGCGTTAGGATTTGAGAGCACGAGGAAGACTAGGATTAACAGAAACGCAGCACGTATGAAACACTTAGTCATCAGTCCGCTAACAATGATTACAGTAACAACATTACTTTTGCATCATACTTTCCAAGATTCAAATGAAGACATTGACATACGTAACTGGAAAAAACGGAGCAGTTAGTATGCAGAATAGAAACGAGGCCTAAATATAGTGAAAGCTTAGATCTGAGGCGTGAAAAGAACGAGAAAACTGGCTTCCAGCAAACTCGGCAGGGGACAGCCACCATTAGCGAGCGGCGGCTCCGGCTGCCGCTGAGCCGCAAACAAGGCAGTGCCAGCAGTGCGAGGAGGTGCGCAAGGTGAGGGACAACAGCGGGACCCCCCACTCCACCACCTCCCCGGCCCGGCCCGCACCTGCAGGGTGGTGATGTGCTTATCGTTGAACTTGTTCTCACAGTAGCGCAGCACGAGCGAGGTTTTCCCCACGCAGCCCTCCCCGAGCAGCACCACCTTGAAGGAGAAGCTGCGGCCCCCGGCCGCCGCGCCGGCCCCCGCCGCCATCCGCGCCCCGCCGCCGAGCTGCGCCTCACATCAACGGGCCGCACCGCGGCGCCGCCGCCGCCCACCGGGACGGGGACCCGCCGGGGAGCGGGGAGGCACCAGCGAGGCCGCGGAGACAGAGGCTGGCGAGGGACACGACAACAGAACCTGCCCCGCAGCCACGGCCCCACTGCCCCTAATGGCGGCTTCTTCCTCCTACGTCACGTACCGCCCGGTCACGCGCAGCCCCCGCCGCCAATGGGAGGGGGGAACGCGGCGGCGGCGGGAGGCCACGCCCCCCGCGGGCCCTGGGCGGGGCCTGGGGCGGGGTGCGCGCAGGGGGCGGGGCGCGCGCAGGGGGCGGGGCCAGGGCGGGGATCCCGCGCGGGCCGTGCTGTCCCTAAGGATTGTCCTTAAATCCGGGTTGAGGTTTCTTCCTGCGGCGCACGTACCTGCCCGGCGTCTCTCCGGGGAAACCAAAGCCCCTAATGAACACCGACGCGGATTTTGTGCGATTTTCGTTCCCGCGAACTAAGCTACACTAGTCACTAGTCTCTAGATGTTTGCAAAATAAAAGTCCGTAACGAAGTACTTTAAAACAGGGATATAGGAGCAGGTGAGGAGAAAGGCACACATGTTCTCCCGTCGAGTTCTTTGATTACAGGGGTCCAGTAGAGTTTCATACACAAGAACTGGATAGCTGCCTTGTAAAACTGGGTATCATTCCTTAATTAAAAGCAATCCTCACAAATCCATCCAAACAAGTGCAGTGCAACCTCTCTCTAGTGATCATTTGGTGCTAAGAAAAATACTGCCTATGAAAAGCCTTCATAATGCAATTTACCTTTTTCTCTGACAGTATTAATGCCCCGTTGTATGACAAAGAAAAGAGGAAAGAATGGAGAATGCATCCAGGAGAACATGGATTGGATTTCCTGAAGTAAGAAGCCTTGTCACTGAACGGCATTACATTCACACACAGAATGGATTGTTTATATTTCCTCCAGAGGTAGGTAAAGTAAACCTTTTGGGTAAATAAAGGAAATGGGACAAGGGAAAAAAAATCAATGCAGATACAATCTTCAGGCATATCTTTGCTTTAAATAAATTTCTAGTTTTATTAGCACATAAGTGCTGTCAGCAAGTTGCAATAAAAATACTGTCGTGCTGGAAAGTGATGCTGGCTTCTGTCAGTCATGGTTTCTGTGGACAGGCAATAAAACTGACTGGCCTGTTAGTTATCCTTTCAGGCTGAATAGAAGAAGGAGGCAGAATGGAGTTTGGATTAAAGTTGCCAGAGACAATGGAAATCAGTGCTCATGAACACAACCTGCAGGGCCCAGGAGGCTGAGACTTTCCTGGGTAACTGCTGGCAAATACATCTGCTGAGACACATGGCTGTGTGGAGGATTGTCTACAAAAACCTTCCTGTTTTTACAGCTTTATACTGTTTTCCAACAAAGACAGGTTCCATTCTTTATAAATACACAGGATTGTACTGAAAAATGTGCCTGATTTGTACTTTTCAGTTCTTCTTCATATACTGATACATCTGATTGGTTGAAAAGGTATTTTCTGCATAGGTGATTTTTCATCAATTGCAAATGCATTGCTGTAGTAAACACTGTAGTGGAAATGAGACTTTCTCACTTCTCCAGTGAGAAAGAGTGGAAGCTTTGGAAAGGTCTGCAAGAGAGACACCTGGTATGAAGTCCATGTGCTGAATACACCTGGCAGAACAAGTGTGAGCACTGTTTTTCTAACAGAGGGAACACCAAAACAAGACACTGACTGAAGCTCAGTTCTGGTTGGCTGTTTCTCAAAGAGTCTTCTGCCATGGTGCAGAATCAAATGATGCATTACCCACTGATGGTAGATTACTGCAAGTAACTACAGTATTCCATCATTTCTCTTCTCCCCTCTGTGGAGAAGTCCTGTACCAAAACTTCAGTCACCTGTATTAAATAAATTTAAAAGACTGACCTGGCTGAGAACAGAATTCCATCAGATCTACTTGAAGTTTCATGTTTCACTGTAACCTCATACACGACTTGGTAAAATTTGTAGGCTTAACTATCTGTGACTGTTACAAAGTTATTTTAATGGTGATAATTTAATTTGGGAAGTGTTTATTTATTTCAGAGAATGGCTCTTTTTCCTTCGATATATTTAATTTCCCCCTTTTACACAGTTTCCTAAAAACACTTGTGGAGACCTTCTGTGTTATCTGTGTTGCTGATTACATCTGCATGAGAAATGCCTTTCAAGATACGTTTTATATTTCATGAGGATACCACAGTACTCTGTAGGTTATTAAACCAAAACAAATTGTACTACTGTATCCATTGCCATGATCTTTGATTGTTTCTGGTAAGACTTTATTCAAATGTTTTATTTCACAGATGGTCTCATCTCTGAAAGCAAAAATAATGTGCTTCTTTCAGCTTGCATTATTAGATCTCCTAACGTAAATATTAAACGTGTTAATTCTGCTGTAAACTTAAGTGTATGCAGCAGCTGTCAGCGGAGATATTTTCGTTGGTCAAATCTACAACAGCATAAACAGCACCTCCCAAGGTGTGGACAACACACAACTCATTTCTGGGACAATTATGTATTGAATATAATAAGGGTAGCAGTTGATTTGCAGATCAGTCTTCTACTTCCATTTTTTCCTTTGGAGAATATTTCTGAGCATAATTTGATATACCAGAGCAAAATGCTCTGATTTCATTGGATTTGCTTGGAAAGGAATCATATGACAAAATCTCAGCCAAATAATGTACAGTTGTACAAGAGCAATGCCCGTAAGAATAAAAATGTCCAAAAAAGCAAGAAAACAGAATGGGGAAAACCCCCAACACAACAAAAACAACAAAAACCCAATTAAAATGAAGTTTATAATATTGTCAAAAAGAAAGATTCAGGTTCAGAAGAATAAAGAATACAGGTGAAGAGCAAAGCATGAAATAGGAAAAAATGGAGAGGAGAGGAGAGGAGAGGAGAGGAGAGGAGAGGAGAGGAGAGGAGAGGAGAGGAGAGGAGAGGAGAGGAGAGGAGAGGAGAGGAGAGGAGAGGAGAGGAGAGGAGAGGAGAGGAGAGGAGATCCCCTTCCTGACAAGCAGCATCCTGGATGCATGATGAGAACAGCAAGCATACTGCTCTACCATTAACTGACCCCTTGCTCTTGGTGTTTCAACTTTCAGGAACAAAGGCACTGTTCCAACTCCAACTGAGAGGCCCTAACCCTCTTAGAGAGAGAGGGTAAACCAATGGCTGATAAAGGTACTAATTTCAAAGTGTCAGAGTTACAAAAGGCAAAATTCCCTTCTCCAGAAGTCTGTTTACTAGATGTATGCTGTAACAGTATTAAGAATGAAAACACTAAAATAAAGAGGAAAAAAAGGCACAGAAATGCTAATTTTAAACGCATGCTGGCAGACCAGGGAAATTCCAGAGGAAGGCAGAACTGGTCAAAATTTAAAAAGCTAAAGTGGGACCCATGCAGTCATAAACTACCTAGAATAATACCAGTCATTAGCAAACCTTGTTTAAACAACATGCCAATGTTTTCACACATAGAAGCAGGTAGGTTCAAGAACAGACCCACAGGGCTGTATTCACTTCATGGGATGAATAAAGAATGGAACATTGGACCAGAACACTTGCTGCTGCATGGTAGGTACAGCAGGTGACGGGGCTGTCAGCGGCACTGTCGGCTTCCTCAGACTCTGCTCAGTGACAGAGATGTGCAAGTGGATCCCTGATGAAATCTTGCAGTGGGCTGACTGTGGGCCACAGCAGTAGTAGTAAAAGAGGAGTTTTCATTTACCAGCTGATAAACCAGTAGATTCTCCAGGTGCTTCTATACAGGAAGCGTGGGTGCCAAAACGGTTCCTCAGGGACATCCTAAAACCTACCAGTGTCAGCACTACTGAGCTTCAGCTCAACAGTGAGGAGAGGATAGAAATGAGCTGCTGTGAGCAAAACCTGTTTTGGATCATGGAAGACTTACTTAATCACCTCTACATCTTCATCCAAATCATCATCTGTGTAACAGCAACCAGCCTGCCCACAGACCCACTCTTTAGCAATGGTAATTGCCTGCTGCACACAGGCTTGCACAGCCTTCTGGACACACACAAGCCCTGATACACCCATCTTCACCCGGCAGTCACACCTTCAGCTGTGGGGAGGAGTAGATGATGACACAAAGAAAAGCCATGACACAGAAGAAAGACTAATAATTAAATGAAGAATTCAAATGTTATGTGTGCTAGTCAACAAAATCTAATGGAAAAACAGGTCTCATCAGAGAAACCTAAGATGGCATTACAGTTTTGCCTGTTCAAAGCTAAGATCATAGCTGTACTAATTTTTTCAGGAGCTTGACTTAGTACCCACATGCTAACAATTGGGAAAAAAATTACTTTTTGATGCAATAAAGGACAAATTCATTCCATCAAGAACTGGATGAGTAGTTCATATCAGTTATCTGTGTTGTCTTTGAAAACTGATGTTTCCTTTAGGGCCTTTTGAGTTTCCTAAATGGTCTGTAAAGTAAATATAAAATCAGTGCTAATCAAACTTGAAGTGATATGGCACTGTCAGTGCAATAAACAGTAACAAGATAATGGGGTATCCAGCAAAAACCGTATAAAAAGCTGTAATCTGAAAATGAAAAGCTGGATCATTATAAGGAATGCAAAAATGTTACCTCTTAGTCAATGTCACAAATTAGTCAAAACCTAGCAGGTATCTAAGTATTTGACTGCAGCAAAAGGGCAGAGGTAATTTCTGGATATGAAATAAGGAAGTAATTAAGAAGTTTTTATCTCAGGGCATGGCACTGATAAAACTTGTACTGGAATTTGACACATAGTTTAAAAATAGGGCAGAGAGCAGGAAAGGGCTCACTTAGCTCATCAGTATGGTAGCAGGAACAGGGAAAAGGAAAGAACTAACAGCAGGAATCTAAAGCCAGACACATGCAGATTCAAAATGAAATACAAGTTTTTAAAACCATGACCAATTACCAAGTGAAGCAAATAATTCCTTATTTTCTGACAGCTTTGCGTGAGGGGTGTTGAGTAGCCTGGCGACATGAGTTTACCCAGACACACATTATATTTCAGGCAGTCCCCAGGTTCTCAATAGAGATTGACTATCTCTACCAGCTCTCACATCTAATAATAATTTTTAAAATTTAATGTATTTTTCTGATATTGTGTTCATCATATTCACTGCTGAAAAAAGATGGTCAGAATTATTAATGGCTCAAATGAGAAACACATCTCACTATAATGTAGGGCCTTCAACTAAGACTTCTAAAATTTAGAGGAAAGCTTGTATTCTAAACATATATTTCATGGGAATGAGTGGAGAAACCCCAAGACTACATTGTATGGATAAAATTGAAGGAATTTATCCTAAAGCAGCCTTTAAAACAAGGAAAAATATTTAATAAACTATTTTTAATATTATCATTCAACTCCTACCATTGGTATAAAATATATTGCTGTGCTCTTAAAATACATACATTTTGCAGACACTTTCCTTTGTGAAGGGCTCCTTAAAGTGTTTTGCTCAGCAGATACTGGTGATGAGCAGGTAAACAAATCAGCAACAACAATTACATTGTCAGTTACCACCCTTGCTCAGTCTTGCATTTTAAAATATTGTGTAAAGGAGAAGTGACTGGACACCAGGATGATCTTGTAAACTCTTAGAGCAAGTGCTTTCCTTTCTGTGACTGAACAAATGCAATTGAATCAGTTAGCCTATTCCTTTCCATCGTAATTTCTTCCCTTAGACATTTCTAATTAAAGCCAGTGCTTCTTTTAATTACACTAAGTAACCCAGTTTCAAGGAAGTCACATAGACAAAATGCAAAGAAGAGTTTATCAAGGTCAAGTGCATATTACTTTCAGGAGAACGCTTCATCTAAAACCAACATCTTCTTGCTGCTTTGATCAATGAAATATTTTCTATCAAAATGTTTGCGTTTTGTTTTTAGAAGTGGAGAGCTGTAGTGATAGAAATGTTGGTATCACTTTCTGTCTAGAAAAATGCTTAAGTACATATGACTCCTGCCACCATGCCTGAAGCAGGTGATGCTCCAGGACATTGCACAATGCTGGGAGGTTACATCTGTCCTTTCAGTTCTGCAGGAAAAAAGAAACCTTCTGTGCTGAAGAGATTCTGAACATGAATGGTCCCATGGGGTCCCACAAACCTGGTTAGATTAGGATTAAATTTTTGAGAACCATGTTGTAACAAGCAGCAGCAGCGATGTGTTTCTGGCCAAAGCCTCCTCCCACACCCACCTGACAGCACTATACCAAATTGCATTGTACCCCTGAATGGGTTGCCTGCCAGCACGGGGTTGGTTACTTTTAGCTTTTCAGCTTTCCTGTCTCAAAAAATTTGGGAAGCAACCTATTCTAGGTACTCTTGAGTACACTAATAAAATAATCCTCGTGCGAATCTGTCTCTGTCATGTCCTGATATGGCCTCACACAAGACTGATGCTGTGATTCTGAGAAAGATGCTGAGCTGATTTGTTTAGAACTGCCTTCTAACTCAAATTCTGCATTAAATTCTCACATATATGAGGGTACCTTACAACTCCTCAGAATCCTTAATGCCAAAGTGGAGCTCTGATTTCTGCAACTTTCAGCCCTAGCTGCCAGTTTTTGTGGGATTATATTTCACTTTTCTCTAAACCTGGATGGGAAGGGAAACATTATAGGTCCCAGAGGACATAAAATAGTACTTTTATATGACTATTTGCACTAGCAAAGAAAAATAATTGCACAAAAGAGATCAGTCCAGTGTCATGCCTTGAACAGTAGACACTGACTTTGTATCTGCTGCTATGAAAAGAGTTCTTGTTCTGCTGTTCCTCTTACTCACAGTCAGGATCAGAGGCAAGCTGCAGACTCCAGTTCAGGAGTTGTGGTGGTAAAACAGAGAAATAGATAAAGGAAACTGGAATTAAACCAAACCTGCTTTCATCAAATATTGGCAGAAAACAAACATGAGACGATATTTAACAATTGTAATAGACCTTAAATTATTCCAATTGCAAAGAACAAAGGACAAAAATCCTGAAATGGCATATGTGCAGAAGTTATTTTTGGACTTGCAGACTCCATGACATGAGCACAGACTGATTCATATACATCCATTTTTTTTGCCACTGGGAAAAAGCCCAAAATATATGATAAAAATGTGTCTTCATGACAGATAGGAAAGAAAACGGTAAGGCATATCAGTTTAACAGCTAGATTACATTCTTATTTCAGGTGAGGTCAGAACCCAAGCAAAACATTTGTTAATCTACTCCGAACAAACGTAAGTTACGTTATTTCAACGTAAGTGGTGTATTACTCAAATCTGCAGGCAAACAATATGAGAATATTTTTGTTCATTTAAGTTGCAAACTCTAAAGAACAATAAATTATATGAACTTCCTTTTTGTCTTGTGATAAGGGTTTTAGGCACTTTTTACAGTTTGGTTGATAGTGGACACTTTTTTTCTGGCATAGCTTTACACAACGTAAATCTACAACAGAGCTGAAGTAGACACGACGAAGTGCAATGTCAGATGCTGACACCCATGTCTTTGTTTTCTTATGGCACCTCCCAAAAGACAGAGTTTCCAGAATTCAGAGGTGAGTAACACTCATGCTTCTCATCCCAATGCATCATGAATCAGCTCCTTTCACTTTTTCCTTTTAAATTATATTAGGATGAGACACTTACTGGAATGAGATGATGTGCAGCTCTTGGGAGCACCATAACCAGGGCATTTGGCACTTCAAGGCAGACTGAAACTACTGCTGCTTCAGGGGAACATTTGATGGTAGCAGCTTTTGACAGTGGAATGATTTCAGGACTTAGGAAGAAAACAAGTGAAATAATGAAATGTCAGGAAAACAAGTAGTAGTGACAAGAAGAGTAGGGTGACAGAAATCATTGCTTTTCTAGCACTGGGCTGAACTCTGCATAAACCAGTGCAGCAAGAGCCCTTTACCAAGAAACCTCAGAGCAGTCACACAATTTTTTATGATGTCCTTCTATCTTCCCAGCTTTGCAGCTAGGGCTGCAGCTGCAAAGACCTTACAAAAACAGTGACTGAAGATACTAAAGGGTATTAACAAATGAGCACCAGAAGACTTCTGATGTTTCCTCTAATTGCAGGATGCATTCTGTTTTTTTTAAACCACTGTCATCCTTGCTAATGGTGTGGGTTTGAACTTCCAAGACCAATTTGGACAGTGATCATATTGCATTATTTAATTCTGCTTTATGCTTGTGTCCTGGTTTATGGGAGAGGTGTTGCCAGAAAAAGGCAGGAGCTTCTCCTAAAGTAGAGAGTGAAAATCCCCTCCCTCCTAGTTTACTATAATTTGGAAATTAAGGGGCTCTTAGGCAGAAAAAGTATGGGTTTAGGAATAACAGTTCTTTACTGATGTATTTACAAAACGAACAAGAACATCAGCTATATAAAAAAACCAAAAACAAACTAAAGAAACAACGATAAGACAGAACAAAACTCAGTCCCTTTTTCCAGTCACAGACACTCTTCTCCTCCACTTGGTCCCGGTGTGGAGCAGGGCAGGCTCCTCACAGCTGCGGCAGCACAGCAGGACCAGGGAGCTGAGGCAGCAGGGCTGTGTCCCAGTTGGGAGAAGGGTGAAGGAAAACGCTGCTCACCGTTTCTGGGTGCCGGTGCTCAGCACTGTTCTCAGAAGCAGGAGATGGTAGCAGTGCAGGGGTGCAGGCTGAGAAAGAAAAAAAGGAACCTCTCTGCTCCGCATTGCAACCGCGAGTGTCCCCCCAGGGAGGACAAAAAAACCCAAAACCCCCAACCACCCTGACTCCTCAAACCCCCACCCTCCACCAGCAATCCCAGACAGCTACCTCCCATCCCATTCCTTTGTCTTGAGCAATTAACAGCTCCAGTGCCACCCAGCTAACTCTTTAACATGATAATGGGAAAAATTCTCAACTTTTCACCATGGAAAGAGTAGATCCACCCCGCCACAACCCCCAAAAGCTTGTTTGAACAAAGCCTCAAAAAAGCAGCCACCAGACGAGAGAGGTGCAAACAAGTTATGCAAGGCTCCACAGGTGACTCAGCAGGTCCAGCCAGGTAGCTCTCTGCAAACAGGCAGTTGTTTCCACACTGGTGGTATTCTTTCTTCAGCAGGCTGGTTATTCCACATTTCAGCTAATCCAGTCTTCATTTCTAAAATCTTGCCTGGATTAGCAAACACTTGTCCTTGCTCTAAAACAGCAAATCTCAGAACAGCACAGAGCAAGCAATGCTGCTGAGTGGTCTGCTATAGGAGGATACATTTATTAGGAAGACATTTATCAAAGTGAAAAAGTGTATGGCACTTGCTTCATACCATCAGTGAGTGACAAAATGTTTCCTGATCAGAAATCATAATGGTGGTCATCTACCTGTGCATCCGCCTTATTGTGTTTCAAGGAAAACTGACATATAAGGATGTGGTAGAGCATCCATCATCAAAGGTTTTCAAAACATGATTGGACAGATAGATTATCGCTAGATAATCTCACCAAAGATCCCTTTCCCACAAAAGGTTAGACCAGATGACCTATCAAAAGTCCCTTCCAACCTGGGCTGTTCTGTGATTCTATGATTTAAATAGTGGTTGTAGTGGGAATATATTAAAATTTACTTTGTGGGATGAATGTTGAATACTGAATATTTCTGGTGCAATTTCGTCACTTGGAATCAAGTTTTACAGACTTAAGAGTACCCATGTACAAGCTGCCATTTGCTTAGAAGCTTTGTTTCCACATTTCTGCATTCATCCTCATTTGGTATTGGGATTAACATTTACTGAGGGTGGCTGTAGGCTTGGGAGAGCAGCAGGGATCCACACAGTTTGAGTGAATTCATGTACCTTCTCTGATTTATGCCTTACAACAGGCCCATAATTGTATCCCAGAACTGCACCTTATCCCCCAACAGAAGCAGTATTTCAATATAACAGCCAGAAGCAGAGACTGTAACATACCTACAAAGCTTTAGGGGAATAAATTTCCTGTAAAACAGGTTAACTCCTGCTTGAGGAAAAGCACCTTAATGGCAATTTAAAATGTTAGATAATGAAACATAAAGAAAAGATTGCGTGGGGACCAAAGTACTGCTGAGAAAAATGCAGGGAAAACAAATCCTACTTGCAAATCTGAGATGCCCAGTCCTAACAGATTGTATGTGAATAGTGCCCAAGTTGCTTCTGCGAAATACCAACAGCATTTCATGGCATTTCAACCCTTAATTGTCAGAAAAAGTCAGTCTGCAAAATCAGCTTGTCCTTAATACCCAAGGGAGGTGGTATACCACCTTTGTTTTCTACACCACTTTATTCTGCTGTCCCAGGAAACTGTGTAATGATGGATCACTCAAATGCAGCATGTGCAAGCTCAAAACAATGTGCAGCTGTAATAATAAAATAGAAATTAAAAAACAGATACTGATGACCCTGATACCAGGATACTTCAACAATCATGGCACCAGGTCTGGATAAGAGCTGGCTAAAGATTTCTTGCATCTAATTATGTCAAATTTTACTTTAACATCTATCACATCTACCAATCAAGCCAAGGATGAGGATCTGTAACTCACAATTATAACCACTTCAATTAAAATGTCTGTGAGTGTATTGCCTTCATGCTGTTGAAATATTGATGCCACTTAATTATGAATGCAAAATCAGTGACAGAGGTAATGGTTCTGAAGCTAAAGAATAATTCAAGTGTATAAAGAATGGAATTAAATTTGTTAACTGCAGTAACCTATTTTGCAATTTCAAATCTATCAGCTTCCTGGTTTTCTCTTAATTCTCCCTTTTTCTTTTTACTTCCTGCATTTTCTGTCTCTCCAAGTAGCACTTGGACAGGTGTTAGCTCTGTCTGATGCCTTGTGAGCCCAGGAACTGCTCTTAGTGACCCACACCAATTTACAGGCAGTTTGTCAAATTCTGTAACTTCTTCCCTGTATCCCTTACTCCCACCTCCACCTTCTCCCAAAACTTGTCAGATTACAACATTAAGTAGTTAAATGTAACAACATTTGCCTAAAATACTCTACTCTATATACCTGAAATTAACACTGTCATTTTCTTAGTTTAAGTATGCTCTGAGCTTTCTGTATAGAGGAAACTTGTGAGTGGAAATTTCAAAAGCACCTCAAGTGTCATCACTAAGACACGATCAAAATAAAAAATCCAAAATAATGGCCTTTGAACAGGAGTTCAGTCAGATCACATTCATTCATATGATCACAGATCAAAGCATTTCATGCTACTATGAATATGAAATCAGATGTCTTCTCACTATGGTAAAAGCTGGTTTCCAAATGAAAATAGTGAAAAAGCTGACCATGTCCACTTCAGTGGCTGACAGTACACTTCACTTCAGGAAACAAAAGAATGTAAGAATAAGGCATTCAAAAAAAAAAAAAAAAAAAAAAAAAGAAGCACCTTACAAAAATTTTATCTTGCTCAATTCTAGAAACCACAACAGTATTAATAAAACCTTAGAAGACAACTAATACAATTTATTTAGAAGCAGCATAAGTCCATACAGTGCATAAAATTCCCAAGTGTTTATTGTTACAGTTTAAGTGCATATATTACTTCCATAATTTTGTGCCCTTCCACAGGAACAGACATAGAGCAGCTAGACAATTTGTTCTTTTCAGAAAGATTTTACTACTTTGAAATCTCATCTTTATAATTTGCTAATACAGTGAAGTTGTTCCAGTGATGAATTCCAGATTCATATAGACTAGATTTCAAAAGAGTGAACTCGGTATGGAAGGTTTTAAAGCTTTTTAATATTCCCATAAAAGGTGACAAAGTAAAAAAAATCAGTTGAATTAAGACAGGAAATATACCCAAGAAACTTGTAAAAAACCCAGATGTTCAATACAAAATATTCATCTAACAAGAAAAGAAAAAGCTTTTCATAAGTTAAAAGTATGGGCCCACACTTCTGAATATCAACAAGAGGTTATGGAAGCCAGAATTAACTAACACAGGAGCCTGAGCATCAAAAATTAAATTTCTGTTTTTAAATGGTTTATATGTGTGACTTTCCTCATTTGCTACAAGGATAACATCTGTAGCTTCTTTGGCTGAGGCCATCATCTCTAAATAGAAGCCCCAAACAAAATGGAAAACATTTCCACTGTTGAGAAATAACCAAGGAGTATAGTTTGGTTAGAATGCCAAAAATTATAGCAATTCTATGCTTATAGAAAAAAGCATTTTCTTTCTAAAGAGATGAATGTGTATTCACAACTGTCATGTTCAATTTTAAATTATTTGATAAGTACCACAGTATTGACAAATCTTCATAAATATAATAAGTTTTGAAATAAAGATGTCAAAAAACAGAGAAAAAAATATTTTTCTTAGTGAAACAGCTAGTGAGTTTCTACTTTAAATTAAGCTTTTTGCTTCAAATGTTATGTATGGATCATAATTTTTATCAAACTTATTCTAACAGAAGTGGAGATAGTATCAAGATAGAGAGCAGGCAACGAGGCAGAATTCTCTCTACCCTACCCAAATTCTTCCACTAGACCTTACTATAGATAATGGGAAATACCAGAATTCACCCACTTCACCCATGTTACCACTGCCTATATAAAGCTGCAGTGTATTTTGTGTCTAGCTTGGACAACAGCCACAAGGCTCCATCACAACTGAGTGGATGAGACTTTTATTTCCAGCTTCTTGCCCTTCCAGATGCTGGAAACTGGAAAGAATAGACACCAACACTTCAGCTCCATAAATGGAGAATAAATGAATCAAGTGCTTCACCTCACTTGGCAATGACCTATGTCCATCTGAGGAGCAGCAAGAGCATTATTGACAAAGCATCTTCCTGAGAGATGCTGATTGCCACATGAGGTTTACAGCCTTAACAAGTTGAGATGGAAAGTCCTTCGGCTGTCTGAATGTTTCAGATCCATTTCTTAAGGAGAGTTCAGCTGGAACTCTTTGGAGTCTCTGAGCAAGACTGAACATAAATGAATTGCATGCAAAAAATCTTAAACTATTTCAACGCCTTGGCCAGAAAAACCATGCCGTCCCTGGAAGCGCAAGAGCAATGATTACAGAAGAAAAAAGATTTACGGCATTGTTGTCTAATATAGGTTTTCCAGATATGTGCTTGGAGTCTTTTGTTTCATGGTTAACAACCATACCAATTGTCTGGTCAAAACCTGGAAAAAGATAAAAACTTCATTTTACAAAGCCAACCAGATGAAAAGAAACTTAGTAACCAAGTATATACACCTTCCTAAATTTATTTTACTCTATATCTCTGTAAGAAGACATCATCAGACTAAACTAAGTTACATTAAGTTTAATTTTGTACCTTCACAGAATGGAGTATAAAATGCAATACTTTAAAAGTTACTTCTTTCGAGAAGTTACACTTCTGTCAAATCTCTCTTTATGTAGTTTCACAGCAAAGAAAGGAATGAAGCTAAATCAGAAGAGGAAAAAGCTGTTCCAAGAGTCATCTAAAGCAAATGATGTTGTTTTGAACAGAAACAACTTATTAGCAACATGTTTTCTGGCAAGAAGATGCATTTGTTTTAAAAGGAAAATTATGGAAACAACATTATTACTTAATCTGACAGAAAACAAGCTCCTTACGAAGGCTGAATTTATAAATTCTGTTTACACAGCAATTTTATACTACCAGCAGCTGAAGATTTTTTGGTAGTACTTGGGTAATTTCTTGCTTTGCCTCTGTATTTTCAATACTTTAATACTGTGTTTCATTAGCTGTTACTGTACAGACACCATGGTTCACAGAATTCACAGAATCACTGGGTTGGAAGAGACCTTCAAGATGATCAAGTCCAACCATGCCCTAACATCTCCACCAGACCATAGCACCAAGTGCCACATCCAGTCTTTTAAACACATCCAGGGATGGTGACTCCACCACCTCCCTGGACAGACCATTCCAGTACTTTATCAATCTTTCAGTGAAAAACTAATACCCAACCTAATTTTCCCGTAGTGCAGCTTGAGACTGTGTCCTCTTGTTCTGTCAGTTGCTGCCTGGTGAAAAAGACCAACCCCCACCTCTTCCTCTTCAGGAAGAGACACGAATGAGCAGCACAGTTTTGACTCTTTCACATCACATATATACCACGGTATGTACATGTACAACATAGTATATATAGTCCACCAATGCTTATGAATTTGTAAAGAAAACCTGTTCCTGCTGCAGCTAGAAAAGTAAGTGGCTGGGCATGGAAAAAATACATAAAATGAAGAAGAAATAGATGCTGATAAATGCAGACATGCATTAGCTAGGTTTACTCCATTCTCTTAATGCATCTGCCTCATTAGGAGCTTGAAACACTGTCTGAGTGCTTATGTGTTTCTTGTTTAGGACAGAAATATCTAAAAATTCATTGAATAGTTAAACACTCAATTGAATTTTGAACTTCCATGGAATTACAAGGAATAGAGCATAAAAAATGCTGTATAGCCAAATCCAGAGCATCAACAACAGTTTGTAGACCTCACTGTAACTGCAGACCTAAAGGACTTGTGTCTCTCAGGAACTTCATCTGCACACTCTCACCTTAACTTCCAGTTAAGAAGTATACCAACAATGAAACCTGGAAACTTAAGTTTTCTCTGTAAACATGCTGGTAAACACAACAGTGTCAGATATGGTTTCTAAACAATTCTGAAACATAGGATGGGTTTACAGCTTAGCCTAAAGGCTGTCTGTAGTGTTTATTCATAGGCAATGATCCTTCAGGGCAATGAGTAAACACTGAAATAATTAGAACCAGACAGTCAACAATGAAAAAAAAAAGCATATTGTCTTTTGTTAGAAGTCACAGCTAGTTTATGATAAGCTCAACTTATAGGAAACAGTGCTCTGTATTATACAACTTCTACAGGAAGCAGTGAAAAAAAACCTATAAGGTAAACCATTGCTCACATTTTCTTACATAATTCTTGAATTTGAACCTATTGCTAAGACTTCAGAGTTAGGAATGTAGCTTCTGAATGACAACTTCATCCAAATCAATTGATAAAATTAGGCTAACATTTTTTCTTATAAAATGTTACTATAATAATATGAATACATATAAAAAAGAAGAGGGCAGCAATTGCTTCTTCCAAGATAACCTGTTGGATATCTCTGTCTCTTTCAGTCATCAACAAGACAATAAGCTACAATAAAAAAATCAGTATGTGGAAAAGGACCAATTGCCCTTGCTCCTTTTCATTACTATGTCCATTACTTTTGCTCCCATGTCCTTTATGCTGCTTTTTCTGTATTCTTTCCATTAAAAAAATCATATCCTCATCCCTTCTTGAAGTTCAAGTCCAATCTTAGGTTACACTGGGAGAAAGGGGAAAAAGAAAGAAAAAAGAAGACTCTTACCACTGTATTGCATTGTAGCTCCCAAATATGAATCAACAATTGATCCCAGTAGGCCAGCAGCTGCACCAAACACAATAATGGGCCATTGTGGAGCAGATATTTCCAGATCAGTCACAAAAATAAGCTGAGTTATAAAGTAGGCTATACCTACTGTCATGCCTCCAAGCAAACTTGAGATCAGGCCCACTAAAGTAACTGCTCCATTAGTACCTACACCAAATAAAATGTAGCTGATTTACAAACTTTTTAAAAGACCTGTATTAATCAAAATGTTTTACATGAAATCAAAACTGTCATAGTAATCTCGTCCCCTTACATCCAGAAGGCTCTGCTACTGCAGCTTCTTATAATTCCCATTATGCTGTTGAGCAGCTTAACCTGTATTGTTACTGCCTGTAACTACTCCTTTCCTGTCTCTAGGGCAAGTTGTCTAGAAATATTAACCAGCATTACATTAAATAAAACGACAGCACACCTCTCAATGTTACCTGGTATTTGTCTGCTCTAGGTGGTGGTGGGCTAATAATAAAAAAAACCCAGATCTTGAGATGTGCACATTAAAGCAATGCCCTCTTTCAGAAGCAGTATACTAAGACGTTTCACCAACACATCTAAAAATAAAAGAAACAAATCCATAGATGGAGATGTTTGATAGCTCACTGAATAAAAATCTGAAGAATACATATAAAGAAAAAAAAAATTCCCATGCATTTAACTCCTATCCAACATGATCTGTACCTCTGATCAATTGGTCAGCAAGACTCAAAAAAGGCATACTGCTTTAAAGCAGCAATGACATCCACCATGGAGGTGCTTGATGGACAGAAAGTTCACTTTATTCACCCTTGGTAGGATATTAAGGGAAATGAGTGGTTAAGAAGAGAATTTTCTGTAGTGTCTCTGTGGAATATATATGTATTCTATGGACTAAAATAATGCCTGAAAAATATCAGTTGATAACTTGTATTCTTCATATTAGCAACATAAACTCTTTTACTCTTGCCAAAGATTAGAAGTGACAGCATTCAGAATGATTTTAGCTCTGTGATTGCTATGGTCATACATCTCATCAACAAGATGCAGAAGCGACACAGCTGACTATATTCCATTTCAGAGAATGCATTCCGTAACCTTTTCTAACACCAGATTTCTGATATTGGCTTTTCTATGTCTTCCTTGGAAGAGTTCAAGTTGGATGCATAATTCAAAACAGATAAACAAAATATTAAGAATATGTAGAAGAGGTAAGACCTTACCTATTGGAACCTGTTCCCAGGTTGTTATCAATCTTGGTTTGCTTTTACTCATAACACTACCAATCTCTGAAGCCCATGTATCACCAGCAGAGCATGCCAAAGCTCCCAAAAGGGATAAGCACATCCATGATGCTGTGTATTCCTTTGAAAAGTCAATAGGAATTTCACCGGGTCCATTTTCTATCATATATAAGAGAGCCAGCTCAGTAGGAACACCACCATTACAGAATACCTGAACCCAATTCCTCTGTCCACCTGAAGTATAAAAACTGAATTTTAGTAACTTCAGACAACAGTATGAGGCAAAAGCAAAATAACACATATATAGTCAAATTTTAAAAGACACACATTCAAAACAGAAACTATACGGCAATTTATTAAACAGAACAGAAGCAAAAGCAAAGTGGCTTGCTAATATTCACAGGGATAGGGTCGAGGGGAGTCTCAACAGTATTCCCTATTCTAGATGTTACATCTCATCTGACCCTTTGAAGGGAATAAGAATATGCAGTATTTATTCTCCACAAGAGATCTGAAAGAATTAAAGTACTTTGGCTTACCTTCTTTGTATTCTGAATCTATTTGCTTCTTTATATCTTTTTTCCACTTAGTAAGTTTTGAAGAAGTAACAAAAAATACAAACAAAGAAGAGAAGAAACTGTAATTTGCAACTGTAAGGATAAATCCAACCACCAGTCCTATGAAGAAAAGAGAAGTACATAAAGTTCCTTCATGTAAAAATGGTTGCTTTGCAAAGCAATTAAGTATTTCAAATTTTCTGAATATGAAGAGTATCTTCCTGATACATCTAAGACAGTCATGCAATAAGAGATTCTATTGCCAAATTGCTAATTTTATTGTATTTTTAAGACCTTTTGTCACAAATCAGTAATATTGCAAAAATAAAAGAGAAGCAATAAAACTTCAGAATTCAAAAAACATATAATTGAAATTCAAGTACTCTGGCTGAAAAATATTATTGTTTTTATTCTTTTACGAAGATATATAGCAGTGGCTGTGCCTCTATCAGCAAGCTTATCATCAGTTTGGGTATCAAATCCCAAATCCAAGTTCTAGAAATAAACTCCTCCGTATCTCAGCAGATGCTATTTCTGTATTCTTTCCTTTCTTTTCATTTTTAGTTTCTGATTTTTATTCCAACTGTGTTTCTTTAATTTTTAAAGTATTTGATCTCCTTGATGCGATTCCTTTTTATGTCCCCTTTCACAGAGGAGGCTTAATTTCACTCCTCACCGTGACATTACAATTCTAAAGGACTGAAAGGAAAATGGTTGTGTTTAAATGCAAATTACAGTATAAACTGGCTAGCAGAGCTGTTAAGAGGTCAGAACATACAAGTCAAAAATATTTTCCTCAGTTTAGAAAATGCTCCCACAGACAGAAGATTTGCAAATGGGCAACATGGGAAGGAAGGATTTGAAGCCCTGTTTCACTCCACTGAACATCAATTCAGACAATGTCACAAGACAAGTGTGAATCACCTCACCCAGAAACCTTGCATCAGATCTCAATAAACACTATTGTACACTACGCTGAGCTTTTTTATCATGTGGTCTAGAAATACTTTTCAGAAACAGTCATTTGTTCTTAGTGAAATACAGATTTAATTTTCTTACTTTTGCCAGACCAAGAAAATGTAGAACTGTTACTATTACAGAAAGGAGAACCATAAAGAAAGGAGAACAGATTCCCCACCAAGCAGGAAGACTGCTGACATGATCAGTTTAGGGTCTTTCTTTACCACTACCTCTGCCACTTCTTTGTTTGTCTGTGAATCCTTCTATACATTAAAACAAACCATGTGATTGAACTGCACACTGTACTGAATTTTAAAAGAATGTTCTAGGTTTATATAAATATAATAATATTAATCAAATCAATTACAAACAGTAGCATAGGATTTACTTGACTGTTTAAACAGGCATGAGAAAAAAAAAATCCAGTATGAATTTGGGGTATGTATGCTTACATTTATACTTTATTATAATAGAACTACGTAAAGTCTTACTGCAATCAATAAAAAGGACCTTTGGTTTACTAAATGTTTAGCTTAAGTCTCAGAAGAAACATACCTCCCAACGCACCACTGTGATCAAGACTCTTCTTCTTAAAACCCTGTGTAGCAATAATTAGTGGAACCAAGACTGAAAAAAGCCAGCGCCATGGAGAAATGGGTCGTAAAGTACCTGATAAATCAAATAACAGGGTTACAGATAATCCTCATAAAGACTTTTTTCTGTCTTCATGTCTGAAAAAACAGTATTTCCTAGTATATACTTAAATTTTGATCTTAAAAGGGATTAAAACTTTTTACCCTTCAAAAGAAAGATATTCATATGGACAGAAGAACAATATACGTGCAATTATCTACTAAATTTTTCTATTCAGCTATCAAAAGGAAACATATTTCATGAACTAAAATAAATTACCAAAAATAGCAAAATGTGACAAGAATATGGTGATATTTTCCATTCTAAAAGGGATTTATGAACTTCAAAAACTGACATTTGAATTTACTCTGACAAAATTCCACTATCAAAAAAAGCCAAGCAAGACAGTCTGCTAGGTGAAGGTAGTGTGACCACTTTATGAAACATCAGCCCTTTCAGTTCTTCTGACCTTGACGTAAGGTCCTCTAAAATATACATTGAGATTATGACTATCGTTACAAGATTTGAAATGTCAGTTTTAGTATGAAAAATCCACAAACTTCTAAAACCTAAAGCCAATAGTTAATGCAGGTTTTGAAATAATAAAAAAATTAAAATATTGAGAAGTTATTTATTGCACCTCCTATACAAATACAAGACATCACAAATCTTGCATTAAAATAAGTCTCAATGTTGTAAAAGAAAAGTTTCACACAGGATCACAGGCTTGTCTTGCTGGAAAGATAAAGATGATGGTTTTCAACAAGAACTTCTGTGTCATCAGTACCCCAACCTCTGGACAAACATCGGCTCCCTGATGCAAAGCAGGACAAACACATCTGTGAAATCACAGCAAAAAAATCAAATCTAAAATCATTGCAAAGATTCACAAGAAGAAGAATCTCTTCTGTGTTCTAAAAAGCCCCAAAGCCAGAGTATGTGAGCAAGGGGGTCTTACAGCCCAAGGCTGAGTCAGAAATTCAGAAGACAAGCACTTTCTGAGTATGAAGAGCCCTCCAGTGCTGTGGCCTGGTATTGCTTATCACAAACCAAGACAGCTCTTGGTGCAAACTTGAGTGTAAGCAGTACTAGAACACAGAGGGGGTCCCTTTGCTTGGCGGACAAAGAACTTTTGTCTCTTTAAAGGTCGTTTTTAAACCAACCTTTTTGGATTTCCTTGTAGAAGAGAAAAGTATTTGCATTAAATTAATAGTAAATGTAAGCAGTTAAGACTAAGATAGAATCTATAAAAAATGAATGGGTTCTTTAACACTCTGGCTTCACTAACATCTGGTCTACTGTTTGGTACTGAAGAATTGCTATAAACTGTACGTTAATAAAAGTATGCTTGAAGTATTTTTATATTAAGGGCTGTGAATTTCACTACTTTTATGGCTGAACCATTCAAAGCCTATTAACTACTGTCTGCTTCATTCAGCTCCTTGAAAAGCCAAGGTCTTTCCACATCTCAGGCAAATGAACAACAAAAGTTTTATGTTCTTCTTGCTCCACAACCATTCCCTACAAAAAGGAGGATTTGTCCACAGTCTTCTCCTTTCTATCAGGCCCTATCCTGATTCACCTGATACCAGATCTCTCCATGCTATACTGTAAATTCCCACTCACATAAAAAATAGGGACTAGAATATCCTAATTGTCAGAAAAGCTATTAGAGAGCCTTGAGAGAGCAGGCACATAAATGAATGTTAAAATCCAACTTGGGTAGCTACAAATAAAACAAAAGCCGCTTGTAAAGCCTGCTTCTGCATACCTTTTACACATCTGCCATCTCACTAAAAGCCAAAGTAGAAGTAACCAGACAAAACAGATTTAATACCTCATCTTAAAACCTGAAGCACTGAAAAACACTGAGAAGAAATATGCAACTGCCTCTGCAAAAGTCAACCTATAGTGGTGAGGTATTTATTACAGGTGCTTCTGGATCCAGGGTGACACCAGGCAGTTGAAGGCACTGCATCCCTAGGCACTTTCAGCAATCCTGCAACGACATTGGAGCTTTTCCTGCATCAAACTGGCTGGTGTATGAATGCTAAGTCTACCTGTCTTGGAAAAGCAGTTAAATTCTTCTAGGTTTAAACTGATACTGCAGGCAGTATCAACTGCTTTTGCACACTGCTGCAAGAATAGTCCTAGAGCCGAAAAGAGAGACTAGAGAGAGGACTTGTATCACTGTAACCACACACAACTAACTCGCAGCCAGCCTGAGCTATCCTGGGCAAAACACTGTACACACCTAAGTCAGCCACTCCATGCATGCATCCCTATCTTCTTAGACCATTTCCCGTTCCTCTGTTCCTCGACTACAGAAGTCTTCCTGCATGCCCTGTTTTGCACGTTGCAGATGTTGCTGATGTTGCTGATTTCCAAAACAGTTCTGAAAGCTGGCGCATTCCTCCCGTGCTGTAACGTACTTTCCCTGACACAGAAACACCTCTATCAGCTCGGTCTTTCTTTCCACTTCTTAATTTTTATTTACTTTTTTTCCGAGAAAGAAATCACAAAGGATACCAACATTTTAAATTGATCCCTGTGCGGAGCTGCAAGTAAGCGGCTGTCAGCATCTTCTAAACCACTATCACCTACTCTAAGGGGTGAGGAAGAAGGGGCTGCGCACACTCCTCATTTTCCGTCTCCTGCC
This sequence comes from Sialia sialis, assembly GCA_009812075.1. Taxonomy (NCBI): domain Eukaryota; kingdom Metazoa; phylum Chordata; class Aves; order Passeriformes; family Turdidae; genus Sialia; species Sialia sialis. The sequence goes on along the minus strand of VRYO01001878.1, from coordinate 12,085,901 downwards.
TGGAGGGGCCGGAGGGCAGGGTTCGCCCGTGGCCGTGCCATGCCAGCCTCTCCCCGGCCTTTGCACTCACCGTAGTACGTACTTGCAGTCATGGACACGATCCAGAACGCTAGCGAAATACAAATGAGCAAGTTCAGGATGACCATATTCGCCATCATCTTGAGGTACTCTCTGAAAAAATCCTCCTGGTAATAGGACATGGGAAGCAAGAAGGACAGCACCTGATGGGAAAACACAAGGCGCAGGGCATCAGCGATACCGCCACCGCCACCACCTCCTTCTCCTTCTCCTTCTCTTTCTCTTTCTCCCCCCGCCCGGCCGGAGCCGCGGCCGGGCCCGGCCCGCATCGCCCCCGGGGCGCTGCCGGGAGGCACCGAGGCGCTCATGGAGAGGCTGCTGCGGCCGCCCCGGCCGGCCCAGCCCGGGCTGCGATGTACGGCGCTGGGTGGCGGCAGGCGCTCGCGCCGCCCGGCCCCGTCACTGACCTGCTCCCTGCGGCCGCGGGCGCCGCCACCATCCCGCCCCGCGGCCTCCCCGCGCATGCTCCGCCGGCAGCCGCGCGGGCCCCACGCGCCTGCGCCGCTGCCAGGGGGCGCTGCGGCTGCGGCCGGGCCGGGCCGCGCTCCGGGAGGAGCGCTCGCCGCCCCGGGGCTGGCATGGGGGGCCATCCCTCCGGCACACGCTGCCAATGGAGAGCCGGTTTGCGAAATGAAACCAGGAACGACACGCCTGGGAAAGGCATGAAGTCTGTGCATAATTGGTGATGAGGTTTGAAACTTGTTGGAGCACTTCGAAGTTCATTAACAGCAGAAGCAGGAGACCTGAAACGTTTCCTAAAATTGACTTGGGATGAAAACATGCCAAACCTGCCTGGTGGCTTTTCTCGGGGCAAGTCAGAATGACTCCCGAAACACTGGAGTTGTAAGCATTAGCTACGGGAGGGAGTGCGCAGCTCCCACTTCCACACATTAGACACTTTGTCAGCAAAGCACAGAAAATTATTAAACTTCACATCTTTCAAAAAAACACATTGTTTTGAGGCAGCAGCCTCAAAACAAAGGAGAAAAAAAATTAAATAAATAAGACTTCAGGCATCTCAGGAGATAAGGCTGAAGAATTTATGTATTCAGCACTTGTTCAATGGAACATAGACCAAAACCTTCAAGTTGTACAGATGAGTGACTTCATGAACATCAATAACCTCAGGTGCTTTTTTCTTGTGGACTTGCAGCAGCAGAACAGAATATTTATTTAAGTATTCAGTGAGAGGCAGACTATTACAAGAAAGGACAGTAAAGGGTCTTTGATATACAACAGAAGTAGTTTTAAAGCTAGAAAATTCAAGTGAGCAATCTTAATTTAAGAGACAATAATTTCCTTAATGAAATTAGGAATATTTCTGGCTTGTGGCACCAATTTACTTTTGAGGCATGTTCTCATATTTTTCATTCAGCATCTGGACTAGGTTTCGATCACTGTGCGAGCACTGTCCATGTGTTCTTTTTCACTCAGAAAAAGAACATGATTATTTTCTTTCATAAACTTGGTTATATTTTTGTGTTGCTGTGAAAGAAATACTCAATTATGACTCAGAGCTGCTTCTTCAGATGTTGTCTAAGCAGAGAAACGTATTCCTTAAAGATTTACAGATACTTGGTTTTAGCTGAAGAAAGTAGGTCTATTCCAGAGGCTAATGTTGATACCTGGGTGTTTGCAATGTATTTTCTCCAGGCAGTTAGAGACAAAACTTGCTATAGGTGCCTTAGACAAGGCTTTCTGCTATATTTATTTTCTGCTGTATTTATTGGTAACAAATACTGGTAACACCAAAATTTATGTCAAGTAGAGATACCTAAATCAGTAATACTAAAGTAGAGTACTGATTTTGGAATGTCTAGTCTCCCTTCTTACCTCCCAAATTTTCACTAAACATCCATCTGAGGTCTGAATTGGAGATCTAGGAATCAGGGTCTCAGTAACTGGGCTGCTTTGTAAGAAGAGGACACCTTTTAAGAATAGCACTGACATGACATTGCTTCAGTTCTTCTGCCAAAATCTATCTAGCTGAGATTTTCAACCAGAACAAGATCAACTCTACTTAAACTGGGGCTGAACAAGCAGCTGCTTGTTCTGGTATAACCAACTCCCATAAACTTACTTATTCAAATACATCCTTAACTGTAATAAATTGTTTTATTTAACTTACTGCTTACTTTTTGTCTTCTAAACGGTAACAGACTGATACTGGAATTTCTAGTGGAGAAACAAATGTTCCTGAAGGAATCCTGGAGCCCTGGCTGTTATCCGTGGTTCTGTAAAACTGTGAGACTGTGATTAAGGGTAACACACAAGCTGGTGTGAAGAGGGGGCAGGTTTGTGGAGCTCTAAAGGACTCTTCAGCTTCTTTCATAGATCCCATACTCATGTGAAGTAGCACTTGGCACTGACTTAGGGACATACCAGACTATTGCACTGGTTTATCTACAGGCCTTGCTTGAAAGGCCTTTGGCTTAAAGCTATAGGTGCTGCTGCTGCTGGAGTTTACCTGAGCAAGAACAGCAAAAGGGAGCACAGCTCTCCACCCCTGGTGTGAGAGAGGTGGTTCTGGTCAGGAAATGTATAACAACCAGTACATGAATAATGTTGGCTTTGGCTCCTTTTTAAGCTCTGAGTCTTTTGTTAAATGTGGCTTCATATATCCTTCTTCCAGTGTTTCTGATTGCCAACAAATTTTCCTGCAATAGCTTGATAGAGATTAAATATTACAAGTAGATTAGAAAACAAGACAGAAAGGCACACAAAATTAGACTTCTGTCTACATTGGGAAGATGAAAGAAGTAGCTGCAGTTTTGAAAGTAATGTGTACAACAATCCTGTAATTGCCCCATATATTGTGTTTCAACTCCTCTTTTCTAGATGTTACCTTTTATTTCACTAGGTCCTATAATAATAGTAACAATAACAACAACAACACCACCACTTTTAATTAGTAAAAGCTGGGTTTTTAAAAACTTAAATTGCCATCTAAATGCTTACAATATTGTAAATACAGAATGAACATATTAAAAAAGCCATCCTGAATCAGTCAGAAAAAACTGCAGTATTTTCATGATTATAAGCCGCACCTGAATATAAGCCGCACTTCCGGGTAGCTGGGCAGACCACGGGATTTGTCCATATATAAGCCACACCCGAATATAAGCCGCAGGATTTTTTTTTTTTTTTCCCTGTGTGGCAGGGTAGGGGTGCTGCTGAGGAGCCAGGCAGTGCCAGAGCCGCACTGGGAGGGGCCGGCTGCCAGCGGGAGACGGCAACGCCGGGAGCAGCGGGCAGCGGGAGCACCGGGGAGCGGTGCTTGTCCGCCCGTGCAAAGGGATGCTGCGGCGGCGCTCGCTCACCTGCCCGTGCAAAGAGAGGCGGCGCTGGCACGCCTGCACAAAGGAAAACGGCAGTGGGGGCACTCGCTCGCCTGCCTATGCAAAGGAATGCCGCGGCGGCGGTGCTTGTTTGCCCGCCCATGCAAAGGGATGCTGCGGCGGCGGCACTTCCTCGCCCACCTGCGTGAAGGGAGGCAGCGCTGGTGGCACTGGCTCACCTGTGCGAAGGGAAGCCGTGGAATTGGCGCCCGCTCGCCCGCTCCAGGGGAGGCAGTGCTGGCGGTGCTCACTCACCCGTGTGAAGGGAGGCGGCAGTGGTGCTTGCTCGCCCACCTGTGTGAAGGGAGGCAGCGCTGGCGGCACTGGCTTGCCTGTGCAAAGGGAAGCGGCAGAATTGGCGCCTGCTCCAAGCAAGGCGGTGCCAGCGGTGCTCGCTTGCCTGTGCGAAGGGAAAGCGGAGCCAATGGCACGCGCTCGCCCACTCCAAGGGAGGTGGCACCAGTGGCAGCGCACTGGCCACAGTGAAGGCGGCTCGCTCGCCCGCGCAAACGTGGCAAAGGCGGCTCGTTCGCTCGTGTGAAGGCGGCGAAGCCGGGCTGGCCTCACCAATCCAGCGGCGGCCTGCTGCCCGCTCGCCAGTGGCTCCAGCTCACTGCCCACCCGGCAGCGGCTCCACGGCAACTCGCTCCCTGGCCAGCTCTCACTTCCGGGTTGGCATTTCGTTGGGATTTGTCCATAAATAAGCCGCACCTGAATATAAGCTGCACTGGGGTAGGCTGGATTATTCAATGAAAAAGGTGCGGCTTATATTCATGAAATTATTGTAGATATATTTAATACATGCAGTACATTCATTTAATAACCAGCTTTTACTTATAACCCTCCCCCATTCCTTATTCACAACTAATGGTAGTGATAAGCTTTGGCATTGGAAAACTAGCAAGTAACATTTACTTATGACAGATAGAGCTTTTCCTCACACCTTCCCATCCAAATTCATACATGGAATAAGAAAAATATGAGAAGTTTAAATGTTAAAAAATTGGAATTATAAGCCACCCAATATTTAGAAGACGAGTTTCTTCTTACCTTTTACGTAAATGTATAGGATTCAAAGCACGACCAGTGCAGGGTCTAGGGAAAAAAAAAAGCATGATTTAATAAGAGGCAGGAATGTGAGATGATTAAAAGCAGTAAAACAGAAAGAAGATAATAAAATGTTACTGTACATAGCATGCTAATAACTCTTTTACACTCATTCTTTTCCTAGGAATTTAGTAGATTTGCCATAATACAGCATAACATTTCTAAACTTTTATGATGATTTTAGAAGTAGATACTCTGCCTTTTTTTTTAATCTCTGAGGCAGAACTTTCCATTTTTCTTCACTGCTTAAAACATTATTCATATTTATGCTCGATATAATGCATTATTAATAACATAGCTTGAAATTTAATTTAAACATCTTTTATTCTCCACTGTTAATCTTATTTTCTCAATAACCAACTGATTGAAGACTACTGTTCAATAAATGAAATTAAAAATCTGTGAACATTGTTAACATTGTATTAGGTATAGCTCTTCACAAGGGCTTTGAACAATATTCACACTCTTAGAAAAGTCTGTAAAATTTTATGCTGATAGTGTATTTAGACAGCTACAGAAAACAGAAGGGGAAAAGTTATACTGCAGATAAATATTCACCTTAAGTAGAGCATTCATAATTAGTAGTGCCTGTGAAAATACCAACCAAATTGCAAACAGTAATTTTCATACCAAAGGAGGTGCTATACAGATGAATTCCTAACATTTTTGAGGCAGTTAAAAATGTCAGTGCTTACCACTATAGCAAAACTATTTGGATTGTGGACTATGGAGCAGAAAATGAAGAATAAATATCCAAATTGCTTACCAAAAAAGAACAGAACCTAGAATGAAACTTTTAAGTATTAAATTTATTTAAAATGTGTGGATAGGCTTTCGCTTTGTGTTAAATGAATTAAATCTAAGGACAATGACAGCAATTAAGTTTATTTGTAGTAGCCTAATTTTTCTTTTTCTGGTCACTTATTCCAAATGACCCACCTTTTTACTATGTGTTTATTCTGTGCTTTTCTACTTTATTAAATAATTCAGGAAAGAACCAATGTATTCAAAGTAGCATGCGTTCAAGATTGTGATATTTCTAATATATTTGCATTTGACAGAGGAGGAAGTTAAAGAATTAAACTAGAGTGCAAAAATAAATTAATGAAAAGAAAAAGAGTTCAGCAATGGGTAATTCAATAATAGGGAAGGGTAACAGTAAGCAAGGCAGGTAAAGATCTAAAAGGACTATGCACAAGGAATGACCATCTTCAGTCATAGACTTGCCAAGGTGGTAAAAGGGCTTTAAACTAAAGTTGCCAGGGAAGAAGAACCTCCTTTTATCCCAGTCCCTCTGGTTTGATGCCAGTGCCCTCGCAAGAGATGCCCAGAACCTGGAGGAGGTTCAAAGTGATGCCTAAAGATTTTTAGCTTCTTTATATATTTGTAGCTTTGTATGTTTTAATAAATAGCTGTATAGTTTCTAGCACTTTCTTACAATTTAGAACAGTAGTTACACTTTCTCACACATTATGTCATATTCTTGAAATGCTGTTTGGTCTTATGTTCAAGACAAAGAATTTCCAACAAGGACATCTTGTTTTGCACCGGCATTTGGGAGACAAAACAAGATACAGGGTTAAGAACCCCTTGGAGGGACTCCAGAGAGGCAAGTCCAAGGGTGAGTTACTAAGGCAACCAGTCTCCCATTGGATGGGACTAGCTAGATATACTAATTAGTTAAAATTATAAAAATTGTGAAAATTTTATGCTGCATGTGCACATAGGGATAATCTGTGCACCTAAAAGCTTTCATTAAAAGACTGCTCTTTATGTTATTAATTCTAATATTGTTTGGAAAGTTTTTCTTCCAATTTTAGGCAACAATAGGTTAGCAGGAGAGCAGCACAAAGGAATTCCAGCCACTCCAGCCAGTGAATTGATTTCATAGGGAGGTCCAACTTAAATGGCTCTATGCAAACACACAGAGCATGGGGAATAAACAGCCAGAGTTAGAGATGTGCACATGCCTGCAGGGCCGCACTCTTACTGGAACCATGGAGACATGGTGGGATGGCTTCTGTGACTGGTGTTAGAATGGAAGGATACAGACTCTCAGAAATCCCAGAAGGATGCATCCCTTCAGTGACAGATAGGAGCGCCCTCAAACTCACAAGCCCTTCCCAAGGGAATTCAACCAGAACAGTATCTATAGGAAGGACAACACAGCAGGCCATAAACAATACAGCAGGTTTCTGAAGTGTGTTGATGTTAACTTCCTTCTCCAAGTGGCACACAAGCCAACAAGGAGAAGTTCTTTGCTGGGCCTTCTCACCAATAATGAGGGGTTGCTACTCCTGTGATGCTCCGGGGCAGATTTGGCTGTGAGTGACCATGGAATGATGGCTTTTAAGATACTTAGGGCAGTGAGGAGGGTGCACAGCAAGCTCACTGCCCTGGACTGGTCTCTTCAAGGGTCTGCTTGGTAGAGTACCACTGACTGGCATCAGAGCTGCATCTCTGCTGTATGATGTAGAGCATAGTCTATGCAGAATTATAGCTATGCAGGGAACAGGATTGTCTGGCTTTTAGATTGAGATAACTTCTAAATGATTCAGAATCATTAAGTTACATACATTCTTTTCCTGTGAAAACTCATGTCCTCCACATCTGCCACAACAAGTAGATGTAACTTGACATACATAATGTTTCAAATCAGCAGTTTAACATGTTTAGGCAGACTGAGAAGTAGTGATGGAACTAAGCACATATATTTTTCCCACATTGGTTGCAGTTAGATTTTAGGGTCTTGTTGGGGTTTAAACCCAGTTGGCAACTAAGAACCCCACAGTAGCTCACTTACCTCTTCCTCACCCTGGTGGAATGGGGAGGAGAATCAAAAGCAAAACTTGCAGGTTGAGATAAGAACAGTTTAATAATTGAAATAAAGGGGAAAAAAGAAGTAAGTAATGAAGAAGTAAATAACGACAATAAAAAGGAAAAACAAGTGATGAACAAAGCAATTGCTCACCAACTGCTGACCAATGCCAAACACCATCCCTGAACCCCGGTTTGCCCCTCTTAGGGTAAACAGGTAACTCCCTCTGTTTATGCAACAGGGCAGCATGGCAGCACGGTATATAATGTGGAGTATCCCTTTTGCAGTTCAGATAAGCTGTCCAAGCTATGCTCCCTCACAGTTGTTTGGGTTTTCTTGTTGTTGTTGGGGTTTTTTTGTGGGGTTTTTGTTTGTTTGTTTGTGTTGTGTTTTGTGTTTTGTTTTGGTGGGATGAGTTTTGTTGTAAATTTTGGGTTTTGTTTGTTTGTGGGGTTTTTTGCTTTGGGTTTTTTTGTTTGTTTGTTTTTGGTTTTTGGGGTTTTTTTTTGTGTTTGTTTTTGTTTTTGGTTGTGTACCACCTCTCAGAGCATGAGATCAACAAAGTCCTTGGATAAACACAACTTAGCAACAACCAAAACACCAGGGTGTTATCAACATTACTGTCATACCGAATCCAAAACACAGCAATGTAGCAGCTACCAAGAAGAAATTAACTCTATCCCAGCCTAAACCAGGATAGATCTTCGGCTCAAGAACTCCTGTCACATGTACATTTAGGTTGTTTAGCACACAATTGTAGTAAATACTGCTAAACATTTAAGATGACTAACTTCCATTGTGCTTAAAATAATTTGTAAGAGATACTGGGAGATGGGGGGGTTAACCAAAGCTACATCTAGATATGGAATAAAATCTTAATTAAAAAATATTGCCTCCAGGTTGTTAGTGACCAGGCTTGGATTCTTTCAAGCTTGCCAAGCATTTTTTTTTAAAAAAATTGTGTCTTCTTGTTATCAAGATTGAATGTAATGGGCTCAAAAGGAGATGTCTGACTGCAGACAGGACAGTTTTATCAACAACTTGGAAATCACTGGGCATGTGGAAGACCGATGCTTACTAGTCTTGACTTGCCAGGACTAAGCAGAGCAAGGATGGAAATTTGATTTATTATTTTTAACTGATATTCCAACCAGCAGACTAATGGATTTTCTAGAGGATGTCTGTATTGCAAGAGTTTTGTTTGCATTCTGTACTGACTTTTGAAGCTTTCCAACAAAAAAAACCTCAAAACAAATAAAACCCTAGCAAAGAAAAATAAACAAACACCTCCTCAAAAAAATCAGTTACAACTGCTATGTTTTGGTATTAGCTCAGCAGCACTTAGCAAAAGAAAAAAAAATTGTAGTATTCCTAAACATTTCTTCCTAATAGAGAAACCACACAAACAGACTATCAAGTCCAACTATTTGTGAATTTATGTTTCATTGTAGAGGTTCAAAACGTAGACCACACTGTGAGTCACTGGAAGATGAAGAGCAATGGAAACAATGGCTCATTTCAAAAATAATCTCCTTAATAGTATGGTAAATTACGTTTTCTTTGAACAATGGCCCAACTACCAAAATGCTGTCTCTAAGTAAATAGTTTTTGACTGAGACTTTTCAAGTAGTTGCTCATAATGTCTTTATCTGCATCTGAAATAGAAGGGCACTGAACTACACAATGGCTCGTTGAAGGGTAAACTCTGCCAGTGTAATCAATGGGTGACAGTGTTTTATCTGTTGGGTCTCCAGTCAGGATATGGCTTTTTATCTTCCCCATTGTCTTTTGCCAACATTGTTTTCAGTTGCTCTAAGCTATGGTTACTCCAGTTCTCTGCCTTTTCCATGTGAAGAGAGTGGCATGCTTTTGTAACAAATAGGCGTCATGCATTCTGGTGTGAACCTTTTGTGGCCATATGATGCTACAATCCCATGCAAGTCAGGGAAGATGTGGTGATACAATGTAAACATTGACCCAAAAACTCAAGGGAGATGATATCAACACCATCAAATGCATAAATGAAAGCATATGATGAATACTGATGCGCTCCTGGTAGTTATGTAGGAGAAATACAGTAACCATCTCTTCACTTCACCCACTATTGAATGTAGTCCTCATTTATGTCTGTTTCAGTTGATTGGAGGCACCTTAGTGGTTACTGCATATGTACAATAATTTCACAACTATAAGGCGCACCGGACTATAAGGCGCACCTTTTTTTTGCAGCGAGGATCCCTGTGCAACAAAGTAACATTGTAACAGAATCATGCAATCATGGGGTTTACTAGCAGGTGCTCAATTTGCAAACATTTTTCATGGATCAGCATAGCCTTTAAACGCAGCCCTAGGCAACCCGCCCCCCCGCCCCTGTGCCGCGGGCCCTGGCACTCTCGCCCACCCCCGGTGCCGGCTGGTGCGGCTCTCGCAGCTGGCACGGCTCTCACAGCTGGTGGCTGCCGCGGCTCTCGCGGCTGCCGTGGCTCGGCTCGCGGCTCATCACAGCTCGGCTTGCGACTCGCACTTCCGGGTTGGCAAATTTCTGACCTTGTCCATATATAAGGCGCACTTCTGGGTTTAGATCAAAATTTTACTCAAAAGGGTGTGCCTTATAGTCATGAAATTACTGTACTTAATTCAGTTCTGACTAGGGAAGTATAGGAAAAAAGTTCTCACATTTCTTTTTCGCAGTTATATTTCTTAGTTTATAATAATTATTAATAATCTATTAAAGCATGTAAAATGCCCCTTAAATCAACTTCAACTTTTTTCATCTTTTTATGTTACTAAAAGCATGGAATAGTTGAAAGTGAAGTATCAAAATTAATATGAACATTAGAACTGAATAAAGGCACTATGTATGCCTTTGGCAAACATAATGGTTACATTATAGGTGGGCGTTGTATACAGATGAGAAGCACAAGCATCAGCTATGAAGATAGATTTTAAATACTGAGGATATTGTGTTTCTCTGAATTGGCAACAAGTGCTTTATACTTCTATAGCAGTTAATCATAAGAAATTAAAAAAACTTCACAAATGGGCAAAGTTTAAGGAAGGAAAGTAATATTGGTCAATGCGTTGTTCCAGATCACATGAAAAACGTAACAACATAAACCCAGATTATCTGCCATTTTTTTTATACAAAGTGAAACATTTTACTAAATATTTTATTAAATATTTTATTAAATGTTTGTAAAAGTTGCCCTAATCAGAGTCTCTGGATCCTGTAATAAGATAAATTATAAAATGATTCTTCAATTTTTACCCATATAACTACCAAAGAAGTTATGGAAAGTTCAGGAGGGAAATGTCCAGCTGTGGGTTGAACACCAATTCAAATCCACAGCACAATGGGACCTTCCATATTTTACACAATGCAGAAATCTTGAATTGATTTGGACTTGTGCTACAGAAGACCCTACACTTTAGTAATAGCCTATTAAAAGCTACTATGGACAACAGTGGTGTCTTACGTTTTTGAAGATAATTATTTTTCTTACATACACTGCAGCAATTACTATGAAGTTTATAATATAAATTAAAACTCATAATTCTTAGATTTAGTGTAGATTATAGATTTGTGTTTGCAGGGTTGTATCTGAAAAAATATATATTGTGTCTTACCTGGGCAAATGTTCAGTTTTTTGTTAAACCAGATAAATACTATTTCCTCCAAGAGATAAATATTAGAGGATAATGCACTTGCTAAGTGCACTACAGGTTTAGCTGTATTTTGCAGACTCACAAAAGCAGCAAGTACTCTGTGATCAATAAACTGGATTTTGGGAAATCTACTTTTTAATAAAGAATGAGTTTTGTATCATTGAATACATACTAAATCAAAAAATTAAGTAATGCAAATACAGTATTTTGCAATATTTTGACCTTGGCAGTATAGAATTTTGGTCCTGACTCTCCCAGGGCAAATACCCACACATCCAACTTCAAACACTGCCATAGAACTGGAGACTTTTTTCATTTAGAAACTGGATAATTAAGTATGAAATGTAAAAATATTCTGGGAAATTAAAACTACAGAATAAGGAAGGAAAGTTTTACTGAAAAGGGGTGGCTATAACACCATGTGTTAGAAAGTTAAGCAGAAATATCCCTTACCTTTTTCTCTTCAGTCCAGTTTCAGCAGAACCGGTGCAGAAAATGTACTTCAAAAGTAAGATGAATTTAAGTTCAAAGAATTGCAGATTCCCAATATTTTCAGCAACTGAAGTTTCACATCAGAAAGACTATTGCACTGCCTATTCTACTGCTTTGCCGTGATGATTTATTCCCATTTTTTCAGTCAACAACAGTAAAGTGATGCCACAGGAAATAATTCTGTCCTGAAGCAGATTAAAAATGGAGAAATCAAGTCGCTAACAAACAGGGTGGAGCCCAATCTTCTCATGCCAGAACACTGTCAATTAAAGATTTATTTTCTTGTTCTCCTGACTTCAGAGATCCACCCAGTGTCAGAAATTGGTATTGAAGTCCCAGAACATCCTGTCACTGTACGTAACATTCGGAGGTAGCACTAAAGTTTTAATCTCTGAGAAACAAGTTTTGACAAGCTGGGCTGTGAAATGAATCTGCATTTATGCCTTATTTATGCCTTTCTCATAACAAACATAAAGCTTGGTGGTATGCTTTTCAAGATATAAAATTCTTCAGTTTTGTGAAGTCTAGGACTACAGAAACAGGAGGTTATCTCCCAGCTGCCAAGTCTTGCAAGTCATTTATTTTTTCTTGACATTTGGTAATATGGATGCAGAAATGAGAATGACTAGGATTCAAACAAAATCTTCTCAGAAGAAATCTCAATAAATAAATAGTGATAATTTTTAATATCCATGATTATTTTAGTAGAATGGCTCATGAATTTTTAAAAATATATTTTGCAGCCTTTTGTCTCAAGATCTTACCAGCCTGCTTTTATGTCAATTATTTGAGACTTCCACCTGTAAATATGTCCAACTATCTGGAATTCATCTTACATGTTTAATTTCTCTGTGTCAGATGCTGATTTATGTGTAACCCTTAGGCATGCTGGAGCTGTTTTGTTTTTTTTTTCCTTTCCTAAAGATTAAATCCCAAAAGAACATTTGTCAAAGGCTGCGAAAATGAGAAACTCAAGAACTCTTACAGAATCCAAACTGCTCAAGGAGAGCTTCTGAATTTGTTTTTTTTCCTCTAAAGTGATCATACAGTTTTACTAGAAAAGATTCACATACAAATATAACTAGTAATGAAAAGTTTTCTGTGCAATGATCAAGCCACTAGCAGCTGCTGGCTGACGTAAGGTACTGAAGCTTTTGCAGAAATGGCCCATGGCATGATGTTCAAGAATTGTATTAGGACATTTGCATATACAGTCAATTTGAACCTATGGGTGTCACTGTCCTACTAATTAACACAAGGAGATTCCTGCAATGTATCTCCCTTCTGAAGTCACTTTACATCAGGGGAACTGAAACAACCAGTAAAGAAGCTTTTCTGTCTGCATTAACTAAGAGAGAAGACTTTGATTATATATTTATACTCCTAAATGAAAAAAATAAATAGCAGCTGGGTGCAGCTGAAACACTGATCTCTCAGTAATTGACACTGCCCAACTGTAAAGCTACTCTCCAGATGTATTTGGACTGCTCTGATGAGACAATTCCAAGAGGTCCCTAGAGAGTGGGCTAGTCCTAAGTACCAGCTGGTCTTGAGGGATTGAATCTAAACCCATTTATTTAGCAGAACAGGCAAAGTCAAATATCATCTCTCCATGCCTTTGTGACTACCATCCCCTTCAGCTTGTTTCCTTGCCAAGTTAAGGTTCCTGAACTTTCCTGAAAATAGGGTAAAGAAAAGTTGTTTGGGGCTGGAAAGAACATTTAAAATTCTTTAGTTTTCCTACATATTCATAGTTCAGATTACATTTAAAAATAACAGTGAAGTGCTGCAAGAAAAGCTGAAAAATTGTTCTGGAACTGAGGATCATGTCACACCTCTTTACATATACAGTAATTTCACGATTATAAGCCACACCCTTTTCATTGGAGAATCCAGCTTACCCCAGTAGTGCGGCTAATCATCAGGTGCGGCTTATTTATGGACAATTTCAGGAGAATTGCGGATGCAGAAGTATGAGCCGCAGGGGGAGCAGGTGTTCCCCGCCCCTCAACTCCCAGTGCTGCCTGGCCCCTCTGCCCCCTGTGGCAGCCCCGGGCAGGGCCGGGGGCCACCGTGAGCTGCTAGGAGGCGTTGGGAGCGGGGGGGTCCACCAGGAATGGGGGTGCAGTCTGGCCCATACGTGCCGCCAGGAAGTGGGGCTGTGAGGGGCCGTGTGGAGCCGGGCTGACAGGAGCGAGCAGGCAGGACTGGAAGTGCCCCTTCTGGTGCTCGACAGGAAAAAAAACAAACCAAAACAAACAAACAAGCAAAAAAAAATGGTGTGGCTTTTCATCCGGTGCGGCTTATTTATGGACAAATTTTATGGGCTTCTCTACAACCTGCATGTGTGGCTAATAATCAGGTGCGGCTTATAATTGTGAAATTACTGTAATTTTAATTTTCCGGGCCTGCAGTCCCAACACTTCACAGTGACCAACTGAAAAATAATATGCATACTCCTTTTTTGTAATACCAGTTTCCTAAAGTATTCATTTTTTAAAGTCTGGCTCCCTTGTTGGAAAGTTAGAAATAATCAGGCAACCTGGTGGCACAGTCCAATGGGATGTCTTTTTCAGCTGGTATGAAAAGACATCAAATGGAAAAAACCAAAATAAATCCTAAACAGAAGAAATCATGGAAGGTCATTGCAGCTGGCTTTTTAATTGGAAAAAAAAACCCACCTTGGTACACTGGTTCTAGAATATTCCCTAATTATTGCTGTTCCCTACCCTGCAGCACTCTTTTTAAAAGGGAAAACTCTGCGTATTTCCATCTAGCACAGACACATTTTCCAACAAAAACTCCTGTCAACAGGCAGGAGTTCTGCTGTTCTGTCCTTAACCCTGTAGCATTACATCGTGGCTCTGGCTGTGGAGATTGCCTTCACTGCCCTGCTGCCATAGAACAACCATTAGCATCCTTCCATGACATCAAAGATTTTCTCCTACAGAAGCCAGACATAATCCTTTTTATAGAAGGTTCTTTCCCTGTGGTTCCATAGAATCATAGAACGGTTTGTGTTGGAAGTGACCTTAAAGATCATCTCCTTCCAACCAACCTACCATAGGCAGAGAAACTTTCCACTAGATCAGGTTGACCAGAGCCCCATCCAGCCTGGCCTTGAACACTTCTGGGGACAGGGCATCTATTAATTCCCTGGGAAACCTGTTCCAATGCCTCTCCATCCTCACAGTAAAGAATTTCTTCCTAGTATCACATCTAAACGTACCCTCTTCCAGTTTTAAAGCCAAACCCTCTTGTCCTATCACTACATGCTCCTGTAAAAAGTCCCTCTCCAGCTCTCTTGTCAGCCCTTTTAGGTCCTGGAAGGTGCTAAAAGTCTCCCTGTATCTTCTCCAGGCTGAACCATCATAACTCTCTCAGCCTGTCTTAATAGGAGAGGTGCTCCAGACCTCTGATCCAGCTTCAGTGTGTAATGTCTGTACTTCCACTAAAGGAGTGGAAGTTTATTATTGCTCTCCAGTAGTAATTGCAGGACTTGCTGTCCTGATCAGCACTTCTTCACTTGCACAAGAGCCATTGGCTTTCCTTAGCCATCTGTATCACACTGATTCCTGATATGCCTTTGGGGCTATGCACAGTTGTAGATAACTTAGAAAGCAACTCAGCTTCTTAATATCCTCTGGCACTCCTATGCAAGTGCCTTGCTGCTATGTTAAAGCTCTTCTGCAAGCATTAGCAATATGCCTGCTTCTGCCTGCTCTTAGCAATAGTAAAATACTACACTCACGTTTTTTCTTCTGATTATACCAAACAAGAAAATGCGTTAATTGATCAATCAGCAAGGACAGTGGATCTTTCTGGCAGGCACACTCCTGTAAATGATCTCATCAGCCTTTCTACGTAGCAGTCACTATTTGCTTCTCTTTCAGAACTGTTTTGCAGGACTCAGCCCTGGGAGATGAAAACATTGCTGGGCTGTGCCAGGAGTGTCAGTTACACCTTGATTCCTCATGGCCATCCCCAGATGACCACCTTGTTGCACCTCAGCTTCTCCTCGCTTACTTTGCTGGTGTGACTCACCTGGTGGCTCACCCTGGCAAGGGGATGTGATTGCATCAGTATAACAAACTAGGTTGGCCCCAAATTTTCTATAAGTGCACAGCAATACTGCAGCACTTGTCCAATTCCTTTGATCCATAACATCACATGAGGGGTCAAAACCAAAGATCCAGCACCTAGACACATGGGTTTCCTTTGTAAACTTGCTTTACACAGATGTTCAAACAATGTAACCACAAATACACCTACTTAATCATAAACTTTTTCTCAGGATGAGTAGAGGTCTGTCCATGTAGAAATGCTGATCTAAGCATGTCACTAAGAAACTTTCCAGACAATGCATCATTTTCTAATACTGATTGTACCACATAGTGACCAGGGGACTCATTTCACAGGACAGGTCGTCCAGGGGATCTGTAAAGCCCTAGGAGCTGACAGCATTTATACTTTGGAGCTGCTGAAAGGAAGAAATCTGTTTAAGAATAATATTAGCCAAAGTTTGTGAATAAACTGGCCTGCAAGGGACAAATGCTTTCCCTTTGGCCCTGATATACATCAAGATCACTGTAAATAAAAACACACACTATGTTCATGTGAAATTGCAATGGTTAAATCAATAAGATTACTGCATAGCCCACCTAATCCACATAGATCCAAGCCACATGTGAGCTCTAATTGTGACGACACTATTCACCCACAGGTTGAAATAAAAATATTTCTAGAACTTGCCTCTGAATGCACCAACATTAGGGACCAATGATGTAGACCTGAGTCTACATCAAAGTGACACACACATGATTCCAGATCAACAGCATCAGATCCATAAACACACTCTGACCTCAAGCAGTTGAAAATTTTTGTATCTTTGCATAAACTATTGAAATATCTTTTTACAGTTGGCTTACCATTACACTAAAGACTTACAGTAATTTCACACTTATAAGCCGCACCTGGTTATAAGCCACACTTCTGGGTTGTTGGAAAGTCCACGGGATTTGTCCATTAGCAAGCCTCACCGGGTGATAAGCCGCACTTCTGGGGTCGGTTCGAAAATACACTCAAAAAGGTGCGGCTTATAAGAGTGAAATTACTATAAATGTTTCAAAATGTTGGGTGTGTTCCAATATCCCTCTTCACTCTAGTGAAGGTGTCATCATGCTTCCCACAGCATGTAATTTGTCAGTTAAACAACATCTGGAAAACCCTGAAGGCAGAAATTCCTTGTCCAAGGTCACAGATGGGAACTGATCCAAGTTGATCCAATAGAGATATGCATGAAGCTCCAACACCTACCTGTCACCTGGGATTAGTTGCACCTGCTTGTTATTTGAAAGCAAATGCAACATGCCACATGGGACAGAGTAATTCTCAAAACTGCAGGACATGATAGAATATTGCTTCTATACGTTTCTACAGTGTTTTTAGCAAAACCAAAGATATTGTAGCTTCCATACACAGATGACAGTGCTACAATATAATTTCATGCTCCTCATCAGAAAAAAAAGTCTCAGGAAATTAATGTGAGGTTTATTTCTTCACTTCTTTCTCCTTCCAGCATTCTGTGTGGAACCAAATCCATTGCAGTATTTACCTGTCAAATAGAAAAGTTACAGTTTCTTATATTATATTAAATCATGCTGAATTTAGTTTTTAGTTTCAGACTTTGTGTTTTGAGGAATATCTGAAGTATTTAAAAAGCACTGAGGAAAAAGCCAAAATAATGGAAAGTGCTGCACTTAATCTACTATATATGTTGCATATCTATTCAAGCATAAAAAATTAGCACTGAGATTTGATCTGTTAAATATCTCTAACTTGGCATCTGCATTCTATAAATAACTATAATCAACTCAGAATTTGAAGAACTAAGGAATGCAAAACATGCCATCAAAGGGCAAAATAAAAAGCATTACACACTCACCACAGTCTTTTGGAT
The DNA here is from genome assembly GCA_009812075.1 of Sialia sialis. Classification (NCBI taxonomy): domain Eukaryota; kingdom Metazoa; phylum Chordata; class Aves; order Passeriformes; family Turdidae; genus Sialia; species Sialia sialis. Next base: position 12,068,443 of record VRYO01001878.1, on the reverse strand, counting down.
TAACCATGGGCTAGGTGTCCAATACAAGTGCAAACTCAACAGAAAGAGCCTAGAATCTTCTTTGTCCTAAAGAGGGCATGTATTCTGACCTTGCTTGCTTACTTCTCCTCAACATATTGCTCACTTCTAGGAGTCCTTGCTCAAAGGCTTGTGTAGGGTCTCAAGTACAATGCAGGATCCACAGTTTAAAATCTCTAAGGATACAGGAAAGGGTGCTGAGTTTCCTGAGAGGAAATTGCCATTCTTTTTAGCAACATCTAGCAGGAGGGAGTTAACTCCTATTTGAGTATGTTCCATCTGAAGTTAACTGCAGTGATTATTTTATAAATAAATAAATAAAATATAAGAAATATATATAAAAATAAATATAAAAAATAAAGTTTCTTAAAAAAAAAAAAAAAAGGCAGCTTATTTTATGCAAGAGTTCTATCTTTTGGAAAGACCGAACTCTTAGAATGAGCTCTTCCATCAGACTATCAATACCCAAGGTGGAAATATAAAATCACATTTTGACATCTTCCAGATTTTAAAAAAAATCTTACTTAGTAACTTATAGGTACTGAACAATTGCACAGTCATAAAAAAGAGATTTTTCCCACACTGAGTGTATCTGAGAACATACCAACATGACTGATTTGTATTTTAGCATTAACTCACCCTAAATACCAAAATAAAGATTAGATTGCTTTTTTATTTTAAAAATGTTATATACAGTCTTCTGTAAAATATCTCATATAAATATCTCATACTTTTACCTCATCCAAGGGAAGATTCCTTTAGGTATTTAATATAATTTGCTCAGATTTATCACTTGGTGAAATATTATTTGATTTTAAGCATGTCATGAGGCAAGTACCAGGCAATAGCGTCCTCTAATTTTACTACTTTTTACTTTCGTATGTATTTTGAAGACATTGTGTTCAGACTATGTTCAGTAAGAACTTACCTACACTTAGTGTTCATTTTTAAGTTGGATGTTCCTGCTTGGATAGAAACTGCTTTCTGCTTTGGAAGATTTCATACAGCTTTCTGTTAAAAAAAAAAACAGCAAAAAGTTAAGAAACAGACACCAAAATTATGTGAAATTGTGCAACAGTGTCAAATTATGGAATAAGTGGACATTGTGTCAGCTGGCACAAACACAATGCAGGAAAAACCACAAAACTGCAGAAGAAATGCAAAGAATACATTTATTTTTGTTACCTCAACAACCCTGATCCATCATGAACCTATGATAGTAATTGACACCTGCAAAGCAAGAAGAGCAAAAATAATTTTAGCCTTAGACAAATATTATACCGAATGTCTTCTATATTCTGAAATCTGGCCAAGTCTTTGTAACTCAGACTATGCTTCTGTAAAAACAAAACTTACTTTACATTTTATAATTGAATTTAATTTACATGGTAAACATGTTACTTATTTCCTGCCTCAAGCTTTGAAACAAGTCATATTCTGTGATCCTGTACTAAAACATATGGTCTTCTGTATTTTAAGTTATTCTATTTGTCCTTTACTGAAAGTATATTCACTACTTAATACAATTCTTTTTCTCCAGCAGCAATATAATCTATTTGAAAGGCATGAAGTCAAATGCAGCTAAAATAAAATTTGTTTATTTTTTTCTCTTAAGTTCACAGATTACAATGAAACTTCAGAAAAAATTATTTGTCTATTACTCATATCATAAGTAAGGAAGCTTCCTCATGTTTTCTATTTGAATGGCAGCTCCCTTTCAGTTTTCAAATGTTTATGGCCTTCATTCAAATGTGTAGGTAGCAAAACCATCCAAAAACCACATTCTTTTTACACATGCCTTTTTATTCTCTTTCAGAAAAGAATTTAACACTATTAATTTCTCTATTCATTAACTGTGGTGAATGTGCTTCTTTCTGAAAATTTGAAATTACTTGCATGATAATCCTAGATGATAGGAAAAAGCTAGGAATATCAGATGACAAATGAAAGAAGGGACATACTATACCACAGGATATATGAAACCACTGGAAAATTCTCAGGGTATTCTTTTACAGATGGTTAAGTACAGATGTTAAAGTTTTCTCTTACATAGAAATTTATAGTACAGATCATACAGCATTTTTTAATAAATTCAACCCTTATTGGATGAACAGTAAGCAAACATACAATAACAATCAATAGAGTAGGAATACCCACGTCAGGATAAAAGCTGATGTTTTGCCAATACCTTATCGTTCTATAGATATTTTATTTTCCCATCTAAAAGGTACTGATACTAATTGCCTACTGGTGTGTGAAATCACTTAGAAATAAAGGTAACTGTACAAATGCAACTGGAATCAGATACATGCAAAGCTGTGGGATGTCCAAATAGGGACGTGCACTGCGAGGGAAATTTTTGCAGCTTACATGTAGTGATAGTGAAACTGCTTTGTAACTACAGTGGATTAGATTTCAGACATGGACATAGGCACCTAACAATGTTCAAGAACCCTGCTTGACCTCCAGCTGCTACTTGAAAACAGTTTTCAGTATGTCTTACGTCATATTTACATGTTTTTAGTACTGTGGAGTATGTAAAATAATGTAAGCCTGATTCCTCGAGGTACAAACAATTTGAATAGAAGTACTGACACAAATAACACACTAATGTAGAATGATGTATATGAGGAGTGAGGAGGGGGAGTGAAAAAGCAACCTTTAACTTGCTTCCCCTGTAATAATCTTTGAATAATGCAGTTTTAAACAGAAAAATGTAAGAGAAATTTTGGATATGATATACACCTTCCATTAATCTACCCTGTTTTGTATGAAGTCACTGCAATGGTATCTATTTTGAGTAATATAGTTTGTGCTGTTAGATGAAAAAAAGAGGGTGAAAAGATTTTGAGCACAGAAAAGGAAGCTTCTTTGGCACAATACTTTGGACTTTACAAAGCATATGCATTGCCCACTCTATTCCTGTTGGAGTCTGGAGAGGAAGGCAAGGGAAAAGAAATAGTAACATGAGACTGAGTTTTATTTTGGTACTTGTGATTTCATAGTACATTACTCACTAAAAAATAACCAACGAAACATCTTAATAATTGACTCTTAGGAAAAGCATGAAGCAGCTATCTTTCTCCAAGTCTGAAGATCATGGCAAATCTGCACAGACATTTAGCATGCATAATAGAAAATAATCTCTCTGGTTTCTGTTTTAAAAGTCAGGGTTCGTAAGTTTTACAAGATACACCAACTTGACTTAGAAAATCTTTATTTAAAACTAATTTTTTTCTGCACAAGCAAGTCATCACTGGTCTCCAGACAGCAGTCTTGGTAGGATGTTGTATCCCTTAACGACCAACGAGGTAGCAACAGAATGCTACTTAGAAATACGAAAATAAAACAAATGATTGAAGGTGCTTATGCAGTTGTTTTACACTCTCTGATGCTCACTTGTCATTTATATCACCGAAAGCATTAGGGCCAATATGAACTTCTAGGCAATTACAGGTCTGCAAAGCTTTGCAGAAACCTCCTTCTTAAAGACTTTAACGTTTAGCTACTAGGAGGGTTCTGAGGGTTAATGCCTAAACACCCACTGCTTCCCCTTCTTTAGCAGTCTGTGCACTGTTGGGGAATCACAGCAGGGCACGGGCCCCACCATCACAGAAATGGTAGCCAGCACCCGCAATGAGCACCCAGGAGGCCCAAACCCCGGCAGTCTAGACGGCACTGAAGGGAGCTGCCACTGATCGTCCCGCGGCGGACACCAGGGCAGGGCAGGGCAGGGCAGGGCAGGGCAGGGCAGGGCAGGGCAGGCGGCCGCCATGCCACCACTCCCTACCCACAGGGCACCATGCCCTTCAATAAGATGGCGGTCTCCTCCCTCGGCTCCTCTACCAACATGGAGGGCCGCTCGCCCATTGGCCCCCGCCGGCCGCCGCCGCCGCCGCCGCCGTCCGATAGGCTGAGACAGCGGCTTCCCCCGGCCGTGCTTTTCACGGCCTCGCCCCAAAGGGGGAACTACATTACCCAACATACCTCGCACTAGGGGCGTTGCCCTATGCCTCATCTTTTCTTACGCATCACCGATCCGTCGCCTCCTGGGCGGGAGGCACAGGGCGTGGTCTCGCGAGAGTCCGCGCGGGCCGGCGGAGGGGGCGCAGGGCGCGCCGAGACCGTTGTCGTGGGCCCATGGCGGCCGCGGAGGCGGCGGCCGCGCCCGACCCTAGCGGGCTTTCCCCGAAGGAGGAAGGGGAGTTGGAGGATGGCGAGATCAGCGACGATGACAACAACTGCTTCAGGCCCTGTAGCGGCGGCTCCGAGCCTGCCGGCGGCTTCGGTAGCGGCAGTAGCAGCAGCAGCAGTAGCAGGCCGTACTCGAGGCGCCGGCCGCCCCCCGGCCTCCATGGGAGCGGCTCCATGTCCTCCCCCGGGCGGCCCTTCCCGCGCTCGCGGCACCAGCCCCCGCCCGACACGGGACACGTGCACGGCCACGGCGGGTACCGGCCTAAGGACTCGTTCCGCTCCCACCCGCCGCCGCCGCCGCGGATGCCGCAGGGCTCGCACTCCGACTCGGGCCCTCGGCTCTCCTTCTGGGAGCGCAGCCACAACGCCCTGGACCGGTTCCGCTTCCGAGGCCGGCCCTACCGGGGCGGTGGGCGCTGGGGCCGGAGCCGAGGCTGCAGCGATCGGCCAGGCAACCCTCCGGGGAGGCCGCCCGGAGGGGGAGGCGGCGCCGGGTTCAGTAGCAGCCAGGGCTGGAGGGAGCCCTCGCCTCGAAAATGTATCCTTGAGACGTGAGCGGGGGCGGGCGGCCCGTGCTGCTGCGGTGGGCCTGGGAGTGGCGGTGCCGCGCTACGTGGCCGAAAGCCCTGGGAAGGGACACGTTTCCCTGCCGCTCTCGCAGTGGGATTCCCGCAGCGGTAACGGGCAGGGAGGCTCCCAAGCTAATCCTGGGGGTTGGCCGGGCCAGCCGGCCCTGCTTAAGGAGAGGCTGCTGGGAAGTCGGATTACTGCCGTGACCTGGCTTGCGGCTTGGCCGATCCATCGGGTGTAGAGAAAAAGGAAAAGCATAGCCTGAAAGGAAGCTTTCGTCGGTTGCATTCCGAGCAGCTGTTTTTCTAGCCCCAAGTGCGAATATGGTGAAGGGGGGTCAGACTTTGGCGCGGCAGCTTTAATATGTATAATTAGTGTCACAATTGTAAAGCTAAAACTCTAAGCTTGTTGATTTACTGCATTGGGCAATGAAGAATTTACTATTTTTTTCATTTTCACTTTCATTCCTTTAGAGGCTATTACACATAGGTTTTGCTGTAGTCAGTTGTAGCTAAGTTGGAGTAGATCTGCACACAAATTCGTGGGCATTCACGTGAAAGCCATACCCACCATTTCTTGTAGGATGTTCTCCACTGGTTGCTGTTATGAGCTATTTAGGTGAATCATTACAAGAGTTCTGACATTTCGTGTTTTTAGGAGCTGGAATTGTGGAAGTGGATGGAAAAGCTTCCCTAATTTTTCTTGTTTGTCATAGGAAGTAGCATAAAGAACCGATGCTGAGTGTAGCTTGGGGCATCCTGGTTACTTGATGTAACTGCATTGTTGCCTAACTGAAAATATAGATGAGTGTAGAAAACATGGAACAAGAGAGATCGTGGTTAAATCCTATTCTCCAGAATTTTACAATATTTTATGGTCCTTCATATCAATAGTCAAAGGATGTGTTTTTGCTAGACTTTGCAGGTTGATTTATTGGAACTCTTGGATCTTGTTTTAGGTACAAGATTGTTATTTATGTCATTAATATTTTTATTTGTTTAATTGTGGATGGAATATGTAAATTAGCAATAGAGATGCTTTTATTTAGTCTTATGTTGTAAAATTACAGCATTATTAAAGGCTTCATTGGAGCCCTTCATTCAAGGGTTTTGTCTTCAGAGGCAGTAAGACAATTCTAATGCTGAAAATAGTTTTCAAATTTATAAATTTGCAGTGTTGATCTGAGAACCTGAAAGTGGTTACTTTCTGTGTGAGTTACTTGCAGGGCAAATGTAGAGATTGTCTTAAACAGACCTTGCAATGTTTCTTAATGAGACTGATCCAGAGTCTCCTTCTGCCTTTTAATTAAAAGAGTATTCAGAAACTAACAATTCAATTTTTCAAACCAAAAGTGGAAAATGGGGCTGTTGAAAGTGTTTTTATTCCTGGCACTTAAGATTCACTCATCTGTTGAAACATGGTAGATGGAGAATGATCAATTACTCTTGCTCTTTAATAAGTGAACATTCAGTTGTTCATGGATCATATAGTTAAGGAAGGTCTATGGTTTTCCCTCAATATGAGTTACTTTTTGTATTTTTTGCATCCTTGTTACCTAATACACTCAATATTAGAGAATTAGTAAATAATAAGGTACCTCCATGTTGCTGACATTAGTGGAGTCCCACTGTAATTCATTGGCATGTGATTTCATAGAAGACTTGCTTATCAACTGGTACAAGGAGGCTTGTGGCCTGGAATGGTATTTGAAGTTCCCCCTGGAAAATGAAATGTTTTAAGTGTCTTGGGTCCTGGTTTTGGCTTCTTCCTTAGTATCCAGTACAGTGCTGTGTTTGGATTTAGTATGAGAATAATGTTGGTAACACACTGATGTTTTAGTTGTTGCTGGGAAGTGCCTATACTAAGTCACGGACTTCTAGCATCCCGTGTTCTGCCAGTGTGAGGAGGTGCACAAGAAACTGATAGTGTGCAAAACTGAGACCCAAACTTGGCCAAAATGGTGTTGCATGCCACAAAATATCATACCCAGTATATGAACTGTGGGGAGTTGGCTGAGAGCCACTGATTGGTGCTTGGGGCTAGGCTGGACATTTCCGACTGGGTAGTGATTGTGTATCACCCTCCTTCCTTGGCATCATTCTACTCTCTCTTTTTGTTATCTCCCTTTTCATTATTTTTACTATTTTACCTCATTTCCATTATTAAACTGTTCTTTTTTTCAACCCACTTTCCTTCAGCCCACATTACATTTTTCCTTGTTTTTTCCCTATCCCACCATGGGAGGGAGGAGTGAGAGAGTGGGGTTGCTGACTGGGGGTAAACTATGACAGTCTGGTAAGACAGAGATTGTTTACTTGATTTAGCCTTGGGACTTGTGCTTTGCACCATGTTTTGTAGGAGTAGATATGTAATATATGTATGTATTGAGTAAAGGACATGGTAGAACGCCTAAATGATTTTTGTTTCTTTTTTGGGAGTGTTAGCTTTTTACAGGACTTTCTCTTTCAGTTCTTACCAACTTTAATGTGGAGCTGGTCTATAGTAATTTTCCAGGAATTCTTACATAGAGAATTGTGGAATTTCAGTCTGACACAGAGAGCCATGATGGGATTTTCTGTTTCCATTGAATTCTGAGCTCTTCACAGTGTACGTTTTTCTTTGTTTCTAACTCCCAGTTTCTTCTTTTTGGATGAAGCTTCTCTTGAGTTGCTTGAAGCACAGTTGTCATTTTAATATGTACATGCCTGCCTGTCTTTCACAGCGTTTAATGTAGTCCTGCATTCTATGTGTAGAACCACATTTAAAAAAAAATAAATCTGTGAATGTGAACCACAGAATTTCTGCTTAACTCCATTGTGGGAGCACATAGCTGGTTCTTTGAAGTAGAAATGTGTTGGAGGGGAATTTTGCAAATATGTTTATTGCATAATTTGGTGTTACACTGCATTCAGCTTGTTGTATTTTCAGCATATGTATAGACTGATTGCTTTTTGGATTTTACATAGTTTATCTTCGCTAGTTTCTGCTTTTTGTGCTGACAGTTGAGAAAGCATTGTGTAGCAAAACATTTCCTGGTATTACGGAAGTAGCTTTTGCAGAATACATATTGAAATTCTTCATACTAATGTTAGATCTTAACATAGTGAGACATCCAAGTAGTCGATGCTAGTTGTGACCAGAAGGCAAATAGGTTTTCCTCTGGAATCAGTAGGTCTGCAATCAGAGGACATCTGTATTTTAGCTTCGGGTCTTAATCTGTTTATTGTTGTAAGCAATGATATTGTTGAAAAGGCATTTTCATAACTGGGTGCATGTCAGCTGTTATCACAGTGAGGTTGACACTGTGAGTATCCTGTAAGATTTCACCTTGAACATGATTATTTTACAGGATCGTTTCCAAGGGTCAGGTTAAGGTAAGAGGAATTGAAACTCTAATAGTGACAACTTTTGCTCTGGGTAGAGGTGCCTAAGAATATTTCCACTGCTTGCCTTGGATAAGCAACCTTTTCTGAGTAATTAGTAATTCCCAGTTGTCTTCAGCATCTCTAAATGTTTTGATTGCAAGTCGGTGTTACTTTTTAAAAATTCCCTTCAGTTTTTCATTGATTCTTCTGTGCCTTACCTCATTTGCTGAACTGCATTTACTGCAGTGTGTAGTTGTGCTGTGACCAGACTTACTATTGGCTAGATGTGGCATTTTATGAAAGGCTGAAATGAGTGAGAAAGAATTTAAGCTGTCTTTTTCAGAATGTCAGATGAGGAGTCAGTACTGGCATTATGAACTCTGGAAGTCTGACTTTCCACGATGGAGAACCATCTCACCATTATAGTTCTTTTTTCCAGGTGGATGGTGTGAGTAAGAGATGTGATCTCTCAGCAATTCATGACCCTCTTGTCATAAGTAGGATTTTTAAATTGTTGGTTTGCAAAAATGTCAATATGTAGTAATGGCTACAGTTTTTGCATGCTGCTTGTATTTATTAAGGTTATTTTCAAACTAGCCTTGAATGGTCATAAGTTACATTTGTCTTAATTTGGTCTTCAGTGGTAATATTGTCACTGTTTTAAGATTGTACAAGTTCTTGTCTTAAATTTCTTGACCAGTAATTCAGCTAAAACTTTTGGAAGGTCCCCATCTAGAAAGCAGAACTACTCTTCTAAAAATGAAAGCTCTGTGGAAGAAAGTTTTGAGGATCTGCTCTTGAAGTATAAGCAGATACAGTTAGAACTTGAGCACATTAATAAAGATGAAAGACTGGCTTTGAGCAACAGGGAAGAAAATGAGAAACAAGATGATGAAAAAGCAGTGGACACTGAGGACCAAAAAACTGTAGAAAATGACAGTATTAAAACGGACCCTATAAAAGAAGTACCTCCTGAAGAGAAAAATCCAATTATGGGCTTTCAGGCATTTGAACTGAAGCCTCTCAGACAAAAACTGCCTACTCCAGCTGAGAGGAGCAGATTGAAAAAAAGCAAAGAAGGAGTGAAGCAGTCCTCACAAAAATCTGAAGTAACAGAATCTGGCCAAGGTAAAGAAATGCTTGTAAACATATTTTGCTTTGCAAAGTTCCATTTGCTTGCTCTTATCTATTGTATTGATTAGGTATTGGGGAAAACGTTAATAAAAATGTTCAAAGTTAAAGATTTAATGTACTTAACTCCTGTGTTTTGTGATTCCTTGAATTACATGAACATGTTTGGAAACAAGTTTTTGCTTTGGATTTGTATTTTAAATAATGTGTTTTCTTAGCGCAATTGTTTGGCAGAAAGCATGAGGACAAGACTTTAATGTTGTAGTTGCTGTTCACAGCAGAAATCATTGACTTTTCACTGGAAGTTTTACTTCTGCTTTTGACTTGTTCTTTTCTGCAGAAGCAAAATGTGGGATTTTTATAGTTGAAAAGAGAACGTTTGGAGACCCCTTTTTCTGCATTTCGTCTTTGTGTGTTTTCTTAAGTGTAAGATCAAGATAACAGAATATTCTGAGTTGGAGGGCACTCACAAGGACCATCAAGTCTAACTCTTATAACGTAATGTCTCATATAGGGATCACACCCACAACGTTAGTGTTAACACCATAAGATATTTTCATGGGAATTATTTTGATTATTGTTGATATTCACGAATAGCCAAGAAATCATAGGCCAGAAACGGAAAGGATTTGTGGACAAAATTCAGCAAAAGGATACAATAAGTGTCTTGTCTAAGGTAGTTTGTGATGACTAACTAAAAGGGTAATTGCTGAGATGCATTAGCCAGTTACTGAAAATAAGTGATGGTGTCTGCCTGGCCTGTGGTGAAAGTGCCTGAACCTCTAAGTCTGCAGCAAAATAAGGCAGCTGACTTAAGCTTTCTACTCTAAGGTTTCTTGTTGCTCTAGTAAGTAATTGCTGTGGTTGAGGGTGGCGCTTGAGGCTATCACTTGTCATCTGATGTTCCCTAATTTGCCAGTGTGTGTAAACTATCAATTTGAGTGGGAAGGGACAAAGTAGTTAATGGATTGAATAAGGATGCAGGTGAGTAATTGGCAGGAATATGAAGAAAGATAGGACTAGAGCCCTGAAAGTCAGAATGATTTATGTATGACTTCAGAACAAGACAGATCTTGTAAAGAAAACAAAAAGAAAAAACTGCTAATTAGTAGTCAAACCACCTCATTCTAATTTGTTTTTTTCCCTTAATAGTAGATTTTTTTTTTTTTTGGTGTTCTTTAAGAGGTCCTACAGGTTTTATTGACAGACATTAAGAAAACAAATAAATTTTGGTGATAAAACTAGTACTCTGTGGCAAGAGAACATAGCAGGACAGGAGTAAAGCAGCTATTTAAAAAGCAACATAGTCCCAGAAATCCAGCTTCCAAACTTAAAAGCACTGAAGTTGATAACACTGTTCATATGATAATGAAAAAGAAATGGTATAATATGCATATTAAGAGCCTTTTATTTTTGCATGATACTAAAATGTATGATATATGAATAATCTGAAAGCAGACAGATTGTATGAGTGAATGTTTATGACAATGTAAGGCAAGCTTCTAAAGAAAAATTCAGCTGATTGGAGTAATTGCAGATTCACGTGTGTTAAGTGAATATTAACTACATTAATCTCCTTACTGCCACAATATATGTGCTGTATGTATTGGGAAGTCAGCAAAATTTGATTTTCCCATTTTATTTGTTTTTAACCTGTGTACTGGATTTTTTGCAAACCTGCAAAAGTTGAGGAGCTTGTCTTAAAACTCAAGAAAATTTCAGTCTCTCTTAAATTAGTTCTCTGTGACTCAGCTGCTCTGACAGGCTTGACAGTACTTCCTACTTTAGTTCCCATGTTGTGCATTAGCCTGTTGTGTCCATGTTGTCCCCTTCTGGTTTGAAAGAGCATTTGTACTTGAATAGAATGTCCCTTCATATGCCTGCATCAAAAAAAACCCTACTGTACCATCTTTCTTCTATTTTTGTCCTGTGAGCTGGATGGTTAGGAACTTGACATACTATACTAACTTTTTTGAATTCTTTTCTATAGTTCATATGAGTATTAGATATTACTCCCCTATTTTTGTATGTGCATTTTAAAAAAAAATGCATGTGTGTGCAAGTAGGAACGCCTTCAGCACTTTTAAGTTTCATTTTGTTTACCTATAGGGTCTTGGTGTACTTTAAATAGTGCCTTTCTGGATGTAATTGTTATGAAATGCTAAGGAAGAGTTAAAGCTGTAGAGAATCTGAATTTATTTTCCACCATTTTGAATTGTGGGAAGGAATCTTTCTTTGAAGAAAGACTAATATAGCAAAAGAACTCCAAGCTTCTCTAAATGTTTCCTTCCTTTTTGTGATGCATATATAAACACATAAATGTATGGTTATATAAAAATTGTGTAATTATTTTTCACAGCCAATTATGACTAATTATTTGCTATAATTATGTGATACTGCAATATGTATATCATGTGTAAGATACAGTATGTTAATATGTGTGTACATAGGTATTACGAGAATTGGCTATATTTTGGGAAGCCTAAGAAATTAATATTTCAACATCTAAATGTTTGGCGGGAAAACAGTTCTGTACTAGTCGTTTCCATAGGATAACTTTTTTCTGTTTTCCTTTGGTGTGAGTTGGAGCAAGTGTGTTCTTACTGCAGTTTTGGGCCTTTATATTTCCTTCTGCAAAAGAATGACCAGTTACTCAAAATAGCTGCCAGTGGAATATGAGATGCTGAGGACAGCAGATGATATGAGATGGTAGTGTAAAACACATGACAAGTAGTCTTCTTTTCCCCTTGTGTACAAAGTTGTTTTGCTCTGTTTCTTGAGCAAGTATGTATGAACCATAAGACAGAGTTACTAAGAAATGACAAGTCTTGCTTTAGGCTTATGTAGTCATGATGATTTTATCAGACATGCCAAATTTATATTAATGTTCATTTATGTGATCTTGTATGTACCACTGCTATTGTTTTATATTGTGTATCAGTGATACTGATAAAATGTGGTTGCATAGATTAAAATTCATGTAGATTTTAACGTAGCTCTGTCTCATGAGAAACAGCTTGTTCAAAAGTACGGTATTTTTTGTCTTGGAAGGTACAGAAGACAAAGAGTATACGTCAGGGCGAAAGGCTAGCAGTTCGGATGTTGCATCTGAAAAGGTAAGGAAATACTCCTCCATAAATGAAGTGTGATTGCGTTATGATACTCTGATGGCTTTTTCCAAATGGCAGTCCAGAAACATTCTGGTAATAGGAACTGTCAGTTTTAAAATAAATAACACTTAGCAGTCAGGTAGGAATTTGAGCTTTCTTTTAGTAAAAATATTGGGGAAAGATTTTACAAGACCTTGTGAAAAAAAAAAATTGTTAAATTATGTTTCTTGACTTGCTGTCTTGTCCTTTCTTGTGTTTTCTTCTCAAGAAGCTGCTTGATGATGAGGAGGAGATGTCTGAATTGCAACTTAGACTTCTTGCACTTCAGTCTGCTAGTAAAAAATGGCAGCAAAAGGAACAACAGGTGATGAAGGAAAGCAAGGAAAAATTAACAAAAACGAAAAGTGTAACACAGAAAATCAAAGCCAGTACAAAAGCACATTCAACCAAAAAACCTAGTACTACAGGTAATAAGTTTAATGTTACTGAAATGGCTGTCAATGGTGTGGGCTCAAAAAAAACTTAAGTGAGCAATGAGCTTTTTAGTCATTCTAAACTTTCACATTTACTCAAAGCTCTTGAAGAATCTAGGATTAGGTGGAACCAATTAAATAAGGTGGAGTTAATCACATACTTTTTTTATTTAAAGGCAAGCAAATTTTGAGGAAACAACAGACAAAGACATCAAAGAAGATGCAGCAGCAAAAGGAACTAGACAGGCGGCAGAAAGAGGAAGACCTGAGGAAACAAGAAGAAGAGGAGGAGAGAAGAAAAAGAGAAGAGGAAATAAGAAAAATTAGAGACCTCTCAAATCAAGAAGAGCAGTACAATCGATTTATGAAGCTAGTTGGAGGAAAGAGGAGATCAAGAAGCAGGGTAACAAATTTCGTACGTGGTGCTTTGGCATTACATTTAGGATTCATGAATTATTTCTGTCTTGCCCCACCTGGTTTGTGTCACCATCCTGTCTGAATTCCCCTGTTCTTCTCCCTGCTTTCCCCACCCCTAGGATAGTCAAAATATAGTAATGAAAGAAAAGCTCAATATACTTGTGTTTACAATGTTTTAATCCCATTCTTAGACAAGCATCAGTTTTGTATGAGATGTACATTTGCAAGGCAATGGTAAAGCGTTTTTCTCCGAAAGACGTTTTGAACACTTTGATCAAAGAGCAGCCTGTAATGTAACATTAAACAATAAGTGAAACTTCTTTGGCTTTCTTCTTTTAGATGTCAAGGTTTTCTTCTGTACGTTTTCAGTTTTTCTATGTATACAACTTCAGTGGCTTGCTTCTTTCAAAATGTTGTTGGAGGACTTGGTGCTTTGTAGTATTTTTGTAATGTAGTGTTTAATCTATTTTGTTGCAGTATAGGATACGCCCAGATAAAAGATAATTAGTTTAACTTTCCATAGTGTCAAATTAATGAAGTAATAGTGTTACTGCAGGTCATCATGCTGTCCTTATAGGCTGTCTTGTTCTGAGATCAGCAAATGGCACTAGAGTAAATAATGGCCGTCTCTAAAACATTGGTACATTACAGAAAAAAATTACTGTTTCTATAGCATTAATTCTTTCCTCCTGGAAGCAACAGAACCACTGCAGCTGGATGCTTCAAGTGCTTGGAGCTACTAATACTGTAAGAAGAAACAGCATCTAGGAGAATTGATGCTCCCTGTTTGAGGTCATGTTGTAGAAGAATCATATTTATAGTAATACTGAGTGGAAAATGGAGGCTAAAAATGTTTGACTGTAAACAATAACTGTTCTAGAAGCTATCAAAATGTCTTCTGTATGCCTCTGAAAGATACAAGTTAAAGAGTCTGAGAAGTCATCCTTGGGTGTTCTGCATATTTTCAGTTTTGAACGTTGATTGGCATCCATACAGCGCTAGGAGCTCTTTAAACAATCTGAATTATGAGTTGACAGTCTCCAAGTTTGTATCAGTGTGGCATGTGGCTCTTTCTGGGGTAGTAAAAGGATTCTTCACCTGAGTTGTTTCTAGCAAGGGTAGTTCAAGTGGTTTTGGTAGTTGCTGTGGCAGATTACCAGAAATAATAAAACATTTAATTCACTTGCACTCTTTCAGAAGTATGTAACCATGCCCATATATAGTGACTTCAAAGGTATTTTAAAATTGTGTCCTTGTATCATAACACTCCCCACCCCATCATCCAGCAAGAGATACAGTTTTAATACTGCCTGTTGATTTGTCTTGTTACTACCTGCAGTGGATTTGATTAAAAGATAAGTAAATTGTATTTATAAATCAATTAGAAAAAATTCTAAGAGCCTTCTTCCAAAATTTATTTCTTGATGGTTTACTATGAAATAATGATGTATGAGAAGCTAAATAAAATATTTTTTTGTGTGTTCAGTCATCAGATACAGACTTGAGATGGTCTTTGGATAAGCCGTCTACAGAGAGTGCAGGAGGCATATATCAGTATGATAATTATGATGAAGTTGCTATGGATACAGACAGTGAAACCAACTCACCAGGTAAGACTTAGTTTTCTTATATGGTGATTGGTAAAAATAGGTAAAATGTAGGAAACAGGTCACTGTTCTGGAAAGAAAGTGTTTGTTTTGAGCTGTCTGAATTATAGAACTAACATTTTAAGGTGAGCTAATTGTGTTAATGCAGACTCTTTCTATCTCTGCTGTAGTGGTATTTTTAAGGTCATCAGGGTATATTTTTCTCATTGCAGTGCTGTAGGTTTTATGCTTGTATATTCTCAATCAGATGTGCAGGGTATTGGCTGGACAGACAGCAGCTTTGCAAAGAAAGGGGCTGGAGATCCCTGTGGACATGTGGATCAGCAGTGTAGCTTTGGGTGACAGGCGAGCTATAGCCTGGATTGTGGCACTGTGAGTGTTGGGGGGTCGGCGGGGGTTGTCACTGATGAAATTGCCAGTTTTCTGGTTACTCAGTAGGAGAGCGAGGCATTCTAGAATAAGCCTGGCAAAAGACCATTTTGACTAAGGGAAACTGTTTCAGGCTTGTTTTTCATAAAATTCACCGGGAGGCTGAAGCACTGGGCTTGCAGAAAGAGATAGAGATAGCTGCATTTGTGTTGAGGAGGCTAAGGAAGGATTTTGCTCTTCTCTTCAGCTACTTAGTGGGCACTTGCAGGCAAGACCAGAACCAAGCTCTTCAGTCAAGTGGGCCACAGAAGGACAAGCAGCAGCATTTAAATTGTAACAGAACAAATTCTGGTTAGATAGAAGATGGTCAAACACTATAACAGGTTTAAATGTTGTGTAATCTCTAGTGTCAAATACGCCTGGAACTTGATAACCTGACTTTGAGGGCAGCCCTGCTTTGGGCACTTCCTTGTCTGGGGTCATACATCTTCCGGAAGTCAGTTCCAGCCTAAATGATTTATTAACTCTTGTGTCTGAGATGCATTTAAGGTAGTTGGGTTTCTGTGTTCCATCTCAACATGTTGAGCAAAGTTGAGAAAAATTCATTAAGCATACTACTTGATTTGCTACTTTTTTTCTCTTGATTTTCATCTTTCCCTCTTTCTTTCTTTTTTTTTCCTCCTTTCTTGTCAGCCCTCCTTATGCATTACTTTTGTTAAAATACTACACCTGCTATTTTGTATGAGTAAGCTACACAAATCTCTCTTGTGATGATAAAGCATCTCAGTCTCTTGTTTCATGTTTCAGAATTTATCAGCTGTGCTTTGGGTCTGCTTCTGTGCTCCTTTGTGTTGTGTTGCACTTTTGGTAGCCTGTAATCAGGCTTACTGAGATCTTGTTTTAGAAGGTAAATTCTTTCAAATGAAATGTGGTTTGAAGGCTGCATTACTTAGCAGTGCTGGTTGGCTGTACTTATATTTTGTATGTAAAACAGAAAAAGAAAATGTAACTACTCTTTTTAAAAATATGCATACATGTTAAAAAACAAGCACTGTGCTGTCTGGTGTTACCTTTGAAATTAGTGCGTCATAAAAAACTTCTCCTTCTGCTGCATTAAATCAGTTGAAGCATAAAGCATGAGTTGTTGTTTAACAAATACCTTTCAAATATCTTACATTCAATATTTTAATTACAGCTTCTTCCCCAGTGCAGCCTCCTTTCTTTGAGTGTCCAGTAGGGTATTTTCCACCTCCAGTACCACCAATTTCCTTGCCACTACCTCCTCCAATTCCAGTAAGTAACCTTGATAAGTCTTACTTTGTATCTGATGTCTAATGTTAAAGCTGGGATTAAACTTAGATTCTGTTTTTGGTAGTATACTCTGCTTAATGATTTGTTTGAAACACCTGTTAGATTTGTGGTTGCTTTTTTTCAAACTTTTAGCTGTTTCTTGGCTGATGTGGTTGTTGATTAATGGAGGTTTTCCATACTGAATTGAAATTCTCTTCATTAGAGCTGTGTTTTTTCATACAGAAAGCAAAAATTGTCTGAAGCACATAAGGAAAAAGAATGAAATGGAATTGTTAGCACAAGGCAACTTTGCCTCTCATCTCTAGGCTACATATGTAGGTACATAAGCTTGATCTCTCACTTGTTACCTACATGGGTGAAAGCCAAGACGTAGCTCATCAGTCATTCAAACTTTGCCTTTTAACTGTTTTCTGTCTTCTCACCTAAGAGTCCACATGAAAATTGAATTAAAGTGATGTTTTTTTCACTACCAACTTTTTTCAGTGAATGATTGTTACTCTTCTCAGAAAAGCGATAGAAAGGTACTATTTTCTCTCAAGGCAGCTTCTGAACTTTTGACTAAGGGAAATAGTAATTTTGTTAGCTAAGACAGTTTCATAAAACTCTTTAAAAGCTGCTCGTCGGCTATATTTCACTGGCTAGACTACTCTGGTTCAGATTCTCATTTGAATTTAGTTCATATGTCTCCACAGCTTTCACTATGCAAATCTAAATTTATTGCTTCCATTAATCTCTGTGAGAAGTAAGTAACTCTTCAGTGACAGCCTTTGACAGGGATGTAAATGTAGTTTGAATGTTAATTAAACTGACACAGTTCAGATTGCTTTTAAACCATGGAATAATCGAGATCTCAACCTCTGCTGGGTAATCATGAAGGAGTAATAATTTTCACATTTCAAACCTTTGTTTTACTTTTTTTTTCCTCAGCCTGTACCATCTTTGAGCCATCTTTACATGGAGGGTATTCCATGTGTTTCTCTTGAGCCACCTCCACCTCTTCCCCCTCTTCCCCCTGAAGAGCCTGAGCAGCCACCAAAACCTCCGTTTGCTGATGAGGAAGAGGAGGAGGAGATGCTCTTAAGAGAAGAACTGCTCAAGTCTCTAGCCAACAAGCGTGCTTTCAGAGCTGAGGTACTCTATTGTTTTTTGAATGTAAGCCTCCAGATGGCAGTCTTGACCAAAATGTCAATACAGCCTGCTGTAAGTGAGGCTTACAGGGGTTTTTATGCTGCATTTCTGGAGATTCAGAAAATTAACAAGAGCCTCTCTGGAATTGTAAATTGCACCTTTCCTGTTATTTTTGAAGTAATTATGAAACTTCAAGGTACTGAAAATGGAGTAAGTCAAAGGAATGGTGGGGTTTCTGTCAGAAAATGTTTATTACTTTTGAACTTTCACTTAGTAAAACAAGTAACTTTGTTTCAGTTTTCTAGGCAAAGGAGTTGGAAGAGGCTACCTTTTTTTGTTGTTGTTTTGGGGGGTTCTGTTAGAGTGAGAAGCTAAGCTTGACATTTTGAAAGAATATATTGGTTTTGACCTTACTTAAATGGTCTTTTGCAGTTAACCTGTGAATAACTGGCCTGCTCCTGTGTGCCTTTTTGATATTATTGCAGAAATGCAACATTTGTGTAATACATTTCAGTAGTCTGCCTAAATCGCATTTTCAAGTTCCAAGATGTATGAAAGTCTCATTTATTCTGATGCTTTTTGAAATAGCTATGTATGGTGTGTATTTTTAAGACCGTATTTTTGTTCTCTTTTTTAGGAAACAAGTAACAGTGGTCCACCTTCCCCTCCTGTTCCAGACAACTTGCAGCCTGTGCCAAGAAGCAATCTGTCTGCTGTCAGTATTAATACCGTGTCTCAGCCACGGGTGCAAAATACAAAGTTTGTTAGAGTACCGAGGCTTCCACGAGCAGTGATCACAGTAAGGAAATACTGGTGCTTCCTACTAATAACACTGCAAGTTGAAACAGAGCTCAGTTTAAGTTAAGACTTTACGTGTAGATTTTTCTAGTGATGCAGTACAGAAGAGTGAAGCGTCAGCTAAGCATTTGAATTATTAATCATTTTGACAGTTCATATGCTCTTGTAGAAAGAATGTGACACTGAAACAAGAATTTGTAGCTGAAGAGAGCATCAAAATATGCCAGTGTACAGTGAACTAAGAGATTGTAAATATAGTTCCATTGTTTTCTTATCCAGACTGGCACAGGCACCATTGCCAAAACAGAGGCACTCTTGTTCTTCCTCCTGCACCTGGCCAGTTGGTGTCTCCCTTCCTTTAAAATGCATCTGGAGCATCAGTCCCATTGCTGAATTTATTTAACATGCTAAATTGGTTAGAAAACTATTTTTTGGGTGGGAAAAAGTACATTTCCTTCTAGGAGGAGTTGAATTTTTTCAGTGAAGAGATGTGTATGTCAGTTAGCATGTCTGAGTGTCTGGAAGAGAGGATTTGTGAGGAGAGGACCAGTGCCTTGCACCAACATAAACTGGAATTTCATCTGCCTATCCTACTGTGGTTAAAAAATGATGCAGCTGGAGTACATGCAGAAGTAGTATATACAACCCCGTATCTTGAGAATTGCCCAGAGTATCAAAATCAGTTGATTGTGGAAATTTGAATATTTATTATTTTAAAAAATGGTGTTTTCTTGATGGTCTTTGACAAGGTTGTGTTGTGAGATAAAGGGTAATATATAACTATATAGTTATATATTTGTATATAGTTATATATATGTGTAGACATTATAGTTGTCCATGTCTATAGTGGGAGATCAGAAGAGCAGTCCTGGAAATGTGAAATAAGTTACTTTTTTTCCAGACTATAACTCCAGAGCATTTGAGGTTAATCTAGATTGTATGCTTGTTTCTGCGTTTTTTTTTTTTTTTGTGCTGGAATTAGCAGTCGCCTGATCTTCAGTGAGCTTTTAAAATTTGTGTTGGTGAAAGATGATTAATCACGATTTCATTTATTCATTACATTCTTGTGCTGTTCTACCCATTAAACTGCCTGAGCAGCTCACTAAATACAGCAGATCAGCTAAATACAGCTGTGGGACAAGAGACATGGTGACTGTGTAGCAGAAAGATGAGGGAGTTTTGGTATGTATGCCACACTAATTCTGATGCAGATTTGATTGGTTGTTACCTCTCAGTTACTTAAAAAAATCCCTTGCAAATGACAAATGGTAATTTTAATTGCATTTAAATAATTAATCAAATATAGGAGGTGGACGTTTGAGGTATTTATGCTATGACCATGGACCAATAAATGGTCCAGATACTTGGGGGTAGATTGAAAGCATGTAAGATCATAGCCTTTCATGTTAAGGTATCGAAACTATATGTAATATTACCATCTTGTGGAGATGAACAAATTTTTTTTTTTTTTTTTTTTTTGCAATGTGGTATTGGTGTGTGATAACAAAAGGAGTTAACCTTCTTTTTCTCTTCTTGTAAGTATGTCCTCTGTTACACCTGTATCTCTTTGTCTTTTTAATGTAAAATTTTTTACATTCTCACCCTAGCTTCCAAAACACAAGTCTGTTGTGGTTACATTAAATGACTCAGATGACAGTGAGTCTGATGGAGAGCCCTCTAACTCAACCAGCAGTGTTTTTGGAGGACTAGAATCCATGATAAAAGAAGCAAGGAGAAATGTTGAGGTAGATGCTGTCAAAATTTTAATAATTTTAATGAATTTTCTTTATATACAGAATTTAAACTTTAGAATTTGGTCAAGAAATACTGAATTGCATCAGAAGCGGGTAAAAGGGAGTACATTACTCCTGTCTGGACAACTGCATTGTTATTTGGATTGCACAAGCTAATACGTTCTTTTTGTTGAAGATGGCATCCTGAAGACAGAACTTGTAATATATTTTGGTTTGATTTTTTTCAATTAAAATTCAGTGCATTGTTAAGCAAAAAAGTAGTGGCTTAAAAGATCTTACTAGCCTTAAACAGCTTTAAGTTAGTGCTAAAATACCTCTTGTAAATACTACTTGATAGCTATCTTTTGAATTAGTGTGACTGGTACTGACTTGAGTCTAATTGTAATAGGCATCAAAAATCAAAGCCCCTCCAAAATCAGAAAAAGAGAATGATCCAATGAGAACTCCAGAGGCTCTGCCAGAAGATAAGAAAATAGAATACAGACTTCTAAAAGAAGAGATTGCCAGGTAACCTTAATTCAATTGTTTATATAAAATGTGCTTTATTTGTAGCCCTTTACTAGTCTACTTTTGTAACTTGAAGATCTGAGTTTCAAAAGCTTGCCATTACCTTCTGGCTTTCCCCCTGCCAAGCAGTGTTTTGGTAAGACAACACAGAGGTCTAAAAAAAAAAAAATCCTTGGATTTGAACTGACTTAGAGTAACTGATTGCAGTTGTGGAAAGTACTTTTTCTTTTAACTTGAAATCTTGTCCTGCTACATCTAGCAGGGATGTTGAAAACACTTGGGAGTATACATTAAAATGAACGTTGAAGATATTGAGCATCTTTGCTTTTAACATTTGTTTCAGTCGTGAGAAGCAGCGCTTAATTAAGTCTGATCCCGTGAAGAACAATTCATCCCCTGCAAATTCTGATGGTGAAGTTGATGGAATTGGGAGAATAGCAGCAGTGACCAAACAAGTCACAGAAGCAGAAGCAAAGCTGAAGAAAAACAGGTATGAGTTTCACTGTCAACATCCTACCTTTTGCTTAACAGAATGAAAAGAGGAAATTTTTTAAATGTAGCATTTGAAGAACAACAAATGACTTTTCCTGTTTTCTTGAAATATTCAGCCTTTAATTTTACTGCTGTGCGAAAGGAATTGTGTTATAGTGCCAGTGTGGTGTTTGATAACTTAAGTGTGATTTGTCATACTAAGTGTTTTCAGCTGTGTTTATGTTCAGTGACTAGGATATGATTTGTGCCACCTAATGTAGCCTTTCTCCTGTGGCATGCCTCTTTTATGTTCCTCACCCTAATTTCAAGTTACGGTTGGAAGTGTAGGTGCTTTGTATCCTCTTGTCAGCTTCTTTTGCCACTTCATTATTTCTGTATGGTCTTGTGAACAAACTGGTTTGTGGTCAGTCATCGACTGAAGAACAGTCTTCCCTCCTCTCTTTATCCACGCCTATCTACCGGAGTGCGTATCTTCCTTTAATTCATAGCTTTTTGTGATTCGTCTATTTTATTGTGCCATAATATTATGCTTGTAATCTGGTGGTGTGTGTATTTACTCTAAGATGGAATTAGATTGCTACTTAACAGAAAGCAAGAATGTTTTGGTTGTCATTATATTAAAACCAGTCTTAAAGATTAATTTAAAGATTAAAGAACATTTGCTTAACTTCCCCTGTCCTCATAAGTAGAACATTTTCGTCTGCATTATACTTACATGCTGAACTGGGGATGCTGAAATGTGCTGTATATATTGGCAGTATTTACTGTCTTAAGGATGTTAGGACTGTCTGGAGAGATGTAATTTGTAGTCTTTTTATTAGTGAGAAGAGATGTGTTTGCTTAACTGGGGTTTTGGAGCAGCAGCTTACCTTTGGAAAAATTGTGTGCATTCCTTTTCTATTTCAGAGTGCTGTTGATGAAGGATGAGTCTGTCTTGAAAAACTTACTGCAACAACAGGCCAAGAAGAGAGAGAATGTTCGAATTGCTGAAAATAAAATTAACAAACTAGCTGAACAGCTACAAGCAACAGAGAAGATCTTGAATGCTAACAAGGCATTTCTCAAGAGGCTTCAGGAACATGTAATTGGCACTCTGAAGTGTTTGTTTCCTAGAGCTGGAAATCTTGAAATGGGCTGCCTGATTTTTAGAGGCCGTAGGCTTTTTTAAAATTACTAATTCCCATTTAGTTATATTATATCTCATTAATTCCATGTAATGATGTTTTATTATCTGGTCATATCTGTAAATTTGCATCTTGCTGTAGTATTTAGTTTTCATTTTTATTTTTTTCAGATAAATAAAGTTCAACAACGAGTTACAGTAAAAAAAGCTCTGGCATTGAAATATGGAGAAGAACTTGCTCGAGCAAAAGCAGTAGCAAGTAAGGAAATTGGGAAACGAAAGCTAGAGCAAGATCATCTTGGTGTAAGTCAGCATGCTTTTAAACCAAACTACTTGGAAAAGGGTATCCATTTTGATTAACAAAGTTCTGATGGAATTTCAGGGAAACATTTCAGAAACAGTGTAGTAGTATTCCTATTGGTTTTGTTAATTTTTGAGAATTCAAAAAAGGCATTGATGATTTGAGGAAGAGAACTCTTCAAAACCTACATTTCTATGCTAGAGGAGTGGCATTCATAAGTAATAAGAGGAGCCGTATGGCTGTGAAAGAAGAAAATACTTCGCCGTAGGCACCAGTGATTTTCTTAAATTATCAAGCTAAGTTGCTGCAGAGGGGATCTGATACTGTTTTGAAAAACAAAATATACTAAAACAAGGCTAAAATATTTTTGTAAATTTTAGTGCTCCTACTCCAGCATCATTATGTGTACTTGTTTTATAGCTCAACTTTTAATTGGGGCCAAAACTTCTGTTGAAGATGGACATGTAGGGTAATTTTTATTGCAAAACCTGCAAATCTGCCCCTTGAATTACGGCAAGCTTTTGTTGTTTTTCTGCTGTTGGTTGAAATCTTTGGACAAGAGTTTAAAATGTTTTTTATTAACTCTGAATTAAATATATTTTCTGTGTTTTTCCCTCCTGTGTTGATAGATCAGTAGATAAGAAAATAGAAATAAAGAGATTTTTTTTTTTCTTTACAGCCAAACAAAATGTTGAAATTGGAGTCTTCTGCATCAAGTCCCAAAAAGCCTTCAGCAGAATTGATTGCACTAGAGAAAAAACGACTGCAGCAACTAGAGTATGAATATGCTCTAAAGATTCAGAAGTTGAAGGAGGCCCGTGCACTTCAAACCAAGGAACAATCAAATCCTACACCTCATGTGGAAGAGGAGTCTGAATTTGCATTACCTCAGCCATCGCTTCATGATCTCACACAGGACAAATTGACTTTGGACAGTGAAGAGAATTACTTTGATGATGAAGTTTCCTGTAGTTCAAGCCGAGAACGAAGGAGGTCTTTCAGAGAATCTAATTCTTTTACTAAGCCAAATCTTAAACATATGGACACTCCAAAACAAGATACTATAAACAAACTTTCTAAAAAGGCTTCAGAGGAGCCTGAGCTGTTCCTTGGGTTGAATATTGATGAACTGAAAAAACTTTATGCTAAAGCTGATAGCTTAAAAGAGCTGCTAATGAAAAGTACTGCCTTTATTGTGCCTAAGGAAGATCTTTTGTGTGGTCAGGTAAATGCTTTACAATTAAACGTGGAGCTGGTCTTTACTAGGTGGTATCCCAAGTGCTGTATATCTGTCTGTTTTCTAGGAAATTTCAGTGGATATGGATGTTTGTACGTCACAAAGTAAACAAGCTGAAATGAAACCATTTCCATTTGGACCGTATCGTAGTCCTCTTCTACTATTTAAATCTTACAGGTATGAAGACTGTAGCAGCTCTTTGACTTAGGCTTATGTGTTCTTTTTCAGAGGTTCTTCAGTGTTCTTCCTTGATACCTAGGCATGTACAGAAAGACAAGTGCTAGTGAGAAATTTACTATCCCTAAACAAGGTTGTCTGGTTTAGGGAATCTAATGATTTATTCAGTTTTTCTGCTATGCACATGTCTCTTGGTTTCACAAAATATACTGTTTTTACATTGTATTGCATGTTGCTTGATACAGCTAAACCAAAAAGGTGTTTAAATGTTTGAAAACAGGATTTTTTGCATCCAGTGTGAAGCAGTGTAAATCCAAGAAGCATATTTCAATTACTCAGCCTTTCAGCTTGGCTGGGACTTGCATTATCTGACTCAAAATTGGCTCAATCATCTATTTTTGGATTCTTCCTCAGTGGAAAGAGACATAGTCACAGTGATTCATCTTGACTTGACAGTAACATCTGCAAGTGTAATCAATTTGGCACAGCTGTCTTTGGACTAAAGAGAACTTTGTTCCTATACACCAGATTTTAGAATACAAAAGTCTGGAATTTAAACTGGAAAAGTTGTACCCTACCATGTGCTTCAGGTTTTGTATTGCTGTGATCTTAAGTAGTACAAGGTGGAGGATGCCATATTTACAGGAGTATTCATTTTAACTTTTAGGTTATGATGTCAATTCCTGAAGGAGCTAGGAATAGCAAAATTGATTTAGTCAAACTTCAGCTAAAGGTTTAAAACAAGTGTTAGTCTGCTAAAATTATGATTGGTTTTGTTTGTTTATACATCCTAAGGGTGATACTTTTTTTTCCCCCAATGTTTCTTCAAGTTAATTTTCAACAGTTCTCTTTACACTTCTATTTGATATTAGTCATAAGGCTCACTAGAGCATGAGATTTTCTATAAATTACTGGAATGCACTTTCAGTAGTTTGCTTTCCAAACTGGGTTTTTACTGCATTTCCTGTTTTCATATTAATGAAGTTCTGCACCTAAAGGACAAGAGAATGCTAGAGGAAAACTTAATTAGGTTGAGAAGTATTCCTTTGTTGCCTTCCTCTTTCTCTTGTTTTTACCTTGTTCTTAGCCTGTAAGTTAATGATGCTTCTGGTTAGAAGAAGGGCTTTGGAAATAATGAGATTTACTACAGATTATGATTTTTAATTACTTTTTTTGGAAAACTGATGTCTTGCCTCATGTACTTTGTGGCAATAATTTGCTGTTTCATTTTAGGTTTAGTCCTTATTTTCGTACCAAGGAAAAGCTGTACCTCAGTTCAATAACGTATAGCAATATGATTGAGCCAAAACAGTGTTTCTGCCGCTTTGATTTAACAGGCACGTGTAATGATGATGACTGTCAGTGGTAAGTTAGACTGAAATAAGTATTGTTTTCTTTTCTTTGAAAGATCTGGATATGTAATCCCATGCAGAAGTTGTAGATAAGGTTATTTTTAAAGCTCTATTACAGATATTTTGTTGGAAGAAAATCCCCTTTGATCTAAGCCATGAAGAAAAAGGAGGCTCTTTAGATGTAGATTTAGAAAAATGGAATGGCCTGATAGATAATATTTCATGTTTTTCTAGTAATTTGAATGCAACTGGTCACATACGACTTCAGCTCATTGTAGAGCCTCACATAGTGGTTGATGCTGTTAAGCACACTTATATGAAAAAAGTATACAGATAAATGATTAAGTTAATAAAATGATAATATTGTAGTATAATTCTGGTTTCCTGGAAAAGTACTCGCTAAGTTTGTTTCTTTAAAGGCTGGTGTTAAATTCTATTAAAAAATAATTTGATTACCACTGTTGTGCAGTATATTTAAAAGTGGATGTGAATTGGTTAGGAATTACTCAATATGGAAACCTAACTACTGGTAAAACAGGAGTGAACTTTATTCTGGATTCGCTTTTAGTCGTCAGACTGTTTGAATCTTTAAGATACAAAGTGATATCTAATTCTTGAATTACCTTATTTGAACTGCAAAGTTGTAAGTATTGTGAGATAGGCTTAAGTTTAGAAAAAGCCCAGATATATTTAACCAAATTTCAAGGCAAACAGTAGTATTTCTGTGGGCATTGTTTTCTTTTTGCCTCACTCAAGGGTGTACTATAACTTTATTAATATTTTGTTGCTATGATAAATGTATTAATTGCTCATATATTTGTTTTAGGCAACACATGAAGGATTGCACTCTTAGCCGTAAGCAACTCTTTCAGGATATTCTGTCTTACAATTTAGAACTGATTGGCTGTTCAGAAAAAAGCACTGATGAGGAAATCAGCACTGCCACAGGTTATTATGAGTCATTTGTTCGCTTTTGTATTTAAAAATGAATTTCTTAAGGGAGTGGGTGTCATTAAAGGATCTAGGTGCAAGGACTTGGATGTGAAGCAGTATGTAAGATACAGCTATATGAAGTTTCTTTGGTTGTCCATTTCAATCCTTTGTTGTGGGTATTTACGTTGGTGTCTTAAAGAAAACAGTCAGTGATCTGAGGAACATTTCACTCAAAAGGAAGAAAGTATTGCAGGGATTCAGGGTGTTGAGGAGCATTGAGCATATAATCTTTACCTAATCTTTCTGTAACTACTAGACTGATCTGTTTCAGTGAGGCTGAATTTTTATAATGATGCCTTTGCCATTTAGGGAAGTTGCCAAAGAGAATTTTGTTCTTTTTCATTTTTAAATCACCATGCCTCTTAAAGG
Source organism: Sialia sialis (assembly GCA_009812075.1). Classification (NCBI taxonomy): domain Eukaryota; kingdom Metazoa; phylum Chordata; class Aves; order Passeriformes; family Turdidae; genus Sialia; species Sialia sialis. Next base: position 12,041,647 of record VRYO01001878.1, on the reverse strand, counting down.
AGTCATATTTCATAAATTTACAGTAGATTGTGTTAAATTGCCCTTAAGTTACTGAAGTGTTTCAATCTAAATGCTTACCGAAGCTGCACATACTCTTGTTTCAGAAAAATATGTTGAAAAACTTTTTGGTATAAACCAAGATCGTATGTCAGTCGATCAGATGGCTGTTCTTCTGGCCAGCAATGTCAATGAGAGTAAAAGTCACAGTAAGTAACTTGGTAGATTAAATACAGTATTTATAAACTTTTAAAAATTGCCTAAGTACCTCGATGATTTTGTAAACCAAGGATATATCATTTATCACAGCGTTATAATTTCTGATTATGGTAAAATAAAGTTAACAGTGTTTAAGGCAATAATACAATAGTTTTGGAGTTTCATTTGTACAATTTATTTATGCACTAAAGCACAAGAAATTTTAAATAAATATTATTGAAAAAGATAGACTTCTCTTGAACTCACAGAATCTTTTTATCTAAAATCTTTACTAGTAAAAATATTTTACTCTGGAATACAGAAAAGTTAAATATTTTTACTACTTTATTTACAGCACCTCCACATACAACTTGGAAGGAGAAAAGGAAATGGAGGCCAAAGTACTGGAGAAAACCTCTGTTAGATAGTAGCAGCAGTGAAGAGGAACAGTTTGTTGGACCTATTAAATATGGTAATTGGATGTGTGGCACACTTTAAATGAGTACTGGAGGAGAAAATCCTCTGACCTCTTCTAACACTTGATTTTTACAGTGCTTCTTGAGAAAACCAATGCTTTTAATAGTTTCCTTGACTTTGTATTTCCTGTATGCAAACTTTATTTCGCTTAAATTTTTGGCTAAAGGTTGACCCATTAGGTTTTTTCTTTAGTGGGACTGGAAATTAGGGTGGAATTTCTAATTACCTATTCTTAAAAGGAGCATGAGGAGCTGTTTCCCTAGAATGTATTAGGCTTGCCCATACACCATTAGGATTTAAAAAAATATTTTCCTTCAACAGCTCTGCTTTCTCTTTCCCCTCCCCCTGAACTTTAAAAAGTAAAACATCAGTGTTCAGTTACCTTAAATTTGTATAGAGTTAGTATTTGGTATGAGGTCAGGAGTTGAAAAAAAACTGTGGTTAAAGCAGTATTTGAGACTTGGAAGCTGGTAAAGCATCAATAACCTGAAAGTGTTTAACTTGTAATTCTTGCAAGTAGGAGCTTTAGGATTTGTTGGCAAATCACCAAAAAGGATTTGAGAGACAGAATTGAGATAAATTTTTACTTTGTGGAATGTGTTGAGTTCCTAATGCTCCTGATGAACAGACTTAGTTGCTCTCTTTTGATCAAGGCAGCTGTTACTGCTAATTCCTTCATTCCTTTATGTTTGAAATATAACAATTTCTCTATAGATAATACAGTTTGGAAGGGTGCTGAGGTAATGCTATTTAGTTCTGATCAGTGGGTGTACTTGAAATATATAAATGCCACCTCTTGTGAGAGTTTTAGGCCACTACTGTTTTAAAAGGGTATTTAAAAAAAATTTGTGTATTATTTACAGCCCATCCCACAGAACATAAAAAAGGAGTTCCAGTGCTTGATACTGTGGTGACTCCAGATGATGTCCGGTATTTCACAAGTGAGACTGATGACATTTCTAACTTGGAAGCAAGTGTCCAAGAAAACCCCTGTGATGTACAGCTTTGGATTAAACTTGCTTATAAGTATTTGAATCAAAATGAAGGGTATGTCTGCTACATTTGACACCTTGCTGCTATGATCAAGTTTCCTGTTTAATGTTAAAGAACTTTATTCAACAATGCCACAAATAATTCATTACTTTAAAGCAGGTTAAAAAATAGCTTCAAGTGGAAGAAATGCATCCTTTTCTTCCTCCTTCCTCAGTACTCTGAAGAAATTTGACTGCTGTAGTAGGTCAAAGTAGAGGGCTTGGGAAAACTTCAGACTTAAGCATGGCTAACTGTGTAAAGTTTTTCTTGAGACTTGTGTATTTCTTCTCATAAACGTCCATGCAAAATAATTTTTAAAGATGTTTTCAGAATAAGTGGGACCTCATAAGCATTCTGTGGTTTCATGGAAGATGTATTTATGAATTAAAGCTCTGCTCTGTGGTTTGCAGAATAGTCAGTTATTTCAGCTACTTTTACATTACTTGGTGGGTATCATGTCGTGATTTGTTATTTCAAAAAAAGAAAACTTTTTAATGTCTTAGAGACATTAAAATGTATGATATGCTGAAATAAAAGCTTATATGTAGTGACTGTGGAAAGTAAATTAAATATTTAACAAAAATATAACTCACTTTACTACATCTTTGAAATATCTACTTAAGTTCTTAAATCTGTATGATGTAAATGCCTTTATATCCTTGCAGCTTGAGAACTTTGCTTATAGATCAACCTTACCCATTTTAAATTAATTTGGACTCTTTTGTTTGAATTGGAAATCTTCATACAAAACTTATTTCTGTGCACTATGATAATTGTACCTGATAACCTCTGCAAGTTGAAAACTTCCTGAAGCTTTGAAACCTTGATAGCAAAGGACAATACGTGCATAAAAAGATGGCATACTGTGTGTGACTTCCATTCTATTTAAAATCCATTCTGTTGGTACTGTGTAAGTCATGGTACTGTGTAAGTCATATTACCAACACAGTCATTTTGAGTGCTTTTTTCAATATTTATTTTTACAGCTCATCATCTGAGTGTTTAGATTCTACTTTAAATGTCTTGTCTCGAGCCCTTGAGAACAACAAAGAAAATCCTGAAATTTGGTGTCATTACCTCAGACTTTTTTCAAAAAGAGGAACCAAGGAGGAGATACAGGAAATGTGTGAAACAGCAGTGGAATATGCTCCCTCTTATCAAATCTGGTGGACAGTAAGTAAAATTTCAAAGTATATATGTTTCTGTAAGTGTGTATTTTCTATTGTATAAAGTCAGCGTGTGTGACAGGGAAAGTGTCGAAAGGAAAACTCAGAAGTGGAAAGTCAAGCTATTCAAGTTCTTACTGGTTATTTGTAGAAATCGTCAGTTTTCCTCAGGTAGTAAATGTTATTTAAAATCAATATGTTCAATTGATTGCACAATTTGTGTGGTTTTGTACATGTTAAAAGGGGTGTCTTTTGAGCTTTAGTATTAAAATTTGGTGTGATTTAGAGGGAAACAATTCATAAGATTGCAAAAGACATTATTTGAATTTTGTGATGATCTGTGTGGTTTTTCAGCTTTAACCTAGAAGCTTTACTTGCATTGTAATTGTTGTGGTTATAATTTATTTCTGTAGTTTTTGAATCTGGAGAATTCCTTTGATGGAAAAGACTATGTATGTGGGAGAATGCTACAGTTCCTAATGGAAGTGACAGGAGGAGGAGGAAACCCAAATCTTTTGTCCTTTCAGCTGCTGGAGACTCTCCTCTACAGGGTTCATTTAAGTCTGTTTACAGGAAGACATCAGAATGCTCTTGTTCTGCTGCAGGTAACTTCCAAGTTACCACCCCAGGAGTGTTTTCATAGCTTCAGTTTTTTAATGCATGTGACTGTGGTAGTTTGAACTTTAGTGAAACTGTGCCTTCCTTTAGGAGAATTTCTTTGAGGAATAGAGGCTTCTGCTTTGACCTATGATGCCATTGTAAAAGCTGTTGCCTACCTTTTTTGTTTGTGTGGCTAATAGCCTAGACTACTATGTCTCAAAATAATTCCCAGGGAGATACTTTATTTTCTGGTTTCTAGTAAACCATTGATCAGCTTTTTGTAGTGAAAGGCCTGTGAGTATTGCCTCAGGTATTCAAAATTACTTCAGAAATTACAAACCAGTAGTTCTTGGGAACGAACATAGTAGTTATGTAACAGTATTGCCCTGCTCTCAAATCTGGATACTTTAAAATTAGGTTTTATTGCTTCTATCAACTCTGAAGTCATTGAGTTATCTCAAGCCAGAACTATGACTGTAGATGTAATTTAGGTGACTGTTAACTGTTGCGTAGATGATAAAAGCCGGCTAAGTGTGAGAAGTGGACATCACCCTCTCCCAAAGTGTGAGCTCTTTCCTTTCAGTTGCAGGTTTTTTCATTCCTGCCAGCAAGTGCCACCTGTTGGTTGCTGCAGCCTGGCTTTTGTCTGGCTCCAGTTGGAATGGGAAGGCACAATGCTGGTTTTCCTCAAATGTACTGAGAAATGTAACTCCAAATGAATAAAAAGAACAGCGAGGAAAAACTGTTTGTGTCAAATCAATATGGAAATCCAATGAGAGAATCCAGGGAGAATAACACTGGTTGGTTACCCTTACATTTCTTCAAAGCATCATCACAAAGCCAAGCTTTTTTTTTTTGCAAATTAATCTGAAATGTGCAGTTCAAAAGAATGGCTTGGCAAGAGATTATTTAATCGTATTTCAGAGAAAATGATTGTGAAGTAAATGCTACTTCAGAGTAAATACCAGTGTGTACTGGAAAACTTGAAAGCAATTTCTTTTTAAAGTACTTTGTAGAGTGAATAAGTGAAATGGTTTTGAAACACCAGTTTTCACTAATATCAGACATGTGTCCTGCTGAATTTTGCATAAATTTACAAGTATATTTATTGTCTCGAAAAATGTGTTCTTTGATCATATGGCATTTGTCCAGAAAAATGTTGACACATCACTAGTCATGAGGCTCTGTTGTGTTTTAGAAGGAATTTGTGTTTAGACTTTAATTGCATGCTCTAATTATTTTATTTGGTATCTGCTAGTTTAACTGGACTATTCTATCTTTGCATATGACTAGTAGAAAAATTTGAAATAGTATCCTTCTTCTTAGTAAGGTTTCCATAACATTTTTAAAAATGTATCTAGAGATAGTGGCCCTTTCAGTAGATTTGAATAGGTGTAACTCAGTAGTTTTATAACTAGAATTTAATAAATAAAAGCCCCAAGCCAAACAAAAATAATATCCAAACCTAGCAGGATATATAGTAAGCTGAATTCAGGTTGTAGATGAGTTGAATTTAGAGTTACTGTATTACTTCTCTGGAACTGGAAGTAATAGGACAATAAAGCAGGAAAATGGAACAAACACATGTTGAGCGATGCATGTTTTCAAAGTGTCTTTCTCTTCACTTTTTGCAATAACAATCTGCCGTTTTTTCTGAACTTTTTCTAGAAACTGTGCATAATTTAAATAGCAATGTATACACATGAGCTGAATATGATCCCAGTTTGCATTAAGAATTAGTTCTTGTCTCTTTGGAAAAATGTTGAGAATATTAACTTTTCCTGTTTTCTTCTCCTGTTAAGTCTTAAAGACTTTGTGGTTGAAATGTAATGTATTTCTTTTAACCTTACAGAATGCTTTAAAATCAGCAAATGAAAAGATAATATCAGAACACCTTACTGCAAGTGATCGTTGCTTGGCTTGGCTGGCTTACATACATCTAATTGAATTTGGTGTTCTCCCAGTTAAGTTCTATGATCCAGCTAATGTCAGTCCTTCAAGGATTGTGCACAAAGAGCCATTTTTAATGCCATGGCAGACAGTTCAAGATGTGAAGACTGATCCTGATACACTTTTAGCTATGTTTGAAGGTAAGTTTAAGGTGGTAAATACTTAATACATTCTTCACATGTTGTAATTCAAGAAGTATTATTCAACTGCAGAATTTCAAGGCAATACTGATGATTATGTGAAGCCACTGAATTAATCTCAGTGAGTATTGTGTTTTGATTTAAACAGAATAGTGAGGTAAATCCACGTTCTTGGGTGCTTAACCAACACAGAGTTTTTATCTGTGGTTTCAACCCACAGCTTTATCTTAGTAGAATATGATAGTTCAGAGAAAAAGATCGGTCAGTGGCTTGTGATTGGATGACATTTCTAGTTTTCTTGGGCTTATGCAAGCATAAAGGCAAGCTTCAGCTGTCATTCTTTCCTATCCTTTCTCCCCTCAATATGTTTATTGGAAAGTTACTTTCCTGGAATATTCGTGTATTTCCTTGAAAGTGGCAGAACAATGCATGTGTTTCTTAATTCACAGTTTAAGTAAATTGAATCATTTTTTAAAAATGGAAAATGAAGATATTAGAAGAAATTGAATTTTTAGCTTATGGTAGTGCTGCCAGAGGTAGGCTTCATAATAGCAGACAAATACAGTTATGTAGTATTTATAAATGTCAGTATTTAGTGGTTAGCCAGCACCAGTACTGAGTTGCCACTGAGAAAGTATCTGTGCTGCTGGTGGTAATGCAGTGTTGAAATACTCAAGGGTCAATGGAGTAGCCCAGCTGTATGAGTGAAGACAGTCTAGCTATGGTAATGGGGAGTTCATTGTTGGATGACTTTTTATTACTCTGAGGAGTAAAATAATATCTTGTATTAGCTTTTGCCTCAATAGCTTTCAGCAGCTATGCTGAAAATCTTGAAATATGATTTTAAATCTGGGGATATGCTTCTGTTGGTAACATTGCTTTAATGTTTCATTAGTAGGTTGTTTCCTATTTTTAAAATGAGTAAGAGGTGAAACTGAAAGATTTGTCTTTGTACTGTGGTGATTTAGAGAGCTTTTTCAGAGATGGCCATCTATTTCTAACAACTTTCATAAACAGCACTCTCAGAAGTACCTTTTCACGCTTATGTATTTTCCTAATGTTCAAGGAGACCTTTTATTATGCTAAGGCTTCACATAACTTTGACAGTGTTTGAGGTGTAAAGGATTTTTTTGTTTTTTACTTTTGTTTTGAAGATGCAGTCAAAACATGTACGGATGAAAGCCTTCAGTCTGACAAAAGAGTAGCTATCTGCTTTCCTCTCTACAGAAACATGATAGCTTTGCTGAAACTTCTTGAAAGGTAAGTTGTTTTCAAGATATCCTTAATTGGAGTACTCAACTCTTTTTTCCTTTTTTTTTTTTTTTTTTAACTTAACCTTTACTTTTCTTTTAGGTGGGAGTCTGCTGCAGACCTTTGTAGATCCTTATTGGACCTCTGCCCTGACAACTGTCAGCTCTTGGAGAGTTTGGCCACCTTGTATTTGCAGATGGAGCAGAGTGAAAATGCCCACAACTTGTGGATTGGAGCTTTTGAGAGGAATCCTCAGAATGCCGAAATTTTTTATCGATTGTGTAAATTTCTTGTTTCACAGGTAATATTCCAGTTAAAAACTAACTTACTGGTCTGCTAGTTCTGGAAAGTTTGAGGTTAGTGTGTTGTTTAAACATCTTATCAAATTAATTTAATTTTGGGATATTTTTGTAATGTCTAGTACTCCTTCTGATAAATAGGAAAAGTATAATTGGCAAGACAAGTGACATGATAAAAGATCATCTTAGCAATTGCATAAAATCATAGATTTATAATTTGGGTTGATGTAATTCAGTGTTAAATAATATCCTTAAGCAAGAGTAACAGAAGGTAAAAGTACACTCTGTAATATTTTTTCAGCTTTTTTCTACTGCTGACTGCCCCATTTAAACTTCATTTGTGAGAGAATGAAGACAATGGAGCATTGCAGAGATAGACACGCCACTTGTTATTTCTTTTGCTTGAATTAGTCTTACCACTAATGCCTTGAGAGACTGACCTAGAACAGAGGCTAGACAGTGTTAAAGGAATAAAGTAGGTATTTATTTAAAAGGTCTTCCAAGGATACACTTTGGACAGTACAAGAGTCCAGCTGTGGCTCCACCTAATATGGAACCCCCAGTCACAAGTTTTCACATTTTTATAAGTTTTGGTCCATTTACGTATTGGGGTTAATTGTCCAGTTACAGCCTCAGGTTGTGAAGTCCCATCCTCCCAGACTGCTCTCCTCAATCCACTGTTGTTACACTTTTTGGGCTTGAAGCTGCAATGATGTCCTTGGCTCTCAGGCTGGAAGAGGATTGTTTTGTCTAACTAGACTGTGAAGAGAACTTGCTAACGCTTTATATGAAGTTCAAAGTTATTTAGTAGTGCAGCACAGAATCTGGAAAATATGAAAGCTAGAACTTAAGGCATCACCACATTTGGCTTGATGTTTGATTTTAATTTTTTTCATTTTAAAAAAACCCCCAAACAACAAAACAGGAAAAGTCAAGCAGTATTCTTCCACTGTTACAAGATTTCGTGGCAGCTTTCTTTGAGAATACATGCCAACAGCATGGCCCCATGGATCTCTTAAGGTACGTTTAGAATAATTTTTTAATTTAAATTCTGGCAATATTGGCATCTTCTTGAATTATGTGATAATCTAGAACTAAACTGTTTTAGCATGGCATGTTTTGTCAAAACCTAAGTGAATGATCATTTGGTTTAACTTTTACACTTGTTTTTGCATAGGCACTAACTTGTAAAGCCATGAGCATCTAAAAATAAAGCAGCAAGCAAGTTGAATGGCCGGATTTCGGCAATGAAAATTGATCATGCATATGCCCAGTTTGGTTTTGTTTATTTTTCCCCTCCCTAAGGCTAGGAGCCTAAAATTGCATATCTGAAATACACCCTTTAGGGACTTGGAAAGGACCTCAATCAAGACGTCTAGCATGCTATTAATTAGATTATTGTTAATGAAAAAAATACAGGTTTCATATATAGCCTGATGATTTTCCCTTGAATTTTAACACCTAGTTGAAAGACAGAAGTTTTGAAATCCCCAAGTTTCCCTATGGTCAAAACAGATGCCTTTGAGGGTGTTCTAAGCAAAAGCTGTCCATGCTAAAGCTCATTCAGATGAGCTGTTGAAACGTTTTTATCTCCAAGTTAGGTGTTAGATTTTATTCTTGCTTACATTTGTTAATATAATTGATGTCTTTTATGAAGGAAGGGGCAAGTGTCATATAAGGCAACATTTAACTTTGTACATAATGAGAGAGTAAATGACTTCTACATTAATTACTTCCATAGTTCTGTATAATGCTTTCTGTACAGATTTTGTCTGGGTAAACTGAAAACTAGGAAGAATGCGTTAGTACTTTTTGTTAGCTGGAGTTTGTAACTGGACATTACACCTATATAGAATTTTTCCATGTAGAAGGTTATTCTTGTTTACTGCTGCTTCTTTCTCTTGTAGATATCTCTTGAATTTTCCAATGCCAATTGAATTTACATCACCACTCTATAAAGAACATCTTACAGATGATGTTGTTAACCAGCAAATCCCATATCTGTGGCAGATCTACTGGTGAGATTTTCCCAGGAATTTCTGAGAAACTGTTACTGTGTCTGAGTAAATTGCATTTTCAAAAGCAGGGTATTCATGACTTGTCTAGGGGTGTATTTCTTTGGATTCTCTGAATAAATGATTGGCCAGTCCTTAGAGAACCTACTGGCCTGCTGCACAATGGAGATAATTTTATGAAAAAGAGTTCCATGTCAACTTAAATTTTTCCACTTGAGAAATCTTTCAGAAATTCTGACTTACGGGAATGGTAATAGGTGTGTTCACCTCAAAACTATTTTTTGTTTGTTTTACTTCTGTTTTAGGTTGCTGCCACTAGTAGTGTTTTTCTTTCACTTGGCTTTGTTGTCTTCCTTTTAATTTACAGTAGTTTTACTTCACAAAAGTTTCTATTCTGTTTAGTACTGATCTCCCCAGCTCATTGACTCATTGTTTCAGCTGCTCATGAAGAAGCTCCACAGCAGAGTAATGCAAGAGGGTGACTATTCCTCTACAAGAGGTTGTGAAGGAACATGTCTTTGTCATGTATACACAATCTTTTTTCTTTTTTTTGGTCTCTATTTCTTTCATCATTCCTCTTGATGGAAGCAGTATAAAGGATTGCCAGACACCACATTATTAGCTGCCTGTAACTTACGCTGGTTACCTAACTATGGTTCCTGAGGTGCTGGTGTAGGCTGTTTAAGAACTTTACCATTTCATGGTCTGGGTTTGTCAGTCTTCACAAGTAGCTATTTGGCTTTTCAGATAAGTAAAAGGGCAGGGATGATACTGCTTCACATACTGAGTGAGGACTCCTCAGAACTTCTTCAACATTATTGCTTATTGTTTTTAATTGGTGGACAACTTAAAGGTAAAATGTATGGTTTTCAAGAAAATTTGATCTAAACCTTATATGAAGATTATCTTTATGGGTTTTTTTTCTGCATGGTCTATTACTACCACTTAAATAGTTTTAATTTCTTTTTTAACAAAATACCTCTTGACAAGCTAAGTTTTGAGTTTGGCACTTAAACAGTATAGGTATTGTTACTAAGACACTTGAGGTCACTATTTAGTCATAAGGTACCCTGACTTAAGCTCAGAGTCTCCTGCATTTTAGTACCTAGTTTCTAAGAGGGATAATAAGTTACTAAATTACTTTCAGAGCTAGCAATTGAGTGTTTTTCTGTACTAAGTGTCTAGGTACCTGGGCCTGGGTATCTATATTCCCTTTTTTCGTGCATGGAGGACAAAAGACATAAAAGTTCACTTTTACCAGCTAAAAATAGATTGAAATCAGCAAAGCTTGAAAGGTCTTGTAACAGGGTTTTGCCTGGAAAGATCATTTGTGTGCGCATGCATGTGTTTGCACACAAATGTATATACGCACTATTTTAGAAAGAATAGCAAATTGGTGATTTTGAATTCCTGGGGAAAGCAGGAATAGAATCAGCCACTGACTATGTGACTTTAGTCAGGAGAGTTCTGGTAGCAAGGTCAGCCCTATTTTACTTGATATTTTTCTGTATACTCTTTCTTTATGAAGTTATTAGATTCCCCCACATTACTTACTGCAAGTCTTACCTTTTCTTCATTGTTGTGTTACACTTTAAAATACGGAGTTTTCATTGTGTCTTGGTCTAAGAATGTGTCTGCTCCTGTCTTTGAAGTCTCGTGTGTTGGTCTGTGTGTTTCTTTGTGAAGTTGTTAAACAAAATTAAGGGGGATGGGGGGTTGACCCCCTCTTGTCAGGGTTTTTTTTTTTTCCTCTGACACAATCAGTATGTTTCTACACCAAATCCTGGTAATTTTTGTTTCAAAATAGTAAGTTTATTGCCAGAGACTGATATTATTTCTCAAGTGGCTTTAATTGGACTGCAAAATGTATTGTTTTGTAGCTTTCCAAATGGAAACCCAAGACTTGTCTCCATTCTGTAGCAATTAGAGCATTCCTAGTAGAAGGATTAGTAAAGGGTACTTTACAAGAGTAGAAGATTGTTTGTCATCTTTAGATTTTTTAAGGGCTGCATTTCATGATTGTTTTACTATTCCTTGTTATCTGCTTTTGACACTTACCCATTCTAATAAAATGAGTGATAAATTAGTCTGTGATACTGTTCAACTGGAAATACTGGCTTTTTATTGGATCTGAGAATGGGAAGTTCTTAATTGTCATACTCTTAATGTGTAATTATACATATTGTTTGACATACAACAGTTTTTCTTTTTATATAAACAGTTTGTGCCAGTCTCTTCACGCGAGTGTTGGTGAAGCACTGGATGCTTATGAGGCAGCTCTGGGGGCAGTGATGCAGCAGGAAACTGTTCAGAGCATTTGGTTGGAGTAAGTTCTTAAGGCAAGAAAGTTAATTAATCTTAACTATTAAGTGAATGCTACCAGAGCCATCTTTTTTCTTTTTTTTTTCTTCCAGTTACCTTGTTTTTCTCAATAGCAAAGTTGTTGAATCCACCAACAAAGTTCAAGAATTCAAGCTTTTTACTGATCTAGTGAATAGATGTCTGATGACAGTCCCCACACGATACCCAATTCCATTTAGTACTGCTGATTATTGGACCAATTATGAGTTTCATAATAAGGTAAAAATGTGTCTGTGGACAGTTTCAGTTAAACAAAGAGGCTGACCTGTTAGCAGGTATCTGTAATCTGTTCGTTCAAGTACAGCACCAGTATATGAATACGACAGCTAGAAAAAGAAGGAAGTGTCTGAGTGTAGTAGTGTTTTGAGCAGACAAGTATCTAGCAGTGACCTTTTCCAAATAAAGGTCCTGTAATGCGAAGACAAACGTAATGGCATGGTCATAAAAAATGATTTTTTTCGGGAGAAAAGAGAAAATAGATAAGGGAAAGGTGATGTGATTACACAAGAGGGGTCTGTAGAGCTGTATCACTGGCAGATGGAAACAGATTTGATCATAGAAATGATAATGATTGAGAAAAAGAAGAAAAATGTGTGAGGAAAATGTTGAGCACTTTTACAGGCAGAATAAAGCTTACAGAAATCTTGGATTCCATTTTGCTAATAAGCATTTATCTTTATGCACTAAATGCAGGCTAGAAAAGACTATAATAGGTGGTGCTAGCAACTTGACACTAAATTAATATTATACAAATTGATTTCTGTACCCTCGAGGGATAAGGTGGCAACTTATTTTAGTCATAGTGTTCATAGTTTGTCAAACTATTATTCTTAGCAAAATAATACCTATAAAGTGGATTAATGTTTATAAATCAAATTCTACAGGTAATTCTTTTTTATTTGAGCTGCATTCCAAAATCTCAGCATTCCAAAACTTTGGAACGGTTTTGTTCTACCATGCCTACTAATCCTGGACTTGCACTGAGGTATGTAAAAATACTTGCAATTAAGGCAGACAGTTGACATAACTTTTGTTTTTTGTGCAAGATATTCAGGATTTACTTTTTATTACAGAAGTAAAACTCTTCCTCTATTATTGCGTGTTGCTCAAGGCATATTGTGCCTTCTGATGTCATCTCCATCTTGTATTTGATGTTCTAACTGCAGACAGGTTATATTTATACAGAAATTAACTCTGCATTGTATGCGATGATTACAAATGGTCGAAATTTCAAGTGGGTAGAGAAACATCAGATATATATTAAAATCTTGTTGTTACTTGACTAGTATAGTTCCAGAACAGATAAAAATGGATATATCAGTCTATAACAGTGTTAGATTAAGGCTTTACTTGACATTTATTTAGCAATGATAAATCATAATTTATAGGAAACCTGATGGGAAACAACCAGTTGATGTAAGCATTGCACTGACTCTTATTTGAGCAGTATTTCAGAATGTGCTAGATGGAACTTGCAGCTCCCTTAAACAATGTTGATACTGCATGAAATGGGTGAGAACTGACTGAACAGTATCCCTAGCCCCATTACTATAAAACTAATTTTTCTCTTTTCAAATGTGCAGTTACCTTGTGCATGCTGAAAGTGAATCCACTTGTAGTCTTGCAATATGCCAAGATCATGTTTTCTCTCTGATTTCACACTTCTTAGTTTTTCTCTGAAAGTGTATGTTAACTAGTTTTGTTCTGAGAGCATGGTCAAATCAATATTGTATATGCTGGCTTGGGCTTTTTCCTACTTGCAATTCTTGACTCAGATTAGATATAATGTATTTTGTGTAATATGTTTGTGTCTTTGGATAGCTTTACTGTTCCAAGTGATTAGAGCAGTGTTCCTTTCTCATGAATGCCTTTTACAGACTGCTTCTACGATACTGGGAGGAGAGCAATGTTCAGATTCTGAAACTGCAAGCCAAGATGTTTACATATAATATCCCAACATGCCTGGCCATCTGGAAAATGTAATGCAACAGTCATACATCTGTTTTCATAGCTATTGCTTTTGTTTGTAAGGTTTACTTCACAAAGGTAAATCTTAAATGTCCTTCCAATTGGGCTTTCACTGGAAGCTTCTTTAATTAGCTTATTATTTAGAGAGTAGCTGTCATTACAGCAGACAGAGATACTGTCACTTCTTTAAAATAAGAAATTAAATTTCCCTCTTGGGGAAACTGAAGTGAATGGATATTATGCAGATAAATATGAATGATGTGTTTACAAGTTGCCTTTTTAAATTCAACTATTGACTTCTGTCTCCTCCTCTCTACCCCTCCCCTTTATATATCGCAATAGCAGTATTCTCCATTATCCAGTGATGCTGAACTGATCTTTTTCTTCAGTGTTTGTTCATAATGGGGAACCACTGAAATGTCTTGCTCATGTAAGGTTGTTTTTAAAAAATGGCTATTTTTATCTTTCCACAATAGATTAACCTCATTGGAAGTTAGTTTCTTCTCAAGGAATTAGTAAATCCATTCCACAGTCAGTATTCTGCCATTAATGGCATTTAAAATAATTCAAGAATAAATGTTTTTATATATTTCTTTTCCTCAGAGCCATTGCTGCCGAATGCTTTCTAATGGGACAAAGAGAAGTAAGTCAACACAGTGTACTAAAGTGAATAATTATGAAATTCTGTAAAACTTCTCATACCTTGGCTTTATCCAAAGCAGTGGTAATCTTGTAAATCCAAGATTCTACCCTTGTTGATAAACACCAAAACATGTGCCTCAGGTGTGAGATGTTTTTGATATTTGAGGTAGAATGGCTTCTATAATGAGTGCATGCTCTTTCTGTGTAACTTTCCTGTACTGGAAAAGCTGTATTCTTCTCCAATTTTATTTTTTTTTACCTGGAGGAGGTAGTTGTATTTTAAGTTCTAGCAGAGGGAAGCAAGACTCGTGCTGGAAGTTGGTAATGACTGTCTTTAGAAGTGGACTAGAGAGCTGAAGAGTAACTTTTTGCAAGAGCATGTCATACTAGGTCAAGAGGGAATAGCTTCAAACTGAGAGGAGGTTTAGATTGGCTATTAGGAGAAACAACTTTACTGTAAGGTGGTGAGATACAAACAGGTTGCCCAGAGAAGTTGTAGATTGCTTCTAGGGATGAGTTTTTTAGGCCAGACTGGGTAGGGCTTTTTAGTCTAATTTAGTGGAGGATGTCTCTGCCTATGACAGGTGTTTTGTTATCTAGATCATCTGTAAGGTCTTTTCCAACCTAAACTATTCTTTGATTCTGTGAAGTAGTTAGAAGGGTGGGTCTGCCACACTAGTCTATGGAAAGAGTTTCCATAGTTCCTGACCACACAAAATACCCCAGTTCGCTTCTTCCAAAAATTATAGGCTTACTTATTATTACTTAGGGTTGGGAAATACAACTCTATGTGCAAACACAGAAGAGGTTTTTTGGCACAGCAACTGCATCACTTTTCAAACAGAATGATCTTCCTGGTATTGTTGCTGTGACCTTCAAGGTACAGTAATTTCACGATTGTAAGCCGCACCTTTTTCATTGAAGAATCCAGCCTATGCCAGTAGTGCAGCTTATATTCAGGTGCGGCTTATCTATGGACAAATCCCAGCGAAATGCCAACCTAGAAGTGAGAGCTGGCGGGGAGGGCGCCTGGGGCTGCGTTTAGAGGCTTTGCTGGTCTATGAAAACTGTTTGCAACTTGAGCACCTGACACCAAACCCGGTGCTGGCGCGATTCTGTTACTAACTCGTTACTTTGTCGCACATGAATCCTCATTAAAAAAAAAAAAAAAAGTGCATCTTATATATGGACAAATACTGTGGTCTGCCTGGATGTGCGGCTTATAATCAGGTGCAGCTTATAATTTTGAAATTACTGTACTTTTCCACCTGTGAAAAGATGTGGTGTATTTGAGGATGGGGCTTGGATTTGTGACTCATCACTTGCTTGTGGTATTTGAGCTACTTCTCCGCTGTATCTGGTTTTGTGTCATCTTGTAGTGACTTACTCTTAGCGTCCTTCTTTTTTGTCAGTGGTCTTTGTTCTGAATCAATATTAAGCTTTAACTGATCCATAAAGGGTATCATGGCTGTTGTTAGACTCACATATGAAATGTTTTCTTTCCTTTTTTTATGGTCTCCTAGAATGTTTAAGAACATCCACTAAGCAGAATTACTTGGTTTGTTAGATCAAATAGCTCAAAGTCAGGAGATAACAAAGGCTGGATTGCCTATTTAACCTTAATTCTGTCTCTGTTTTGGTTTGGTGTAATCTGTAATTAGTCACAGATCCATGCTTCAGTCATTGTATTAGATGGACTACATCTTAAGACACTGCCTGTAGTGAGGCTGGTGACTGAAAAGAACTCTGTTTTGCTAGAAAAGTATGTGTCAAATGCGTAAGAAAGTGGGCCCTTAAAGATAATGAACCAATTAAA
Organism: Sialia sialis; assembly: GCA_009812075.1. NCBI lineage: Eukaryota > Metazoa > Chordata > Aves > Passeriformes > Turdidae > Sialia > Sialia sialis. The sequence continues at coordinate 12,025,735 of VRYO01001878.1, read as the reverse complement.
AGGAAGCCATATGTGAAACATTGTAGCTGGATTACACCCAGAAGAAATCTTGTGGTTTTCTTCTGTAACCACCTCACTAATTACGTGGTATGTGGTCAAATCACTTAAGTAGTCACACACAGGGCAGTTGGGCTTTTGTGAGGGTTTTGGTCTGGGATGTAGCGAGCACTTAAAACTGTTTACACAAATCAGTGATTGTTCCAGATAACTGGGTTTTCTAGTAAACAAGTAGGATATTGGTTTTAAGTTGAATTGTGATTCAGATTCTGGATTTCCTGTTCCTGGAGAACCTGTCATTTATTTTCTTCAGAGGTCATGTAAAGGTTTGTTAAAAGAATATGAAAATGGGTACAAGTATTTAAAATGCTACCAAATACCTCCCCTAGTGATTCTGATTGAAGCTGGGACTTAAGATACCAGTAGTTGAAGGACACTTGAGTAAGTACTAGTATTAAATATTTTGGTCCTTTATTTTGAACCATAAAATAAAGCCATTTCTTTGAGAGTGGCAAAGACTTATATTGATAGTTAAAGCATAGATAGATGCTGAAGGAAAAAAGCCCATGAAACAGTTATTTTCATTGCAGGATTGTGATGATATGCAATAAACAAGACTTGAGACTACATATTGAGTGGTGAAAGAAATACTCAGTAAGCTGCTTCACTCCCTGAATGTGTTCCATCCTGTGCAATGAATGAGGCAAGAATCTTGTGAAGAAAAATAGCAGGCCCTCATGTAACTAATCATGTTCATACAAGGGTCAGAATTAAGGTCAGACATAAACTTGCCTTTGCTTTTAGTACCAATTAATGCTTGACTTCAGAACTATTTTAAAAATTATTGCAAGAGATTTTTGTGCTTCAAATAATTCATTTTGAGTGCATGAAATTCTGCTGACACTTAATACTTGCCTTTATTTTACAGGTCCATCATTTATATCAGAGAGCCCTTCAGAAGTTACCTCTATGTGCAACACTGTGGAAAGATGTAATGTTTTCTCCTTATGATTAAGTTTGAGGTTTCATATAAATTCTCTGCATATCCCATATCCATAGATGTGGTGATGCTCAGGCTCTGGCTAAATCTTATATCTGCTTCCCCATCTCTTTCAGCAACTCTTGTTTGAAGCATCAGGAGGAGGTAAAACTGATAACCTGAGAAAACTAGTTTCCAAGTGCCAAGAGGTTGGAGTCAACCTAGATGAGCTTTTAAATTTAAACACTTACAGAACAGAAAACAAGAATCACTGAACGCTGGGTATGGTCAGCCATAAGTCCTATAAAATGCCAAAATCAGTTGAATGGTTCTTCAGGCTGATCCATGCCCTAAGATCTATGTAAGGCAGATGAGTATTGCTGAGCATATCAAGTCTCCAGTCTGCTTTCCTTGAACCTGGAAACAACTAACATGACCTTCTTCTGGAAACATGAACTCCCTGTCTGGCCTTGCTTCTGGGCCCTGCCAGATTCTCATAACGTCATCTACGTAAGTATAGTTAATCAAAATGACAGACTTTATTTTTTTATGTTTTCTTTTTATTTACTGTTTTCTTTGTTTTGCTGTTCCTGATTCACTTGACACTCTCGCTGATGCCTGAGAGATCTGTGTTTGGGATTAATTTACTGGGCTGTGTTTACAGTAAAAAGCAACTAGTCCATTTTGGGTTTTTCCTTTTTTAAACCTTTTTTGAGACTTTTTCATTACAGGATTTAAAACAAAAGCAGCCGCTCTTAAGGAAAGTGTAACTGCCGTGGCCACAAGTATGCTTCTTGCACTTGAAGGCTCTAAGAGGGTTGCTTACTGCCCTTTTCTGCATTGGACTCATGGCAGAGACTATTAAACTTGAAGATTAAAGAAACTTTTGCAAATGCCAGTGCATCAGAACCTAAGAGTGGTCAATTATGTGCAATTTTTTGTAAAGAAATTTTAATTTATAATAAAGTTTAACAGTTTAAAGAAAGATATTTATCTGTTTTGTTTTGGTACTACTTTGCGCTATTGCAGGTGTTTTAACAGAGATATTTTCAATACAAGCTGACCTTTAAAAACAATAAAAATCTGTTGTCTTTTGTTATTTTGATCAAGAGATACACAAGTGTGGCTGAGCTGCCTATTGTGGTTATGGAATAACTGTCCCCTTGGGTTTTTTCATCCCCTTGCCTCAGGTACACAGTTGTTTGTCCCATAACAACTATTCCTATCAATAATACCACTTCAGTAAAGGAAAATGCATTTTATATTGTCCTTTTTGCCCTAAATGAAATGAGACCCACTTTCCAAAGTTGCTACATCTACATTTGTAGAGAGAGAGAAAATTTGCCAAGTCATGTCAAAAAGTGGCTGTAGTATCTATTGCCTAGGTGTTTCATTAAGATGCCAGTGAATGAATTGTCTTCACGGTGGGGAGTGAGGCTAAGTAGTTAGTAACATACTGTTTCCAGTAACTTTCAAACCCTTTACTTTATCTGAAGCTAAACATGAAGCAGCTCTCTTAAAGGAGGAAAAAGTGGGAAATTGTGGTTGTCATCCAGGGGAATGGAGAGTATTTCTGCCCCTGAAGTCTTTTTAAACAGCTCATACTTAATTTTGTAATTCATGCTTAAATAGAAAACGTCAAGTACTTACTTTAATGGCCAAGTTTTCCTGCAGACTACACAACCAGTATTGGAAAAGTGACTTAAACCTGTTCTTTACTGGAGTAGGGTGGTGTCTTGAATTTTTTTCACACTTGCATAGTGTGGCACATACCATACAAGTGCAGTATTCAGTTTTTCTGTTAAACACCCCGTTAAGTTTGATAAATGCTGTCTTATGTAGATTAGCCAAATACTTTTTCATAGTTTGTCTTTAAAATTTTCCAGATAAGCAGTTGATATTATTCTGCAGCAGTGGGGTTTGTTGTTTTGTTGTTTTTTTTGTTTTTTGTTTTTTTTTATTGGGATACCATTTTACCTATTCCACTATTAAAAATGGAAAAGCTGTCAAAGGATAGAGCACTTGTGCTGCTGCCCTGTCCGACCCTTTGGACTCATATTGTGCTTAAGGCTGTTACTTCTTGACCTTTCTTGCTTTGCTGTACAGTGACTTTATGGCAAAAGACCTTTATAAAGGAGATATTAAGCTTTACATTTTCATCAGGGATTAATTATGTCTATTTTGCCTTAATGGCTTGTCCCCATACTTGGAGATAGGGGAAAGCAAAAAGCCCACAATGTTCTGATTTCCATCAGAAATCTTGCTTGATGGTATATATAAAAGTACCTGATCATAATAGGAATTGTTAATTTAGAAACTGAAATGAAAAAGTATGAAGAAGTTACATGGTAATTTTTTTTTTAACAAGAAAGAATTAAAATGCGCTGCTGTGTAATGTACATGTTCCAGGAAAGAGTTACTGCTTCCACAGATCTGCGCTTAGAATGGAATCCTCTCCAGGCTCTGATATTCTAGTAAGAGGGCTTTTTGGTCCAGAAACTAGGGCTTTCTAGCTATCATTTGATAACTTCATTAATTATTTACCTGGAAACTTGATTTACCAAGGGTATTAATTTTCTCTACATACTTGTCTTTCAAATTAGTGGTCTTTCTGTTCTACAAGCAATTTCTGATTGCAGGCAGTGGTGGTGAAGAACTGTGTATAAAGGATAATTCCAGTCGATCAAGCCAAACTAACTAGTTGCTTAAGAGGAAAGATAAAGGGAAAGCACAGTAATTTATACCATAAAGTTATGTTGCTATTTGTTATGTGCTCAGAACAGCTACTTAATGAAGGGTAGTTTGATTATTTGGTCTTTTGAGTCTCTGCGGAAATAAAGTCTGGATCTTTAATAGTATTGCACCAAACGACTCCCACTACAGTATTTTAATTTCCTTGCACAGCAGCATGATCAAAACATTCAGCTGTGTTTATTAGGAAGGATAAATGGAAATCAGTCTTTTGTTGATCTTCATGTAAATCTACATTAAATCTACTCTCATTTGGTGTTGGTAGTTTTAGTGCTTGCTAGTTCACACGGGACAGCTGGTGCTCTTACATTCTTAGAGCTGTGGCAAAGGCCATTGCCCCCTTCCTGTACTCCATTAGATAAAACATTAGGTAAAAGCAGGTCTAGGCAGGGGACCTTGTCATCTGCACTGGCAAATCCTTTCCTGCAGCCATGCATCCTAGTCTGGCTTCCCAGTTCAAAGGAGGTATGGAGTTACTGAAGAAAGCCCATTGAGTGGCCACATCCATTATTAATGGATGAACATCCTACATATATGGAAAGGCTGCAAGACCTGTGACTTTTCAGTCTGAAGAAATCTCAGGGTCAGAGCTTCTCAGTGTGTACAGGAGGAAGATATAAAGAGTCAAGCTCTTTAATGTCTTCTTAGTGGTGCCCAGTGTTGGGGCTAGAAGCATTGGGCACAAACTGAGGGAGGTTTTTGGGTAAATGTCAGGAGACAGGGTTTTTTTTTTACTGTGAAAGTGACTGAGCACTGGTGGCCAGAGAGGAAGTGGAGCAGTTAAAAAGCTGTGTGAATGTGGTTCTGGACAGCAGACTCTAGGTACCTGCTTGAATGGGGGTTTGAGGTAGGTGATTTCCAGAGATCCTTTCCAGCTTCTCACCTTAGTATATACCAGAGCTGAAGAACTAGCTATGGACTTCATAGTGTCTTAAATGGGTTTTTTTTAAGATGTTCCCCTGCTGCATCTTTTGTTTTATAGAGCCAGTGCACTGGTTGCAGTTACTGATAAAGACTTCCTCCCTGGCTTTATTAATTCTGGATGGAAGTTAGATGTTAGATTTTTTTTTTTTAAACTTAAGTTTTTGTTAAGATGATTGTCAGAAACAGAGAAATTAATAGTTTGGATTGAGAGGATGAAGGAGGTGTGTTGATCTTGTGCAGCAGGTGTTTGAGACCTTGCCTCATCTCTGAGAGGGGAAGGTGTAGAATGGGCTTGCTTTCAAAATCCTTCAGGTATATGCCTTGTGCACCTGTACTACTACTGCTGTGCTCAGTAACTACTAGTCAAAGGGGTAGCTAACTTCTCAAAGTGGCAGTATCCCACCAGACATCAGAAATTCACATAATCTTCATACAAACTAAGTGAAAAGGACCTGTGAAAACTTCCACATCCTGCAGCTTCCCTGAAGAGCCTAACAGAGCCCACTCCTTCACTCTTTGTGTTGCTGTCCTGCATGTATCCAATTTCACATTATACCCAAGGTCAGGATTGTGTAGATAATGAAAGGTGGGGTATTTTTCCTTAGTCAGTCCCCTTTTCTCCTGGGTTGTGCTGTAAATGTTCTGTGAGATGAGTTTGTGTCTGCAAGGTCCAGAGTGCTCACATTGAATCGTTAAGGTTGGAAAAGACCTGCAAAAAAAGTTCAACCTTTGCCCTTGTACCAGCATACTCACTCAACTGTATCACAAAGTGTCAGGTATACTCATTTTTTTGAACACTTCCAGGAATGGTGACTCCACCACTTCTCTGGAGAGTCTGAATCTCTCCTAATGCTCGTTAAAAAAAAATAAGCCCTTTCCTCCTTACAGGTGATTTCAGTTCACGTCCCATTAAATGTCATTCAGAATTACAGGGCAGTGAGCTGCATCTTACCTGGGGAAATCTAGACTGTGTCCTTACATGACCTGCCATTTCACCTGAGACTGGGGAACATCCTATCGCTGATTTTATGGAGCGGTCAAAAAGGATGTGAGAGCAGAAAAGGTTTGTTTTACAGAACAGAGCAGGAGTGTCAGCTTATTCTTATCTAAGGTGGCTTAATGTTTGCAAGGAGCCCAAGATCAAAATTTGGCTTAAAAGAGGATATAAACGTTAACTGCTATTTTTCTTTTTTATTGCATGCAACTATTTGTTGTTATCCTACCAGAGTAGCAGATAATAAAAGCATTTGAGTATGACCCGTAACTGAAACTTAAACCTTGTAAAGCTGTTAGCAATGAATTACTAATCTGTCTGTTTGTTCTCTGTTAAAGGGAGCATAAAGTGCCACCATAAAGTTTGCACTGCTGCACCTGGGGTACTGGCAGCAGTGACAGTGATGGCTCAGTGAAATGTTGACAAAGATGAAATAGGAAGAAGCCTTTCAGTGCAGTCAGGAAAGCCTGATTTAGCAGAAAGTAGCACAGAAATTACAGTAATGTTGTGTAAGTGACTTGATTCAGAGTGAGCTGGGAAAAACTGCATCTTTGGAAAAGGTAATGATTTTAAAGTAATTTCTCACTGCTGTCACAGCATCTGATGGCCAGAGGTGATCTGTGAGGAGTTGTTCTGTCAGATAAGAATCCTTATTGATTTATATCCGTCCTTATTTTCATGACTGCTGTCAATCTGACTTTCATTTGTGACCCTTGGAGTTAAGTTTTCTGGTCAGTGTGAGAAAACTGTGGATGAGGAAAGGTGATTGGGGAATTTCTAAGAATGGGTCTTGAGGACAGTGATATTTTCTCTTGTATTGACCAGGGTTAATGCAGCACAAGTAGGAAGACAGAAGAACTGCTTCTACTAGCTTCCATGAGGAAGTTTTAATTGTGATTTTATGTGATACGGAAGATTTTCAGCACCTACTTTTCTGTAACCACATCAGCTCTCACCATTCCCTCCTGAGGCTTTCTTCACCCTCTGTGTTGTGGTTTAACCTCAGTGAGCAACCAAGTACCACTCAGCCACTTGCTCATACTGCTCCCTTTCCTGCTCCTTTGGGCTGGGGAGAAAAATGGGAAAGAAGGTAAAATCCATTGGTTGAGATAAGAAAAGTTTAATAATAATACTTTTTCCTTCCTTTCTCAAAAGATTCTGCTGCTTAGTGTCTCACATGATGATATCATCAATATATTGCAGGTATTCCAGAGCTTAGAAGGTGATGCCAGCTGCTTGGTTTCCC
>VRYO01001878.1:11910788-12017844 GCA_009812075.1 Sialia sialis | reverse complement strand
GTCAGAAGACAGAGCAATAAAACCGGGCTGGATTGAACATCCCAAGGATATTTGAAATTTGTGGGAGCTGTAGTAATTAGACTGGAGAAGTTGAAGACGAATGGAAATGTCTTTCCCATGGATTGGGTCTCTGAGGAGAAAAGGTAAAATATATCATTATGAATATTTTCCAATAGATGGCTTACAAAGTACAAAGATGACAGCAGTGCTGAGTACAAATAACGGATTGGTTTCATAACCAGCAATTCTGTCATATCATAAGCCAGCATTAAAGTACAACATGATGCAACTCAGATACTCAGATAACAAGCACAACCGCGCTGAGAACAAGTAAATCAACGTTGTGATCAGTGACTATTAATAATGAGTGCTTGTAACAGGTTTGTTCTGACATGTTCTAATCATATTTGTCGTTATCTCAACCCTTCATTGCCCCATGTCAGGCACCAAAAAAAAAAAAAGACTGTCGTGGTATAATACCAGCCAGCAACCCAGTGCCACACAACTGCTCACTCACACCCCCTCTCTCCCTGGTGTGAAGGGGAGGAGAATCAGGAAGAAGGTAAAATGCCTGGTTAGTGTAAGAACAGTTTAAGTTCAGTAACATGGTAACTTTAATAATTAAAATAAAATACAATATGCTAACAATTATAATGATACAGTTATAATGAAAAGAGAGGAAACAGAGAAATAACTCCCCAAAACCCTCCACCCGAACTCCCAAGTGATGTACAGTGTAGTTGCTCGCAGCACTCACAGTGATTGATGTGCAGCCCATCCCTGAGCAGGGATCCCCTTATCCCAGCCAGTTGCAGTTTTATTGTTCGGCACTACACCATATGGTCTGGAATATCCATGTGGCCAGTTTGGGTCAGCTATCCTGGCTTACCACGAGAAGCTGAAAAGTCCTTGACTTTTTATAAGCATTACTTGGCAACAACCAAAACATCAGTGTGTTATCAACATTATTCTCATACTACATCCAAAACACAGCACCATACCAGCCACCAGGAAGAAAATTAACTCTACCCCAGCAAAAATCAGAACTTCAAAACATTCTGTGAACTTACTCTGTCTTCTAGAAGAGATCTTAATGCACCTTTCTCTGGCCAGGATAGATTTCAAGAGGAAGATTTACACTATGAACTGCACTGTTCAAAACTGTACAGTCAAGAAAAGACAAACTTTGTCTGTAAACGCTTGTTGGGACAGCAGGAAAGAGTGGCAGTACATTCTTTACATCACCTGCAATAGACCAAGAAGATTGAAGAATGCTTTCAAAAGGGCAGTGGTTCCAAACTCTACAATTACAGGTGTGATATGATAATTTCTAAAGTGATTGAGCGAGGATCAACTAAGAATCTCTCTACTCAGAGGACAAACTCTATGGTTAAAAAAATTATTATCACAAAAGTCTTAAGATAGCTGAGGCTATGCATAAAGACAGCCATGCAGTTTGTGCAGAGGGTTTAATGATGGATGCAGAAGATGGTGTATGGCAACACCAAGTCCTGCAGCAGGTGCATGCTACAGTGTTGTGTTGTCTGAAGCAAATGTAGGAGACTTTGACAAAGCCAAAGATTGAATTATGGGTAAAAATCTTGTTCAGACTGCAAAGAACTCGGTTTTAGAGTGCATCTGTTTGCTTCAGCTGAGAAATGGTGAGGAGAACTGGCATGTGGTGCTTGTGCACCACCTCAGTGGAGTAGTTATGATTCTAGAAGTAGGAAGTCTTGCTTGCATATGTTTTCTGGCTGTAAAGCCTCAGCATAATCTGATGGATTGTGCAGAGATTATTGTGGAGAGAGAAAGGTGCCACACCATATATAATGTAAGTGGATTTATAATTACATGATGGAGAAATGAAATGGAATTCATCTGGGAGGCAAAAAATAAATGATTTTGTCTGAAATCAGCACATGAGAGGGTTGGAGTCTGTAAAGTGCCAATGAAAATAAAGCATGTGCTTTTATCACTTGTTCAGCGTAATCCTTCCAGAGTTCTATACTGAGTTATTTTTGAAGGCCTTGTGCCAGGGCTTTATCAGATGAACTGAGATCAAAGGTTAGGCTTGATTATTATTTTTGTGTGTCTTTCTGCCTCTTTTCTTGCTCAATTCTACTAAGCAGTCCAGAGGGTTTATGTAATGAAAAGCTTTTGTGGAAATGGAGTGATAAAAACTGTTTCAGCCTGGCCTTCTCAACTAGTACTTAGAGAGGCACAAAACATGCAGGTACAATGCCAGGACCTCTGTGTACTGAGCACTGATTTTTGATGTAGTGGATGTCCTAAGCTGTAACATGTAGAAATGGCTGCACAATCATCCATTGAAACCTGCAGTCAAGACATCCTGATCCAGTCACAAAGCACTCACTGATGAGGCTAGCTACTGGGCCTCATCCAGCACTGGGTTTTGTGTTTCCTAGATTTCAGGCAACTGGACAATGGAGCAGACTGAAAAATCTCTAAGGGAATTCAAGAAATATACCTAGTTTCCTTGGATACACTGCATCCAGTTCTGCTGGACACACTGGTTAGAATGCCAAACCTACACCCTGGGATCCATCCCTCTGAACCACTGGATTTGTGCCAGAGACTCCAGAAACATTGGTTGTATTAATGCAATTGGGCAAGATACAGATGTAAGTTTATCAGTTGATCTATTCTTTGATTGTTTCCCTTCTGCATGTAAAAGGCTTTGCTATGACTTGCTTATCAAGACTGCTCTGTTTTAGACTGGAAAACTATTGAAGCCAAAGGCTTCTGTTGCCCCCCTGTTGTCCATCTCCACCACCACCACCAAGGTGGGAGAGGCTGGAAACGTGCCTTCTGCCAGAATTGCTCAAATTTGCATTTTCAAACTGTCCCTCTGAGCCTTTCAGAAAAGGGAGGACTTGCTGAACCAGAAACTGAAAATGATAAGGAGAGTTTCCCAGCAGCAGTGAGGCACACTTGGGCACATGGTGGCACTAAGTGCCTGGCAAAAAAAGGCTGTCTTTCTCCATCCAGCCCTGACTGCCTGCGACCTCAGGGCTACATCCCTGATGGAAGAGGCAAAAGGCTGAGTATTGCAGGGCAACACAAAGTAAGAAATCTAAGCTTCCAGTAGGATGTCTGGGAATACTCTCTTAGCAAGTATCTTCCTCTGTCTGTCATTCTGCTTCTGGTCATATTACACCCTCAAATCCCTTGGGGCAAGCTTTTCTTGGAGTGTTTTCCCATGTCTCCCTTGCAAATAAAGCCAGGTCACATTTCTGCTACCTTATTAAAAGATCTATGACATTTACTGAAAATCTCACTCATATTTTAAAAATGCATTATTTTTAAAAGGTGATAGCTTACTTTTTAGTCTGGATCCTTCTTATGAATCTTTTAATGACTGGTTAACATCACATTGGCAGCCTAAACTTCTGAGCCATAAAATGTGAAACTTTAAAATTTTTTCCTTATGACAGAGGTATTCGGGGGTAAAAAATCTGAATGACACAAAAGAAATTTGCCAAGGAGCTCTAAGGGGGAAATAGAGCTGGACAATCTTTTTCTAATTATTGTAATAAGAGTGCCATTATCAGAAATGCTCTGTGCTCTATTGGGAAAGAGAGCTATATTAATAGGAAACAAAGATATTTGATACTTCATAGATCAAAGCGCTTTTAAGGTGCTGCTATCGTTATGAAAGGCTCTTGGTGTAAGAATGGTACTTAGTGGACAATAGATCTATTGTTTGTCGTTATTAAAAAATAATTAAAAATCAGACCTGATAATTTATTTATGAGGGCCCAGATTGGATGAGAAATGCTTCACTCTAACATAAAGCAACAGTTTTTAGGACCATGCTATCTTCTGCCTACAAACGTGAGAAATTCCACTGTGCAAATAAGAATATTTGGTATGAGAATAAACACTCCCTGAAATCCACTGAAGTGAAGAAGGCCCCTTGGAAAGCTTCGGAATTCTACACTGTGAAGATCTGTGAGCTTTTTTACCCATTTTTCTCCTTTCTCTTAATGCTTACTTGTGTTCAGGATATAGCTCCAAGAGCCTCTAACTAGACTTTTTCTTTTTGTGTTTTTGCAGTGCTTAGAGCAGTCAGATTTTGGTCTGATATCAAAGCTCTAAAAGGCTCTCCTAACACATATTATAACAAAAGTAGAGAGAAATTGGTACTGCGAACAGTTCACCTATGGCTCACAAAATGGATTTCTTACTGTTGTTAAATCCTCTGAGGAGTGGGGGGAAATTGCTTAAAGACCTGGAAAATCCTACATACACCCACAGTTTTGTGTAAAGAATAGTGTCAAGAGATTGGGAAAAAGAGAGATAATTTTTTCAAGAGAAAGACAGTTTTTGTAGGTAGAAAAGCAGTATTCAAGGATAGAAACTAAATTATAAATACTGACATTTTACTTTGACTTGTATTTCATTTCTGTCCAAGCTAGTATTACTTATTCCTATTTAAGTGGAGTGAATAGAAGTGTAAAGCTATTTGAATTTTGAATAGTCTGTCAGTTCACCAAATTTAACACTTGATGAACCCAATAAAACACAATTACAGTAATTTCACAATTATAAGCCGCACTCTTTTCATTGAATAATCCAGCCTATCCAAGTAGTGCGGCTAATCATCAGGTGCGGCTTATTTATGGACAAATCCCAGCAAAATCCAACCTGGAAGTGAGAGCCGGCTGGGGAGAGAGCTGCCGCGGAGCCGCTGCCGGGTGGGCGGTGAGCCGGAGCCACTGACGAGCGGGTGGTGGGCCGCCGCTGGATTGGTGAGGCCAGCCCGGCTTCGCCACCTTCACATGAGCGAGCAAGCTGCCTTTGCTGCCTCCGCTGCTGCGAGCAGGGCGGGGCTCGCCCCCTCTGCTGCTGCAAGTGAGGTGCCTTTGCCGCCTTTGCCGCCGCGAGCGAGGCGCCACCACCTTTGCTGTCGCTGCAGCATGCAAGCTCACTGCCGCCGGGTGCCACCGCCTTCGCACTGGGGAGGGCGCCCTTTGCACGGGCGAGCGAGCCGCCGCTGCCACTGAGCAGGCGGGGGCTGCGGCAATCAGCACCGGGCCGGGAGTGCCAGGGCCCACAGCACCGGGAGGGTGCCTGGGGCTGCGTTTAAAGGCTTTGCTGGTCTATGAAAACTGTTTGCAACTTGAGCACCTGATACCAAACCCCGCACTGGCGCGATTCTGTTACTAACTCGCTACTTTGTTGCACATGGGTCCTCGCTTTTTAAAAAAAAATTGCAGCTTATATTCCAGTGCGGGTTATATATGGACGAATCCCATGGTCTACCCGACTACCCGGATGTGCGGCTTATAATCAGATGTGGCTTATAATTGTGAAACTACTGTATTTACTGTTTGTTTGTTTTCTATCGTTCTTGTGTCCAGCACATGGGGCCATACGCTGTTTGCTCACTGTCATTTTGGTTTCTCTTTGCTGCTCTTTTGAATGAGAAACTTTATGACTGTGAGATTTTTTTAATTGCTTTTGCTCCAGCATCTTCAAAGCTTGTCTTTTTTTGTGTTTTTTTCCCCAAAAAAGAAACTCCATCTCTATACAACCTCTCTATGTTTGCTGTCTTAGAGATGGGCAAACTTACGTTATATTTTTGCTTTGCTTGTGGTGCTTTCAAGCCAAGAGCAAGGAGGGCTCATGACTTTCAGTTGCAAAGTGGCTTTTTTCAGGAAGCCACGGAGGCTGCTTTGAATTCCAGAGGTGGCATTTCCTGAGGCAGATATTTTGGCACCACTCACTGGACAGAAAAAAAACTCCTACTGGAGCTTGAGCTGGAGAACTGGGGCACTTTCTCTGAAGAAAACTCCAAAAGAATACTTTTCTGATATGCAGTCTCTATTTTTTCTAAGGTAATTGCACAAGCTTTCTGGCCCATGGTGATCCTACAGAGTTTCCAGTCTGCTCTGACTTTACCTCCCTGCCAAGTAAAAGAGTATTTTTCTCTAACAGAGCACATTGAGTCCTTGTCTTTGTGATAATGAACACATGCCAAACTTCACTGTCAGTGTTCCTAGATTCCATACTGCGTGCTTTATTGCCTTATTTAACCTCAGCAAGAATGTCGTTGTCCCTTAGAGACATTCTTCAATGTCTTAGGACTTAGTGTCTTCAGCTGTCCAAGTCCTCCAGAATGGATGAAGAAGGCCTCTTGAGTGGCCAGGTTGAGCAGAACTGGATATGCAGGGGAGTAGAGGCTTTTCCAGAATATGTCCTGTTGTCCAAACTTACCAAAACATCCAGAAAAAACACAAACCCCAGCAAAACAAAAAACCCATGGGAAATTCCAACAATTTTGAGAATTACCTGTATACTAGGACAAATATATATCGAATAAAGCAAATCTCCTCATACTTTGCATTCAGTAAGGCATTCAGCTATGTCAGGAAACTGTTTTCCCACTTCATGCATTAAAATTTTATGTTGCAATCCACTCCATGGGTTTATGGGAATGTTGTTTCTTTCACTCTGGATGGTGCACAGGAGAAATAACAAAATTCTCAGGATGTTCAATAATAAGCATTTGCTTGAAAATTTTAGAACATTAAGATAGACTTGTCACATTTTAAAACCAAATCAGACCAAGTAATGAACTTGACAAACTTTAGCTTCACAAAATTAAACATAGCCACTTTTAACTTATCCAGACATATCAAAGCACTAAGGCACTGACTAGAAGTTTTTAGCTTGGCTTATTTTGAGAAGTTAGGAAAAGAAAGAGAGAAAATGATAAATTAGGGAGGAAGAAAAAGGAGGAAGAAAGGTATACAGTCACCATCCTTGGATGCAGTGATGAGACTTGACTCTTGCAATTTAGATGTCTGTACATTGAAGTGATGGTGGCAGTCTTGATCTGCCAAGGGTGGCAGAAGCCCATGAAACACAAAGTCCAGGGTGCTAATATATGCTCAGGCTCAGTAGGAATGCCCAGGTACCTCCTCTGACAGGGTAGTTTTACACTGTATGATGCAACACCATGGATCATGTGGTACTTCAGGGGTCTTGGATGGTTTATGACACCTTCTAAGACATGACAGCTGCCTCTCACATCAGCACAGTTGAGCCAGTTATACCCCATCACTAGGGATGAACCTTCAGACCTACCTTGTAAATGTCCCACTATGTCCCTCAGAGGGAAGTTTTACACCTGAGCCAGTTATGAAATGTAGGACGCTGGCATGATAAAAACCACTATCCTATCTCCCAGGATCTGCTTCTTATAGGCTTCTTCCCTTATCTGGCTCAAACCCTTATTTGTAGGCTCTGGTGGAGAGTGTGCACCCTCTCAGCACCTGGGCTGCTCCTTGCATGTCATCCTCATCAAAGCACCCGCTGCTTTTGTGAATGGCCAGTTGTTTGAGCCATTCACCCTTAGCACTTCAGTGTCTTACACTGAAGCACTGATTGCATATTCTAGAATTCATTCTCTAGCCACACAAAGCTCTCTGGAGTTCATTTTCATAGTCAACCAGTAAAGAGACCTAGAAGGACTTCCCAAAACTCTGTGGTACTTTCTATGGGAGATGAAACACCTGTTTTGAGTACGACAATCTCCCCCATTATTTTTTCTTAGAAGGCTGGGAGAACTCCCTCCTCCAGGAATAATAACTGATAATAACTGCAGTGACCTCTACAGATAGCCCTGAGAAGCTGTTGTTATATGGAACCAAATAAATTACTGCAGACACCTGTCAAAACAGTGACTGTGTATCGAGAATGGCACCAGATGCAGAAGATGTTTGAAACTTCCTTCAAGAATTAGTTTTGGAGTCCTGAGAGCTTCAAGGCTGGCTGCAGAAGACTCTGGTATGTTCATGCATAAAACTTAGTGGAAGTATTTAGATTCACAGATGGACAGTTTTCCTTTTGTAAACAAAACACGTTTTTTACTTGACAAGTGGAAGTGTTGCCACTGTGGAAAAATTAAATAGGGATTTTGAGTGGACCCTTTGTCTGTGACTAAGTTTTTTAGAAATCCTGGCTATGGGCCAGCTCTCAAGAGGAATACTCTTAATGTTTGTTTTTTCTTATGACCAAGATTGGATCTTTAGATAATTTTGACAATGCCACAACAAATTTTTTTTATGGAGAGAACATACTCATGTTTCCTATGTCTCCAGAGTCATTGGAGCACAAATCTGTGATTCTCATTATATGAACAAGATGTTCCTAATGTTGATACTGCCTTTTATTTCCAGTATATTTGCCAGGGTTAGGTATAACACATGGAATCTCTTCTGCTTTATATTTTAACATGGGTAGATTTGTATTTTCCTTTAAAATTTCTGATCACATGTATCTGGGATTCTATACAAACAAAGATATACAAAGAGTTCAATCAGTTTTCCAGGCTTAGCTTCACATTATTTTTCACAATAACATTGTGGCAGAAGGACAGACTTGTCCCTTGTTTGGCACATGTTAATGAAAGAGAACATGAGGTACTTATTATGGCTGGTAGAGATACTGGTCCCTCCCTTGCTGGTGGAAGCAGTACAGCTCCCCTGGAATTTGAGAGCTGTCTTCTGCAGCAACTGAGCATCTCCACAATTACTGCGCTTCATATTTCTGGAAAGAATTTTCTGACACTGCTGCTGCTGTTGTTTTGTATCCATGTTCTTCTTCTTCTGTCTCCATTACCTTGTCTTCCAGTGTTTTCCTAAGGAAAATATTACTTTTACTGCATTTTAAATTATTTGAGCCTTCTTAAGTGATTGATCAATGAAATTTTTAGCACCTTACCTTTCATATAGAGAAATGTTGATTATGATATTTTTATTACAGTGTTTAATACTAAAGTCAGAGGAAATAAGTGGTGCCCCTGATAAGCTGAAATTTCTATTACAGATGATTTGGCTAGGAAATAGTTTCATACTTTATACAGTAGCAGCTTTCTCTCTGTCTAGTGTATATAGGTCACTACTGCTGTCAAGTGCATGTAGGTCACAGAGATAGGAAGCAAATACAGAGCAGCAGCAACAGCGAGGACTGCACAAGTGGCTGGTCTCCATTTGAGATCAGTTATGATCACCAGATTTGTCAGGGATGTTCTCCCCTGAACAGACTGAAGCTGCCCACCCACCTGGTACAGCATTGCCTCTGTGGTGTCGTTCTCTGCACTTCTCTGCTAGTATCTGCTAAGGCTTGGCCTTTATCCTCATCCATTATTTTACATTATTTTGCAGGTGATCCCATCTTCTTTATGACTTTCACTGTATCTCTGACTAGCTCTTTTTTCTAGGCCATCTGCAACTTCTCTGAGCACTGAGTTCCCAAATAAAACTAAATAATATATTTAGTGAGCTGGAGAACTGGCATACTCTGCCTGGTCCCCCCTAAATAACCTGTTGCACAAGTCTGCAGTACTCCCCTTCAGTTGTTACTGCAGAGAACACTGCATGTCTGTGGCACGAGTGCTTTCAGAGAGCAACTCCCTGTGCATGTGTGCTAGCATCACCCAGAACACTGATCTCAGGCACTACTGCTCACTATTTGATACATAAATTAACAAAAGCCTTTCTTCCACGTATCATGATATATAACCTTGGTTCCTGTTTTTCCCTTCTGCATCACTTTCACTAACCAGTTCATTCTTTCTTTGTAGGTATTCTCTTTCCCTTTATAACTAAAGTTGTACTCTCTTCCTCCTAAAATAATTTCATTCTTCTTCATTATGGTTCCCGGCTCTAATATTGCTTAGGCTGTTTGGTGCACATATGCATGTGAAATCATCTTTACTTGCTTGTTTTCTCACCATTTCAATGACCTTAGCCATCACAAAACTTCCATCTTTTTGTATCCACTTTGAGCTGGGGACATCCTTCACAAAACTCCCATCATGCTTCTTAATATCTCATAAAACTTCACCCATTTGCATCCTATCTTTTGAAGGCTTCTATCCTCCCTGAGTTATGCACTCCTCTATGCTGTCACACTTCTGTTTTTTGCTCCTAAAGATAATGAATGACTTTCTTATTCCCGTTCTCTACTGGTCCTGTCCTACTTGAATAAGACTATTCTAAAACTCACCCAACAAACTTACAGTAATTTCACACCTATAAGGCACGCTTCTGGGTTGTCGGCAAATTTCTGAACTTTTTCCATATATAAGGCGCACTTTATTTTTGCAGTGAGGATCCGCACGCAACAAAGTAATGAATTAGTAATGGAATCGCGCGATCGATCGCGAGGTTTACTGGCAGGTGCTCAATTTGCAAACATCTTCCACAGATCGGTGTAGTCTTTAAAGACAGCCCCAGGTGCCCTCCCTGTGCCGTGGGCCCCAGCACTCCCCCCCAGCGCTGTCTGCCGTGGCTCTCATGGGCTGCCACGAGCTGCTGGCTCTTGCGGCTCACACTTCCGGGTTGGCAAATTTCTGAACGTAGTCCATATATAAGGCACACTGGATTATAAGGCACACCTCCGGGTTTCGATCAAACTTTTAGTCAAAAGGGCGCACCTTATAGTTGTGAAATTACTGTACTTCTTCTGCACAGGCCCTTCTGGCTGAAATGACCTTCCCCAAAGTAGACTCGTCTATCCTGAGAACCTGCATGCTGTTCTAAAATCTATTTAAATATGGGACAATTCTACTTTGTTTAAAAAAAAAAATCTTTGTAATTTATTACTTGCCATATGAATTCCTGACTGAACAATAGTTTTCTGAGAGTTTTTGCTCCATTGCTATTTTACCTCTTTCTTTCAAGTACTTCATAGAAATGACCCACAATCATCATCTCTGAAAAACCAAACACGTGCAACTGTCCCGTGCTGCAGTCTCTCTTAACAAGAATGCATGCCCTATTTCACCTGTTCTTGTTGCCTACAAAATGACATGGCTGTGCTTAGATGTTGCCTGCTTTTAATTCAAGTTCTGGTGCAGCCTGAGCATCTTGGCTCTTGCCAAGTCCTCTTTTAAGCCCCGCCTTTCCTTTGCCCTTAGCACCTCCATCTGTTTCATGCCTGATGGTGCTCCCCTCTGCCACATATCAGATGAACCTTGCCAGCTGTTTGGTTTTCCCCTTACCTGCCAGATTAGGGCTCGGAGAGAAAATGAGGAACGATGTGGGACAATTTGCTGTCTTATTAGAAGCAGCATCCCAGTGCAGCTGAATTGTGTGGTCTGCAGGTTGTGGGTAACTCGTGCCTGACCTGATGCACACCCTTGGCACATAGCTGGAGGTGCTGGTGTCACATGTGGCACGTGCGACAGGTCATCAGAGAGACACCAGCAGCGTGCACAAGGAGCAGGATCTGCTCATAAGGGTCTGCAAACGAAGTTTTGGTAAGATATTTAGTCTGTGTTGAAATGAAACACTATTATTCTATTTCTTTTTTTCTCCACAATGATTCTCTTTTTTTTTTTTTTTTTTTACAGCACACAACCTGTAACATATTTTGTCAGGAATTTCAGACACCTAGGGAGTTTAGTGTAAGTATTACAACAACTTGGAAAGGATTAATTGAGAATGCACACCATTTTGTGAGGTGTTAGGTCATGATTAAACGCTCTTTACTGTAGTCACATTTTATTACAACTTACATATGTTTGGAACACTGATAGAAAAGAAAGCATGTCACCTATTTACAATCACTACACATTTACATCATATTATTTACAGATAATGAATTTAGTAACATATATGAGCAGAAAATATAGCAAATATCAATATGAAACTGTACAGGGCTTAATCTCATGTCCTTTACTGTGGTTGCATTTCACTGTAATAATAAATACAGTTCTATATTTACACATTTTACTTTAAAAATCTATTAAATGAATTTTAACAATTTCAAGTTAAAAATATCTGATCAAAATATTTCAAACATGCTTATAAAAATAAGACACAAAGCCTTTAGGACTTTCTGCAAGCTAAAAAAGTTCTGATAAAAGAAGCTTTCTTTAACTAGTCTTTTGAATTATAACATTATTTTGCTTCTCAAATTTCTTTACAAACTTCTTAAATATAGCAAGCTGAAAGGAACCTTACTGACATTAAGCAGAGCAGCACAGATGGACCCCAGTTAAATTAAAGCTAAGTAAACATGGTAATAGGTATTGTGCAATGGTTGACTGATCCTCTGTTTAATCCAAAGTGGTTTCAGGCATCGTTTCTGCAGCTGTGTGCTGTACTGCTTCAAAAGCCACAACAGATAAAGGATTAAGATAAGTACCCAGATGACTTTATCATACATAATTTGAGAATTGGTTCATTTTTTTTCCCTGAAGGATGAACATGTCAGCCAAAGTTAACTGATGCCATCTGTAACTGCAAAACTAAAAATATGCCAGTGTGAATGGACAAGAAAATTAAGGCATATGCATTGTTGGGAGCAAATTCTTCATTGTGAAAATCCATCCTTGAGTCCCAGGAAGTTTTATATACAGGAACAGATGAACAACAGAGATCATCTGTAACAGATTACCTTAATTGCTGGACCGATCCTAACCTTCCTAATGTTAAAATTAATCTCATTCACCTGGAGGTTGAGTGGCCATTAACTGAGCAGTGAATACTGAGCTATTAAATGTTACTCCTCAGGGAGCTCTTTTTAACAACAACAATAATAGGTAAATTTGTGCATTTTTCTGTCTTAAATGATCAGCTTACTTAAGCAAAAGGTGCCAGCTCACAGAAAAGAATACTGGAATATCCCCTGATGGCTTGGACGAGGTCAAAGAATAAATTCTATGTGGCTCTGTTGTCTGAAATATTTTAACAGTAGACATGGCAAGGACCTGAAGTCTCTTCTTTCTAACTAGGATGCTTCTGATGTGTAAACATACATGCCTGGATTCAGCAAAGTGTTAACAGATTTTAAATCAGAGAGCTCTGTTAACCTAATCAAGTCTTTTCCTAAACTAAAGCCATCAGAAATCCCTGAATTTCAACAGCTGCTCCAGTATCTTTTTTGGCAATATATCCAATATGAATTCAGATATTTTTGGTGACAGTAATTTCACTAGCTAATGACCATCTCTATCAACAATTTCCACCTTTATTTCTATGCTGCATATCCCTAATGTCAATTTCCAGTTATCCATACCAGATTTTTTTCCTCTCAGATGAGTAGTCCTCTGCCTTCAAACTTCTGTATTCCAGAAGAAGCTACTTATAAACTGTGATCAAATCACTTATTTCTTAAGTTCTTTTAAATTTATGATGTTCATATCCTTTCCAATTTCACAATGTTGTTTACAACATGTGAATGCCATAAGTGTTTGAAATATCCCAGGAGTGTTTGCATCAGTGCTAAGAACACAGATCACACAACCTCTTCACTCCTACTTAATATTGCCTTAGCTAAGGTATTGGCTATCCTTATCCAAAAGGACACAGTGACCTCTGTATCTTCAACTGACTAGTGACTATGAACTAGCAGCTTTCTTATTCCTAGACAAATTACCTTAAATGAATGTCGGAGTGCCTTTGGTGTCCTTTAATAGTTCTCAGTATGCCATTTTTTAAATATTGATGACTTTCTCTGTAATATTTTTCACCTTCAAATTAAACAAGTCATCTGCAAATTTTATCACCAGTAATTCTGTGAGTAGTTCTACTGGCATGAAAGCAATTCAGGACCAAACTGTACAGAACCTCAGTAGAAAAATATCCATGTGACAATGCCTTGCCATTTACAATTCCATTATAAATGATTAATACCATTTTGATTAACTTCTTTCACATCATGTTAGCATTCACTGACAATTAAAAATGTTTTGTCAAGTTAGATGACTTCCAAAATCCAAACTCAATGCCAGTTAAACCATTTAATCATCTTTATCAAACACAGAACTTCATCAGAGGGTATTCTGCAGAAATTCCATTTAGATACCTTGCTGAACAAACACCATACACTGATACTTATAAAAAACAATCATGGCACTGAAAAACTATTATTAAAACCAAATTGTAATAAACAGGAAAAAATAACCCAACCCCTGACAATATCAGGTGATGCTTTGAAAAAATGTTAACAATTTAATATGTTATTTTTATTCTTGACAAACTGATGCCTTTTCTGAGTAGTGCTACTTTAAAAGTGAGCAGCTGATAAAACTGCACAAACTTCAGCAGCTTTCATTTCCTCTCTTCATCCCAGCATTTCGGGAGCAAGCTGAGCAGGCTCAAGTTTTGGATTTTCAGCCTGCCGCAAGTTGTGTCATTGTCTGTTTTCTGAGGTGTGTCATAATAATTTAGAGGCACTCTCCACACTTGTATGCACACATCCACGCTTACTTTTGGGTTTAAAATTTTGTAAACAGAGGTATTTGCTGTACTGCTTCTGCGACTAGCGACAGGGAACAAACGCGACCGATGAAAGATTGCAGCCTTCTGTCATTTGATAAGAGGGTGGCATTAGCGAACTGCTGGTGGGCATATCATATGATATGCTGGCACTCGTGAAGGTTACCAATGCCTGTGTTGAGTCACAAGATTGTTTTTCTATGTCTTCTGAATTCACAGAGATCAGACTAGCATGTTTTGATCTCCTCCATATCAAGGTTTGCTTTTGCAGACTTCCCAAATCCTCCTTAAAATGTGGATTGAAAAGTATATAAAGCAGTGGATTTAGACATGCTGGCAGTGGGACAATCACTAGAAGTATTGACTTAATCACTTCTGGGCTGATAAAAGTGAGGTTTAGTAAGGAGGAAAAAGATAAGAATGCCACAGGGCAATAAAGAATGCAATTAGTAAAAAGTAGCAAGGCTATATGTTTGACCATAGAGCAATCCCAAATGTTGTCTAGTTCCCCCTTTTCTAAACTGCAGTAGAGCTTTGTATAAGCAACAGTCATTACCAGAAAGCAAAGGGAGTTCAGCAATACCAGTGCTACCATGTAGCCCATGGCAGTGGACTCCCCAAATGGGAGAGGCAAACAAAGCGGGGAAACCCCATACTCACTTCCAGTGAGGAGGGGTATCACTGCAATGATCAGTGCCAACATAAAGCAGAAGGAAATGGCAATTTTGACACTAGCAATGGAGGATTTTGTTTCAAACTTCATAGCATGCTTTACAGAGAATGCACGTTCGAGTGCAGCTAGGGTAAGGAGGAATATGGAAGCCTCTGAAGCAAAAATGGAGAGAAGGCCAGTTATTTGGCAACCAGTTCCACTTTCCCACTGTGCTCCGTACTGAGCAAAGCTACCAAAAGTAGATGCATCCACGCTAGCCAGTACTCCGCTGGCCAGACCCATCAGGGCATTTACAATGGCTATTAAACCAATCAAAAGCTTTATGGAGGACATATACAATGGAGATCTGAAAACTGTAGCAGACACCAGTGCATTGCAAACAAAGGTCAAACCCACTATGGTCCACACTCCGATTCTGATCAGCCAGCTACCAAACAGATGGTCACATGGTTTGAAGGGACCTGAAATGCCAAAATAAAAAGGGTAAGGGAAGCCCATGTAAACAAATAAACTCTCGTGCTTTCTAAGACGCCAAAGTATATGCTTCTTGCAAATTCTCTGCACAACCAAAGAGTGAATTTTAGTCTAAAAAGGGAGCTGGAAATTTGCTCTCTCTTTGGAGTAATCTGAGACCTTGATAACATTCAGCTAAATCTGTGAGGCATATTGTATTAGTGGTGCACACAAGTCTTTGTCCTTCGCTACAAGTAGTCCATGGGTTTCTTTTTGTGCCTGGCAGTACTACTGCGATACGAACGTCAACTCTTATAGTTTCAAAAAATGCTGTGATATTTGTGAGTGTGTAAAAAAAGCTGAAAATTTCACCTCTCACTAAATTAAAACAGGCTCCTAATGAGTCCTGGTGAGGCATGATGCAATGGACAAGGACAGATGTACTTTGGCTACCTCCTAACATGTCATTACACAGTCCAAGAAGATTGTGTCTCTCTCTGTGTTTGGATCTCCTGTGTCTGAAGTCAGGTCATTATGACTCAAGCTTGCCACACATTCTCAGAGAACTGAGGCGCATATGTTGTGCAGTTGAAGTTGAATGAAAGAATCATGGCTTAACGTGAATGCTGAAGTACAAGGTGTCACTTGGCATTTTTTAGTTCCTGTTTCACAGTGAAAGAATGACTAGTGAAAACATTTGCTGAATCAAACAATCAAAACTTATGACCATGGCTGACTACATTCTACAAAGAATATGACAGTGCTGGGTGTCCTCTGTGAGGGACTGTGCATATCAGCGCAGTAGTGTTTGGTATTTTTTTAGACACAGAACTAAATTGTGTGTTGTTCAACCTGCTCATGTGTAAAATAACTCTGTGACATTCAGAAGAATTACTTCAGCTTTGCAAAAGACTTAGAGAGCAAAGATTCTGCTGCCTTTATCATCTGTATCTTAGTAGAAGAGTCCTCTCTCATTTTCTTGATAGGGTATCAATTCTGGTGAAAAGGGGCCCAGAATAAGGATCTGTCTGGTGATTGGGCAAAACTTTTGCTACATTCACAGAGGAATATAGTGGCTGAATAGTTTTCTGGAATTCAATGCAAAACTGTGTAATGTATTTGGATTAGACTCATCAAATTACCTGCACATCATGTTGCTGTTCTAGTATCTGATTCACAGTTTGTTCTGAATCTCAAATATCTTTTAACACTGTCCTTGAATTCCTACCTGTTCAGCAGTTTCATACCTGGTGAAGGTGAGCATTGCACTGAATGATGAGATTTCAAATCTTCTTCAAAGTCAAGAAAAAAGTCCTCAAAATCACGTTCATCTGTTAGGGAGAAAAAAACCAGAATTGTAACTGCAATTTTCAGGAAAATATTTTTAATTAAAAGTTGCAAAAATGCCTGTGGTATTTAAGGCCTGCTCTTGTCCCTTTATCTGCCGAACTGTGAGCAGAAGCAGACATATGCCTACTTTTTTTGAATTAGTGTACTTGGGATTATTCTTAAAGTTGGCATCTTTACTTCTCTGAAAAGAATCACTTACAGGTACATTCTCTATTGCCTAATTTGCAGTGTGATGACTGCCTAGGAAGGAGTTTAAAATATGAATTCTGCTGTTGTGCCATACTACTAAGAATTAACCAAGTTTTCTGTGATTCTTATGTCATCACTAGGGCAAATTCTTGGCTCTTGCTGAGTTCTGACACCTACTGGTTTGCAGGAGCACAGATAGCACAGAAAGCAACAGAGTGTTGTAAATGTATACGTGCACCAACATAACAAATGAAGTAACAGACCTAGTGCTGAAGGGGAAGAAAAATGCAGTAGTCTCGTGTCCTGGAGAACAAAAGCACTCTCTGGCAACCCTGGTTATGTGCATAGACTGGGGAATGAGAGGCTGGAGAGCAGTGCCAGGGAAAGGGACCTGGGGGTCCTGGTCAGTGGCAAGTTGAACAGAGCCAGCAGTGCCCTGGAGACAGGAGGGGCCAACCCCATCCTGGGGCACAGCATCACCAGCCAGGCAAGGGAGGGGATTGTCCCCTCTGCTCTGAGCTGGGGCAGCCTCACCTCGAGTGCTGGGGGCAGCTTTGGGTACCACAATGTAAGAAAGATATAAAGCCAAAGATATCAGAGAGCTTCCAAAGGAGGGCCATGAGGATGGTGAGGTTACTTGGTTTGTTCAGCCTGAAGAAGAGACTGAGGAGAGACCTCATTCAAGTCTTCAACATCCTCACAAGGGGAGGCAGAGGGGCAGGTACCTGGTCTTCCTCTCATGACCAGGGATGGGATTCGAGGAAATGGCATGAAGCTTTGTCAGGGGAAGTTCAGGTTTCTATATCAGGAAAAGGTTCTTCACCTAGAGGGTGGTTGGGCACTGGAACAGGCTCCACAGGAAAGTGGTCACAGCACCAAGCCTGTCAGAGATCAAGAAGTATTTGGACAATGGTCTCAGGCACATGGAGTGATTCTTGGGGCTGCCCTGTGCAGGGTAAGGAGTTGAACTTGATTATCCTTGTGGGTCCCTTCCAACAGCATATTCTGTGATTCTCTGATTCTATTAAAAAGTATACCAAAGTAGCTATTGCTCATCCTGAAGTGTGTGAGTAAGCCTAGGACGTGTTCCATTCTGAGGCTGGCAAGAAACTACATCTTTTCTGGACTGCTTTTGTATGGAGTTACATACCAGCTGAACTACCCTGTCTCTCATATAAAGGGAAGATTTAATTTACCACATTATTGTAGCGATTATTTGGATGAAAAGATGACTGCGTGGGTGAGATTTTTGAATGGCAGAATGAGTTTGCTAAGCACAGGAATACTTAAATAATGTATTATTGAGGAAGAGACAGGGAGAGGCCACTGCTGTGACTCTAAAGAGTTTGTTTATTTATTTAAAATCACAGGTTGCTCACAGCCTTCAGATAGACTTATAAGCCCAAGATGATTGTTACCTTGAATTTGTAACAGTCCAGCATCCTTTCTGTGAAATTCATCAATGCTGCTATTATCATCTTTGTTCCATTGGCTGGAGATTCTGTAGTGGTTCTCACAAGCTCCAAAGGCACAGCACTGGTAGGCATAAGGCATTTCCATGACCCTGCAGAAGAATAAGGCAGCATGCAATGATACTGATTAAGTACCACAGTTACTGGAGTGTACCGCTCCTCTACAGTTAACACAAAGCAAATAGTTAAAATATCCACAACAGAAAGTAAAAACATCCCTGGGTAAAAATCAGTCACAATAATACAAAATGAAGATTCACAAATAAAATTCCTCATTGTAAATGCAGATGGTTTCTAGGCTAATTTTAGAAAAGGCATACTGAAGTTTTCTTATGTGTTTTCAAAGGAGACAAGACAGTGAGTGATCTGTGTTGAGTGAATTTTTATCAGAGCTGTATTTCTGGTTTTATGATTTTCAATGATTTTACTTTGTAAATCAACAGTTAATTTCTTAGCGATTTCTTTAAAAAAAAGCACATCTGAAGATCATAACCTGCCTACCAGGCAAAAACAAAACACTTCCCAAATTGAATTTCTCCACTTTATGGAGAAGGAGATCTTTTGGAAGTCAAACTTTATTCACTTCTTTCCACATTCAACTCATTTCACAGTAAGATGACAAAAAGGAGATTGCTTCTTGTGCAGAAGATAAAGAAACCAAAAGATGAGTGAATCGGGCACTATGTGTGAAATGCCACTGAGAGAAAGGTTTTACTTCATTAATTGTCTTAAAAATGAGATCAGTCATTGCAGGACACAGGATACTCATTCTTTCAAGATCATCATTCTTCCTAACACACAACAATATATGTCAGTGACTATCAATGATTATGAAGGCTCCTGTTGTCAGAAAATTGCAAATTTCTGGTACACTGTGAATTTAATTCCTTTGGGGAGGTGCAAATTCTAGGGGAGCATTGAAGAACTACCATATGAGTTCTATAGCAGAGCTATTTTATTTGAACAGTTCACCAATAGCACACAGCAAAACCTAAAAACTCACCTTAATTCCAAAAGCCCAGTATACCAAAAAGTTCAAAGATAAAGAAGTGATTAGAAGTTATTCTGAATAAACTTAAAAGGAATAAAATAGAACTAGATCCTCCTATCAGATTACTTTCAACAGGTTAATCATGTAAATTAACATAATGGGTGTAATAAGCAACCTCTAACCCCCTGGGAAATCTGCAGAGAAATCACGCTGAATCAGGCCCAGTGCCAACAGGACCTAAACTTGTGCACTAGCCAAAAATCTTGGTACAGAAGGGAACAAACAGAATCTTAAATTCTAAAGTGATTTTTTAAAATTAGTGCATAAATTAGTACATTTCTGTTGGAAATTAACTGCAATAATCTGCACCCTTGTACCCATTACAGAATTTTTAGGGTACTCAATAAAAGTTCAAGATAACCAAGATCTAACTGTCAAGCAACCACAGGCCAGCAGATTTAAATATTCAATTTCTAACCCATTCATCTGCATGCCATCTTTTAACATAAGGAGATTATCTTGATTAAACATTTTTGAACACATTTCCCAGAATCCCTTCTTAAATAAACTAATACTAAACCCATTGATAACTAGGCTAACCCGTAGCTAATGATCGGGGATAAAAACAATGTCAATCCCTAAATAGAAACTCACTTTTTTTGGAACAAAAAAAGTAATTATCAAAAGTAACAGTGACAGTTCTGCGAGATGATCCCTGCAATTTGTGGCTTCAGACCTTTGGAAGGACACTGCTACAGCTGGGGGAATGAAGAGTTAGTGAGTATTTTAGGCACAATAGATTGGCAGAAACGTATTCTATTCTCTGATTATTCCAGCAGCTCTATGACAGATTTCCAGATCTTGTGCTTCTCCTAGCCTGCTGACCTATCATATGCTGGAAATGTGACTTTCCACATTGTAGTGGTCCACTACTTTGATGATGTATCCAAAAACACCCATAGCTTTTAAATGATATTTAAAGAACAAGACTCCCATTTCTCATCCTCTCTGGTGGTATTTCTAACATCCATTCTTAAATCTGAACAATTTATGTTTGTTTTTCCCTGAAGCCTGTGTTGTTAGGATATACACATAATCCTTAAATTAGCAAATGCTGCTTAATCTGTGTGCAAAGCTCAACTGCACACAATGGCTACAACCCAGAATACAGAGCACAAATACTTTGCAAAGCAGGGAAATAAGTATCAGATCTTCTTGGTGACAGAGGAGTTCTTTTTTCACAAAAGCTACATTTAACACCAAAAAAAAGAAAAAATGAAGGAACTCTCAGGCGTACAGTGCTGGAGGCAGTCCTTTTTATGGCTGGTGCTTATTTGATGTGGGTGATTAGATCTGGACTTTGTCAAATTAAACTCTCTTAGAAACACTGGCTAACTTTATTTTTATATACTGCTTATCTTACCAATGGTATCTGTATCCTTGATAATTTTTTTTCCTCTAGCAAGGAATGCCTCTTTTTTTCTGTTTTCAGATTAAGCAGCAGAGAACACAAGGTCGTTTTCTCCCTCACAAAGGTGTGGAGTTAATGGTGAACAGGAAGGCACAGTCACGATGAATGGAGCGAAGCACTGAGTTCTTTTCAGAACTGAATCAAAGCATCAGATAAAGAAGGAAGGAGTGGCTGGCAGCCTGACTTGGCTTCCTCAAGGCTTGCTGCAACAGGCTGGGCTCAGCTCTGCAGAGTGTACCAATGTGCTATTGCTGATGGTGGGGAAGAGGATGATCAGCTCTCTGATGTGCCTGTTTTGATGAATTTAGATGAGTAGGAAGTTTTTATACAGGAATTTGTCTTTCATGTAACCACTGTCTAGTTACAAAAATGGCAAAGGGTGAAATTTCATTTTGTTTTAGCTTTCTGTTCAAATTTGGTGCTTTGTGAATTATTTGTGCAGTGATCCTGTGAGAAATCCTGAAGTCATTTGGATTTATGGTAATAGTCATGTAGACTGCAGGTCAGGATTTTACCCTATTCTCTCCTGACTGTGTATAATTTGTTTTTACAGATGTTAATTAACTCTAAATATCACACTATGAATAAATTTTTAAAAATAATTAAGTTACTTTCACACATCCTTGTTAACAATTTGCCCAGATGAAATACACTGTACTTTCATTTGACCAATGTACACAATTTTGCTGAAGGGAAATTCATATAGAGTATAATTTTTAGAAAATAATTTAAAAAATCTTAGTTATATATATTTCAGTTGAATAATAGATTATTCTTGCTCTTCTGCTTCTGTGTCATGGTATATGTATCATTATATATTTGCCAGGATGGAGTAATCAATTTTTTGTGTTTGCATTCTTTTAAAGAAACTTCAATTATTGTAGAATTGTCACGAGCCTCAGCATTTGAGCAAAGCCAGTGAGAGAATAAAGAGTATGGTATAAACTCAGTCTTGACCAATCATGAGTTTTATGGTACTTGCTCCTTGGCCTCTGAGACCTGTCTCAAGATCTCTAATGTAAAAGAGGCTTAGGACCTCTAGCACTTTGAACGTTAATGTTATAGTTTCATGCATTTGATGAAGCCACTGCCTAATCTCCTCTGGGACAAACTACAATTTTTGGGTTTATTAAGACCTTTAAGGCATTGTTTCCTAACCTTGGAAGCACTTTTTGCAGCTCTTATCTCAGCTCATATTAACATGCCATCACAGAAGTGTTCTAGGGTGGGTCCCTCCAGTGCTGTACACAGAGCCTTAATCAGCTCCACACTTCTATTCAACATTCCCTCACTGGTAACCCCAAACACTCCAGTCCTTTCTGTTAATGGTTGCATCTTGAGCTGTCTGCCTGCTAGGACTCTTGGGCCTTTTTCAGTGCAAAAGGCAAATTTAGTGAAAACATAAGATGGAGTCTCCATCTTTGGAGATACTCTAAAGCTGTTTGGTCCTGGGCAACGGGCTCCAGGTGCCCATGCCTGAGCAGGTGGTTAGCCAAGACAGCCTCAAAGGGCCCTTGCAACCTTGACCTTTCTGTGATTTTGTAAACATGCACACTGTTTGGTTGTTTCATATTTTCTGACACCAAACTTTTTATGGAAAAACAAGATGAAGTACAAGTTGCACTTGGCATCTTCTAATTAAAATATAAACATGAAAGGAGAGTTAGGGAAAACTCCCAAATATCCCAAAGTCAGAGACAAAACCCTCTTTACTGAGACCCTGAAATTAGTTTAGTTGGTTATAGCATGGTGCTAATAACCAAGGTCAGGGTTCAAGCTCCATGCAGGCTATGGTCCTCAGTGACTGGCGGAGCTGCAAATGATCTTTAGAGGACACTTCCTCCCTGTGTCACTGAGGACCCACAGAAATTATTAGTATCAAAGTGTGTTAGTAATACTGGCAAAATATTATCTGAATCTTAATCAAAGGATTACAGAAAAACCATGTTCAAACAAAAGAGGTGAAATCTCTTGGTCTTTCAGCAGTATATTCTTCCCTTGTATTTGCTGTGTTGTCATTAGGTATAATGGAAGTTCTGTAAGCACAGTCCAGTGGAAGAAGGACATATCACTAAGCTGCCAGTGATATTGTTTTAACAGCTTTTGAAACATATCACCAGGAAGCAGATGTGGCTCGTACTAAGCAAGTACTGGGGTTAATATTTCAAAACCTTCTTAGTTTCTTCAGTTGAAAGTGAGCATAATAAAAGAAGTCTATCATTTTTATCATATTTGCTTTAGTTTTAATGGCACAGATCAAAGACTGACAATACGAAGTAACATGCGTTGCACACTGACACACCTTCCATTGCACATGAACACAAATGTGGCTTATTAGTTTTAATGATATACTCACTTGAGTTCTGGAAAATTTTCAGATGTTATCAAACTTTGTAGGGCATGATTTCCTGTTAATTTTAAATGAGTTAAACCATGTAGCCCCGTCACAGGAAAAGAGGACAAAAGGTTGGATGACACATCCCTGCACAACAGCAAATAAAAATCAGCTTATGGTTTTCATTTTTTTTCAGCACTAGAAGCGTCACATTTAAAAAATAGGTTAAAGTTTTCTAACTCAATAAAAAATGACTGCATTAAACAGAGGCCCCAGTGAATGCAGCAAAGCTGCAGCACTGCTCAGGAGTACTCACCTTTATGTCTAGTAGAAAGCTAACAGTAACATCTAGCAGTTAGCTGGGTCTCTATTCCCAAATTTTGGCTCAAAACATTCATAGTGCCAGTTTTGAGACTAGGAAATGAATTTAAAAATCTTCTCCCTACACTATTTGAATTCAAAGGAGCCAGAGCAGCCTCCCACAGTCTAAAAGATTCAGTGGGATGCTACAGGGCATGGCTGCCCTGACAGCTCCCCAAGCAGCAGGTCAGGTGTGTGGGGAAGATGTGTGTTTCAGGAAAGGACAGGTCTGGGCTGCAGCAGAGGGAGATGACATTTCCAAGCTGAATTTTGTCTGAGTGGCTGAGGGAAGACAGAGAAGTGCAGATGAACACAGGTAACTTGGGGAAAGTAAAACAGGTGAATGAAAGAGTGGTAAGTGATTAAGGAAACATGGAAAAGAAGTGAAAGCAGGGGAGTCCAGAAATACTGTTTTCTATTTTGCTCTCTCTCTCCTCTCTTTCTCCCATTTATTCAATGAGTCTTTTCAGTCCTCCTCACAATCATTTATTCTGCAATACTTCACACAGTCAACAGTCAAGGAGGAAGAAGGGAAGAAGCAGAGTCTGATGCAGTTGAAATGCTTTTATGTCCAAGCCTGAACAGGAAAGTCTGGACTATGCACTGAAATCTAAGGTCTAGCCATAAAATAAGGCATGTTGATGGACTGGGCTTCTACCTACCTGTTTTAGTGTATGTTTTCTTGCACACAGCATTAAGTACCAAAGGTGAAATTCAGGTTCTATTGCAATGGTAAAAATAATCCCTGACTTGAGGTGCACCAAGAGACAATCATTTCAGGAAACACTGGTACACTGTGCTACTGTTTGTGTACTCAAGGGCTTTTTTCTTTAACCCTTTCTGACAGTTGTATGTTATTGTCCAAAGCTACAATTTACTGCTCACCTCACCAAGTGGGTAAGTTCTGAGAAGGGTCCCAAAAGGGAATATTATAGACAGAATTGTCTGTGTGGGCATTTGTCAGTGCACCTTTCAGAGGGCTTTGCGCATCAACAGAAATGAATACCTCTCCAAATTTAGGTTTAGCAGCCACTGGATTATTTGTGAGCAAATGCCCAGCATCATGTTTTCGTGACAATCATGCAGCAAGATGACTCAGAAGAATTTTTTTTCACATCTTCCCCAGAAAGGCAATGCAGCAGGGATTCACATTAAAAAAGCATTACAGTAACAGCTGGAGGTAGGGAAAAAAAATTATTAAGCACTGAGACGTGCTTGTGAACAAGGCCTGCAAAACTGGCTGCTGATGTTTTGACCACTAACCGCTCTGGCTGGACTTACTAAAGAGGAGGAACTATTTCTTCAAATGAGGAACTATGAAATAAAGATGCATTTTGGAAAAAGTTTCTTATTTAATTTTTAATCTGATTCCTGAGGCCTGAAACACAACTAACAGGAAATATTTACCACTGCTACAGCATATTAACTGCTAATAAATGGAATGAAAAGAGGCAGATGCACTGATAATCTTCATGGACCTCAAATCATTACACAGTGTTGTATGCAGCTTTGCTGTAATACCTGTGTGATTTGGGAAGTACAGGAAAGCAGACATTTAGATATGGATTCAACAGACCAGATGCTCAGAACAAAGAAACCCTCAATTTCTGCTGGGCCACCAAGTTATTAAATTTTTGTACGCTCTTGCCAGAAAAATGAAAAAAATTGAATGTATAAGATATTCAAATACTTACAGTTTGATCAGAGATGGTAAAGAGGAGAAGGCATTGGGGTGAATAATTTTAATTTTGTTCCAAGCTAAATCCCTACAAGAAAAGTGAGTAGAAAATTACATACCCACTGAGTGAATATGGAAGTTTTCAAACATTTGGTTAGGAAGCCTAAATATAAAAAAGGTATCTATTACATGCCAATATTTTCAACAAGCTCCTACATATCTCATAGTGAAAAGTATTTTTTCATTTTTTGTTAGTTATGGTGTTATTAAACTGACAACTTAAAATGTCTCAATGTCTGCCACAGCCCAAAGCATTTCAGTCTGCTTCACAGTCTCCTAAGGCAGCAGAGAGAAGGGTGGGTTATATGGACTAAATCTTCTAAAATGTTCTCATGTGACTAAGAACAGCAAACCCATGGTCAATAGGCTTAACTTTCTAATCTCAATTTTCACCGTCCCTGAGAAGTCAAAAAGACTGAAAGCAACTCTTAAAAAAAACGTAGCTTCAATCCTGCAAAAAATTACAACAATGAGTACTTTCTTGACAAAGTGACTACTCTAGCACATGAGCCTGTGAGAAAACTGGAAACCTGCACATGTCTGGACTCCACATCTTAAGATGCTGTTGTCTGTAAAAAGATTTCCCACTCCCTAGAGCTCATTATAACGTGAACCTGCCAACACGTACCAGCTCTGGCCCAGTAAATCTCTCCGCTTCCATTACAAACATTTAGAAATGACAGTTTTTATGGCCATAAGCTTATATATTTTAAATAATTGCTGCCGATGCTAAACTTCACAATATTTTCTTTCACCGTTATGAACTCATGGTGAAAGATCATAGCGAGGAAAAGCTGAAATCAGGATCTTTTGGGGTACACCATGAGCAGGCATTATAGAGCCTGTGTTTTTGAGAAGCTGAGTGAATGTGTGTTTGGGGGTACTCACAGAGATCGAAGAGCAGCCAGCTGCCGAAACGTGTCTGCTTTGATTTCAGCGATTTCATTGTGATGCAAGTCACTGAAACAGCAATAAGGATCTCCTCAGTTTCAAAGACACTTGGAAGGCACTTTTTAGATTGTGCTTGTGATCCACTTCAATAAAGTGCATCTGGGGTATGTCAAATTGGCCAGCAATAACCAAGTTAATCATACTCAAACACAGATAGATGCTTCTTTTTAAGATTTTTTAGGGTGGTTTAACACTTACATTTTTTGGAGTTTTTTACATGCAGTAAAACAGGGTAAATCTTCCAGGAGGTTATAAGACAGATCCCTGAATTACACAAGAAAAAAACAGATTAACATCAAAGGAATGTTAAAAGAAAAATAGCTTTCATTGTGTACCTTCATGCTCAGTTAAAAATAATTTGTTTTTATTCACAGTCACAGAAAAATAGAAGTGTACAAACTCACTTATTTCTCATCTGTCACATTTTGACTTCTAATTGAAGAGGAGAGAGGAGGGCAAAAGGCAAAATATATTAACTCCATATCCACATTTGCAAATTCCTTGCATTGTCTGAAGATTTCCTGCCTGAAGTGTAGACTTCTGTTGAGTGTTTTACAGCAATGATATTGGCCATCTGGATTTATATCACAAACTTCATATTTATCATGTTTAAATTCTGATAAGTATTTTAACAATTTAAAATAATCTACTAAGCATATATACTCATTTTTTTTCAGAGAAGATCCTGTATTTTTCTGATAAGAGTCACAATCAGCTTCCTATTCTATACTTTTAATTAAGCAGTATTGCCTCTGATCCTTAGGCTGCGACATTTTATAACTGAGGGAAATGGTAAAAAAATATTGGAACTAACTCTGAAATCAATCACTACATGGGGGGAAAAAAAACCTTAAAAAGACTTGAGCCAAAACTCAACAAATTACAGAATAACTGAAACATCTGGACTGATTTACAGTATAATATAACTAATCAAAACCAAGCCCCGGCAATTTGCAGAAACTGAAGGGAAAAAAAAGAGGAACCAAACACCAACCCCCACCACCCAAGAGTCTCATCCAATATATATATATACCTAGAATTAGAAAAAATGTCCTTTCTCACAGTTATCCAGTATTATCACATGAAAGAGATTCACTTTTCACTTTGTGAAATTCTCACTTCTCAAATTCTCTAACACTAGTACATCTCCACCTATTTAATCCCTTGGTAAAATTGTAATTTCACTGTTACTGTTCCAACAAGAGCATTTGGACTACTTTATATTTGATTAGTGGAAGTAGTGCAAGTAATGTCTGTGACAGACTGTCTGTGTCTTTAAGGAATTCTACTCTGATTTTACCCTGTACAAAGGCAAATACCAATATGTTTGGGTGACTTTTTTTATTTTTTTTGGTTTGGTTTGGGTTTTTTGTGGGTTTTTTGTTTGTTTGTTTGGGGTTTTTTTTTGTTTGTTTTTTTGGGTTGTGTGTGTGTGTGTGTGTGTGTGTACAAAAAAAAGGTACACTGTGGCCCAAATCAGACATTACAGAGAAGGGTTCAAGTGAGCTAGAGGCTTTTAGGCCAAGGTAAAACATGTTTTTTATGTCTGGCAGACACTGGCTATTCTGTCATCTACAGGTTTATCACTTAGGTCTTCTTAAAAACATGTTAGCAGCTTGAATTTTGTACATACACACACTCCCTCCCCACACATGGAAAAAACACCTGAACTTGTGACCCTTCTCCTCTCAGTTTCTGTCAGAGCTACTCCAGGAAATATTTTACTAGTTTATTTTAAAGTTCTTATTTTCCCACTTTCTCAATACAGGAGGCTCTTGGCAGAGCAGAGGGCAGGTGTTTTTGTTTCCTGTGTTGTGGTGCATCCCCAGCTGTGCACTGGGGCACTTGAATCCACATCCTGATGTCCTGTGGGCTCTGTGGGATGCACACGCTGCCTTTGCAAGCACTGTTTGCACTGGTATTGTTTGTGAGGGTATGGGAGCCAGGGAGCCCTGCAAGGTCCCAGTCTCCAAATGGGGCATGGGTGGGTTCAGTGCACCTTTATTTCCATGGCACAGCCAGAAATGATGTGCAAACCCAAAGGGAGACTCAGCAGGCTCGTTCCAATCTGGCAGCAATGGGGAAAGAGCAGCTCCTGGGTACTTGAAATCGTTTCCTCCCCTTTTAAGTATCAGCTCTAATTGTGTAGGGTAATACTAAAAATAAAAAATGTGAATTTACAACACAGTCCTACTCTACTATGTACTCTGTAAGTTACTAATTGCTGAATTATTTGTTTGCCCTCTGTTTTGAGATTATTTACTGTTTTTGAATGTTACTGGACATATTTACAGTAATGTCACGATTATAAACCGCACCTGATTATAAGCCGCACCTCCCGGTAGCCAGGCAGACCACGGGATTTGTCCATGTGTAAGCCGCACCTGAATATAAGCTGCACTTTTTTTTTTTTAAAGTGAGGAACCATGTGTAACAAAGTGACAAATTAGTAACAGAATCGCTGCCAGCTGGGTTTGGTTTCAGGTGCTCAAGTTGCAACAGTTTTCATAGACCCGCAAAGCCTTTAAAGGCAGCCCCAGGCGCCCTCCCCAGCTGGCTCTCACTTCCGGGTTGACATTTCACTGGGATTTGTCCATAGATAAGCCACACCTGAATATAAGCCGCACTACTGGGGTAGGCTGGATTCTTCAATGGAAAAGGTGCGGCTTATAATTGTGAAAATACTGTAAACTTAATTCTGTATGCAGACTTTTCTTCTGGCAGCAGACTGTCTTTTATCATTCTGGAAATGATTATATGGCATCCATTAACTAAAGCTTAATTTTTTCTGGAAATGTTATTGACATTCACTCTGGTATTCAAATAATGCATTATAATTAGTGCTATTTCAATGTTGGTCAGAGAATTAACCAAATAGATTCCTAATGATGTAATACATAGAGGAAAGTGCTCTTGGCTCGTTCTCAAAGAAGTGGACACAATGATTACTTTCGTTAGTGATTAAGCAAGCTCCAATGAAATTTCCAAGCTAAAATAGCATTGTGTATTTAGTATACCAAATATGCCCAGCTATGTCAAGGAATAGGCTATTAAAATTGCAGTCAGATACTTATGTCTGATTGGGAAAGAAACTAAAAGAGGAGCATAACAAATACTCAAAACTGCCATCCTTACTTATATTTTCTAT
Organism: Sialia sialis; assembly: GCA_009812075.1. Lineage (NCBI taxonomy): Eukaryota > Metazoa > Chordata > Aves > Passeriformes > Turdidae > Sialia > Sialia sialis. The sequence goes on along the minus strand of VRYO01001878.1, from coordinate 11,988,455 downwards.
TCACTCCAATGGATTATTTGCCGAAGTGAGAAAAAAATCTCAAACTACTCTAGGAGAGACAGAATGAATGAAAATAAGTTAGTTCTGTCTTTTTTAAAGCAATATCAAGAACCTTTTTATTTTTTCCTAAAATTATGCTAAGTAATTATCTTTCTCAGCAATGTATGGGAAATCCTGATTAGTAAGTGGGTTGTAAACTTTTAAAATAACACAGGGGCCAACTCCATGAGCTGAATTCCAAAGAAGTAATGTGATACACAGAAATAGCAGTAATTGGGTAATTTTGAAATCATAATAGTTTCATTTGTCTATTAATCTCTTGCATTAATGTCATGTTAATAATCTTACTGAAACGTACAGCACTTGGAGATTAGGTAACTGGTCACAAGCTGATTTGGGGAGAGAGGTGATCTGTGCTCCTGTGAGTGTCCTGTTGAAAGAATTTATAAAAAAAAAATACTTTTTGAAGATTGTAAAACAACATTTTTTCAGGAAAATTCTTTACAATAAGTTGGTATACAAGAAAAGAAAGCAAAAATATTTCTCTAGCACTTACAAACTCTCCAGACTTGTAGTCCCTGTCAGATCAGGAAACTCTGTTAACTGTGAAGCACCATTTAAAGTCCTACAATTTAAAAAACACAATTTCAATAAAATTATGGTGATGGAAGTGTGGGACAGCTTTAGTATTGCAATATAGAAAGAAAACTAAAATAAAAAGTAAACACATACAGAGTTCTTAGTTCTGGTAAGTGTTGAAAAGCAGATTTTCCAACAAGCTGGATAGGATTATCATAAAAATGTCTGAAAAAAAGGATAAAAAGATATTTAATGAAAAATACTTTAAAATATTCTAGTATATAATTATACTATAAACAAATGAGTAAACTCTCTATGATGAATTACATCTGATAGCAGCAGAGATGAACTTCTGGGCTTTGCTCATCCTCTAATCTATATTCATCAGCCACATGTCACATTTTGAACATTCAAGTAGTCACTGTTTTCATGCCAGAAGCAAATCAACAAATTTTTATCTCTTCTTCCCAGATTTGCAAAGACAAATTTTCAGATATGAAGAATTTTGTTATAACTGGAGACAAATTTAAGGATAGCACACGAAGAAGTCAGAACTTCCCCTATTCACAAAAGGTTCCCTTGCCCTTTTGAAGCCATGCTGTTTTTGCTCATGGAATATTACTCAAGATGAGTCTTTATTTTTCTTACACTTATTTTGCAATTTCTTAATTTGAAGCTGTCCATTAAGTGCATTTTCATGTAAGATGATGGGAATTCAGACTGGAGTCCATCAAAGGCAATTTTTAGCAGCTTTTATGTTGCCAGCAATGCTAAGAGATTTAGAAGTAACCATTCAAATAAAAGGTCAAAGGCCAAAGACCACTACTTGCTTCCCATAAACAGGGCTTGAAAACTGCTGTGCTTTCCATGAAGCTGGAAAGATATGAGCTTGTTTGGTGACGTGCTTCAAAGTGTGCTCACTAACAAAGCTGTTTGACAATTAGCCACAAATATGATACTTAGTTCCACATTCTCTAATACAAAGAGTTATTGAAAAGATTCTTATCACTTACATTGTAATAAGTGAAGGATTACCCACAAATGCACGCTCAGGTATTGACTTGATGTTATTGCTATGAAATCCCCTACAAAGAAAAAACCTTTTATGTGTAAGGAAAAAAAAAAGAAGACTCAGTCTGTATTCACAATGCACAATGATGGTTTTTTGTTTGTAGTAAGAAAAGTGTGTGTAAAGGTATATCTTTGTTTTCTGGAACAAGACGGAGCTGAAAAAAGCAAAAGAATAGGGAAGAGAAGACAGCAAAATTGCTGAAATTCTGCACTTCTCTAAATGAACAAAACCATTCAGATGAAGTAAACCTCAAAATGTCATTTTAAAATTCAGACCATGTATGTATATTGAAATAATGTAAATATACACATATATATGTGAGAACATCAATAGTTAGATATTAATAATTAAGCAGCTAATAATGTATTTCCCTCTGTGCTTAGTAAATTGCAGCTATTTTTTTTGCTGGATGGCACAAGTTTATAAAGAAAATTATTTTATACACTACGTTATAATGTTGATCCTCCCACAACCACCTTTTTGTTGAGATATTTTAAATTGGACAGAAACAAAATGTAACAAAAAGTTGTGCCTGCTGGATAGAGAGCCAAATCTTTGTCTCATCGTTAATTACTGGATTTTATTCAAATGGGTAATTCTCCATTGTAAAAAACAAAAGGAACAACTAAGATTTCAAAAGAACAATGATGATTTGTGTGGGAAACTCCCATTAGCTCAGTCGGGTATGAAGAAGGCTTCCCAGCTAAAATTTATGCATTACTAAGCCTCCAATTGTTCACTGATGCAAGCACATTCGGCCATTACTTGAACAGGTCCCACATTATTGGTTTGAGTTGTTTAGGCATTGTGCTACTGGTGATGGGCTACAGAGCGTGCTTGCTTTTATATCTCTGCTTGCTTTGCAAGTAGACTCTGAGCAGAATCTGGAACCAGTAAACAGACTGGTTTTGAATGGGATGCCTTGCATGGCAGACAAAAAACAAGGACATGGCATGACTACCTCCCGGAGCAATATCAGCTACTAGCTGTGCACAAAAAGGTCACGGTTTGTGTTTTCAGCCCAGGCACAAACTCAGAGAGACAGGAGGTCCCACCCAAAAACACCTTACTAAGGTGGCCCCGCAAGGAGCTGGGTGTCTGTGGGGCTGGGATCCCACCTGGGTCTCTGGAGCACATCCCGTCCTTGTAAGATCAGCTCCAGGGTCCACATACATCACAGAACCACACAGTCTCACGATCTGTGCTGGATTTGGGATGTCAGGTTGATGCAATTTCAGACCCTAAATGTTTCTTGCCCGTAGTTGATATTCAGGGGTGAAATCCTGTGTGGGCCAGTGTGCAACCTCAGGCACATCAGGCAGTTTGCTGGTGCATTTGGTGCAAACTGAGCTTGCATTTTTGGCTTCTGACTCCAGAAGTCATCAAAAAGGCAATCCTTTGAGGTCACTGGATTTCATTCCAATTATTTTATGGAATAAACAGCAGCTGAGAATATTTGGGCTGGGAAAATCATAGCTCAGCTGCCTCTTTCAGAGCTGTCCTTCTGCCAACACTGGAGGTGCTGAGCATGACCCCACAGTATCTGGGGGCACCTGACCTGGAAAAAATCTCAGGTGGCTACTTAAAATAGGTTTTTAGATCAATTTGTGATGTAGCAGGGGTACAACCATGTCCAACTAGTATGTGATTACTTATTTTTGTCAAAATTCTATGCTGGTAGTACCACTAATATGGTAAATAAGTCAAGTGGAAAGATTCTAAACATATGCATTAATGTGTACATTGTGTGTATGATGTGTTAACATAATTTAATTACTTTTAATTTTTAATAATTTAACCATTTTTCAAATACATTTGAAGAATTTAATTTCATTGTTGATTTTCTTTATGCTAACTATGCCTGTGCATTCAAATGTGTTTTATCCAAAACATTAAAAGAACTGACTATATATATTGAAAAGAAATTGCTATAATTTAATAGAGGTGAGGGAGGGAAGTAGCTAAAATTTAATTAAACCTGATGGACTAATGAAGATGCCATGCCTTCTTAGCTAGAAGACTAATATATTGGATAGTTTGCAAAATCTAACTCTTGTGTTTGGGACTAGAAGTGAATTAAATGTGTTTGTTATTTACTGTATTCCAAATGGGAAGTTCCTGGAAAAGATCCACTGCACAAAGTAAAATAAAAGTAAGAGTTGTCAGAACTTGAATGGTTGAAACTGAACATTGAAAATTATTTTTATGTGTGTTGGCATGCTGATTAGTTTTTCCTAGGATATCAGTTTTTAAGGATTACTGATAAAATCACCAGCATTAAAAAAAAAATGGCACAGTAGACAAAACATCCTTCTTCCTAATATGAGCTCTGTACTTACAGTTCTTTTAGGTTTGTTAATGTCCTGATAGCAGTGGGGAACTCGTCCAGATTGTTGTAATTTAAATCTCTGTGTGAAAATAGATTTTATTATTTTGGTTATGCACTGCATAACAGATAACATAGGATTGCTGGCATTTGTAATGAACTATCATCTTCTATGCATTGAATAAATACATTCAGCAAAAAGACAGGAAATCCTCAAAAGCGTATGGATATTTTCCAATAAAGTCTATTTACAGCACATTATCGTTCCTATTTTTCATCAGCATTCTATTTTTAGTTACATTTCAGCTGTTCTGTAATAAAGAAAATGTAAGCAAATTCAAGTATTACTAAAGGATTTGCTGTTTTATAAGTTGCCCATCCTTTTCTTTACATTAAAGTATTAACAGGGAAAAAATCTTTCAAAACATTATTCAATTGTACTTTGGTGATCTGCGCTTTACATGTCTAATACACTTCTCTATAAAGATTTCCAACTGTAATTTTAATTTTAAGATTTGACAAGAGTCAAGAGAATATTTCTAACCACAGAAATTATAAAAATGATCGTGTAGATATGGTAGTGACCTCTGCTTTAAGAAGTGCTCATGCTGCAGCAGTAATTAGACTTTATTCTGGTAGGCTGAATGGATCACAATTCTACCTCTGCCCACAGCATGAAATATGTATTCTTTAACATTTAGGAGATGGCTGGAACTAAAATTGAGATATGCCAGTTTACTGTGATGCTCTCTGGCAAGGCTTTGTCAGGAAAATAGTCTGAAAAACTGGAGCGAAAGCCTTTTTAGACAGGCAAAACCCAAGCCACAGTTCACAATAGATTGAAATTGAAATAGTATCAGGCTGAAGTAATGCAGGCAGGAAACTGCTGTCTGAACTCAACAAGGCTTTCCTTCCTGCTTGTAAATCTCTCCTGCTTATTGACAAAAAGAGATTACAGGCGTGTACAGTTTGGTTTTGCCCTCTAGTGATATGTGATTTCCAGACCTACGCCTAAACGCAAAAAAATTATCTTAAAGCTGGCGTCCATCATTTACACCAAGATCTCTTCATATTATCTTGAAATATCTGGGAACTGGTCTATACATTATGCAATTACTGTGCTTGAGGCAAGTGCTACACTGTCCTGTTGCAGGGAAGTGGCTGCACCTATGTTTATTCCCGGGTTTGTGACTGTCCTCTGTGTTTTCATCTCTCTCATGCCAGGTGGCTGGGACTGGGTTTGCAATTACTTATTCCATTGTTCTGTTTTTCCCCATTTGTGACCAAGTGCCATGTGAATATCACTTAAATAAACAAACCAAACCATTACATTTTCCTTCTTCCTTTCCCGTCCCCCTTTCCGGTGCTACACCAAGGGACTTCCTCTCAACTCACAGGCAGCTCAAAGTCCAAATTGTAAAATTGCAATTCAGTGGCAAGGGATCAATGCAATCAAAATGGTAATAAAAAACCCCAAGAAGGCCAAACCTTCTTGCTTCCAAAACTTAATGAAAGATGAAAGTGGGCAGGACCAGGTTTGTGGATGGGAAAGCAAATCGTTGCCTTTAGACTAGCAATATCCATGTCTGAAACTATTTGTTTCTCATAACTGGGTTTTTAACCTCTGTCCTGGTTGGGCAAAACATCCAAAATCACTGAAAATGATGCAGCTGACTGCAGCAGGTGCGGGAGGAAGCACATGCAAAGTTTTACTGTCCCTGTGGCATTTCTGAGGTCTGGGTGACTCCAGCAAACATCTGTATTTGACTAACTGTAGCAAAATAATTTCTGCTAACCATTAACACTGCATTCCTGTTTGGTATTTTATGTTGAATATTTTTTTGCTGGAAAATTTGACATGATCTAAACAGAATTACAGGGAAAACTTGAGGAAGTTTCAGTCTTAACAAGTGCTATTCTTTATCAGAGCTCTCTAAAGACAAAAACTTGGATAGAACTGAAACATTTCTCCCACTTGTAAAGCACATGCATAATTTGACTACCTAGAACTTTCGCCTTTTCCAGATACAAAAAAATAAGCCCATCTAATTTTATAATCCTCCTCTATGCTAAGACAGTTTCTTAATGTTGAAGCTTTTCAATGTGACTATTTCCCAATCTAGCTATTAGCTTTATTAATTGAACAATAAATAGTACTAAACTAGGCAACTGTAAGTTCATGAATAATCACTACTTTTTCTATGCTCAACACAGTTTTCAAGTGTCTTTCAAACAATTTATCAATTGACAATGCTTATTAAAAAGGCAAACTACTTTTATAGTCAAAAATAGGATTTACTACATACAGTCATTGTGAACTATCACTTAGATCCTGTAGCGATTAAGCAAGCTAAAACCCACATTTGGCTTTTGAGCTATTTTTATTCTTTCAGAATATTAATGAAAACACTCTAAAAAAAGAAACAAATAAGAGGTCAACTCACAATGTCTCTAGGCTGTGGAGCCCATCAAAGCATTTCTTTCCCAGGGAATAGATTCTATTGTTATGGAGATGTCTGCAGGGGAACATTAAGCATGCAGTCAGGAAAGCACACTGCACACAGTGGACTACAGCAAAACATCTTGATGGTTAAATCAAAATTACTTATTTCCAGGCATGCATTGATTATATGCAATCATGCTTTTGCAAGAACATGCATAGGAGGCATCTCCACCACCCTCCACCCATTATCCCAATACCTCTCCTTTTGGTTTCACAGAGGGAGTCTGTTTTAAAACCACCTAGATTGTTCAAAAGTGTTCTATCCTGTAGTTCCAGGCTGGGATTTGCATAATGAACAGACATATTCTCAATGGCAGCTAACTAGTTAAGTAACATGTCCTAAAAACTGTGTGTGGGGTGTGAGGTGTATATTTGGAAGATGTGTATTCAGAGGGTGTCAGAGGGTTTGGCCCAAAAGGAGCCACTGAGGAGATGGGTAACACAGCAGACAGGTAAGGGGCATTAGGCTTGCAGAATGCAAAAAGACACAAAGCCATAACACAAAAAGTTGTAGCTTCCCTGTGATGAGTAAACTAAGTAATCGTAGAAGCGCTGTAACTTGCCTTTCTATGAAATGATGAAAATCAGTAACTACTTCCTAAAATATTTAGCAATTGAAAGTAATTTTTACATATTTTAACCAGTTCAACCCTTCCCCCCCACCCCCCTGCCCCCATCTCAAGACTCTGAGTTCTGCTTATTTCTGTCTTTTACACTGACATGGAAAAAACCACTCTGAGTGAAGCTTATTGATGTGAGCAGATTCAACCTGTAGCCACTTCAGGTCATTTAATTTAAAAAGAATGCCTTTTCCCCAGATTTTTCCTTTTATTTTGTCCTCAAAATCCCACCCCTGTAGTAGAGGGAAACTAGGAGAAGGGCTTTAAGAGAAAAGAAAGGTTGTGAATGAGTGGCTGCCAGGCCCTTCACTATACTCTGAAAATATTGTTAAACATCAGAGGCTCTCTGAATGTACTGCAGAACCTAGAAAATTCAAGTCTATGTGTCCATCAAAAGCAGGGATTCTGACAGCAAAATAAAAGTGTTCTGTGGGTTTTTCCTTTTCTAGGAAGAAACCTAATCAACTCCATATTTTTTAATGACTACTCTGACCTTTAATGCTTTAGTTAGCATGAAGAGTGCATCGTCAAATTCCAATTATGTTTGGGTCTTTAATTATAAATGTTTTGACCTGCTCCAATTGACTATGCACTTTTGCACCATGTTGAAAATTTCTCATACTGTTTAGAGTATCAACCCAATGAAAGCAGAACCACACACAAAGATTTTGATGAGCCAAAAAGATCAGCTGTGGTAGACTGTGAGGAACGATTCAATTATTAATCACTACAAAGTCCAGAAGATTAGAAATAAGCAAGGGAGAGATTAAATAAGGAAACGAAACTGAGCAGAAGCAAGCATGGCATGAAATTATTTTCTCCTGCATTTCTTAACTGATCTCTTGCCAGTACATTTCTAGTAGGGGTCTAGAGAACAATGCTCAAGACAGCCTCTTGCCTGTAAAACACTGCTGATATAAGTCAATCAAATCACAAGTCCATCCATTCTTTAACTTGAATGGGATTGATATTTAATGTAAAGAGAAAGCAAACACACAAGTCAGCTCTTAATACCCATTTTTGCGGCGCCATGGAGGCAGAGATAGTGACTATAGCTGTCCATGAAGAACCCTGATGTGTGCCAGGTTCAATGCTTACACTGGGGCTGGAGGATGCTGCAACATGCTAAGTGTCTTACATAAAACCATGGTTTATGACAGCCTGTAAAGCTTGACTATACAATTCTCTCTTTAATAATGACAATGTTTTCCAAAGCATCCTGAAATTAGTTCTTCATTTAAGTTTCTCCAGCCAGTCTAGATTTTTTCCACTTGGTACATTCCCAGAAGATAAGAAGCTGAAACCATGATTCATAGTATGCCTTCCAGATTTTGGTGCCAGCCATGCATGTTTCAGTTAGTTGAACCGGTATGCAAACTTAACCAAATACAAAACTACATATACTTTCTATGACAGGAAATGCACATTTTTTCTACTGGATGGCATTCTTTCCAAGTCCCCCAGAAAGATTTCTATTCATTTCCTGTTTCTAATCTTCCCTATTTCAATCTTAGCACACAATGCATCCCTTCCTGTTTGTTTTGCTGATCAGATAGGGTGATTTTTAATTCCCTTGAATATTTTTTATTGAGATGGAAAGTTTTAAGCTAGATCAAAATAAGTGATTTAGCAAATGCTACTCAAACTGAAATAAAATCTGTTTCTCCAAGAGGCCAAAGCCTTGAAAGAAGACATTGTGTATCAAAAAGCAATCAATAAAACTTACAGAACTACCAAACTGGAGAGGTTTCCAAAGGCATAGTCTGGTATGTAATGAATTTTATTCAGTGCCAATGTCATCGCCTGAAGTGCTGGTAAACTCCTAAAAGCTTGGACGGGAATTTCTGTCAAGGAATTATCATCTAGCCACAGGTGTCTAAGGGAGACCAAGCCATTGAAGCAGTTGGGTGGTACATAGTTGATGTGGTTGGCATCCAGACGCCTAGGAGAAAAAGAAACAGAGAAAATTGACTTTAAGAAAAGAAAAGTGGCTTTGCACAATGGCTATTATGAACATAAGCCCAAAGGATGGACATGGGTTGCCACGTCCAGTTTTCATTTCCTGGAGATTCTATGTTCCTATCTTGCTTGCAGCCTCATCCTTGAGGTCTCAAATCATGTTTACATGTCTGCCTGTCAGCTGGCTCTGCAGGGACAGCTCTCCTTTGGAGCCATCAACTCACTGAGAGCTCACACTAATCATTTTTGAACAGAATCTCTCTACAGACCGGGTATGACTTTGTTTCCTTTCCCATTTGTTCAAAACCATGTAACAAAATAGTGCAAGACACTCATCCAGAGATTCTCTTTCAGAACCTATGAGCTGCAAGATGATTTGGATTTCCATATGCTAAACACTCATTCCAAGACCCATAAACAGAACTCACTTCTAAGTCTCTGGAAGTTCCTGCTTTAGCTTTTCTTAAACATTACAGAGTTATAAAATCATAGAATAAGCTGAGTTGGAAGGGACCCACAAGGATCATCAAGTCCCACTCCTGGCCCTGCACAGGACCATCCCCAAGAGTCACATCATGTGTCCAAGGGCATTGTCCAAACTTCTTGAACTCTGTCAGGCTGGTGCTGTGAATACCTCCCTGAGGAACCTGTTCCAGCACAAATATTGTTTTTCCTAATGATAGCTGAAGTTCCCACTTTTTTCGTAGTGGAACGTAATCTTTTTCACCTAGAGATTAGTACTGCCAATGTGATGTATTTGTGTTGAAAAAGAAGTTACTAAATGCACTTCAGCAGCTGCAGAGCCAACAGAGGAAGCCCAACTGCACATTGTACCTTTGCAGGTGATGGTTTGTTCTCACACTTTTGAAATTAAGGATTAAATCCAGTGAACCTTTTTTAGATGTGGTGCCACAAACATAACGCCATCTATTCACTAGCTTTTGTTTCTGCTGTGTTTTGCTTTTTCACTGTGATTCTTTCAGGGAAAGGTTTAAAAGTGCATTTCAGATTTCAGAAAGTTTGTGAAACACCCAGTTGGGGATGTGGGCCCCAATAAACTTTTTCTGCTTCTAATGTGCTGCAGTAACTTATACCTTTTCCATAACATGAAAGCTGTGACCTGAAAATGTTCATGAAATGTTTAGAGAGGAGTAATTAAGTGAATGGTAAAACAGAAATAAATTTAAATAGACATTTGAAAATACTACAGAACAAACAGCCACACGTGGGGTACAAAGAAGTAGTTCTGTACAACCTAAATTCGGTCTCTTTGAGAGAAATGCAATATTCTTTGTGGTGGACATACTAATCTCTTTATTTAAAGCTGCTTCCTCATTTGCAGTCATGTAAAATGTCAGGTCCATTCTATCTCCTGTTCCATGCTGGCCCTACCTACTGCATGAGAACAAATAAAGACTGCTAAGGCTCTGTGCCAGGCTGGCAAATAACTGAGACAAGGTCAGTTGGAACAAATTTATAAGGTTCGGTGTCAAAGTCCTTGTACAATTAAATTTTCAATGTAATAATTGACATGTCAGGCAGCAGAGACAAAGCTTCCAAAATAACTCAGTGGTCTGTCAACAAATGGATAAGGCTGGAAATATTTAGAAATACTCATGTTGTTCCTCCTCCTTTCCCCAGGCAATAACCATTTTATGCCTGTGTTTTCAAATAAGGTATAATTTGAATGAGATGAGGTTTCTTTGTGTTCAGTCAGAAGTAAACTTCTTCCCTGGGTGATGCTGGTATGTAAACTAAGAAGTTAGAGTTGCCTTAGTTTGACAGTTTCACTGATTAAAGAATGGAGGCTTTATTCAAACTCCATGTGCTGCAGTATTGCATTAACATCTCGTTCAATAGGAAGCCTGCTCGTGCAGCCCTGATGTCCCCGCACACTCCATGTGAGTCACCCACAGGATGCCTGGCTGTGTGGAGAAGCCAGCAGTTACTTGTTTGTATGTGACCCTGGGGCTGAAATGGCAATATTTCTGCTGTCCTCAGTGAGACCAGGATTTTTATCTTACCAATATTTTGTAGCAAATCAAGGAACTGATTTTTTTTAAAAATAGCTTAAGTTTCCAAATATGAACCCACCACTGATATGTAAACAAAAACCCACAGAACAGAAAGAAAAACAGAACTGCTGTACTGTAAATGAAATTCTAGATAGTTGAATTATTGTTTAATTAAAGCTTGGAAGAAACAAAAAAGCTGCCATGATTTGTGCTTCAGGTTCTGTAACTGGATTACGTATCCTGCAAGTACTTATAAGAAGTACTGCCTCAAGTGCTCTTTTGTTATCTAATCTTTTTTAAATTTCCAAGTACCGTTTTCCCTCTTGCAGATATTAAAAGGTTTCAGTAGTGGTTATGTTTCCTGTCATACTGTAGGTAATGCACACTGATGTATAAAGGACTGATCAAAATCACCCTTTTCAGCCAACTGTTTTACATGTGTTGATCAAAGTTTTGGCACTTTCAGAACTAAACCCATTAACTCACAAACATGACCCTATTTATAACTGAAAATATACGTAGATAACATGTGGTGAGTTTGAAAGCTGCTATTATATTCCAGAGAGAGCTAATTTAGGGAAACAGAAATACTTGATCTCTTCTGATAGGCAGCATGTAAATAAATCAGCCACTATGAAATTCACCATGAACTCACTTAAAATGTCTAAACCTTTCAAAGCAAATGCTTGAGCTATGTGGACTGTAACACACTAGTGTTTCCTGTGACACACTGTGAATTCTAGGACCACGTGCATGAATTATGAAAAGATATTGTTCATGTAGAATGAAAACCTCATTTACTGGTAGAGACAAAGGCTGAAAAATATTTTACAGTAATTTCACGATTATAAGCCGCACCTGATTATAAGCTGCACCTCCCGGTAGCCAGGTAGACCACGGGATTTGTCCATATGTAAGCCACGCCTGAATATAAGCCACACTTTTTTTTTGAGGATCCACATGTAACAAAGTAACAAATTAGTAACAGAATCGCTGCCAGATGGGTTTGTGTCAGGTGCTCAAGTTGCAACAGTTTTCATGGACCAGGGAAGCCTTTAAAGGCAGCCCCAGGCGCCCTCCCCAGCCGGCTCTCATTTCTGGGTTGGCATTTCACTGGGATTTGTCCATAGATAAGCCGCACCCGAATATAAGCCACACTACTGGGGTAGGCTGGATTCTTCAATGAAAAAGATGCGGCTTATAATCGTGAAATTACTGTATTTGCATTTTTTAATCAATTTTATGTTTCATGCCAGTGGTAGTTTTCTAGGGAAACATGTATATATATATATATATATAGTTTTCCCTCATTGCCTGTATCTTCTCTCAAAAACAGCTACAAATTGGGTATGTCACATATAGAGAAGTCAAGGATAAAATGTTTCTTTTGATGTTAAAGTTTAAAGTAGGAGAGGTAAAATCAAAGGAAAAGGGATGGTACTTAACAGGTAGGGGAGGCAGAGAACTGAGGAGGACTGATTTTAGGCATGGTCGAATAAAGAAGAATAAAGAGCTTCTCCCTGTTATATCACCTTCCTCTTCTGACTCAGCTCTGGGATGCAGAGAGCCTCAGCCAAGTCTTTCCAGGAATTATGGAGCAATGATGGACAGGGGTTGTGGACAGGGCCTGTCTGAGCCCATAAAGACCAGGAGAGGATGACTCGCAGTCCAGCATCTTTGTTAGCATATCAGCACACAGACCCTCTCAAAGGTTTGTTCACAGGATTGACTAAAGTCTCATTTAAGTAATGGCAAGTGACATCTAAACTAGCTTTGAAAAGTGAATGTAATAAAAATACAGCTGGCTGTTGTAAGCCATGTTTTTCAAACTTGGTCTTTTAAGCAGGATATCCCCTTCAGTCCACAGGGGAAAATGTGAGGACTATTGTAAAAAGCTAAAGTACAACGCAACAGCTCAGCGGCTCTCACATCTCACTTTTACAAGACCGATACAAAGAACCCTGCATGGCAACAAGAACACCAAAAAAGACAAGTCACAAGTCACAATTTAGGAGCATTTGTTTCTGTGCCACTGCTCAGTTTTACAGGAGGAGGTTTCTGCAGCCCTGGGAGTGTCTCAATGTGTAGTGTGTCTCTTCACACCCAGATATGCTGCTCAGGAGTACTGGTAAACCTGCATTCAAGACAATGGCTGCTATCACACTGCCTACAGTCAAAGAGCCAACTGCATTGATATGTTTATACAAAGGCTGGCTCTGATACCAGGTACCTTAATCCCCTCAACTGGGATAAAGTGGGGGCTAGCAGTTGTTGGGTAATCCCAGGAATCTGGCTGCAGACTCAGATCATGACCCCACAGACAGACAGGCATCTTTGATGTGTCACAAGTGTTCAGCCTAGAGCTCTCCTCGCCTCCCAAGCAAAGTGTCACCTGCTGGGGACAGTCCCAGGGGCACATAATCTACCAGATGAACCCCAGGAATACATTCCCCAGTTCAGGGCAATGTTATTTGGCATGGGTCAAAAGTGTGCCAAGGACCCAGTGCAGCCATGGGCAGAGCCTGTGAAGCATTGCCTGCTTTTCCTGGCTGGCTGTGATTAGCAGAGTGCCACTGCATGGCCCCCAGGAGCTGACTGGAAGCCTGGTGTAAGCCCCTGCACTGCCAAACACAACAGCAGCTTCTTGCCTCCCACACACGCTGGCAGGCTTCAGCCATGCAGGATGATTTCTGGCTAGCAGTTCTGAGGTTGAGAAATTTGTCTGTCTTAGAGACGTGATAAACCTCCCCTCTTTTGAGATTTCTCATAAGACAGGAAAGACTCAGATGCCTGGTACCTTCTATTGGATGAAAGAAAACATCACCTGCTGGCCTGGAATCGCTGATCTAATACAGTCTCCTTGCACCCCACTTTGAGAGCAAACAGCTGGTTGAGTTAGGGACTGCACATTAAAAAAAGCCAGTAGCAAATACATTTTAGGTAACCTTGCACCTCTATCTTCCTCCCCTTGGTTAACAATCCAGAAAAATGTTAGTGAGAGGGGTGGTCTGATACTATACTACTGCTTGATGTGTCAATCACTCTTCTGCTGCCCAGTGCCCTGGGGCTGTAGCAGCCTGGATGGTGAAGATGAGCAATAAAACGAGAAAGCTGCAACAGTGCGTTTTGAGAAGTCCTTGTGTATGTGTAGACATCTGCATGGGCACAAACAACTTCAATTTCAAATGTGGGAAATTCCTCCTCTGGGAGTTTGTAGGTACCTGTTGAGGTACCAGCTTTCTTAAGAAGGATAATACCTCCTGTAGCCTTCATTACTATGGGGTGTGACATGGAAAACCACAACTGAGGTTTTGTCTTTTCATGAAAACAGTTCTCTGGAGAGAATGTAACTTCATCAAAGTTGTTTGGTCTTTCAACTAAAAATCAGGATTATTAGCAGAAGCATCAAACTGGAAAATAATTGTTCAAATTTAACATTTCTGGGGAAAAAACAAAAGCGGCTTTTTAATTTTAAGCCTGAACTGGAAGAATTTCAGAACTGTGTGCTCTCAAAGTCTTCCAGTGCTTGTTCGGGCTAAGCATGGAAACTTTTCTTGAAATGTCAGGGACACAATGAAAAATCCACTTGCTGACCTGTTTCAAATAGGCAAATACTGAGAACATCTGAGATGACTTCTAGATAATATTTTGTGTAAAACCTGGTGTCACACTCAGGTGGTCTATAAATACTGAAAACCTCCTTCATAAATAAAATTCAAGGAATCTACAGATTATGTTGGAAAATTCTAAAAAAATTCATTGATACTACTTTGCTTGTAAAGTCCAGTTAATTTGTTTCGCTAAATTGCAGCTTTGCAGGCTGTTAAGAGAGAAAAGATGGCTTATTTTTTCCATCTGTCAACTGTTTAAAGTGCTTTGTGGGCTATATTCTGCCCTATTCTACCATCAAAGTAATATTCCTTTAAATTTCACACGAATGAGAGCAGGTAATATATGCAGTAAATAATGCTTGCTTTGAAATGTTCTTCATGACTGGTGTGGCATGGGCAGTGAGATAGCACCTGTCCTGTTCTTATTTGTGACTCTTTGTGTGTCTGACAATGCAGCAGGAAGAGCTATTTATTAACAATGATGTTAAAACAAGAAAATTAATGGAATGAAGTTTCACATATAGTATTCACTGCAAAGGGTTGTGTTACAATTATTTCAATAAAAGAATAGCAGAAACTTTGCTTTTCCATCTGCAACGCCAATTACCTCCTTTATTTAGCAACATTTGAAAACGGAGCTCTGCAACTTTTCAGTGGCTAAAAATTATATATATTAACATGTTTGGGAAAAAAGTAAAAAAAGATTATTTATATATCATCGCCAGTTTTTGATCAATCCCTGCTTGTTCAAAAATATGGAAATTATATGTCAATTCTGGTATAAAAGGGTGTAATTCAAAATAAGATGATTGTACTAGAAAAAAGGATACATATTTAAAAATACCTGTATTAAATGAAAAAAAGTTTGACATAAAATAAGCTGCTAATTAAAAATGACACATGTACATATGTACTTTTTACATATGTAAAAAGTTTTTGAACTATACATACATATTAAAATCACAAAAAGTTTTCTAGATTTAAACACAGAATGGAGATATTGATGATGTGCAAAACACAAAAGCCAGAGATTTCCTGCTTATAGTCTGTTTTAAAAAGAAATACATTTGCTCAAATTGACTAACAGGGATGAGAAAATTCAAGTGACTCTGAACCTTGCTCCCAAGTACTGTGACACACCAGTGATTGCGTTCCTCCCCCTTAATCAAGGTATCTGCACACTCTTTTGCAGTGACAGAAATAAATGCCATTTGAATAGTTAGGACTAGCAATCAGGATAATTTGTGTTCACACTAGATTTCAGAGGAGAATTATATCCTATACAATAATACAGATACCCTTCTGCTCAAAACCAGATCTCAAAATCAGCATGTGCTCGTGACTTCCTTAATCCTCCTGCCACACAGGGAACTAAGTCCTATGTAAACATTGCCCAAGCTCTGATAGCTGAACTCATTTATTAATCAAAGCAGCTCATCACTGGTTTTGACTACTGAGCTACAAAGACTTTTATTCAATTGGAGACTATTTTAATATTGTTCAGTCATTCATTTTTATTGCTTCAGTAGCAGAAAAAAATTGTCATTCATTTGTTAAGGTTTTTTCACAGATTTTTCCTGTGAAACATGGAATTCACAAATCTTACACGTTTTTAGTTAACTTTTGTGCCTATTTCTCATTTTATAGTAATTATTGAGCAATATCTGCTTTCTGGATAAGATTGATCTGTTCTAGAGAGAAGTCAAGCCTTAAGAAATTGATGACTATTTCTCACTCAAACTTGTCATACCGTTCCACATACTGGCAATAGTACAACTTGGACAATAAAGTGGAAGAAATTGTTGCTTGCTCCTGCATCACATCAGCTCTTGTATTCTGTACCACAGGCCATTTGACATCAATTAACAGTTCTATCAATATTGACACCTATACTGATTTTTTAGCCTGGAATTGGATAATAGGAAGAGCACATCATCCAGAAATACCCTGGATGCAAAAATTTATGATGAATTTGCTTTATGAATAAATGTGGAATATTAGTGTGTGCATATTGTGCACACATGCACAATTAGACATGGATACTTCTATAAAAAGGATTTTAACATAATCCTCTTTACACTGATTAAGGTGTCAAGGCAGTTGCTATGGTTTGTCCCTTTGCATGACTGCCTTTTTTGAGTAAAACCACAAGAGATTTGAGTCCCATCACCAGCTTTTTTTTTACTGCATTTATGCTAACCTAAAGCAAAGGGTTAATGAGGCTTGGAGAAATCATGCCACCTGCAGACCTAAACATAATAAAAAGAAGAAGTTGTTATCTTATAAAAACTACTTTTTTGAGAAGGCTTTTAACCTCTTAATTACACTCTTGAAAAGACTCCTGCTATTTCAAAGGCTTCAAGAAATAACTCCTATTGTAAATCAAAAACCAATGCAAAACAACCTTGTGAACAGAAATTCCTAGACTTTATGAAACAAGAAACTGAATCTGTGCACACCTTTATCTGGCAGGCACAACCCCTTTTAAGCAAACAAAAGAATAATAGTTTTCTTTTCCTCAAAGAGGTCTCTTTTGCCAGTGATCGTTTTTCAGGTGATAGTAGTTTTTCTGTACAAACCCGTATCATTCCATCTTGGGGCTGCTAGGCAGCTGTCTAAAGGTTTCTACTGACCATTCCTATTCTCCTCCTGTTTTAATTCAGTCCTTTATATAAACTGCATGAACTCCAGTTTACTACTTCAACTTCTTCACCCAAGGAAAAAATGTTTGCAACAAAGCCTGAGTGAGACTGTCATTTTGTTTAGAAACTGTACTGAAAATTCAACAATCTCTTTCAGAGTAACAAAGGAACTCTTGTTGGCTTGGCTTATCATGTTTTGGTCCAGAATGTGTATAGAGTGATGTGATCTCAGCAAGATTTTTTTGTTTGTTTGGCAGAAAGAAAACCCAATATAGTCACTAGACCAGCATTTTCTCATGACTTTTCCAAAGATCAAAGGAAAGAACTGTAACCTCAAAAGTATATGGCTGAGATATTTCTGTCTGTGTCTGGTCAATAAAGAAAAAAGGCACTGACCAAATAACAATTATAAGATAATTAATTCTTAGGGCTGTTTCACCTTTAGAAACCTTAACAAATGCTTTGTATATTAAGGAGGCAAATGTACTTCAAGACAGCATAAGAATATGGGAGCTATTACAGTATAATATGTGTCTGTGAAGTGCTAAGTTATACACAGATGACGTGATTTTTCTGAAAATAAACTAATTTCATTAATTCTGGTCTTCAGGTTTTGGCTGAACAAAATGTATACAAAATATGTTAACCTTCTGCTGGAACTCCTTCACGTACACAAAAAAGAATACTACGTTCAACATAGCACAGATCTCAACCAACACATCTTAACTCTAACCACACTGGTACAAATGCTCATCCTGTTCTTGTCAGTGTTAGACTTTTACCTGTGATGTTGGTGACCAGTGCACACTGTAGCAGCATTTCTTGTGAAAGCTATTTGAACTTCCAGATTGAATTCTCTATTTGAATTTGTAGCATTTTAGGAAAATAATTTTATTTGAGGGTAATTCTGTGACAATATAAGGTGGTCAACTAAAGCATAGAGAAGAGTCAGTTGACATTTTCCTCTGAGCAAAGAACTGCTTCTGTGTTTTCAATCATCTAGATATTTCATGCTTTAGCAAATTTTCAGGTGACAATACAATTTTGTGGGTAGCTCAAAAACTAACTCAATTTATGGCATCCTGTGTTTAGACAACAAAAACGTCTTTGTGGTTTCAAAATATGAACTGCAAGTGCAGCAGAAGAAACTCCTGATGCCAAAGTGCCTGAAAAAGAACATGGCAGATGAAGTTCTGTATAGGTAGGTGTCAAGAGAGGCACTGAGGGAAAAGGCAATTCAAACTTTACAGGACAAGTTCTTGAGTAGCTATTAACATGGTAGAAAAGGAACCGCAGTTGCAGTAAGAATGAAAATTACAGCCCAGCATTCAGTAAAGTTTAAAAAAATTAAACAAAACAAAGTTTTGAATTAGTAGCAAAGCAAAAGAAAAAACACTCATTTTTTACCCTCTATAAACCCAAAATGTGTAAGCACTTTAAACATGCTGTACAGGGCTTATCCCTCTTTCACTTATCTCAGATCAAATACATGAGAACTGAAAAAAAGTTCAGTAACCTGACAAGGAAGACAGAGGAATGGAATAGCTTCCACAGGAGAGACAATCCTAACAGATTGCATCTGAAAAATTGACTAATGCAGATGGAAGAGAGATATATAAATCTGATGTACATGAATACAGAGCCGCTGTTTCCACTTTCTTCTGATGGTGCAAATGTGGTGAAAAGTTCCAACAGGCTAGTTGATCAGCAGACACGCTGCCACAAAAAATCATGAGTGTTTCACTGGCTCAAAATACAACTGCACAAACTCGTAGAAGGAAACCCTTTAGCTACCAAAGCTAGACAGACTCAGTGAGTCCCTGAGTGCAAATCTCTGGCTGCTGGAACAGTTTACCAAAGCAGTATTATACTCTTTGCTTGTTTTCCTTTGCCTGGTATTGCAGGCTGGATGCTGGGCTAGGTCAGCTTTTAGCACAGCCTGGTACAACCATTCTCACAGGGCAGAAGCACACCGAAATAATTTCATTCATACCACTAAGCAGCCAATCTTCACTCTTGGTCTAGCAGTTCTGGCAGGAGTTCTGTTAAACTGAAGCTCGTGGACTGAGTCAGCATGGAGAGTCAAGAACTATAAATACAGAGGCGTGCCTGAAGCACAGAATATAATTATGCATCTTCTAGTACACTTTGCTTCATGAGTTATTACTGTTTTCCATAGTGCTTAAAAGAAAAAACACCAAACAAAAAAAAATGGGGAGTAATTTGGGATTCCTTCTCTTTCCTGGTAAAGAATACTAACAAGAAACCATGTTCTTGACAGAAAGCATTGCAAGCCAAGGAGTGTCTTCTCAGATGTCAAACCAGTCTATAATGCTGCAAAGAAGCAGCCAGTGTCATGAAATTACTGGAATGAAATCAATCACTTTTGATGTTTAATTGAGACCAAAATTCTCTTAAAAAGCAGCTCATAGAGAATGAAAAGAAAAAGCTGATTCAGCACGTTACAAAGTACTATTTAAAACATAATTTTTAGGTAATCATATATGACTGTTCATGCAAGGTTGCAAATGGATCAATCAGGAATACTCACAGAGACTGCAGGCTGCGCAGGTTCTGGAGTGCTTCGGTAGGGACCTGCCGTAGCTGGTTGTTCTGCAGCATCCTGCATTTGGAACAGCACAAAAGCCAGAATCAACACAGTAAAGATAATCTCTTTCTACCGCAAATTTTCTTCCAAACTTACCTGCTTTGTACTGCTCCTTCTTCAAGGTTACAAAGAAAGTTACACAAATAGTCCATTCCCCTGCCCCTGCCAAAGGCCCACTCTCTTCAGAGCAAACAAATACCTGTAGCACCTCAGCTTTGCTAACAGCTAGACAGCAGCTTTGAGCAGGATTTTCAAAACAGCTAAGGAAGTTAAAAGAATAAATCCGATTTGCTTTTAATAAGGCTCATAACCTCCTAATAACCACCTGTGATTCTGAAATTTTCATTCTCATATACTGATAATGTTCTCCTTCTGAAGTGGTTCTCTTCTGATAAAGCTGTGAAGGACTGACTCTTGAAATCCTTAGGAAAATGGCAACAATGGCAAATCAACTCTTAACTGTGTGAGGCCTTTATGATGATTCAGTTTGAATAAAATTTTATGTCTATAAATAAACTGATTTTTTTCAGTGAAATAAATTTTCTCAAACTAAAGATTGGCAGCAATGACTTGAAAAGTATTTTTTCTGAAATATCACACAATTTACCTTGCAAAGATTGAAAAATCACTTTCCACTCCTAAAGAATATTTTCCTTCTTTTGAATATAGTTTCATTCATACTACCCAACGTCCTTGTTTGGACCAACTCCTACATATATAAATATTCTATGTGGATAAATCTGAAGTAGTACATGCCACCTTCAAAAGGAGGCATATTTAATGAGACATTGTAAATGAAATAATTTCTGGCAGGCATAAATCTGCTTGGGCCAACAAGAGCTAGAGCTCATCAACTTAGAAGTAGATGAAGTGGGAATCTCTTAATACTTCTTTTCATGTTAAGTATTTTTTCAGTAGAGATTTGTACAGTAGTGTCAGGCCTGCTTAGGCAGTTGCCTAAGAGGCTGATGTTCTTGCTAACAATAGAGTTTCTGTGAACTTTACATGGGCAAACATCCCCTCTAGTGTAAACACTCTGAGATGTAGCCTGCTAGTAATTTTAGTAAATATATGTACTGTCTTATTGCTCCAAATAATACAATTGTGTAATATTTTTAATAATTTATCTAAGTGGCATTACATTGCAAAGAACGATATATGAAATGTGAACTGTTTTAAATTATATTGTGTTGTATACAATATTTCCTCCCATGTCTCTCAAGAAAAGGAAACTCCCAGTTTTGTGTGATCATGAAAACTTCAGCTGAAATCAGGATTTTTGAGATAATTAGAAAAACTATTAACAGAATCAATTTTTACCTTTGATATTGTACAGAGACATCTACTTGATGAGCAAATTGTATTTTAAATGCTATTAATGTTTTCCAACTTTTGTTTAGGATACTTTCTACATGAAAAAACAAAGATTTAATGATGTTCATATGTATCTTCAACTGAATTGTTCAAAATGAGCTGATCAAAATATGTAATTTACGTGATCAAAACTTCACTGGTTAATTAGTTCCCTAGAGCATTTAGGAAATCAGAAATATATCAAACAACACACAGTTTACTTACAGCACTTTAAGACTGAAAAGGCCAGCAAATGCTCCCTTAGGAATGTATGTCAAGCCATTTCCTGCAAGACGTCTGCAAAGTTTGAAAAAGGAAAAAAGTGAATAGCTTTTCTCTTCATGTGGAATTAATTTGGTTGCTAAAAAGTGCAACATAGCTATGTTTGAGCAACTGGTGCCAGAGGCAGTAGCTTAAGGGCCTAGTTTTGTCATTAATATACTTTTAAAAACAAAACCAAACAAAAACAAAAACCCAACCAAAAATAACCAAACAAACCAACAACAAAATAAAACGAGAGAAGCTTCTAATGGTACAGTTGATCCATTGAGAGCTGCACTCTAGAGAAAAAAAATCAATTTCATTGCAAATTTGGCTTATGGATTAGAATGTATATTGAATTCTTCATATTCTTTTCAGGGTTTAGAGCAATCCCAGCAACTAAAATACAGACATAGCGACAACAATTGCATAGGATTTACATAATAGGATTTACAGGCATGAACTTCTGGAATTGTACATATATGATTTCCATTAATATCTCATTCATTTCCACAAATATAAAAAATAATTCCACATAGCAATGATTAGAGTTAATTTTGAAATAACTACACATAAAATTTCTGTACTGGTGGAATAACAGTTTTCCCTATGGGCAGATATGTAATAGGCTGGCAAAAAGTGCATTTGTTAAAATTTGTAGGGCATTTTTCCCCCTACTTCCACTTCATCTTGTTCTCAGATTGCCTCAAAGTATTTTACAGATGGAGGTAAGTACACCTAATACCTCTGTAAAGCATGTTACTCTGACCAAAAAAAAAGAAAAAAAAAGAAAAAATAATTAAAAAGATTGCATCATTCTTTAAGGTTTGAGTCTAGGAAAGAGAGAATCTATTTGATATAAAATAATGGCATTTCCATGTTCCCCGTCAGTGCAGCTCCAGAGGATCCTGGAAATGCTCAAGACCAGGTTGGATGGAGCATTGAGCAACACAGTAGAGTGGAAGGTGTCCCTGCCCATGGAAGAGGGTTGGAATTAGATGGCGTTTAAAGCTCCTTCCTACCCAACCCAATTTATAGTCTTGTGTTCAGCCTTCTGACATTGCAACTCAGGCTGAATTTGCTGTGATACCTGTACCCTACCTGGAAATCTGACTGCTAAAGGACAGCTTCCCAGTTAAGATATTTGAGTCAGCAGCGCCCCAGTGTGTGCTCCTAGCTGACAAAAACCACAAATTGATATGATGCAACCCCCTCCGCAGAGCAAGTTAAGCCAAGTGGAATTGTACAGCCCATCAGCCAAGACACTGCACACCAGAACTGCAGTGCACCTGATGTGAAACCAGAACTGACATTTGATTCAGCTTCTGGCCCCTTAGGAGAGAGCACAGAAGTAGTTCCAGGAAGTTCCTTTGGTACCAAGCTGCCAGAGAGGAACCTACAACACTGAAATAGGCACTAGATTTGCCAATACTGTTCATGGAACAGTACTGAAAATTACTTCTGACTGGAGTCCCAAAGATCCAGCACTGACTGGCCCTTAAATGCAGTCTTCTTTAGGTGTAGTTTTCCCTGAGCTAACTACAGGGTCCTGTGCACACCTTGTTTTCAGTCACTGCCTTTGTACAGAAAATAAAAAGACAACATTTGGCTGTATGTTTAAAGAAAAAAAGAAAGAAAAGAAAAGAAAAACATCTACAGTAATTTCAAGATTATAAGCTGCACCTGAATATAAGCCGCACTTTTTTTTTTTAAAAGCGAGGATTCATGTGTAACAAAGTAACAAATTAGTAACAGAATCGCTGCCAGCTGGGTTTGGTGTCAGGTGCTCAAGTTGCAACAGTTTTCATGGACCAGGGAAGCCTTTAAAGGCAGCCCCAGGCGCCCTCCCCTGCTGGCTCTCACTTCCGGGTTGACATTTCACTGGGATTTGTCCATAGATAAGCCACACCTGAATATAAGCCACACTACTGGGGTAGGCTGGATTCTTCAATGAAAAAAGTGTGGCTTATAATCGTGAAATTACTGTACATTCTAGCTCCAGAGACTTTTCAGGAATTTTCAGTTAGTGGAAAAGGTTCTTTCCTGTCCAGATACCCCTACTGTACTATGTAACCTGCCATGTTGAGCCAGCTCTCTCTTTTCATGACAGTAATTGTGCTCTGCAATGACAATCAGCATCACACAGAGCTGCTGGGCTCGTCTCACTGCAGTGTAGGGGAGTCGGATCTCCAGAATCTGAGAACTGGGCACATGCAGCTGAGCTCCTGCAGGCAGATGTGCAAACCAAACCTGGCTCACTCCTGGGTACCCACAGGCTCAGATGTGAGGGCCTTTTTCAGAGGTGTGAGCTTCAGCTTTCATTTTGAACACAAATGGCAGTGACTTTTGTATTATTCCTGGATCAAGCAGGCATGTGCTAGGTTAGGCACAACAGATTGTGTTTCTGAAAATAAATCCCTTTTGTGAATTATTAAGCAGTAGAGGCTGAGACCTGTCTAATTCTGATTCCAGTTTTTATGATAGGATTGTTTAAAAGAAAACCTGAAGACTACCTCACCCTCACAGCACCTTTAAGCTCTGCCATTTTAATGGCATGTTTGCACACAATTCTGGACATGAGCTTGGCATGAACCAGAAAGTTACAAGTTTGTAAAACCTTACTGTAAAAAAAAGGAGCAGTTATTGAGATTTTCACTTCAGTCATGGCTGTGTCATGTGGAAAACTTGATAAAGAGCAGAGAACTAAACCCACATTTCTGAAGACACAAGAGCGTGCTCTTTCAGGCCCCCATCCCTACTTCAATCATAACTGAGGCAATGCAAACTGTGGAATGCACTGCATGTTAATACCCCCTGTTTGAACTTAATACTCTTCATAAGTAGGCTAGCTGAGAAAATCAGATCTATTTAAGAGCTCCTGCAGAAGGGCTGTGGCAATTACCAAGCATGCATCAGTTGACTGTAAATGCAAGGCTGCAATTGGGACACTGTGCAACTTTGAAGTTTTATTTTAATGTCCAAATACTCACTTTCCCGAGCTTTAGAGCATCTTCGTGGCTCTCAGCAGCAAGCCTTAATGTTTGGCATTTTTAAAAAATATACAGCTATATTCTTAGCTGTTCTGAGTGGTAGTTACCTAAACTACTAAACTGAAATGTAATTTTAAATTCTTGGGTTTTTTTCAGATTCCAACCCTTTTTAAAAAAAAACTTTGCTTATTTTCCTTATAGATCACAGCTTCTTAATTATTAAAAATATCTTGTACAAACTTCAGATAGATGTAGAAATAACATTAAACTTTTTGGTAGGCACGATGTCTGTATTTATTCCTAATGAGGTTTTGTCAACCTCAGGTAATTCTTGAAGTTCTGCTTTGAACATTTTTCAATTTGAAAAGAGCTCTCACTAATTTTACAGACAGAATTTAGAACTATCTAATTCCTCTGCTGATGAAGTAGTAGAACATGCTCTTCATGTACAGCCCTATGCATTTCAGCATAAGGCTACATCAAGTATGTCACAAATTCCATGCATGGATATGTATGTCCTTGCAGTTCTCTCACCAAGCAATCTGACAGTGTCAGAAAAGGCAAACATCTGGCAACAATTATTTTTGATGTAATGGTATTGTCTGACCTTCATTACCATGCTAAACCCTTTTTCATAATGCACTTTTGATGATTTTCTCTGGAATAAGCTCAGCAAAAGCACCTATGTATTCCCAAGGCACCACTATGAAACCACTTCTGGTACAATAGTAGAATCTTCCCAGCCCATTAGTATCCCCCAGCACTGTAGTATTTGGTAAAAATGAGCAAAAATTATCCATTTGGATGGTTGTCTAGTTCTTTCAGTACTCTTGGATAAAAGTTAGCACGTGAGTCCCTCATGGCATGCTGCAATGCTCAGGAAATTAGGTTTATTTATTCCTGATAATTTTTAATGTCTTCCTTGCTATTACTCTGTTTCCTCTCTCAGCCTTGGCATAAGGGAAAATCCATCCCTTTGTTGACACTAGAGAATGTATCAAGTGTCTACCAGGGTTGACTCTTCTCCACTTCAGGGATTTTGCTTTCCATCACCTAAATCGTTTGAAGGAAGCTGCCCAGTATTTTACTGAATTTTAGATGTACTTTGGATAGTAATTTTAACCTGAATGGGTATGTATAACTTTCCCTAAACAAGTGAAAATGGACATAGTCCCTATAGCTAAGTACTTAATAATTTCTGAGAGCAGGAATTAAATTGTCTGTTTTTAGAACAAACATAACTAAAGACTATTAGTGTTTGAACAATTTTGAATATCCATTTTTAAAAGTTATTTTATTTTAAGCATTTCTGACATTAGCTTAAAAACCTCTCATATTAGAGATATCCCATTAAGTACATTCAGGCTTAAATATATCACAACTCTTTATGAAAAACTGATCAAAAAGGAGTCTAACTTTGCCTTTGTTGTTTTAGACTTAGATTTTACTTACACTGCTTTGAATAAACTTGAAAATTAATGGAGGCTGGAAAAGTTTACAGAGAAGAGCCACCACATACCTCCTTCAGCAATTGTTACTTGTTATGCTTAGAGTCAGGATACTTTTGCCTTAGGCACAGTTTTTATACTATTGCAAGTTTCCTTCTAAAAGATGTAAAATAAATGGGAAGAGAGAAAAGCAAGTGGCCTCCATACTTTCAAATGGCAGTAATTTATAAAATATCTTTCATTTTCACTGAGCTGCACTGGCAATCAGTGCTCACTGTTGGAATAGCTGTAGTGCTGCAAGCCATGTTCATAGCCTATGGTCAGATGTAAGAAAAGGTGTGTCTGGCTCTCCTTTGAGTGCTCCCCACTTTATATTTCTAGCACAATAATTTTTCTTTGCCAACTCAAAACAGCTTTTTGTGTGGATGTTTTTGTACCAGGACAAACCTTACCTGGTACCAAGCATCTCCTCTATAACTGCTGGGATGAAGGTGAGCTTGAAACACTAAAAAGTCTTCTCTACAGATAAAAAACTGTGGCATTTAATAAAGCTTTTTACAGTTTCCACTAACTGTAGAAAGAACCCGTAGGAAATCTAACCCAGCTACTTCTTAGTCTGCAGAAGTCAGTGACAGTACAATGTTAGTAGTGGCTGCTTTCCGTCTCTGCTTAAGTAAGGTATAGTTCAGCAAATGCTGATCAAGCATCTATGAAGTGTATTTCCAAATCTAGTAGTATCAAAACTAAAGAAAAGACATGAAAGGGAGGTAACTGTCTCCTTGGGAAAAAGCATTTTTTGCATTGATCAATATGCATGATGTGTTCTAACAGGTTTAGCACAATGGACAAGTTACTTATCAAATATTGCAAGGTAAAGGATATATAGGAGAACAGACGACACTGGATCTCAGTGTGACTCAACATATAATGGGAATAAACAACATAAAAGGAGTCAAGCTTCACTATTACAAAGGGAAAATGCAGTGAAACTGCTGTAACTGTATTTCAGAACAGATACAATTAAGTAGAAATTAATTACACTGAAATTTCTGATAAATATATTTGACTCTTAGTATTTGTCAGTAAACTATGATATGAATACCAGACTGACTCAGTGTTTCTAGACTAATTTCACAGCATGCTCTTTAATACAGATTAGGTTATATATCATTGCATAATTTGTGTTGCATTATATTTAATCAGTTCCCACATAGTGCAATATCCTATACAGAATGGAATTGTGAGTGCAATCTGAAATTGTTCTTCAACTGTGCAAAGGTACAGAGGGATTTGTAAGGAATAATTCTGTGAACTAGAATCCTTTTTGTATCTCTGACTCTGCATTTTACTTCTGTTTACTAATTGGTTTGCTGATTTTATTTAAGGAATGAGAGCAAAGATAGCACATGCTTAGACTATGTTACCATGGATCTGTTTATATATCTATTTATGTATCTATATCTATGACTAGGTTAATATCAATAGAGTCAGTCCAGTCAGTTTTTGTATGTTTTCTTGGAAAACAGATGTTCTATTCATCATTTACTCCATTATATGCTGCAGCTAACAACCTCTCCAAAAACAAAATTGAAAAGAAATCATCATGAAGAGTCTTCTTTTTGTGAACATAAATTGAGACTTCAGAAGACCTGAGACAGTGGAAAACCCTAAAAGAAGGGACTGTTCTGCTGCATGTGGTACCTTCCTGAATTTGCTGCTAAAACACTAGTATGTAGAAAATTCCATAAAAATTAATGTAATCATGCACTGTGTCTTTTATACCTTGTGTGCAGATAAGATACTCTCTTTGTAATTTGAAACTTTTTTCTTAAAAGCCTGATCTGCCTCCTCCAACTGCCATAATTGTTCTGAATACCTGATAAAGATCCATGGTGAAATATCAGTCTCATTGAAGTCTGGGGAAAAATTTGTGCTGACACAAGTAGAAATGGGGTTCTCATCTGCATCCTGCCACAGTATCATATTTGCCAGTAATTTACTTCTCTCTGAGGAGCTGCACCAATAACACTACTATCAATCCTAAACCTACCAACCCAATTTCTAATAGAGGAAATGGCTATTTGGGAAGGAACAATGTGGAAGTATAACAAGAAAACAAATATTTTTCTTGAACAACTTGTTCTGGTATAAAAAATTGCCTTTGTTCAAGGAAGAATTTACCACTCTTGAATCTTCTTGTCTCAGTTTTGTTCCCTGCCAAACTTTGCTAAAAGTACACAAGCACACAACTACACATATATTTACTCCACTTATATATAGCCAATATATAATATATATATTTTTATTTCTAATTTCCTTCAGCTTACATATTCATTGATAAATAGATAACATGAACTGCTACTTACATCAAAAAAGTTTTGACAGTATGGATATTCATATAGCACTTAACCAAAGTCACCTAAAGTTTTGAGATAAGAGTTTAATTTTATGTGTATTAATGGTTATTTTCAGGACAATCAAATGGAAATGTATGAATTAATGGGTGATTAATTAGTGTTAATAATTCATGGATTATATCAGCACATATTTCATAAAGTTTTTTAAGAATTATTTTGCTAGCTTAGGGATTTAAAGGTTAGTCTGTATTTTAATTCTATTTTTATATTTCAATCTGTCATGTTAATTAAAACTATAAAATTACAGTAATATAAAAAGAAATGTAAGTCAAACAATCCATTAAAAATCTGATGCTCAGAGAGATCAAAGAAAAAAATATTCTCCTTTCTTTAAGTAAGGGGAGGAGAGTGTGCAAGTCATAGTTATGCTGTATGTTACATTTATTGCTACTTACAGTTTAGTTGGAAATTCAAATATAACACAGTCTGCTCTTGCTTTAGGGCCAAATTGCCTTTTAAAATGCTCGTGCCAAATTCTCATAGGGTGTAAACTGGAATAACTCCAACAGACCTGAAGCAGTTGGAATGAAATCAGTGCGTATTTGATCTTGAACTGGCTTTGATGAAACAGATCATAGATTTATGTCAGTTTAGAATATGGTTCAAAACAAACTGTTTCTTTCTCTACTTATACAAGGCACAGACTCTTTCTGCATCTGGCATGGCTGTGATCCAATCACTGCTAAAGACAACTGATCTCTTCCTTTGTGCAGCTGTCCCTAGCCAGTGCTGATGCAAGCTGGTCCTTCTTCTGAACAGGAATCCAAGTATCTGACTTCCAACTGCAGCAAGGACAGCTCTCAGGACAGACTCCAGCATCACCAGGACATCCCACACTGACTCCTAGCAGTGGATCCCACGGATACAATCAATAAGAGGCCCTACTTCTGTGTTTGAAGAATGTTGCCACCAAATCACAACTCTCAGAATGGTCTTAAAATTGTTAAAATGTCTTCCTCAGAATTTAAATGTTACAGAAAGATGGAGCAATAAACGGTGGATGATATACATAATATTTCCTAGACTGGGTCTCCCAAGTGTCTTTTACACTTCTGATGCTGGTTTTGGTTTCATCCCAGTAGTGTCAATATCATCAGAAAAGGCAGGAAATAATAATCATTAATAGCAGGAACTGGCTGCAACACCTCACAGTGTGATCAAACTGAAGACAATAAAAAATGTGTTAGCTGTTTAGTCATTTCAGTGTGATAGGCAAAGGGCAAAAATTGTGTAGATGCGGATTTTGAGATTGCTGTTGTTTTCTGTGTAGTTCAATGAGGCAACAGCAATTAATTACTGGAGGAGTTATGGCTACTCCTCTTTGGAAATTCAGAAACAACTTAGAGTGAAGAATTTGGTTCTACTGTGCTTGAGAACCTATTTCATATAAATGCGATGTGGTCTGAATTCCTTACCCATTATCCTAAGCAAGTGAAAAAAATTGACCCATGTACGTACCAAAAGTTCTCACTGCACTGAAATTTAGCAGTCTACAAACAGGTTGAACTTCTACTGACAAAAAATAGGAAATTATTTCTTCATACTTGCTACTGCAGAACACACAGAATGTGTAAGACTTAAATTAAAATCCTGCCTTAGGATCTAGAGATAGCACGCTTCACCCTAGCTTAATTAAGTGTAATGTCACTATCTGTATTGATCGCAAAACACAAAAAGCACTTCCAATGACTCTTTTTGATGTTCTAAACCAGTTCCTAATGAATATTGCTGGATAATAAATTACAAGTACCAGAAAGCATTTATAAGCTACAAGCCAAAACCAAACTTTAACAGGCACTCAATGAGAGTAACACAACAGCACTGACAAGGTCTCTTGGATATCAACCGAGAACATTTATTGCTTCTGCTTGCAAGCATATCTGAATATTTTCAGTTTTCTTTTATCTTTTTCCTACCCTACCATCTCCCCTTCTTCCCTTTTACCTCACAGATGCACAGCAGTTCCAGTGTCAAGGTTGCTCCATGAAATTTGCATTAACATTTCCAGAATAATTATCTGTCAGCACAAGCTATTCAACAAGCAATGCAAGCAGCTCTGATTTAGTAAGGCATTTGCTCTGTTGTTTTTCTCTCTCCCTCTTTTTTTTTTTTTTTTTTTTTTTTTTTTTTTTTTTTTTTTTTTTTTTTTTTTTTTTGCGTTTCTCATCTTGTTATTCTTGATAAGATGGCCAAAAGAGTGATTTGGAGGATGTCAGGCTGACACATCCACATGGGCCAGTTCTTAGTTGTTATTCACTTTGGGGGCATCAAAGGGGTGGCATCAAAGCCATGAGAGCTCCAGAACACCAGGGCCCTTGTTTTGTGGAAGTAAAGGTTACAAGCTGTTAGCTCATACAGTAGGAATCTCCTATGCTTGGGTTTGTTCTTTTCTAGTAAACCTACCCTGAGCATACAAAAACTAGGGGAGAAAATCATTGCCATTGTTTCCAACTGATTAACTAGGTAAGCATCGTCTTACTGTTTTAACCAACCTATTTCAAGGCAACTGGTGCACTTCCTTCTGTCAGCACTTTGCATGCAGCTCTATATTAAAGCAAAGTTGGGAAACCACAGTCCTCAGGTATCAACAAAATCTGTTTTGCAGCAACAGAACTCACAGTGTGCCATGGGCCATTTGTTGGGCTGGTGACAGATACTTCTCGCTGTCAAACACCATGTATTGAACACGGTGACACAGTCTGACCCACATGGATGCACACATGAAGTGAAGAAACCAAATTTGCAATTTATAGGAAGAAATTCACAACTTAGGTGTTAGGTTGTGTACCACTCTGAAATTATCTAGCGCATCACAAGTCATTTAACAGTGCCAGTTCTTGAAACTTGAGCTGACAGAGCTGACACAAACCAATTTCCACCAGCACCAGCTCCACTAAACCTGCTATGCAAGAACTGTAAAACTGGTATGGAAGAGACATTGGAATGTGCGGAAAGTGTGAGACCACTAGGTGCTTGTTTTTATTTTAGTTCTGCATGTTAGTTGCCAGCGTTTTTACTCTTGCCTTAGAGGCTTTTAAATTTATGCAGATTAACCTTTAGGAAACATTTTAGTATTTAATGATAAAGTTCCAATGTTGTTGAAGTAAATTATGCAAATCTCTCACTTTGTCAAGAAAGTTTTGGACTATGGCTGCAGGATTTTCATGTTTTCTACCTACTTAGTTATAGTTAAAAGTACAGAGTCTGTTTTCAATGCTCGTCACAATATACCTACACCAGTACAAAAATAAAAACTCTACAGGACCCCAAGAGCAAATGTTCTCAGTTTTCAAAAATGTACATGAACACAGATCTCAGTCCCGTGACTCACAGTCAGTGTGGAAAAGAACACCTAATTCCCACTAACCCATACCAAATTCCCATTGAAAACCTCTTTGCAGCAAGAAGGAGCCAACAGAGGGAAATGTAAAAAGAAAAAATCAGAAAAACAGCCCATAATGGATCATGCCTGGTAATTTAGGACATCATTTTCACATATACAGTGGCTTCTTGACCACTTTCGGAGTATAAAGGGACTTCAATGCAAATCATGGTAAGATTCACATAATACATCTCTTATGTATTGTATTGCCAATTTTGCACTTCCATATTACAGTAAATTGTACTTTTAAAGGCATTTTTGCCTCAGAAACCACAACAATAATGCCAAGATCAATCTAAAAAACTTTATAGATACATTTATTTGATTTCTGAGATTATTTTAAAATAATCACGTGTGTCAGAAAACATTCTTGCACTTGTATGCAGAGTGTAAATAATTTGGGATGATTTCATTGCTCGATTTTGTAGAAAAGAGGTTATTTTGGACTGTCCTGCTCTGTAGGAATGTAATACAAAAGGCTTTTGTTGCTGTTTTACTAAAACATCCAATATAAGTTGCTGAAAAATAGCAATTTACTAAATATCACTTGAAGCTTCACTTATCTGTGGAATGTTCCTGTGTTTAAAATTGAAATGAAAGCCTTATATATGTGCATGTGTGGGTGTCTGTGCATATATTTATGCATATATATGTATATGTGGATATATATCTAGTAGGAGAGATTTTGTAGGTAGGTCTGATTCAAATAGTTTTAAATTATTTTTGGCTTTCTTCCTCACATTTCCTTGTGATATTAATTTATAAAATAAAATAGTTTCAGGCACTGCTTTGAAGTGTAACTAATCACAAAATGTTAGGTCTGCACTCAGATGTAGTTGCCACTAAAACTGTTAAGAGTCCCACCCTTTAGATTTTTTTAAAAACCTTTTTTCCATGCATTACTCTAATTCACTGCACTATTAGAACATGCATTCTACACATCCTGTATAATGACATATGTCTAGAAATAATCCACATGAGAGTGAATCTTGGATTCGGTCAGACTGATAAATATCTGCAGTTATTTTGAATTTATAATGAAGAATTTGACTTAACAGTGTTGTACAAGTTCATGCAGAGCAACTTGCTGATTATCAAGCAGTTGAAACACTTCTTTCTTGGTGGGAGTTCTGTCATATATGCTTCAAGAGAAAATTAAATCTGAAAGGCCCATCATTTTCACAAATAAAAGATTTTGCCCAGAATTAATTTTTTGAGAGTTAGAAAGACCCAAGTCTTCAATGTTTTCCAAAATGTTCAGAGGAACATGCACCTCAAACACACTTTCATTATGCTTTACTTCAGTGATCATAGCCTTTGGTTAAGAATAATTACCAGCCACGATCATCAGGTTTGCAAGAACACTGCATGCAGAGGTGTCTAACTTTGGCTATAAAAGTGGATCAGATTCAGCCTGGAAGGTCAGAACTGGCTAAACAGACCTGTCTTATATACCACTGCTTTGGAATCAAAACAATTAGTTTAACTGTTTTAACAAAACCTCAGTTCTTTCAGCGTAATGACTTAATAGTATTGCCAAATCAGGCATTGAGAATGTAACATCTAAGGTAAAATTCAGTGGTTCATTCTTGAACTTACATCAGATGTTTGAGCCAGATCTCTAATAAAGGGATTAGTAAGACTTTTTTCAACCCTAGAAAAACCCTAAAAGTTGCATTTCAAGCTCCTGTTGTTGTGTACTTCAAAGATCAGAGAGACATTTCTAAGATGGATTTTCATTTTAATGAAACATTGCTTTAGTAAAGATATCATAAAATCATATCCTAAAAATGTCTAAATTATGGGCTAAGTTATATTTTTCAAGAGTGCCTTTTAACTGAGCCACACAAAGAAAACCCACGGATTTCTAAGGTAAACTAGAAAAAGAATCAAATGGCAATGCTTGGATGGGAAAAATAATTTTCATATACATCATCACTGCTCAAAAAATTAATCCAGCTGAGCAAGAGAGCTACAGTGGCTGCTCTCTCCTATTTTAAAACTGAATAATTTCCTTTCCATTGTCTATACCTTTTTCTATGTAATATTAATCTGATTTGTATTGCATGCCCCTGAACACCTGTCTCTCAGCACAGTAAGCTGCCTCACATCAGCTGCCTGACATCTTCCAAGGCTTCAGTTTTTTAAGCTTATTTTAAAAGTGAATACAAACTAGAGGGATTTAATGAAACAGCATTAAACTAATGAGAAAGAGAAGTGATTGGCTTCTCTTTCTATTTCACACTTCTAGAAGTGTGTGAAACAAATGAAGAGTGGATTATGCATACGTAGAACAAAATATAGAAAAAAAATAAATACCTTGCTGGTGCTTCCAGCAATTAAAGACTGGAATTACAGTAATTTCACTATTATAAGCCGCACCTGATTATAAGTCACACAGCTGGGTAGCTGGGGAGACAAATCCGAATATAAGCCGCATTTTTTCTGCTTTTTTTTCCACATGGCAGGGTGGGGGTGCTGCTGAGGGGCCAGGCAGCCGCACTGGCAGTGGGAGGGGGTAGCGGGATGCGGCAGCGCTGGGAGAGGGAGGTGGGAGCAGGATGCGGCAGCGCCGGGAGGGGCCGCGCTGGCAGTGGGACGCAGCAGTGCTGGCAGTGGGAAGCAGCAGCGGGAGGCGGCAGCGCCGGGAGTGGGAGTGGCAGGAGCTGAGGGGCAGGGAACACCTGCTCCCCCCGTGGCTCGTACTTCCGCACTGGCAATTCTCCTGAAATTGTCCATAGATAAGCCGCACCTGATGATTAGCCGCACTGCTGGGGTAGGCTGGATTCTTCAATGAATCAGGTGAGGCTTATAATCGTGAAATTACTGTACTTAATTTGGAGCGGAGGCTTGTAAGAATAAAAGTTTAATATTTCCAGTGAAAAAGGTAGGCCCAGCTTAAGGAGAATGCAAGAAAGGTCTTGATCAGGAGGATGACATACACCACAGAACAGTTTCTCAGGCACTGACTTAAGTATTACAGTTTAGGGCCTTTAGCTGCCTAGGTAGGTGGAGTCACCATCTCTGGAGGTGTTAAAAAAATACTGAGTGTGGCACTCAGTGCCATGTTTTAGTTGATAAGGTGGTGTCAGGTCATAGGCTGGATTTGATGATCTCAAAGGTCTTTTCCAACCCCACTGATTCTGTGATTCTGTAATCTAATCATAAAATGAAAGAGTGGAAGTAACCTGGCTCTATTAGAATTTCCTTCCAGAAAAGCCCAAACTTTTGTTTAAATTCTTTCCTTTCATGATTGGAGAGCAATTGGGTTGAAAGGTTTTAGTAGGGTTATTACAATTGATAGGAGATTGGACAGGCAAATATGAACATGATAAAGATCTTCACAAGCAGGGACTTTGGGGCGTGATTCACTCCATGTGCACTGAATATTGTTAAAACTTGGTGTGTGACATTCCTCTGTGTTATGTACCTGTCTGTTACATTATTTGAAAGTTTCATTAATGGCAAGACAGATATTGATAATCAAAGAAAAGTAGTGAGTAAAGGATGAGAGAAAGAATAAAATGAAATAAAGCTTTCCAAATAGAAGTGATAAGAGTAACAAAAATAAGACAAGAAAGGAAAACCTGCTTGCAAATAGTGTATTGTCCAAAGTTAGCATACAAAACGGTTAAATTTTTTTTTTCTTTTTCTTTTTTACTTTTTTTTTTTTTTTTTTCCTTTTTTGTAGATGCTGGCTAGAAAGACCAGGTGGCAAAATTCAGCTGAGTGTTAGCAAGGACCGTAAGTTGTCAGTGCAATACCCACCTAAATTTCAGAGGACTGTATACATTTCATAGCTTTAAAAAAAACCCATATCTTTGCAAGAAGGGTAGCACCATGACTTTGCACATCTTACATGGGTTTTATGGCATGTTAGCAGCTAAGCATGCTAATAAAACAAAGCAGGTTTTCAGTTCTAAAAACTTAAAAGCCACATTTCATAAAAGGCTTTTAATCAATACTTAGAGATACTAATGCAAGTACAGGCGCCAGCTTTTTTCCACAAGATCTATGGAGCATCAGTTATAGAGTCTCCATCACTCCTCAGAAACCTAAATTTTCTTTTAAGCCTGGGCCATTATAACTAGAGTCACTGCCAAATCCAGGTCTCATGAATGCACAATACTTTTCACTTTTGGTTAGTTCACCATCGCTTCAAGCCAACATTCCTCTTTTGATGTTGTGCTCGATCAGCTAGTTCTCGCAATGCGCTTTTTCCCCACGGTGAATGTAGTAGATAGCGTAACTAAGCTTTTTCAGGATTCTGCACTCTGCAGTCAGCCTTCAGGGATGCTAAGTTTAAGAGTAAGGAAACAGTAATTAAAAGTGATTAGGACAAGAAGCCTCCATACTATGAAATGTGGACTCAATTGTCCTTGACACTGGCAGAACAAGGCAGCAGGTTTTGGTTTTGATTACAGCTTTACTTGGGATTTTAATAAACATGAGCCAGTATTCAAACTTTTAATATCCTGCTGCTTAACTATTTCCAAAAAGCAATCCAGCTTTTTTAAACAGTCCTTGTTTAAAAATTTTAATTTGTTTGGCTCTGTCTCTGTTTAGAGAAGTTGTAGCCTCATGGTAACTCTTTTATAAGTTCATTTCCAGAATCACAAGCGATTGTTTTTTTTTTCAACTAAGTGTTTCCGCATGTGCCAAAAGTGTCAGGCTGACAGCTTTCCTGCACCGTTTTATCTGGTTCCCACAGTAAGTATGAGAGACAAACACAGGAATGTGTCTAGTGCTGACGATGCCCATCAAGCATACAATGATACTTACAGCTCTTCCAGGAAGCGGAGATTGTGCACAGGGTTTGAGGGCAGCTTAGTGATGTTGTTCATACTGAGATCACTGTAGGGGAAAACAGACAGAGATTTAATACAGCATGCCACAACTGTGGCATCCAGCTGTTCATTCCACACATTTTCAAGTACTACATTAATAAAAATTAGTTCCTCTGCCAGAATTGATGAATCATTATCTACTTAGCACATTAAACATTCCTTTTTTGTATGAACACAGCTTTGTCAAACCAATGCAGGCTGTAGCATGTTCCTCATTTCCAGAGATTTTGGAATGTTTTATCACGCTCTATAAATCAGCTGGAACACTAAACAACACTTTTGGTTGACCTAATCTTAAACCACTGTACTATATTAAAATTTACTTGGAGTAGTAAAGGAAACTTACTATGATTTTTGTTGTTGAAGCACTGTAATATGCTTGGTTTACTAAAATAGTCAGGCAAAAGCAAACTATCTGCATAATCCTTAAAATTTCATGAATATGCAAACACTTTGCTTTTGCCATACAGCCTGTTGCATGGCCATACCGATCTGCCTTGCCTCACACAGGCACATCAGGTGTCCCCAAAACCCAACTTCACTTATAGAAATGACATATTTTCAAATAATAAACATTCCCTTTTTGAGTGCTCCTTTGTTACAGGTACTCAAATTGCATTAAATAAGTGAAATGAACCATAAAACAAGGGTGTAATGTGATCCTGTTCTGTAACACACTTCCTGGTGGGGTTCCATGGTAGTTCCTGGTACAGGAAACTACCAGCCATATCAGCTCTGTCAGAGCTCATTCAAGCCATGTTTTAGACTAAATTTCATATAATATCCTTCTATTCTTAACTTGCCTTTTCATTGTTTTCCACTGTCTTCCCCATGCCCTACAGTGTCATTATAATTGCTTTTCACTGAGCACCAAGACTGTAAACAAATTGCATAATAAAATTCGGTGTGCAAGATACAACTTACACAACTGTATCAAAATTTCTGTAGATTCTTAAAATAAAATGAGGAGTGACCTGCATATTTTATGCAGTACAGTATACAGTAATTTAAACGGTGATTTATACAGTAATTTAAAACTCTCCACTATTTAAACATATCTATGCATTTGTAGCAGTGCTTATAGTTTCCAGCTACTTTGGGTTCTATTTAGATAACTTTATTTCTTCCAGCTGTTGAGAGCTTGCAAGGTAAATAAGTTATCTGTACTTTGGTGGGTAGGCATCCTATTCCTACTCCATCTAGTTCTTATTACTCACAGTCTGTTTCACATTACAGAATATATGCTTTTAGTCAGCATAGTTAATTTAGATGTTTGATCTTCTGGTGAATTTTAAAATGTATAATTTAAAAACATACTTCACATAGAGATTTTGAAATAAAGGAAATGTGTTAATACTTTACAACAATTATCAAATCACTGTTGAGTATGGTTTCTGCATTCACTTCAAAATCAAAGTATAATTTGAGAAATGGGTACTTATTAAATTCATTTTTTACTGTAACCTTTTATCACCTAATTCTTTCATACTGTTTAGCAGGTTATTGCCCTTTCACTTTGATAAAGGCTCAAAGGATTTATTCTGGCAAAGGAACAAAAACATGGATTTATTTGGCAAAAGAAAAACTCATCCAGGTAGTGAATTATATACTACTGAATATTAAGATAAACCCAATATTTTAACAAGATCATTTTGATTATGATATTTTCAACACATGTCTTAATGGGTTTTTGAAAATATGCCAAATCACATTTTAGACTTAAAAAGTCAGCCCTGGTGGAAGATGGGAATGATTCCTCTTCAGATACACACATATTTAGGGCATTCTATGAACCTAGCATTAACCAATGCTCTGGCTGATGAGACAAACCTGAAGTCTGCTTTTCTAGCACATGAACTTCTATTACTGCTAGGCAGTACTTGTCTGCCTGCATCATCCACAGGACCCCATGACTAACCAGTCAGAAGCAGTCTACTGACCAGACCCTAATATTTTAAGAGGATTAGAACAAGCGAAGGTGGCTTTCATTATGTGCTTTGATGCCCGAGGAGAAAATGAACAATAAGTACATTTTCCTTAATAACATCTTCAGACCTCAGAGGTGGATTTTCCAAGAGTGAACTGCTCTGTCCTAGTCTCCTTTTTGGAATCCCCTCATGTGGTAAAGTATGTGTACCACATCATATGATGGAGGAGATCTTCTCCTTTTTCCCAGTGTACACCACAGCAACTTCTAACTTTTTTAAACCTACCAGTTAAATAATTTCCTTCTTTTAGATTGCTACTTTTTTCCCCCCACATGATTCTTTCCTTGGAACATAATGTAAAAGGGTGTTTTCTTGTAACCGAACTACTAAACATTACCTATACATATTTCAGAGAATCATGGAATTGTTTGGGTTGGGAAAGACCCTTCAGATCATGCAGTCCAATCGTTAACCCAGCACTGCCACGTGTTGATCACTAAACCACATCCCTAAATGCCACATCTATGCATCATTCCAATACTTCCAGGAATGGTGGAGGTAACAGAAATTATTCCCCAAGATGGCTCAATAATCTTTTTTAAAATTAGCTTTTAACATGCCAGATGTTGGTTTGTCCTGGGATATTTTTTATTTCTCTTATATTTACACATATCTATGTACACAAACAACAGGCAACGTTGGCAATGTGCTATTCTTGTAGCTGTAAGGGTTTGAGAATACAAGGCAGACAATGTTAGTGAGAGGTAACGTATTTGGTGAGGCTAGCTGACACAGTTGGAAAAACTGAGAAACTTTCAGGCACAGAAATCAAAACTCTCTGCTTCTTCCAGCTGTACCAGTTGGCTAAATAGGTGACATTATTTCTCCTTAAAAAACCACACATCCCTTACACTGGCAAAGCATTAGTTTGTCTGTGCTCACAGTTTTTAGATTCAGAATATTCTTTTGTTCAGAATTACCATGGATGCATCTAATCAAATTTTCGTTCACTGGAATGACTAAGGCAGAGAAGTGCCATGGCACAAACTTATTTCTGGGGGGATGTTCAGAGAGATGAGATAAACAAAAAGGATTAATGTAATGCAATAGTCACTGGGTCTTGTGTGAGCAATGCTGCAAAATTTGGGCTTCTGAACAGAAATTCCTCACAGTTCTCTAGAGACAAATAGCAATTTGGTTTGCTAGCATTTTGGATCATCCTGCCAAGAAGACATGGCTAGGATGAGATTTACAGCCATTAGATAGATCAAGCACAGCTAACAGCCAGAAAACAGCTAGGTGGTAAACTCTAGGATTATGTATTATTACAGTGAAAACCAATCACAATTGTAGTCGGTATGTCATGTCCTGCACGTATGATGGGTTCTTTCCTTCAAATGGGTTTTCTGATTTCTCCTTTCAGTGCTGGTCTGTAAAAATAGGCAATTTGCTCTCTCGAGGAAAGAGAAGGGGATGAAAGCTGGCTTCCACATCAGCATTTGCAATGTCATGCTTAAAAATATTAAAATCAAGGCACTGGAACTTTAACTATCCTCAGTGGAATGGTTCTGATTTTGTATCAAATCTTGGTAGACTCTTCAAAGGACAGTGATGAAAAACTTAGAATTATTTGAATACTGAAACCTTTAAACAGCTCAGTGTAACTGAACTACTCCCATCTCCCAGAATCACAGCACACACAAACCCCACTGATGACAGTAGGAGCAATATGGTTAAGGGCATCCCCTAATTTACAAAAGCTCTGCATAGAGACAGCCGTAGTCCCACATCTACCTCGGTGAAAACCACAATGAGCTGCCATACTGTACTGAAAAGGTAATATGTTATTTTGAACAGTGAGATGAATGCATTGTCCCTTCTCCCATCAGCATCCCTGCAGCCTGTTTCCAGCTGCTGATTATAAAAGGAACATACCAGCAAAACTTTCATATTTTCAAAAGATAAGAAGCTTTGCTTTAGTGACTGTTTTGGCAACACAGTTTACCATAATGATACCTTATTTGTGCTTTGTACCAATCAATCACCATGCAGTGTCTCTGATGACTTGTTAAAGGAATCTGATTAAATCTTTGAAGACCAGAAAATATTGAAAACTGCACCATGCATCCATCTGTTGTCTTCTCTGGGTGAGTAGATGAGCAAATTCTGAGCATTTGCAAAACAGCATCCAAGAAGGCAAATACAACAGGTTTTTTTTTTCCCCCAGTTTTATTGTCTGTGCATAAACACAGTGAAAAAACATCCAGTTACCATCTTAAAAATGGGTACTTCACAATGAATTCCAGAAAGCCAGTAAAACAAGTTAAGTGATCTTGTTCTTAACATATAATGGATGAGTTTTCAGGCTACATTACTAATCTTTTATTGACTGTTATTACAAAGGATGTTTCAGTAACTATGCATCTTGGAAGAACAGTTTTTTTCACATTATGTCTTTCAAAGGAGAACGAAAGTATGCCTAGGGGTACTGCAAAACTTCTACTAGGCCAAATGTTTATTAAACGGAATGGTACAAACTTGTCTATCCATTCCAGGTCTAATACAATAATCCAATATTAAGGCCAATTAATTTTATAGCCTATTTTTTAAAACAGTTGCAACCTGCTTGATTTTAAAAAAAATTATCGATACTTATTATTAGAATTGATTACTAATTTTGATTCTTCTAAGCTTGCCTTATCCAAGATGTATTAACAATTCTTTTATGGAATTCTTTGAAAGATAAAGCACTCTCAAAAATATTATCAATAGACTGAATGTAGTCTCTTCGTTGTTAACAGCTGAGAACAGTTTCTAATTAATTTACAGCAAAATTTGAAACTAGCTTACATGTAGTAACACAAAATCATGAAAACAGGTGAATCCTACTTCTGCTCTTCCCTTCCTCTGCTTATCCTTTTAACACAGGACTCTTGTTTCTAGTACTGGCAGAATACAGCCGGTATTACTCCACTGCACAATGGAAGAATATGTTGGCTATTAACTGCATGCCATCTACTAATCCAAGTGCTTCATCCCTTACGGAAAGTATCTTCATATGCTACATACAGCTACGTTAAGGAGATAAATCTATTTGCCAACACTGTAGTAACAGAAGTTCCCTTTTCTTACAAATAAATTGCAATAGATGTTTTCATTTGAGAGTATCAATAAATAAACAGAGTAATAATTACCATCATTTTGCAGAAAGGAAACTAAGACACTGAATGGCTAAGTGACATTTTCTCAGACAAACAGGTATTTATATAACACAGAGGAAAATGATACTGATGATGAGTGGTCTAGCACCCTTTTAATTAGTCATGGCATTTACACCAACTTACTAAAGTACAGTGCATAAGCTGTCAATAGACTAAGAAAAAAAGACCATATTTTAATTTTAATTTTCCTAGATTACATTTTCTTTCAAAGTCAACAGGAAAATTGCTAGTCATGTATTTGCATGTTTAATACACCTATGCAGAGCAGCACAGGGCAGAGTATGAGTATGCATAAATAAGCATTGTAAGTGTTTTCTGACAATTAACCCATAGCACTTCTTTTCATAACTAGCTTCAAACTTCATCTGTGACTCTTTGAAGGATCCTATAGTAAACTATGATTACAATATGAATTTCCACTAAATGACTCACATTTGAAGAGTACGTCTTTGCATTTGGAAAAATCTTCTAGATGAAAAAGTAGTATATTAGCAGGAAGAAGCAGTAGAGCCATCGTGGACATTACACAGATAAGGAAATCTCACTTTCAAGGTATTCAAGGTAAATAACAAATGGCAATAGCGTGTATATTTCTGCCCTTCTGTATTTGGATAATGAAAATGCTATTATAAAGTATTTAGAAATTCATTATCCTTTGTAATACTATTTGCAATAGCAAATGAACAGCAACGATCCCATGAAACAGGTTTACATGGAAGAGGTGTAAGCCTAAATGTGCTTGTTGCACATTTGTTACAGAAATTTTTTGTTACTTGACATTGAAGCTCACTCTTTCCAGAGACTCAACTCCTTTGTATTAAAACATGCCCTGCAAAAAGCAAATGCTGTTGTGTGGTCACGAGAGAACAGACCCTGCAGTGAGCCTGTGTGCCTGCACACCTCACAAGGATTTTTATGCCAGTAAATGGACAGTACTCCCTCTGTCCCTCTCACACCTTCCCTAGTCACAGCAGTGGGGCTTGTTCCAGCCATTGCAATTGTAAATAGATAGACATGGGAAGGATCAAGCACCTGGAACTTAGGGAAACCTCAGAGGTGATCCAGTAAGGTCAGGAGGGCTCTGTCGACATCTTTTCTGTGCTGCTACGTATTGGCCCATATAAGATTGGATTCTGGCAAACCAGCCTGATAGGTCGCATCTGGATTCAACACAAAATAACAAAATGCTTTGGCCAGACTTTTGCACTTCCAACACCTGTCACTGAGCTCTTCTGATGTCACAGACAGCAAAATCTGGCTTATTACTGCAGAAGCTCTGTAACAGAGTGATTTTAAACACCATACATTGTTCCTGAACACAGGCAATTCTGCCACATAAACACCATCAAAGTCTTCCCTATATCTGGACTGCAGAACATTTGTAAAGCAAACAGTACGTGCATGATTAATCTTTTCAGGAAACAATTTTGCCA
The DNA here is from genome assembly GCA_009812075.1 of Sialia sialis. NCBI lineage: Eukaryota > Metazoa > Chordata > Aves > Passeriformes > Turdidae > Sialia > Sialia sialis. The sequence goes on along the minus strand of VRYO01001878.1, from coordinate 11,945,240 downwards.
TTCAGTTTATCCAAGACTCCAGCAGAGGGAGCAGGTCAGAGCAAACAATTAGGGTCAAAGAAAGAAAGTAAAGATCAAAGATCAGATCAAACACACCCAGTGCTGAATTAATCTGACAAGTATCTGACATATCATTTTAGGTAAAAAGATTCTGCGTCTCTGCTTTTTTTTGTTTTTTTAATATCATATTCATGGTGCTCACCAGATGAAATTAACCATTTCCTTTCAAAGCTGATTCATGGCTGTTCATTTGAGGCTGAAGACTCAGTTTGCTAAGGAATTATCACCAGGGTAAGTTACAAAAACATTCCAACCTGTCGATCACTTGCTGTACTTAACTCACATATTAAACAACTTAAATAACTAAAGGAATATTTTAGAGAAGCCAGCAGAGGCAGCTGAAAGAGGACTGAATGGAATTCCTCTTCCGCCCATGCCCACACATAGTACATTTTTATTTCGTGAGTTTCTGCTTGTTTCTGCTACACTAGTTCAAACAGATTATGTGAGTACTGCATACATGATTAGCCTTGTTCAAATACTGAAACAATATACAACAGAAAAATAATACCAGTTTTTATTGCAATTTATGAAGCCAACTACCAGTATGTTTATTGTGTTTTTCATTACTTGTTTATCAAGTACTGTTTATCTCATTTTGAGGAAGAACAGCACTGTTAAATTGACAAGAGATATTTATTAGACGTGACCATGTCTGGGAAAAACAAACCCTTGGTTTTAGAATATTTTCTGCCAATCCAGATGTTGCTTATTTTCACAACTATTTCCTAAATAAATGACAAAAATACCTTTTTCTTTCCTTCTTCTGTTTTTTTTTTTCTTCCCCTGACTGGAGGTCCAATTTTCTTCTAATTCCCTGTCTATAATTTCATCCTCTGGTTTCAATGAGGCTGTTTCTAAATTATGGTTATTTATATGAAAGGAGAAGGTAGAAAAAGCACAGCATAGTTTGTTTATTGGCATGCTACACCTTGTCTACAGTGGAAACTAATTCAAAATATATCTGAACATAAACAAAGATTCAAAATACAACTCTAAAGTTATAAAGTGCAAATTTCTAAATTAACTGTTATGGCTCACCAGCAGTGAATTGCATTGAATACCTAACCATGAATTAAGTACAACACAGATTATATGTTACACAACAGAATCTTAAAACTCATCTTCACCAAAATACCAAAGATTACTTCTTTGAGGCTTCTGAGGGTGAAAATTAATCATGATTAGCTTGATTTCATTCGTAACACGATACAGTGTAAGTAATTTATTTTGTGCATCTTAATTTGCCTGAACTCAATTCCACATCACAGATTTGAAGTATTGAAACCCAAACAGCTTTGAGAGCATCTGCTATAAACACATTTCAACAGTGGCGGTGGAAGCATGGGTATCTGGAGATCTGGACACAGCAGACGTATATTCAGTGCAGGAAATACAGTAATTTCACGATTATAAGCCGCACCCCAATATAAGCCGCGCTTTTTTTTTTTTTTTTTTTTTAACTCCGCATGGCAGAGGGGGCAGGGCGCCCCGGCCCAGCCCCACACAGCCCGGCTTCCCAGCGGCACCCCGTTCCTGGCGATCCCATGCTGCCGCCGGCTGCCGGCGGCACGGGGGCCGGCCCGCCCACTTGCCACTCTGCTTGGCCGGCTCTCACTTCTGGGTTGGCATTTCGCTGGGATTTGTCCATAGATAAGCCGCACCTGAATATAAGCCGCACCACTGGGGTAGGCTGGATTCTTCAATGAAAAAGGTGCGGCTTATATTTGTGAAATTACTGTACATCTCCTTCATTGCACAGTGCAAAGGTCCCCAAGGTACTGATGAGTGAGCTGGGTCCAGAGCTAGAAGATACATCACCACATTAGGTACCCTCAGAGAAACTAATTATCCCAGATAAAGCAGGTGATCCTATGACTGTTCCAATTTCCCAACACAGGATCTCTGCACAATGCCACTTGGTGTGACATAACGTAGCAGGTGCTGTGAATATATACATTGGGTATTCCCAAAATAGTTCACTGCAAAATACTCGTACTGTGGGTGAAATTCTTGTTTGGTAAAGGAAATGGCAAAAATAAAATTCAGCAAAGACAAGAATTCATGCCTTTGATCTCAGCTTTTTTTTTCTTTTTCTTTTGTTTTTTTTTTTCGTCTTGTCAAATGATTTAGCAGTAAAATGCAGGTAAGTTTTTCCACTTCTCTTATCCTGTAAGTTTCCATTTGCCTATGCATTGGTGCTGAATCATAGACTCAGAATCTTAGAACTGTTTAGGCTGGAAAAATACAATTAATTTTTAGCAGAGCACTGTCACTTCTGCTTTTATTACTCTTTAATTGTACCTTGTGTTGTTGAACAGTAATTGAGTTTCAGCAAAGAACATGATGCTATGCGACAGAGCATCATCATAGCTACATGTTATGCTACACCTACTAGAGATCTACTTTGAAGTACTAATGTGACCATTTTTGTGCAGTTGCTTAGCTGAAATAATTATTTACAGACTCTTCTCTTTATTGCATGGATGACCCAGTGGATGTCGTATTATCAACACACTCAGTATCATTCAATGTTGCTACCAAAAGAATTTCTCCTGATTTCTCTCCTAATCCAGAATTACTCACTCCTTGTAAAGATGCTGCTCAGCCACAGTCGCCAACTGATCTGTAATTTAAAAAATATTCAGCAGGAAAAAAAATTGGTTTTAATGGAAAGCAGCTCCCTGCATTGGTTCACTACCCTTGGTGCTTGTGCCTCCACAAGCCCAAATACAGAGGAGAAACACCTAAGAAAGGTGAAACAGAACTGGTTTATTTCAGCTGGCAATTTTGGCTTGGACTAATGCAGGCTGATTTTCTACCCAGGATGTAAATACTGAAAACATTCCTCAGATATAGGAAGTTGCGGATTTTTAAAAATATGCACATCTTCCCTTCATGTCTGACAGAGCCTGTTTGCTGAAACACAATAGGCCTCCAGATCGACCAGCACCTGGCTGGCTGACAGCCTCTTCCAACACCTCCTACAGAGCTCAGAAGAATGACATAGCTGCTGAACCTTTCACTGACTGGTTGAACATCCAAATTTCTGCAACAGTAAGTGCCAAGAAATATGTAGCTTGATTCTTACAAACATAATGCACTTAAAACCACTACATTTCTCCATTGGGTAATGATGACTTCTTTCATCATGAGATACCTTCACATGGACTGGTATAAAACAGTCTTAATATATATAAATACCAGGCCATTAATCTTATACTGACATCACTTGTCTCCAGTCTCCACACATTTTATTTGCTCCTAAGCAATCAGCTGCCCTTCAGATAGGCAGACTACCGAAATACTTGAGCTAACTTTAAACAATTCAGGTCAAGGAGCAGAGTCGAGATGTTCTAAGTCACCCTACCAAGGGGAAATATCTAGTAGAGAGACTTTCTGTGTTGTATTGGGCTGGCACATATTTTTCATGTGCCTATACCAGCATAATCATTCTAGAAAGAGCTGCACTCCTTCTAGTATAAAAATGTGTTCTCTTTTTAGAAATTATTTCCTTTTACAACTTACATTAATGGGATCAGAGCTTTACAATTAGTATGTGGAGGCAAAACACCACAGAACTATTTCTACTGAGCTCAGCTGTGCTGTTCAGAGGATAAGCCAATATTTAGTAAGAGCAGAGGCAGCACTCTGATCCAGAAAAAATGATCCCTGTTTCCTTCCTTTTATTCACAGAGTTTACATAGCCCACTGTTTGGCAACCTCATTTTGAGGGCAATGACCCACACTTCTTGTGATTGTCATGATGATCAACAGAAAATCTCTTCAGGGTAAGCAATTAACTGGTGCTGTTCAGCCAAATCCTCTGCCCTGTCTCTGATTCAGGCTTCAAATATGAGTTTTGGATCTTCATGGAGACAATACTGAACAATACCACAAAACATCAGTAGCCAAAACAAGCCTTTACCAAACATAACAGTTGCTGCCAACTGTATTGCACCTGTGTGCATATGTGAAATAGCGTGTCCTAATACTGCACCTACTGCCTATTTTGCTCACAAAATGATCTCTTTTTCTATTCCAAATGTTATAAAAATGTTGGAAACAATCAGTTGCCTTATTATTTACAAGTCTTAAAACCTCTAATACAGCAAGTCAATGTCAGCACTAGAACACTGCCTGGGGGTAAACACCTGGCTCCACTGAGTCTGGTAGCAAAACTCGCAGTACCTCCCATGGATGGAAGACATCATCCCAGGCTTACGAGTTCCTAATGCCAGGTTCTACCCAATAGACAGTATTGAATGATTGTGGAAATCATGCAACAGCACACTGGTTTGCCTGAAATAGTGCATATTTTTCAGCTGTTTTATAGTTTCTAAAATCTGTTGCTTCAAAGGCAAGATGTCGTGTGGGTCACTAAGGAGTGGAAAGTGTGACATTTTCTGCTGCTACAGCCTTTTTTGGTTTTCTGTTTGGTTGTCATGCCTGATCCAATTTTTTTGGCACGTTTCCATTCCTGGTGTTTTTTCAAAGTGATGAGTGGATTCTGCTGATTTTTACTTCCTCACCCTCTCTTTTCCATGTTTCCTCTCAATATTGCTCTAACATCAAGTTCAGGTTTCCAGCCAGCTCCATTAGAAGGATAAGTCAGAATAATGTACATTGTGATGGAGTGAGGCACTGAAATGCTAATGGTTAAAGGCTCAAACAATTGGCCATTTGCAAAAGCAGTGGGAGTTTTGCTGACAGTGTGCAAGGTAACAGCCCAGATGCAGCAGGTGTGAGCACCAAAGGATGACCACCACAAATCAACCTGTGTTTAGCAAAAAGCTGGGATTTGAGCCAGGTAAGAGAAGAGGCTGATAAGCAGCAGATCCTGGGAGGTGGGGTAGTGTTTCTTATCATGTACTTCATGATGCAAGTGGCTCAGGTGTAAAACCTCTCTGAGGGAGATAGTGGGACATTCATATGTGGGTGTGAAGGTGTTCATCTTCTCTGATGGGGCACAATTGGCTCAACCACTCTAATGAGAGGCAATTGTCATGTCTTAGGTGTCATAAACCATCAACCTGAAGCTCCCCCAGACTCATTTCTAGGTTCTTCCACCAGAAGACTGCACATGATCCACAGCGTTGCATCCGACAGTATAAAATTCCACCCGCCTGCCCCCAGAGGAGGTACCTGGGCATTCCCACTTGAACCTCACCGTACCTTAACTCACTGAACTTTGTGTTTCATGGGCTTCACCCAACCTGGCAGACCAAGACTGTGACCATCACTCAGATCAGCAGACAAAGTTGAAACAATCAAGATTCATTCTGGATCCACCTGTGGTAATATCTTTCTACTCTTACCCTTTCTTTATCTCTTTCTTCTTCTAACTTCTTCTCAAAATATATTGTAAGCTAGACAAAAAAATTCCAGTCAGCACCTTTTAAGTGCCTCTGTATGTCTGGATAAGTTAAAAAGTTGCCTAAGTTTATTTAAAATTTGCCAAGTACCTTATTCTACCTTAATGATCTAAAGTTGGCAAGTAAAAGCTTGGTACTGAATGTCCTGAGAATTTTATTTTCTTCCATGCATTATCTAGAGCAAGTCAAACAACATTCTCCTTAACCTGTGGAGAGGAGTGGGGCACAAGAGATGGTTTTTTCTGGGTGAAGATGCACCATTATTTTTGAAGCACTACAAGCCTCAGACAATCTGGGGGTTCTATAGGCTTCATTTGCTTTGCAATGAACAAGTAGCACAGATGAACACCACAACACCCAACTGCTACGTGACATTGGCTTCTTATGACCACTGGTCACCTCACACGAGACAGAACCTGCTACACTCTGTTACTGCTGCTTTCCTTCCCCAAATGGTGGCAAAATGGATGCCATCATGAAAATGTGCAGGTAGAAATTAAATATGGGATAGAAGTCAAAGCACTCACTAAGCAGAAGCAAGTCTTCTGCTGAGATGTGCTGTCCTGTCTTCCCCATTCTGCAGAACCCAGATCCTCTCCCTTCATGAGGAGTTTGGAGTTGGTGGGATGCACAGTGATGTTCTTCTTCATACCACACACCAGGTATAAAGAGACTACAGCATCCACATCCTGGCTTTGTTCTCCTGTCCATGTGGGAAGTGATGTGAAGATTAGAGGTGAAGGATGCCTCCTCAGTCATGGCCTTGGCATTTGAATCTCAACTTTAACATACTTGTGACAGACTGGAATACAGCACCACATGCTTTTACATGCATAAATACTGTTGCTATTAAAAGGAACACAGAGGAGATTTTGTGGGCAATTGTTCTGACTGAAAACCATAAATCTCTCAGAAACCTCATGAATAAAGCCCCGGTATATCCTTGCATAATCTACTTGAGGTTCCAGAGATCCCTTTTCCCAGAACTGTGCAACAGGTTCCACCACTTCTTCATTTGTACAATTTTATTAAGCTCTTCAGAATTTTATCTCGAATCCTGCTGGTTCTGAACAGCCTGGGCAAAAGCACGGACTTCAAGCCATCCTGATCTTAAATTAAAACCCCTTTAACTAAACCATGATCATCTAAGGCTTATCATCTTTTTTTTCTAACTCAATCCCATAATGGATATTTTTTCATAAAAGCATATATAGATTTTAAACAACCAGAGAAAAGAAATAACATAGAAGCAGGTTTTAAAATGTCTGTGGAACAAAGGACATTATTTAAAAAAATTAAACTCAGGTGATTTGTCTTGCCACATGTAAAATGTATGAAGCTCCTTTTCTTTGAAAGCCACTATTAGAGAGTGATATGGTAGCATGGCTAACAAATGCTATAGGGCAGAGAGTCTTTCTTGAGCAATTTTTCAATTCACTGGAATTTTCAAACTCGTATTTTGCCATTTCCAGCTCCCATATTAAAAATCCATTAGCAGAAAGCCCATTGAAATACTGATCATGAGCACAAGAGACTTTTTCTGGCAACAGTTCTATTCGGTTCTCATGCCTGAACAAAAGCAGATTGGCACATTCAGTTATATACAAACGCCTTTCAAAGGAGCCACCCCCCCTTTCCCATAGCCACGCGTTTCAGGGCTCTGTATGCTGAGGGAAGCCAATGAAAGGTTTGAAGGGGTGGGGAGACCAAGGGCTTCCACCGAGATCCTTCAAAGTCCTCTTTCTCTGTGGTGGGAGGATTTCCCTCTAAATCCCTTTCAATAGCATATTGATGGCTTTGAAAGCTTAAATGGCATTTGTCAACCATCAGTAAATCTTGAAAACTGTTTCTGCAAATAGCCCAACTCCAAGTCTCAGATTTTCTCATTAATCTGTACATAAGGCCACTGAAGACTTTTTCAGAGCCTAGATAATGCCTGGATTAAAAGATCCATTCAGAAAGGAAAACTTAAGCATTCACCTTGTGTACATAGCCATTTTACCAGTGGTATTCATGGGTTGTTATTTCAACTCTGCATTTGTCCTGCAAACAAGACATTTTGCCACAAAGACTTGGTAGAGACATTCTTCAGTGAATTACTGAAACCTAGCCCCACTATTTGTCACGGTTTGTTATTTTTATCAAGTGTAATCAGTTCAAACAGAAACCCCAGACTGACAACTTTACAATTATGTTACTATTTTAAGACTGGAAGGTATGTTTCTTCTAATTCAACAAAGAAACTGATTAAAGCAAAACCTGATTGCTTCATCTAATGAAATAGTCTGAAATTTCCCTTAATCAGATGTCAGAAATTTTTTGTTTGTTTTATATTTAAAGTACAGACAAGAAATTGCTATTAATCCTTATCCAATGTTCATAATTTATGTTACTTTACAAAAACTTTGTATACTTACAAGGTTTAATGATTTCTAACGTGTTACATACTGCTCTGTGTTTGTCTTCTAGGACAATACAGTTTTAATTTAACTTTCTCAAAATAAAGCTAATGGACAGGCTTTAAACCCTCAAAACCTGTGTCCCTTACACACACATTTTTTAGGCTATTCTTACATCACAGGGACATTTCTATTCTCTTCTTTCTTAAGATTTTTTGTTTGTTTTCATTTTGTATCCAGTAGCTTAAACCAGAGCCATGGTATAAGCTATTTTGACAGCCATAAGGCATTATTATTATAATTATTATTAGTATTGAAATAATATGGTCAAAAATGTTTAGGCACCACAGGAAAAAAGAAAAACAGGAAAACATCATACATTGGAGACCTTAGACGAAGTTTGAGATGCCAGAGATGCAATGCTAGTCAAATTTTTCAATAGTAAAAGAAAAAAAAATTCAGAGCCCTCTCAAATTTCCCCTAATCTAGACAGATCTCATTGTTTGAACAAATCAACCTTTCCACCGTTATTAGAAAATTTACTGTGAATGTCAGGGAACATAGCCTGGGGATCAACAAAGTTCACTGGACAACCCTCACCAGGGTATACAAAGCTTAGTAAAGTCCTTCCTTCCTTCCTTCCTTCCTTCCTTCCTTCCTTCCTTCCTTCCTTCCTTCCTTCCTTCCTTCCTTCCTTCCTTCCTTCCTTCTTTCCCTTTCAGCCTACCCTTCATTCAAAATCAACAACCATGCGGATTATATAAGATAAAGGACTAATTTATACTGATTTCCATGCCAAGTATATAATTTACTAATAAAACCTTGTAAGTTTTTGCAGACCCTCTGACTTTCATCATTCCTTTTCAGCCATGGGCACCTACAAATATTGAGAGCTCCCCTTCCCTCAGGGGTAGGGTGTTACAATGTCCCACACATTTTTTTTGCTATCAAAGGAAGAAACCTCGTAATTTTAATTTGAAAACTCTCTGCAGCTTGGATATGACATAATAGATCATCCACACTCAGCCCAACTCACTGTAAACCTTATACAAAACCTGTCACACAATTTGAAAAAGGTGTTTTCTATTCCAAATCTCTGCCTTCACACAGGTTACCATGTTAACAATACTGCAAGTCTCTGTGTGCCTTTAAGATTTCTGGGGGAACCATGCCATGGCTCTGGGCTGACTAAAAGTAAACTAAACTGCCAGAATGTTTTAACTGTGGTTCATCACTTCTTGAGATCACTTGCCTGGCTCCCAACCAACGCTGTTCACACAGTAGAGGATGCACTTGCTGTAGACTCCATTTCATATGTATCCCATGGAGACAGATAACCTGGAGTGTCTTAAATGGCATAAGGCAGGTATGGGTGAGCAACTAAATTAGAAGACAAAATGTATGCACAATATTTATACCAGTGTAGAACATGGAAAGTAAATGAAGAAATCTGATTTCTAATCTGCACCAATATATGTTTTCTGACATCAGAAGTGTACTGTAATGCTTGGTTGGTTATGCAAGCTTTTCTTTTAGTGAAAGAAACTTGTTTTCTTACATGGAAAAGTGAGAAGCTCTCTTTACTTTTGTCAGTACATATTAACATACATATTGTCAGTACATTATTGTGACTTGATTATTGGGCCTTCTTTTGTAAAATATAAATAGGTAGATCTTCATAGAAATACAGAAAGCTTAGTAAAGAGGTCTTATAAAAATTAGTAAAACCCCAATGAAAGTGAAAGCAATTTAGGCTGTAACCACAATTAAAACACTTTTGAAATCTTTCATCTCTGTAAATCAGAATGTGTTTGCTGAAAGCAGAGCTTAGAGAGCTCAGTTTCATGTAGGTTTCAATCTTGTAGTCAGACTCCTTTAGGCTCAATGAGGTGGAACAAGTTTCTCTCTTATGCAGTTTCTTAGGTGTCTCCAGATAAAAACCATCCTTTTTGGTAAGGTTAGTGCTCAGGTAAGGTCAGGCTCAGTGCTTTGCTGATGGTTTCCAGATGGCTCAGAACAAGGGCAGAGCTTACACATATCTTCCTTAAAAGGTCTACATAGATCTGACTTCATACGTGTGTATGAATGATATTACAAAATAGTGAAACTTGTAAAACTGTTTTTCTGCAACATTTTGACAATTGTGTATTTCTATATTATCACAAGAAAGAGGTAATAGCTCAGCCTCATAATGAACAGAACACTATGGAAGAAGGACAACATCCATAATTAGAGCCAATGTTTTCCTCCTATAAGTCACAGATAGTCTGATTTCCTCATGCTTTTCATGTTGAGAAACTCTAAGGATTTAGGAAACTAATTTCTGTGCAACTGAAAAAGAGGCACAAGATCAGTCTCCAGTCCTTCCTCAGGTTTGTGAATAATAGCTGTAGGAATCTCAACTCAAGCTCACTTCCTTCAGAAAAAGTGATGTAATTCAAAAGTCTGAAACAGAATTGCTATGTCTTCTCTTGAGAGGGCCAGGGGAGAAACTTCTGCCCACCCATATGTAATAAGGATGTTTATTGCCAACAGGTGGGGGAGAAATACATGCTTGCTGTCTTTTTCCTCCTGCACATTTTGTACAGCAATATTCAATTACACCATACGTTTCATGGAACAACATAAAGAGTAAGCTGGTAAGTAGGAGTTGAGGAGATTGTGGAGTGGGAGATCATTTTGCTGTGGCACTAAGCAGTGCAATAAGGAAATGAAAATACAGGTTTGAATATCAAATCAATGCTTTGGTGGTGCTGCCTCCCTAAGCAAAACAAATAAATATTCCCAGGGTAAACACAACTCTCAGCGCTATTTCAATGGCTGCTTCTACTTTTTTTATAACTCTTGCAACAGTTTTTATTGTTACCATGTTCTCACTTTGAAACTAACATAGCTTTTGTCATCATTTGTTGGAATACAAACACTGCAGATTATCACAATGTAAACATATTTTAGGATGTAGAAAGACAACTGAAAAATTTGCTATATACTTCAGTCTAGGACTTCTATCATAAAGGAACAGAGCTTTTATTTTTCCTCCAAATACTATTCAATGCATCTTGCTGGCAGAGGAAATTAATTTTCCAAACTCCATCTTTAAAGGATATTATTTTTTTAATAGGAGCGTCTTTGAGATAGAACACATGCCCCTGTTTCTCTATCCACAGCATAAAATGTTTTTCCCATTCATCACCAATAGCTGGTTTTTTTTTTCCCCCTATGAAAGCTTTTATAGAGCCTGCCCCTATATTTTAGCTGCTCCTCACATAGTAGATCCACAATCCCAATTATGACTGTGGACTGCAATACAACTGTAACATAAATGATAAATAGAGTCCTTAAGCTTATCTGACTTTTAAAATAAACCTTGAAAATACAAAGAGGTAGGTGGACAGAATTATTAAGTAAGCTGCTTGTAACTGCCTGCTGAACTAATCAATTCATATAAAGCTGAGAAAATGTAGGGGAAGGCAGATATTAAAAACGAGGTATTCTGCAGCCTATGGAATTCAGTCAGATCTGAAGGAGTAGTTTGCTTGGATAAAGATGGCATTCCATTACGTCTGCATGTTAAGGGGTTTACTGTGAAACTTTTGCAAGACATCTTGATTTACAGCGAAGTAGAATGGCCAAAGCCAAGGAGGCTCCCAGGAAACTCAGCCGAGGCACACTACACCACAGCACATGTGTCAGGCTAACAGTCACAGTCCAGGTCCACAGAACCACTCAATTGTTACCCAGTAGAATCAGGAGACTGGGATTTCCAGTAATTTGGCTTTGGCTACGGCTACAGAGTTTTTAATTTCACTCTTATGGCCTCAGAAACCCTAGTTCTTGAAGTCTTATGGTAGCAGCAGATCCAGACGTTAATGAACTACTGAACTATTTTAATGCAATTGTGGAAAAAGATATTGAAATGCCTTGTGAAATCAAACAGCATCCTCTCAGAACAGCAGATGTACTGTTTACATGGAATATGCTTTTTCCCATAAAAGAGAACAGAAGCTAAATATACTAAAACTCATGTGAGATTAGTCTTCGGAAACATGTAGCTGCATAACATTATAGATCCTAGTGAACAATGATATCCCAGCCCAAAAATGCACCTTAATCAGGGCCTCTCTCCTGTGGCACCATCCTATTTTCAATTAACAGTGTTTTCAGATGAGCTGAAAAGGGGTACTTTGCTCCCACCATTATAATTTTGGATATTCTTTTCTTTACCCTTTACAAAAGCATGAAAGCATTGGATTGCTAATTACTTTTATGTGGCCTATAGGAAAATTAGTTTATCTTCATGATCAAAGCAAATTAGGCAGATCATGGCTGATTAGAATGCAACAGTAAAATCTCCATACTTTCTATTCCACCCCCTTTTCTCTCAGAAATGGGGCCTGTGTCAAATATGTAGGTATTTCCCACGACCAGTCTGGACTCGGTTTCCAACGGGCTCTGGGGCTGGGACAATGGTTCTTACACAGACACTAAAGTTCTTTAGTTCAGTCATTGTGCAAGGAAAGAACTGGTAACCCCTCAGCAAGCATTTGATGAAACATCTAGATTTACATATTTCCCTAATTGCATTTTTTGAATGTGAGTGAGATTTATCTGACCAGAGTTAAATGCCTCCTTTATTATCCTACTGAAAATACAAACCTATGCTCTCCAGGCAGAGTTACACTGGGCTCTAATCCTGGCATTAAAATGTTACTTTCCTCCATACTGGGACAATGTGATGTCTACCTTTATGTCCCAAAGCACTATCTAAAGAAGGCTTGACTACTTGCTTCCAAGGTGGCTGCTGCATCTCATTGCAAAACTGAATACCATTACTCCCTCTAACTAACTGAATTTTCTATCACTCTAGTATTTTACCCTTCACTTTTTACCCTTCATAACTCATTCCCCTTCAGCTTGTGTTCTATGGCTTTAATAGATGAAAGCCAAGCTATACGGCCACTTTATTTATAACCAATTACTATAAATTAACAGTAAATCTCACATTTAGCTCCATTTAAACATCACTATGCAGCTGCCCATTTGAAAATAAAATGGTTGCCTTCTTTCACTTCAGTGGGCACAATACAAAACATCCATTGAGCTTCTCCTTTATTGCAGCTGCCAATGCCCAGCCGACTTTTAACAAACCAACCAAGCGGAATAACAATGCAGCTGCAACATTTTATGGTATTTCTGTTAGTTCTCTTTTGAGACTGAAGGTGTTAATTAGGAATCAAAGAATACAACCCTGCCAGCTTTCTTTCACAAACTATACTCTGGCCATTCCAGTTTTCAGAAGGAAAATAAATCTAATAAAAGGACAAAAATGTTGTTTGTCACACCAGTAACGTGTATTTAAGATCCTTTGATCACAACCTTTTTATGTAGGCTTGTCAGACAGGCTGAAAATATTTTTTCCTCTCTTTTCTCCTTTCTTCAGGCTTTTCTGAATACTGATTCTAGGATTGTCTGAAAAGGTAAAAAAAAGATAGAAACTGGAATGCTTGATGGGTTAAAATGAGATGGTTTAAAGCTGAGAAAACCAGCTTTAGATCAAATAAAATAATTGCTCACTTTTCTTATTCATGTGCAAGTTATTTTGAAATATAAATATGCTCCTGTTACAGAGTTTAGTAATTCTGTAATTAAAAAAGTATCACTTCATATTTCAAGCACTTAAATATATGCAGTGTTTTAACATTAGCTCCTAAACTGTTTTGTGGAATTTCACTTTAAACCCCAAAATGTTGAAAAATATCTCTAACATACATATATTCACAGGTATATTTGGTGTTTTAGTTTCACTTATTAACCATAATCACGTTAAATTTGCATTTAAAGGTAGCAGAATGTGTCACTATCTTTAGTCAAAACTAAAACCTTAAAATAAGTTTATGGAATTAGCACAACTGAGAATTAGTCAAGCTTTCTAGATTACCCAGCAAGAGCTTTCACTGTTAAATACACAAATCATGCCAAAATCCATTAATCCTGCCAGGGAATGGCAGAAAGAAGATCTGGTTGTTGATTTAATGATAATGAATTGAGCAGGCTCTTAAGGCTACCTGCAGAGTTTGCTAAACTGTTAAACAAAGTCAGTTTTAATGAACACTTTTTACAGAAGTATATGTAAGTTTTCTTTGCCCTAAACACCACATAAGAGAAACAAGAGTCTAATATACAGCTGTACTTACCTAGTTATACATTTAATATAGTTTCTTATAATGTTAATTATATATAGAGGGTGGTGATTCTAAAATGTACCAGAGGGTTTTGATACTTGATAATCCAGAAACACAGAACTGCCTTGAAGATGTTAAAATACAAATCTTAGCAACAAAAAGAAGTTCTGATGAACGTTGTCATTCTGTATGTCTCATGTAAAGTGCAGTTTCTGAATACTGTAAGAGACTCATAATGAGATTATTCAGTTATAAAAAGGTACATTTACTTTAGTGTCCCAAGAGTACCATTTCTTACATTCCAGAATTTTAGAAAAGCAAAACATAAAATTGGAGGATTTAGGGTTTTTTTTAAAAAACAAACACATTTGTTTTTTGTTTGTTTGTTTTGGTTTTTTTTTTGTGGTTTTTTTTTTTTTTGGTAAGGGAATAATATGAGATAATAACCTGTTAATTTGGTTGATTATTGTAATTTTATCTGTTTTAGTTGTTAAACATTGGTTGTGGATGCAGAATTTGGCTGATTTGCACAGCAAGCAATGGCAGCTGGAAGACAGAAGAGAATATTGCCTTTCTACATATGGAATATGGTAAAACCAGCAAATATATTTGAAATTTGCTGCTGCAATCACACCTTACAGTGCTTTTGTTCAGTTATTGTATCATAATAGGGCTATGGTATCCAAAGGAATGGAATTATTTTTGTAACAAAATGTCAGGTATATACCCATAAGCCATACTTCTTTCTATAGCGTTAATAATTACTACCAGCATTAATAGTTTGTTCTGGATGATATATTTAATGTCTTTTTCAGAGTAAGGTGACATTTTCAACAGTATGGTCATATCTGATGAATCTTTCTGAAATGCGGCCTTGTGTGCTCTATAAGCTAATTATATATATATATATATCTGGGGTGAAATTTGCCACATGGCAGACAAAAATGTTTCCCCCGTACTTCAATATGGAATAAAGAGGATTTTTTTTCTTATTTAAGGAAAAGGCTTTTTCCCTTGTCATTATTTTGAAATTATTTGTGTGCATATATATGAAATTTGGTATATATACTTCACATTTACTAGACTCACAAATTGAAGAACTGTGACTTTTGGAGCTATGCCTGGGTAAAAAATTTTCTCTCAATGACAACTGAATTAAAGCACTGTAAATGCACTCAGATTCTCTGAGCATGTTAGGCTGCTCAAGTTTGGCTGAATTCTAGATTCATCTGGAATATTCTGGAGAATTTATATTGTGTCAGTTATAAGCATCACCAATGAAATCTTTACAAAATATTGCTCATCAGCTATACCAAATTAATCAAGGGAAAAGGCTTTTGCTAATGAGCACATGACTACAACTACATCAAAGATTAGAAAATCCTGTCCTTATGGTTTTCTGTAGGAAAACATAGGAAAGAGTGCTTGAAAAGTTTTCTGATCCTCTTCATGTGCTCATTGAACTCCCAATGTGTTGTCCCTGTCCATTCTGCTCTGCTTTCTGTTTCTGTGGCTACATTCTAAAGTGCATCAGTGAAATGAGATACATACTTTTCAACCAGAAATGTGTTTCTTTTTAAACTAGATGATTTCACAGAACTCTTTAGGAGCACAACCCAACAAACGGCTGAGTCAGCACAGCTGAAAGAGATGAAGCCTAGAGCAGGAGTGTGGGAACAACTGGCTCCAAGGGGAGGGGAAGGCCAATATGAACATCTCAACATGTCTCTGTTTCAGAGGGACTCTTAATATGGAAGCACATTTTTTCCTGAGTTTCCTCTTCCAACTCTGATCTTCAGAAAATTTTGAGCGCTATCTTCTTCCCATTCTGTGAATTCAGAAACTACACTAGCAAAGACAAGTAACTCCTACACAGAGAATTCTGCTGCAGAAAGCAAGTTCTTTTCCTGGTGCCCTGCCCTGCTAAGCAAAATCATCAACTGCACTTGAGCCAGGACTCTCAGCAGTCAGCATACATGCTGGCACCTTGGAAGTTCATTTTTGGTGGTCGACTTCTTCTAAGCCAGTCCTAAATCTGTTTCCTTTCACAGATTGGAGAAAGAGCCCATTTTGGTTTCTTCTGCTTTGAATTATGAAATTCTGTGCTTGTGGGACCAAAAGAGTATAGATTAAACATATCAGAAAGTGAAGAATAAAAATCATGCTTTTCCTGCCCTCTTTCTCATGTTTTTCACTAAACCATTAATGCTGTAAAATTTCATTACATATCCTCAAGTATAATCTTTGGACTGAACCCTACTTGTCCACAATATCTTCATTCTGTTGTTCTCTCAGGCAGAGTAATTAGAGCAAAAAACTAATTGGCTCTCAAAGATAGCTTCTGCAATGGTGGAACTGATTTTGATTACTCTGTATTTTTCTCATTTTGGTAAGTAAATAATATTTTAAAAATTGTATTCACTAGACATTTACTATTTATTCTGAGAAATTTAATTTATAGGAATTTTAAAAATCCTGAACAATTTACCATGAGAGCATAAAACAAAATAAATATTGTAAGACTCAAAGAAGCTCTTTCCCAGCCTATTTACAGGCACCCACTATATATTCCATCAACTGCAACTTAGAAAGGAAATAGTCTTCTTAATCTTATCAGGCAATGTCTACAAAAAAGGAGACATCTAATTCAGATTCAATAGCTACAAAAATCTACGGAAAAAGTCTCTTCTTAGATCTGGAATAGTAATATGAGAAGCTTGAAAAAGCTTTGTTTTCTGGAGTAAGGCATTAAGGATTGCGAGGACAAAGGTCATAAAATCTGTGTAGGCACTTAGAGATGCAAAGGACAAACAGACATCTAGGAAGGGACCAGGCACTGAGCAGAAGATGTGGAGGTGATAGTCTCCATAGCTGATTGTCTGATGTCACCCCAGTCACAGCACAATCCATCTTTCCTTCCAGACACAAACCAGCTAGGTCAACAGCTGTATCCAAAATAATGTAAGTGCCAGACTCCCATGAACACAGGATATCTTTGTATCCAAGGAAAAATTTAAGGTATAGCTGAGCAGTATTTCCACTTTGACAGAATGAAGGATTCAGATACTGAGAAAAAAATACACTTATTTTTGTATCTTAACGTATTTTACACTTGAAAGATAGGACTTACAGGGTGTGTGGAAGCACTGCACTATAGAGAAGCACTGCAGCTGAAATCATTACCGTGAAGATGCACACATTGGCATTAGCCTGCACTGGTTTATGTCTCCAGAAAACATAGCATGCATAATAAATCATTTCACTAGTGAGCTTTACTCAGAGCTAGCAAAGCTTGTAGTTATATTGTCATGTCTTCTGCACCTGATATTTTAAGAACATAGATGTAACTTTGTTAAGATCCAAGAATAGCCGATGACTTGAACTGCTGAGCTAAATTTAAAGACAGACCATCATTTTTAACAAAATTGAGGGAGAGTGGATCAGTCTGAACAGTCTTCATCCGCCTCTAGCCCCCTTGGGATGAGACAGTGGTATATGGCAAACCTTCTTCGAAGCCAGACAAAGACATTTTACACTCTCTGCTTGACAGTTCTGACTAGTGGAACAACTCCCTATCATACACGAGCTGACTGCTTTTCTAAGAAGCAGTGTAAAGCCTTTCTTTGTGAGCTGTGTCACTGTCTTATGTAACCTACAAAGGAAAATATTTGAAAATAGCAAAGTATACCTCCAGCCACCCCTGCTCCTGAATTGCAGAAGCAGCATAAACTCTACTCCAATATCTCTTACTGAATTATTCTTCCGAAGTAATGCAGTCAATGGCAACACATGCTCTGTGAAATACTGACAGAGTTGCATGAGGGACAGAACAGGTATTCAAACTGGTAATCAACCTTTTATTCATTTTAATATCACTCACCCTTATGTATATACTTACGCAGTGACATCCCAGACTTGTTTCTCTACAGCAGGAATCTTGCATTTTATTAATTTATTCATAGAAAACTGCACAGCTTTTTAATGTCTTATGTGTGAAGATATTATTCCATTGGTCTAATGTACATTTTCATGTGTCCAGTTTGAATTTCTAGCCATCAATATTGTGTATCATGTTAATTAATGTATTAATACTCAAAATATTATGTTAATACAATTTATTCTCTGAGTGCTTAATAATAATTTTAGAATTACTTTATAACGTCATGCCATCAGTAAACATAACCATTATCTTGCCTATCAAAACATTTAATTCTGTATTTTTACTAAAACTGGCTATCGGAGACAACTGCATGAACAAGACTATAATGAAAAAGAAAGAAATAAACCAAATATTCACAGGAAATAAAACTCTTGATTTTACATGATGTGCATTATCTATTTTGGTCGATGACATAAAAGGGAACATAAATATCTGAATGTTGTTGGGGGTTATTTCTATACTTTTAAAACCCTATGTTACTGAAATCTCTGTAGTTCTTTCCTTATACTTCCCCTGACACAGAACAAAATATTCTTTTTTAACTAGAAGTGAAAATCTACATACAGTACATCATTAAAATACTAACTCAAGAATTATGTATTCTGAAGGAGCACAGCAGAATCATAAGGCAAATTCAAAGTTTCCACCTTAAACTCCATTGAGAAATTCCACCTCATATTTCATTTTCATCAATAATTGCACAATAGTGTATAAAGAAAAATTTTGAACTCCCTTTGTCTTTTGTCATTCTTTCACTTGGGGCAGCCCTGTTTGTTTGGGGTCAGTTTGCACAGCCCTGGACCACGCATCCCCAAAGTGCACCCAGGGTCACTACAGGAGCAACAGGCCTGCTCTAATTGCACCTGAGGGGACTGACTTGGGCATTTTCTTGTCTCTCTGCTTGAAGACTTCAGTTTGCCCAATGAGCCAGGAGCTGCTCTGAGAGTTAAACAGTGTTCAAATACACCAGATGCTTGGTCCACTCCTTAAACCCATCTTCTAAAGTGTCCTATTGGTTAGTGCTGGCCCAAGGCATTTCATTGTAAACAGACTCAGCAGCATAGAGGAACACTCCGTTAAAGCCCAAGCCTGCTAATAAATGTTAAATTACTAAGTCTTTTAATTTCTGAAATTTTTTCTGATAAGTAACACCATTTTACAGATAAAGAAAAAACATTTCTCTTTAATACTAATATTGATATTACTAAATGAAAGAACATAGACATAATCCTTTGCTGGTAAGGTGTATTTTTCTTCCTTTATGTCTTCTGTTATAATTCTGTGGCTGGGACATCCATCTATTTACAAAATTCATATTGCTAAATGATGATACACAACAGATTTCTTCTCTTCATTTGGACATTATTGAACAACCACTTCAATACTGCTTTATAAAAACTGTGAACACAACTTAGTGGAAGCTGTCCACGCTAAGAAAATCCAAGCCACTAACGACCGTCATTAACAATTATTTACTATGATTGATATGTCGGTAATTACTCATTCACTAAATACTAAAAAAAATAAATCTGCTTGTGTACTCAACATATGGAGATATTTGTATAAAGAGTGAGTAATTTCCCCTAGATTAGACTTATCATGTCCCAATAGAATCCTCTACAATTAAACTGTGACATACCAGGGGTTCCATCCACATCACTGAAAGGAATTTCAGTTCTACCTTCATTGGGGACCAAACTGGCTCATAATTAGTTTTCACAAACCCTTATCAGAAGGGATTAAACCAGCAGCACATTGAGAGCAGGCAGCATTTCCTTACACACTTCCCACACAGAGATACAGCACTGCAAATAATACCATCCAGTAAATCTGGATATTACAAATTCCTTGTGAAATCTGATGCTCTTCCAGCACTGCCTTATGGAAAGACAGGAACGTAGAGCTGCATGACTGCAAGATGCCGTATCCATGATTGATGATAAATGCAGAAAACAGACCACATCTGGATTCGGGTTTATGGGATTCTTCACAAATTGACCAGAGACAGCTATTGAAGGCAGAACAGCTGAGGCACCAATATGTACAGAAATGTGATTTTGATAACTCTATTTGGTATGACAGTTGTTTCTGTCTCTAAGTGGAATGAATTTACCACAGAAATGTGTAAGCATCGTCCAAGAAAACTTTTGCTCTGTTTGCTTAATGCCATCAACAATGGCCTCAAAAGGACTTAAAACCAAAAGAAATTATTTCCTTCCTGAAACTCCTGCAAAATCTGCACAGTTGCCACAGCTCCCTGACACAACACACATCACCTGTCAGAGTCTGCATCCTGATGTAAAGAAGACAATAATGCTGATCACTCAATGGTATGCCTAAAATCTTTTTTTCAAAAGAAAAAACTGACTTTTGTTTATTTCAGAAAGTTGGACACTGTGCATACTAATGATACAGCAGAAGCGTTTCTGTCAAGAGTTGACACTTTAAAATGAAACCAAATGTTTACATTTAATTATATTAATTATTTTCAAAAATCTTCATAATTTTAAAATTCAATTAATTTTAGCAGTACCAATTCCACACAATTAAGTTAGTTCCATTAATATAAGCATAGCAGAAACTATGTGAAGTCTTCCTTGGCATAAATCTACTAATTTATCTACATGGAATGGCACACAGAAATCTGTGTCACAAGTGGGTGTCTTAGGTTGTTCCAAGACTCACTGGCAAAAGCAGGTTTAATATTAAAGTGAAAGCATGACAAAACTCATGGCAAGGTTCACTCCACTGCTAGCTACATGGTTAAAGCACACAGAGAAAAATCAGACTAAAATCTAAAAATCAACAAAAATTGTCTCTGTGGAGGCTGAGGATGAAAAAAAGGTAAGGATTAAAAGGAGTAAGAGACTCTTCCTCTTAGTCCCAAAGTTTAGAGTAAACCTGCCTGCCAAACTTAGTCCTAGACCTGACCAATGGCTTACACCTAAAGATTTTAGCCATATTTAAATTCAGAAGCACTTAATAGCCTAACAATTTAAACCATTTGTCAAAAGATTCAACAGAATTTACTACAAGCGCAATAGAAACTAACTTATAGAGCTATCTCATTAATCTATCCCGCTTAAAAATTGCAGAGAGAAACATTCAAAGCACATTTGCCATAGCACAGTCACACTCACACAAACACCTAAAGGAGTATGTACAAGGTACAGACCTATGGAAAATTCCTGTTTTAAGTGCAGTACTCATATGAGATGCCTTTGCATCTTCACTATGAATGAAAGTCTGAGCCTCAAGGAGTGGGGATATTGACCCAGGTTACATGGCGGGGGGTATTTGGCAGTGATCCTCCAAGTACAGCAAACTTGGGAGTTCACTGGCTCTGAGAGGTGTGCCGGGCAGAGGGAGACTCCTGGTCACTGCTGTGAGCCAGGAGAGCTCAAAGGGTCTCACCTGGGACTGCTGTTTAGAGGGTCGCAAGGGAGTTGGCTTTAGTCACAGTGATTTTCCATTTCTTTGAAAGTTTGGTAACAAAAGTGTTGTTCCACTCAGATTGTCATTCAAGCAAGAAAAATTAGTTTCCATGGCTGTTCATTAAAAAACAGGAGCTCATGAGACAGAACTAGTTGCTGAGAGCAGAGAGGGTTTCTGATAAAAAAAAGGAGGTTAGCCCAGGCGCTGGTCATCAAAGCTGAGGGCTCACAAGCATTTCTGAGATCATAGTGCATATTCAATAAACATTTTTTTATTTTAAAAACACGTACCTCAAGATTTCAAGAATGTGTTTAACTATGTTCTGCACTATCTCTGGCCTTCACATAGTTAGGATGTTCCAAAGGGAACATCCTGGTCTTTCTTTTCAGATCTTCTGTCTTGGCCAGAAGGAAGTAAAGTTCTGGCACTTGACAGTTCACACTACTTTACATATGGGCAGGCAACAGGTATGAGACAATGTGAAGCTCCATATGCTGAGGAACTTACAGCCTTCCCAGATGCTGTTTTCTGATCAAGAGCTTTCACATTGTCTGTTTTCAGTGCTAGGCCTAAAAAAGACCACGAGATCCTTTTCCTGCTGCCAGTTACTGTTCCACAGGGCCTCACACACAAATTTTAAAAACACCAAGTGCAGTACTGCACATTTTTACTCTCCACCCCATCACAGCTATATCCTTAGGTCTTATCTCCACCAAAGAAACAAATGTTTCTGATAACAACTCTGACACAGTAACTCTGCACAACAAAGTGTTAATGCATACAGTGGCACAAGTTTGAGTTGTGAATTTAGATTTTAGTGCTAGAGCGCCACTTCTCCTCAGGGTTTAAAATACAGTAATTTCACGAATATAAGCCTCACCTTTTTAAGTAAAGAATCCAGCCTACACCAGTAGTGCGGCTTATATTCAGGTGCGGCTTATAATCGTGAAATTACTGTATTTAAAATTGGTTGAGCTGCCTGATGAGAGGTACATGTCACTACTGTACGGCACTGATACAGGCAGATTTCCAAGCAACCTGCTGTCTCTGTGCTCTCCATGTACTTTTTGTCGCTCTGTTCACCTTTCTGTAATTGTGTGTGTGCCTGTTGCAGGTTGCAGTCAATACAGTAAGGCATTATGCAGGGACACTCTAGGACAGGAATGTACTCCCTGAGACCCTTGTGAGGTCACAAGGTTGAACCTGCATCTCTTCTGGACTGTTTCCAAATCCTTGTCTTTGCACAACCTCAGCACAAGTGCAGTCAATATTTCAAGTGCATGGATCCTGTATTTCCTTGTCAGCAGATCAAATATTACTCTCAGATGCCTGCATAGACTTTACAATAAGAATCTCATATATCACAGAGTTCAGGTCACATAAAGAGCCAGGACCAAAACTGAAAGGCAGACATACATCCTTGTGAAGAGAAGAAAATTCCTTGGGACCTCCCTTATTTTACCATGTCATACTCCTAATTAGCACCTAATTATGTATTAATCTACATATCTCCAGCTTTTTTTAAGCCACCACCAAATTAGTCAAATTCAGATGTAGGTAGTTGTCCCAGCCACCACATATATGGAGCAAGACTAGAGAAAAGCTGCATGATTTACTTGCATCCATAAATTACTATATCCTGAAGCAGAACTTAGAGGTGTCTCTACCTGAATCCCAGTTATGGCTAACTGATTGTAGTCCCTGTTCCCAGAAGCAGTTTCTGCTCTTTTCTCATGCTTCCAAAATGACAGTCTCTGTGAACTAGATGTTTATGAAATTTTGGTTTCTATGCCTTTGTAAAGATGAATCTTATTTCTGGACACTGGAGAACTTGGTCTCACCCTCCACTACAAACATAAATGCAGCCTCATTGTATGCGAGACCAACAGGACAAGTATTTAATTTCTGAGGCAGCCTCCACACCGAGCTCATTAAGGATCAAGCTCAAAGGCAAGTAGCTCACCAAGGTGGCTCAGCACAGGCAACTTCCAATCATGGATGAGAGACAGCTTTGTCTTATCTTGCTTTCTTTGCCAGATATGACCTTCTCCTCCCGTCAGGGTACACAGAGACTCATTTACAAACTCTGTGAAAGGCAAATCAGTGCAGCTACACTTCCCTTGATGCTGACATCATCTCACATCTGTTCCTTCATTCACTTACACTATTTTTACTATCACAGAATCCAGAAGACATGGCATAACTGGCATCATAAGATGCCTACTGCTGCAGAAACGAGGGCTAGGAAAGTCCTATTTCTGTGTAATACCAGTGCTTTACCTGTTCTATCTTCAAACAAAGTAGGCTGAAGCATTAGGTAAAGAGACTAACAGAAAAAAAAAAGGAGAAGGCAAGTAGTACCAAACAGCAGCTTTACTCTTCTATTTCCTACTTCCCTTCATAAATATCAGCATAAATTATTGTACACTTTTCATGGGAAAATCTGTATGGCACAAGTACAAAAAAAAGGGTTACATTTATTTACAATCATTATGCACATTAAGTCCCAATCCAAAAAATACTTCCACATTACTTAAGTAATTAATGCTTAAGTTTAGTAATTTCACTAAGCATGATTACTCTCAATAAAAAACATTTAATCAAGTGTTAACAAAAGAGGGGAGAGATACTGTGTGGAGGGAGTTATAGTTGTTGGTGCTGCTTTAGACTGATAGATACTTTTAAAAATTTGTCCAACATCTGTCTATACAGACATCTCCATGCACACAGTATTATATCACCTGTACAAAACCAACTCTACTTCTGAAATATAATGCAAAAAGTTTTATCAATCTTTAATAAAAATTTGTTTTTAAAATTATCTGACTGCAACAACATAATTTAATACTGTTGTAAGATGGTGCATTCCAGATCAAACTAAATATTCAAATCAGTCTAAGAGTTTGAAAAATTTTGCAAAACAATGGTATAAATGATTTCTGATGCACATAATGCTTTAGGCTGTGTAATGAGACAGTGATGCAGATCAGGTTAATGAAACTATTCCCCACAAATGAGCCAATACTTGGGAAAAGGATAATTGTTTTAGAATTATTAAAGTTCTTGATCAACAAACATTTGCACATGTGATTTCAGTGGAACCATTCCTGACACTAAAGTTAAGTATCTGGATAAGTATTTGCAGGACTGAAGCCAAATCATACAACTGGACCCTAACTAAGAGCCCATTTGTTACCAATAAAATCCCAGTTTGGGAGTGGCTGCTTATTATAATTATCTTTGCTGGATAACACTACACTTCAGATTAATTATTTTTTGCAGCAGTGACTAGACATAAAACTATAACTTGTCCTTTCAGGGAATGACCTCAGTGCTGTGGGCACAGCCCCTAAAACCCAAAGCTCATAGCTAAAAATTAGTAAAGCACAGCAAAATAATAAAACTGGAAGGTGATACAGAATGTACTGTCTGAGCAAAGCCAGATAAAACTGCACCAGTTTCTGGGAACTCGCATTGCAATTCCATTTCATTACTGCTTAGAGATCCAAGGATTGCTGGTGCTTGTATAATACGAGCTGGCTGGGGGTCGTTTTTATCTAAATGACAAAGACGTTCCAGGACAGTATTTCTATCTGGATGCTGCTGCTTCTTTAATACTCATTTTAAGGATTCTAATTCAAAAATTACCAGATATTGCCTGTAGATTTTCAGGAAAAAAAGAAAGCACAAGGACTAAGTCAGGGGTACCATGAGTTGCCGCACTATACAGTGGAAACAGTTCACTATCTTTGTACATTTTTAATTTAAACCTCAATTCTGAGAGGTAGAAGAAGGTAGCACTCCTTCAACAAGCATCAGCAAGCGTCATTTCAGCCCTACCCCTCCCCAACCACATTTATTTCTTTTGTTGTTCTCCAGGTGATAATTTCTCACATCCGATCAGTAAAATTGTGCAGGAGATTCTCAGGTTTTCCTCAGCAAACAGTACAGAGCATATAGCATATGGATTTGCTACATGAATTGCTAAATCTCTGAGGATGAGGAAGCATGCTTTGATCACATCTTATTTTTTTTAAGGATGTTAAGAGTATTTTCTTCTAACTGAAGTCTAAAGCTGTTCTGGTATGTCAAAAACACCACATCATGTTCTGCCTTCAATCAGTTCACTTGGAGCCAAAGGAACCACACCTTATTTGCCATGATTTTTCACTGGGAAAAGAATCAGATCTGCTGGACAGTTCAAGTAAGGAAGTCAGGGAAAACACCATAAATTTTATTAATCATGACCACTTAAATAGCCAACAGAGAATTAAAAAAGCAGTGCACGCAGATGAAATATTATCTTGGCCAACAAACAGAATAAAAGAAAGCGATCTGGACTACTGAAAGATTGGTAGCAATTTTAAGCATTTGAAAGAAAAATGACATTGCAGAAAAGACTGGGTTAACAAGGGAGCACTTGAGGGAAGTCTAATCTCTGCTGGCATGCTGACTGGGAAGGTCAGGCCAGTGCACGCGTTCTCAGCTGGAGTCAGGCTCCCTCTGCCCGGCCAATTGTCCTGTGCACTTGAGATACCAACCAAAGTGAAGGTGCCTTCACTCTGTCAGTGCCTCATATTCTCCCAGTTCAAAGACAGCTTCCTTTTCCCTGTCAATTTATGCTGTGTTTCTGCAGAGCAAATGCTAAACGAGACAGGTAATGTGTGAGAGTCTTTTTTTCCTTTCTGAGCAGCAAAAGGCTCTTTAGGAAGCAGTGTAAAGAGTTATTTTTAACACTGTGCTCTCAAGTGAGAAGAAAAGTATTTCAAAATACATTTTCAATCCAAACTGACCTTGACTTGACACACTATGTTTTGAAATTTAAAGCAAATCTGTTGAAAACTGCCAAACATGATGGGTACATAGTTGTTTACTTCTCCAGTTTTTGTTTACCTCTAATTTATCTACAGGTATATTTCACCTTTGCATACATGCTATTACCATGAGCAGAGAGGAAATGTTATGTTTCCTTTTCAAAAGGGAGATTTAACAATTCTAAATTCTAAATCCAGAATCTGGATTCGCCTTTATCCTCAATCAGGACAAGATTCAGATTACTAACTGAAACCATATGACAATAAGTTAATTTCAGGTCTATAAAGTTTGTAGCTATGTAAAGAAGTACTTTCTAAGAAAAGACAGGCATTCTATGAAATACCTGACTCCTAAATCTCAAGGTATCTGAAAGGTGTGAGACGTTTTAAATCTCACTTCTTCATATGAAGATATGCTCTTTGAAAAACCATGTTCATTCCCAAAATACCTCTGATGAAGACACAGACAAGACCTGAATTTGCACTGTGAGATCAGAATGACTAAAAGGATGCAAATTTACTGTGAAGGATCGATCTTAATGATTTTGGGTATTCCTGACACAGAAATTACTATATTTCTTATTCCAGAAGCATTGTTAATTTTTGAGAACATACTTCATTACCTTCAATACATCAAATACAACAGTATAGCAATGAATGAAGTGGAAGGTCAACATTTACGTGAAGATTGATAGGTTTGAAATCTTATAATATGCACTGATTTCTTGTTCATGAGGTTCTACTAGAATAATATCATTGTTATCAAAGTTTTGAGAAATAAGTTTTCTTAATAAATTATTTCTATGAAAAATCTAAAACTTACATGAATCAGATTTCACCAAGTGTAGCACACATACTTACAATGTACTAAAATTTAAACTTTTAAAGTAAACTATACTGTAAAAGGCAACATGCTGCAATATTTATATTTGCATTCATGCATGTCTCTGTCAATCTATGATGTTAACATTTTGCAAACATTTTGCTTATCATTGACAGGTTAGACAGCCCTGGCAGTTATAATAAATTTACTTTTTTTGCATTGTCCAGGCCCAAAACAAATAAAAAAATCTATAAGTGATGTCTTCTATATTGTCATTACATGAGACTGAAAAGAAAATCTGTTTTCGTTACTTGTCATACTAAATAGTCCTGAATGGGAGTTTCCAGATTTTACACCATTTTTAAGGAGTAATTATTTAGGAAAAGCAGGAAAAGCCTGTGGTTAAACAGTTAGGATTTCTTTAATGGCTGGCTTTGTCATAAACTTTAACTTTGAGCAAGTCTTTCTCCACTTCAGTTTTCCACATCACAGCAAATGGTAACAATATTTCACTAACTCACGGGTTTGGATTTAGAATTAATGAGGGTCCCATGTGCAAAAGACCTGTAGATTCTGGCTTCTTCTTTCCACTGTGAACTGATAGGAAAGTGACCTGTTCTTAATTTGAAACAGAGACTCAGTGCCGCCCTTCATCAGCACATGGAATTCTCATTTATGTCAACAGGAGTTGCATTGAATACACCAAATACATTACTTAGCCTAAAAGTAAATGAAGAAAAAGGAATGGAAATAAACTCATGGATTCTCCCCTGCCTGCTCTTAAAAAGTCTAACAGTTCATGGCAGTAGACACATAATCATAAATAAAAATATTTTTGATGGGAGGCAAGAATTGCTGCCTGGGATTATAAATGAGAAAGGAGAAAATTTTAGCAGGTCCATCTGTAGAGTACATTTAGCTCTTCTGCAAGAGCACCATCATAAAAATAATGATGGTATGTGCAAAATTCACTCACCACAATATATCAGGCTCTATAGACATTTGTCTCAAAATAAAACAAACCTTTAATGGCCTCAGCATTTCAGCTTTTCACACCATCTTCAGTGCACATTGAGAAAATAGTTATCCTTTTCTCCTATGTGAGTGTTAAACTAACATAAAAGGTTCACAAATTCAGAAGAAAACTCAAAGCTTTAAAAGCTTAGACTTAATCCAAGGTAGTACGACACACTGGTTTTGGTCAGAACAGAATTGACTGAAGAAGATTTTTTTTCTGGTAAGAGATTTAATGTGAGTACACAATTTTAATCTGTTGCTTTGATCTGACGTAAAAATTATCACAGCAGAAAAAAGACATTTCTGGTGTTTTTTTGGGAAAAAACCCAAAACACAAAGGAAAATAGTCAAGAAGCAGCTGGTTGGCCATTACTAAGCTCAGGGAGACAAACATGCATATAACAAGCAGGCATGTCTTAAAATTTGCCATTGCTTAACCATCTACAGACAATGAGACTTGACAGTTCTTTACGGAGGGCAGGCAGGAGCTACACTTCTGCATAATTAGGCAATAATTAATCAATCCAAGGATAGCAGCCTTGTAAATTTGGAAAACAGTAAGTGTAGCTGCCTATGGGTAAGAACTAGTCTTTTATACTTTACACTGCCTGCATGCAGGTTCTGGTCATTTAAATGTCAGCCTGTACAAATAACATTTTTCCACTTCGGAGTGTATGTTACTGAACAACAGAGGATTTTTGACTGGTGAAAGACATTCCTTCTGAAGGACGGAAGGATTTGAAAACAAAAGGGCAGACTAGATCATAATCCTTCCAAGAAGAAGGTTACTAGAGGCAGAAGAACCCCAGCAATGGTATTTTGACATTGCCACACATATGGTCTCTTTTGCTTTATAAAGCAGTCAAACAGTAATTTTCTCATATTTTTCTGGTTTTAGCATTCCTCCAAGCAGTGAGGAATTTAGGGTCTCTACTTTTTAACATAGGATATGATGTATAGCTTAAGTATGCCCTCATACCATCACTATCTACCTTTCTGCTTATAGCTTTCCAAAGCACCAGAAAATATTGTTTCTTATGTATACCCAAAATATGGACCTGCTACTTTTGGAACTAGTGGCAGACCTTGTATGCATCTTAAGAACTGTATCTTTACTACATGTAGCCAAAGTTTTGCTTTACTGTAAGTGCTGACTCCTGCCTCCTAACATTATCAATAGCTTTGACTTTGAAATGTTTCTGATAAAATAAGCTAAAACTGATGTTAAGAAAAATTCCAAAATAGTATTTGCATGAATAATATATTAAAAAGGTCTTTCAGCTACTCATCGTCTTTATAAATGTATGCTATGCTCTTTAAATTAGGCTTTCCCCCAATATATACTTGGATTTTGTTGGTTGCACTTAATTCCCACCTTGTCTATGTTGTCATGTTTATACTTCTCATAGAAATCCATTGCTAGCTTACTTTATTCTTTTTTCATTTGTAAGATATGGTTTATGTCTATTGAAGTATTGTATTAACAGAGAAGTGCAAGCAGAATGATTACTTTAGTACCCCACGCTGTGAAAGCATCTTCACAGTAACTATAGTAGCAAGCATCTTAACAGCAGGTCAAAATACTGAGACCGGACGAACACGTTCAAAACCAGACATACTTTATTCTGGATACGTAGAATAAGCAGTAAATTAACATCCTACTGGTCATGCAACCACAAAACGCTATGGAACCAGTAAGGAAAGCACCAAAGAAACAGGACACGAAACCACGAGAGGCTGAATGGCGAACACTGAGCAAAAAATAGGGAAACAAAGAAAGTTTCACCACAGTTTTGGGTGGTTTTTTTGCTAATACGAGGTTTCTCCGTCCTGACCGGCTCTGTCCCTACACGCGGTAACTCGGCGCGCCGGGGATGCAGCGCAGTTGGCAATGACCGCAGCTCGCAGGCAGCGCAGCCCGTGCCGGCGGGGATGCGCTGCCAGGCGGGCACTGCGGGGCCCGGGGAGCCTCCCGAGGGGCGGCAGAGCCCGATGCGGACACAGACACCTGCGTCCGGCCACAGGCACTGCGCTCCCCGAGCGCTCCCGGGAGCGCGCTCCATTCTCTGCCTTCGCTCCACCCGAGGGGAGATCTGTTAACGATTAAATCCGCAGCGGCCGCAGTTCAAAGCCCTGTCCCGGGAAGCAAAGGTGAAGATAACGTCCCGGCGGATCGCATCGAGTTTCTGCTGTTGCAATCGCCTTTAATTACCCTCCAAACGGCACATCACACAGCGATCCTCCGGGCGCCCGAGCGGGCACCGCGATAGCTAGATACCTATAAACGCTTTACAACGCACCCGCTGATTAAAAAGCGATTAGAAACTTATTTGAAGTCGGGCGTTCTCTCCGGGCACGGAGCGCCTCCTGTTAGAGCAGGGGCCGGCCCGAGCCCTCCCGCCGCCCTGCCCGCACTTACAGGTAGGAGGTGAAGACGCTGAGGTTGGCGGGCACGGCGGTGAGCCCGCGGTCGGAGCAGTCGGCGCGGAGCAGCACTCCGTCCAGCTCGCAGCGGCACGGAGCCGGACAGCCCCGCGGGCGCTGCCCGCCGCCCCGCGCCCCCCGCCGCAGCCCCGGCGGGCACAGCAGCAGCAGCAGCAGCAGCGGGAGGGCGCGGGCAGCGCGGATCGTCGCCATGGGGCCCGGGGGGTACCTAGAGCCGGGGGGCGGCCGCTCTCATGCCCCGGGGCGCGGCGGGGGCGAAAGGCGGGCGCCCGTCTGGGCCCGAGGAGCTCCTGCGGCCGCCGCCGCCGCGCCGCTGTCTGTGGTAGCATCTCAGCTTACACGCTGCTTTAAAGCCCTGGAGCCGGCACCGCGCGCCCGCTGACGCCGCCCCAGCCTTGCCCGCCGCAGCGCAGCGGGCCCTGCCCGCGCCGCCGTGCGAGAGAGCGGGCGGGCGGGGGCGGCCGCGGCCCGGCGGGCAGGCGGGAGGAGGGAGGGGGAACGCCGCCCTCCCTGCCCTCCCTCCGCCTGCCTTCCCTCCGCCTGCCCGCCGCGCCTCGGGCCGGCGTCTCGCACTCGCAGAGCGGCTCGGCTGGAGGGGACTGCACCGGGTCTGCCGGCCCAAGCACCCTGCCCCAGCAGTCATCCCAGAGCACATGGCACAGGGCTGCATCCCGGCAGCTCCTGAATACCTCCAGCGAGGGACACTGCACAACCCGTGCCAATGAGTGATCGCCCGCTCAGTAAAGAACCTCATCATCAGCTGGAACTTTCTGTGCATCATACAGTCGTAGAACTGTAGAATAAGCTGAGATGGAAGGATCCATCAGGATGATAGAGGCCAAATTCTGGCCTCGCGCAAGACACTCTTAGAATTACACAGTGTATGGCAGCATTGCCCAACTTCTGCCCATTGCCTTGTGTCCTGGTGGTTGGCACCACTGAGTAAAGCCTTCCTTTGATTTCTTGGCACTCCCTCATGCCCGTTGGATATTTACATACATTTATGAGGTGCCCTCTCTGTCCTTTCTTGTTGAGGGGGAATTCTCAGGGTAGGGTTGCACATGGTGGACATCTCTGGAAGAGATGGGAGAGCAGGTGGTTGTGGAAGTGGGGATGTTGTCCTGAGGCCATGGTGTGAAGGGTGGGTCTCTGGGGTGATGAGAAAAGGCTTGGGTGCTCTGGTGGGCTGGCAGGAAGATCTAACCTCTTAGGCTTTATCTAGTTGGCTGGCAATGCCAGCTACAGATTATGGTCCTGATCAATGATGAGGATCCACTCTCTTCCCTCACCACATGGTTAAATCACGGGCTTGCCAACTGGCAACAATTTTGTAAAGGAGACTGCTGGCTGAGAGAAACTGAGTTTCAGTGATACTGCCATTGAAAGCTCTTGAGATGTCCCTCACCCAGCTTCTTGCCAGAGATTCTTCTCAGGTAGTGCACAAACTTGCCTCTGTGCTATGTGTCTGTGACTGAGTGAAGCAAAGGTGAGGATGGCAAGGTTTTTAAAACCTTTTCCCTCCAAATCAATTTTCAGTATGCCAAAGTTGGCCACCAGCTCCAAATTTGAGACTAGCTGCAAGTTTAAGAAACCAGTCCCAGCCCAATTCCTGTTTAGACTGGTAACTAAATTGTTGGTCAGCCTACTCAATATGCGTTGGAGAACATTAGTTAAAGGTTTTCTGCTACACTCTCTTTGAATCTACAATTAAGTCTGTAATGAGAGCCTAATGAAAAGGCCAGCAAAATACATGCTTTTATTTTCTACCTGTTTTATAACTCCTTTTTTCACCTCTGGACCAAAATCTGGTATAATCTGTGCTGCAGAATGATCTTGTACTGGAACTCAAGAGTTTTATTTGAAATAATAAAAAAGGAATCTGCTGTCTTGCTAGTTAGACAGACCAGAATGTTTTGGCCTATGGGACTGCTTTGAAACTTTTCCCCAACCATCACCTTGTCCTAAGATAATAACAATAGTGGTTGAAAGCATAAAGTGCCTGAGAGAAATGCCTGAAGAGAAAAAT
This sequence comes from Sialia sialis, assembly GCA_009812075.1. Lineage (NCBI taxonomy): Eukaryota > Metazoa > Chordata > Aves > Passeriformes > Turdidae > Sialia > Sialia sialis. The sequence goes on along the minus strand of VRYO01001878.1, from coordinate 11,912,724 downwards.
TCTCCCGGAAGAGGATTCTTTTATTCTGTGTCATGATATGTGTCCAGGTGACCTCTTTCCCCAAAAGTTCTGGCTGTCTTTTGCCCATGAATGTAAGTTTATATTTTTCATAAGTGTACTGAAAGAGTACTATGTAACGAGGCTTTATTTTTGTTTGTTTGGGTTTTTTGTTGTTGTTTTGGTTTTGTTTTTTTTTTTTTTGTTTTTTTTTTTTTTTTTTTTTTTTTTTTTTTTTTTTTTTTTTTTTTTTTTTTTTTGTTCCAGAAAGCCATTGTTTCTTCATTTTCTGTTGAGGATTTATCAGTTTGCACAAGGTATCTGAAGTAGGCAAATATAGATTAATTAGTAGTGAGGGTTCAACTGTAAAAGTCATCCTCTGTATGTTATTTTGCATACAAACTTTTGTTGAGCTAGCAGCTTTCTTTAAAATACTTAATGTACTTCTATACAGTTATGCTTACAGTTTTTTTTAAAGTAGAGTACCTTGAAGATTAGAAGAAGGATTTTGTAGGAACAGGTATGGGTAATTCCTACCTTTTTGCATTTAAACTAGGCTGTACAGTTTTTCCTTTTCATGTTTCTCACAGGTCTCTGGTTCTTCATAAAGGGAAAAAGGAAAACAAGAGTCTGTTTGGCGACGTCTCTGGGAGGTGCTGTTACTGTTCCAAAAGGCCATTGGGACTGTAAGATTTCTGTCAGGTTCTAACATCTCACATAATGTCCTGGTCACCTGAAGTGACATTCATGGTATAGCCATCAATGATCTTCAGCTTTCATCCAGGCAATAAGCAAAATCCCTCAGGGATCTCAGCAGAACGTTCTCTTGAATCTGTCTTCCTGATACTCAGGCAAAACCCCTGATGTTTTGGATATGATATAAGATGTGATGATATTCTAGCCTAAGGTTTACCATTATAAAAAGTGTCTTTATGAAATATCACCTGCAAGTAAACAAAATTATATCCTGTGTTATATATTCTTAGCACACAAAAATGTAATAATTCATATGCTAACAATGCACAGCATATATATATATATATAATGTATAAAAATATATAAAAAATCATTACTTATACCATGACAGGTTCTAGACTTTATGTGAAATTTGGGGTTGAAATATAGGACTGTAAAAAGAAAACTGTCTAAACTATTCACCACCATTTCCACCATTTGTAACTTAAATTCAATAAAATTTTTTTTTGGATAAAACATTTGAAAATGTAAAATTATGCTTAATCCTGAAATGATCAGTTGTCCCATCCAAAATGGAGTTTAAAGAAGAAGTGTTAAGAGATGTTGCACTAGCAAAGGTAGAGCAGCTAGTTTAAATATTAAGGCAGAGCCAAAGTAAAAAGCACAGCAGCAGAGAACACAATCCTTTACAGCTGACCGTAGCTTGTGTTTTCCTTTCTTATGGATGAAGTGTAGGTTCCTAGAAGGCAGTAAGTACAACTGTGTGTTTAGTCTGTGGAGACAACAAAGATCCTGTGCAGGGTGGGAATTCTTTTTCTGCCTATTGGAATAAGTAATTTTCATTGAATGTGTTGAAATCCTTACACTGAAATGGTTCATTGGGCAAGTGGGCAGCTCTGCAGCCCTGAGGCTGTTCTATGGAGAACAGTACAACAACTGCCTTGTGATCAGAGCAGAAGGATCCTTTCCCCCTTGCAGGACTCCTCATTTGTCCTTTTATCCCAGCTAGCCTTGGAGAACGGTGCATGCCTTAAGATTTATCGTTCTGGAGGCTTATTATGCATACAGCAGAAGGCTATTTGTGTGCTGTGTTCACTGAGTTCCATATTTACTTATTGGTGTATGTTCCTGTTCATTTGCATCACTTTATCTGTCCCGTTTCGTGGAGGACCTTGAATTAACTCAAGTATTTACATCCCTTTATTAAGGCACACAATGTTCTTCAAACCAAGGCAGATGGCAC